>CM019180.2:41047713-41647713 GCA_009739505.2 Apolygus lucorum
CATGTGTTTTATGGTCGATAGATATGTTCGAAAAACCCATTGTATGCTCGATAGATATGCTCCAACCATTAAATGCGGTTAAATATGCAGAATATGTTCGAAAACAACGTTAAAAACTATAGAAAGGAAAGTGAAACGAAAAAACCAATAACTTATCTTTATGTTCGAGCTTGATTCTATAATAATTGTATGTGATACACTGCTATATTCGCACACAATTTTCAAGAATATATATTAGAGAAGTTTTCTTATAAAAGATAGTTTAAAAGTTAATTTACAAAATGATCATAGAATTATGTGAGTCAATCAAGTAAATCTCCATTGGTTTGTACAACAAGATGATTGTATTGATGATTTTCTCAAATCAGTCAATAAACGTTTCAATGATGCTAAGTGCCCACTTGTTGGGAAAATTGAAAACCCTTCGAAATCTTGATCTGAAAATAAATAATCTAGTAAATACGCATAAGTGAGAAAAAATTCATTGAATGAACAAAAATGAAGCATTGTGGACTATGGAATTATTTTCAAATATTTCAGTAGAAATAAGATCACCCCCTCAATGGTCACATGAAAAACCAGAAAATCCAAATGTCAATTTCCGCCTTCGTAATTTAAAATCTGAGGATCTACCAGGTGTACACTCCGAATTCTTAGACTTATCTCTACTTACCTTGTAGGTAGGTACCTACCGTATACTACACATACGACTTACATGAAATTTCAACTGTTTGACTAGTAAATATTTTAGAAGGTGCATGTGAAAATGTCTAAATCCAAAAGAACTTACCTCTATTTCGCACATTTTGCAGAAAAGAATTTTTGCATCAGGTCTTCCCTCGCACATCTTCAGTGTCGCATTCTAATCAGGAAGAGGTCAATCAGGGTGTGGAAATGACCTCACTAAAGGTTAACTACCTGCGGTTCTATTATTCACACCAGGCATTCTTGTTTTTGAACTTTATGGATGGTCAGGGCCCGAATTCGGTAGGGGAATTCGAAGAAAAACAAACTATTTACACGAAAACCATAAGAATATGCATATATATGCTTCTATTCTGAAAACCGTGGTTTTATGCATTTTTATGCTCGGTAAATTTAAATTATGTTGGTCCCAGAGAGGTGAAAATACCACCAAAAAGCTTCTTTCAGTGTGTACTCCCAGGAAAGAAATATGCAAATATGCTCGGATCACTCATTAGTGTTCTTTTCCAGAGACCGAATCTGGCACTTACTCTCCAACGGCAAGGTGTATCCTCCAGCTCGGCACAAGCACAGTATGGTCATCCACGACAGCTCCATTTGGGTCTACGGCGGTATGACTGATTTGCAAGAACGCTCCGATCTATGGAGGTTTGATACCTGTGAGTGAGTTGCCACTAGAACCTTCCTAAATCCAAGAACCAGTGCTCTTCATTTGGAGATTGTCACATAAGGAATAGGTATTGCATGTTTGATAGGAATTGAATAGAAGAGAACAAAATTAAAGAATAAGTACAATTACCAATGGGCAAATTCTGACAACCCAGAGAGCAAAATAATGCAACTTATACCTTAAAATATATGAACTCGAAACATTTTCAGTAAGAAGAATATGGCATCCAGTGAAGAGCAAAGTTAGTCCAGGTCCCCTACATAGCCACGCCACCTGTAAGCTGCCCAGCTCCATGCTCATCTTCGGCGGAGAACGGGAAGGTCAGCCTAACAACGAACTCTGGAGGTTCCATTTGGTAAGTAGACGTACAGGTAGCTGAGAATCTGTTTTTAGATTTATTAAAAGCCAAAAGAGGATGGGAATTACTATTCAGATAAGCTGAAGTTGTGGTGGTTTCAGGCACAGAAACCTGGGAAAAATTGGCGCTAGAAGGCATCCCTCCGCAACCCAGGTCAGAAAGTGTGGCACTGACTGTTCCAGAGCTTCTTCTCCAGAACAACTCCTGCGTCAGTAAGTCTTCCCCCAAGAGGTTCAGAGGAGGAGGCTCTATAGACCGGCAAAACGGCCGTCCGAAGTCCAGCACGGGCCAAAGAGGCGGCACACCCAGCTCTTCGAACCTCAGCATCCTCAAGGAGATTTCTAAATTCAGCCAGATGAACTTGACCCGATTGGGTCAGAACAACGCTAAGTGTAGTTATTCCATGTTAAGTAGCAATGAAAGTATTTCAGAAACGTCTTTAGTTACAGAAATGGTGAAATCTCAAAGTCACCACATAATAGCGAAATCCGTTACTTCCCCTTCGACTGCCCCTCAATCTACGCTTCCCAGAGACCCTGTTTCTGTACCAAACTTTGCTTCCTTGGCATCTTGCACTCTCACTCCAGTAGAAGTCACAAAGCTGGTTTACTTAGACGATGAACAAGCTCCTGAGTCCGTGAAACAAGATTTCTTTTCCATACACCAGCAGTTCCAGCCAAAAATGAAACGCGGCATCCCGAAATCGGCGTCTGTCCGATTCGGGAACCCAATAGCTACGCCTGAAGAGAACTGCGATCAGACGTCTGATTATGCTAGTATAGAGACCATGAACAAAATCACTTCCTGTAACGAAAAGAACAAAAAAGACAAAGAAGGTCCTTACAGTTTTTCCAACCCTAACTACATGGGGCCGGACATCAAGGACATCCTAAGTGACAAAGAGTACGTCAAAGTACTGAACAGTCCTCCTGACAGCTTACTGGAAGACGGTATGGGGAGAAGCAGCAGCACCATGGAGATGATAGAAATGAAGCCGATTCCACCTAAAAGTCTCCCGTTGAAATCTACGACCTACAACTCTCAAATGGGCGCTTTCAAAGACAAGAAAGGCCGAGCTATGAGCGCCACACGGGCAGAAAAGGAAACAACGGCGTTCTGCGTCTTCATAGTGGGAGGAAAAGAACGGGGTCAAGTTACAGTCTTCAAGAGGCCTCTGTCCATTTGGAAATTACAACTGAATTCATCGGTTTATTAACGTAAGGCCAAATTTAGATGTTGGACACCTAACTAATCAACAACTGCTATTATTCTTCAACAAATGAATTGATTTGTTCCGAATTGAGACGTACAAAACCAAAATACTTATAGGATTGGACGTACGAAATTCCCAACTGAACTCTATTTTTCTTCTATTCAACTAACAAATGTATATATGATTTATGACTGTATTCAATGGTTGAACTAATTACCTTCACAACTGGTGTAGGAAACTGTCTACTCAAGGTACACGCCTTCGATATGTCAATGCAGTTACTACATTACTTACTACATTAGACATATCGTACGTCAAGAATAGTAGTGCGACAAGTTCGAAAAATCGGGTTTTGAGTTCATTATACGAGGTGTATCAGGCTCGACGCACCAAATTTCAGAAATCTATTCTACAAGGTATTTCCAACAAAAAATGTATCGTAGCAATTTTGTTTTAGCCCCTTGTTTTTCTTGATTTTTTCAATTTTAAGATTTTTTAGGGGCCATGCGACACTAAAATGACCGTAACTTCCTCAATTTTTGAGAAAATCAAAATCTAATTACACCCTTGGAAAGAAAGAACGTTAAATTTCCTAATGTCGAACCAATTTTTTGGTTTATTATTTTAATTCAGACTCAAGAGTCAAAAGAAGCCCTAAGCATTGAAATAGTCTGATTCATAGAAATCACTTTCTTTGATCCTTCGCGGTTTACGATAGCCGCCTTCCAATCTCTCTCCGGTCCAGAAGTAATGTGTTAAACGGTTCCGGGCTGAGTTCCAACGTGAGAGAAAAGGAAATATTTTTTTAGTGGGTTTGAACCCCTTATCACCTGAAGACGCGGATCGTTCTAGGTGTCTTACGAGATCCAACTCCACCTATGGATCTTGAAGTATTTGAAATCATTAGTACAAATAAAGGCCGAAACTCTCGGATTGACCTTTTTTTAAATCTCTCTTTCTTTCTCTTCTTCATTCTCTTTCTTCGATCTCCTTTTTTTTTTTTTTTTTGGCAGGGAGGTGAGAAATTGAAGATTTTTCTCACCAGCCTGCCGAGAAAAAAAAATCCAAATACAAATTTCTCTCTTAAATTTGATTGTAAAATTGTTTTTTATTATACTGTTGGAAAGCAGAATCTCTTGGGTAAGTTTTTCCTTGCCGGAGAGAGATTGAGAAAAGGTAAATCCGAGAGTTTCGGCCTTAATTTGTATTAATGATTTCAAATACTACCTATTTGAGAGTTATCTTCAAATCAGTCAGACAGGAATCATTCTCAATCTTGAAAACTAGGAAGGAATTAATTGAAGAAAAAATTAAATTTCAGATATAAAAGAACAGTCGATGTGCATGCGTGTTACTGACTCTCATATTCGAGTGATCAGCAACATGAGTTGTGTGATGCTCCACCACGATGGCTAGTGACAATGGGAAAAGTCGCGAAATGATAAATAAAGTTTTCAATTTAAAAAAAAATGGTATCCCTCAGATAGAACTTTTTGTGACGATTCCAACGAAACCAAGAGGATTCTATGAGTTGAGCTGTATGAATACAAACAACGCGATACATCAATCGAGATAGATGATGAACATTTGTTGAAAGTAATCAATCAAGATCACTTCTTCGTATCGTTGGCCATTGTTTTTGTAGGTCATTCCTTAAAGAATTTCGATGTTCAGTAAATTGAGTTGAAAAATATTGAGATAAAATAGTAAACCAAGTCAGTACTGCCGGTTGAACGTTTCAAAATCGAACAAATCAATCCATTTCATAACTATACTTAAGAAAGAAATTCAAACAGATTTGATTTTCCCAACCCTCTAATCATACAAATTTAAATAACTCGTTCCCCATTAAAAGGTGTTCAATGTTGTGTGATTATTTCCTTCCAGGAATGATCCTTCTTCAAGAATAATACTGAAAAACTATTGTATCTTACATACAAAGGTAAATAGATCAGAACAAAGCCTGTCTTCTGTTATTGTTCGGGTAGATCAAAAGTAATATGGAAGAAGAATCGTTCGATTTAGTGATAGTGACCAGGCCTAAACAGATGATCTGAAACACACTTTCCACTCAGAGAAAAATAGATAGGATTCAATGATAGGTAATAGGCATTTTGTAGTAACCTTTGATAACATGTTCCGGTATTTTCCCGATTGAATGAGTAATAATTTAAATACATAGTTCTTTATTGTTTAAAAAATAAATGATTGATGAAATAGCTAGGTACCTAGTTTTTTTAAATTTAAACTCGTGATACAAGCCAAAAAGAGACACGGCCCACCTATTTTATATTGATGTATTCGGCTACACACCGTAACCCATCAATTCTCCACTACTTTTCCCTTGAAATTATGTTTAACATTATAAAATTTCGTAATAAATACAATTTATTTTTACTTGTGAGATCTCATAGGATAGGTAATATTTTTTGGCAATTGAAACTTCCTTGTGTTTCAACTTGTTGGTAAGTTTTGTTTCACTTTTGGATCAATACTTTGTGTGAATACATACTACGTAATAAGAATATTAAGTGCAATATTTATTATGATTTTCTATTCGAACTTTATATGTTGTAGTTGGATGCGTGAAGTTTTACTCAGGAGTTATTACTTGTAGTTCGTTTTAACTTATATACCTTCTTTGTTGTTTAAAATTAGAAATGAGATTATGGTTTGTAATATTATTAAACGTTGGAGGGTTTAACTGAGAAACCAAAAACGCACAAAAGTTTAAATGTATTGATTGGATGACGTTAGGGGGAAATGGCCCATATTTGGCGCACCGACTCTTTCCCGATTTTTCGTTGTAAGTGCAATTTATCTAGGTGGCTGAGTCCACTATAGCCATACTCATCACCTCGAGAAAGATGAAAGAAACACAATTTATGAAGAAAAAATGTTGCCTAATTTGGGACACCTAGTCAAAATGCATTCTCTAGATGGTCTCAATTTTGCTCGTTCCTTTCATAATCATTGTCGAAGAAAAACGTGTTGAGGTGGTCTCAGTCGGTCGCCGTTCGTTCCTCGTTCCAGGTAAGTATTTCCCTAAATTGCTGGGGCTCAAACGTTGAAAATTGAACCTAAATTTGAAATTTTCAAGTATTTTTGAAATTCATAAGTGCATCAGTCTAGGTAATTTAAAAAACTAAAAGATTGCGGCTGGAATCATCAAAGGGTCTGTTTGGAGAGGCAGTCCGGAACCAGTTCGGAACTGAAAAGGGGAAGGGATAGAGGCGAATGGACTCCTCCGGGCTACTCCAAACCCCTTCGAACCGTTCAGGACTGCCTCTCCGAACAAATCAAAAATCGACCTCTAATTGCTGGCGAAAATTGGGAAAAACCAAACCGAATAAACGGGTTTTCCCATACTTTGATGATTCCAGCAGCAATCTTTTAATTTTTCAATTCCCTAGACTGAAGCACTAATGAATTTCAAAAATCCTTGAACATTTCAAATTTAGGTACAATTTTTAAAGTTTGAGCTCCTGCAATTCAAGGAAATGCTGACCCGGAACGAGGAACGAACGGTGACCGACTGCGACCACCTTAAAGGTCTTAAAATTGATGATGATCACTTTAGGAACCTAGTGAGATAACAAAATAACATTATCACCTGAAAACATCCTGGTGTTAAGGGGGGGGGGATCGAACCCTGCCCTGATTATACTAACGAATGCATGAATCTCAGCTATTGAAAATAATGAAGAAATTGGAATTCTTCTCGTAATTTCGATTTAGGACCAACAAATTGGAGGAAAATGACCCCCTCCAGCATCCCTATTCTACCCTCCTTTCACCAATTTTGCATTGGAAAAATGTTGGCGAAATTCGTTATGGCGTGAGACATTCATTCTATTTTGAATTCTTCAAGAACGTCAGCTGTTGACATTTAAATTTTAAAATTTAAAATTGCAATTTCATTTTGAGATTTTAGAATTAAAGACGATTACACCTGAAGGCTGTAGAGAATAAAAAAAAAAACAAGGTGATTCTAGCAAACCGCATCAAAATCGGCCAAAAATTGGCTGTAAAAAATGTGAATAGCGGAATCATTGGCTCAGGTGCCCTCCTAATATGGTTCTTCACCGAAGTGACAATGCTGACGGACATCTTTATAAGTGAAAAACTATAGTGGTACTGACAAATTACAGGCAATGTTGGAATAATCCGTGGTACCTATGTCTTCAGGTACCAGGCTTCAGACATAATAATCTATTCCACTGATTGGGTTTACTAAACTGCGACGATGCAGTTGTGTTATTTCGTGAAATGCCTCGGTGTCCCGAGCTGCGAGCTGTCCACAATTTGGGTACATTTCCCTCAATGAAGTCCAAAAAATACGAGTCAAATTCTACGCAAACCGTTAATAAGTGAGACTCTTATTAGAAAAACAAGGTTTTCCACTACCTGATAGTTGCGTTACACATTTTTTTTAACCAGTGGTGCGAGTTTTTTTTATCCAAACATAACCTAATAATTACCTGTATGTTGATTTTTTTAAGACTAAAAGTTTTATAAATACATAATAATAATTATGTAGGTATATAGCTATATAAAATTAATACCTACCTACCTAGTCGATCGCAAAATATTTTATGAGTAAAAGATGCTGTTATAATACATTAGAGTCGAAATTATAGAAATAAAGGTAGATAGAGAACAACTTGTAAGAGCTGTTCTAGCGGTAGTTTGTTCAAAATCATGAATAAAGGGGATCACGATTTTTTGGATGAATTTACCGACTGATATGTTCCTAGGACTCACAAAAGGAGGAAAAATGTAGGTAATTAGGGTAACTATTTGAAGAAAGTAGGTAGAGAACAAAAGACAAAGTAACTACTGTGTTCAGGATAGGAAATTCGATAGAGGGAAATTAGATAAGTACGGTAGAGAAGGGGAAAAGAACACTCGGAAGCAACCGAACGAATGAGTAGGTAGGTAAGAAAGGTCTGAGTACGAATAAAAAATTCTACCTACTCAATAAATTTAAAAAAATGTAAATGAAAAGATGCACGAATATACATGAAAATCGACAATCTACACTTGACATCATTAGGACGATGTCTGGAAATGGATGACGTTATACATTCCTTGGTAATTCATTAATTTATTCACACTGAAGAAGTCTACTTTTGTAGGACATGAATTATTTATAAGTCGAAGATTATTTATAGTCGAAGATTCAACTCAGAATTTCGTTTAGACGTTCAATTGAGCGTTAATGAAAAAAAAATCGTTAAAACCCATCTGCCGAGTGGCTTACATTTTGGTTTCCTACCAACAGGTTTTTTACTCAGTGCAGATCGTAATAGGCTGAGCGTTTTACGTCGACCCTCCCCGTAAAGACTGAACGAGACCGTTTTCCTTGAAATCAGAACAACGTGGATAAGGCCCGTTTCAACACTTCTACGGTACCTACAGATCGGTTCAGTTTCGGTGACCGTGGAAAACCTTGCTGACGTCTTCACACTTGTTCGGTTCCAATCAGGTTTGCTTTCGGTAGGCCATCCAGTTCGCCAGTAGCCAACGCCATGGAGAGAAAATAAATTATTGCTATGCTTGCTCTGCACGGAAGGATCAAGGATAGGAAGGGAAATTATAGAAATTGTTGGATCCATCCTATTCTGACCAAACCCTAGAATTCGGTGCTTTTCCGGGAGTTGAAGTAAAATGAAGGGATGATTTTAAATTTGCCCTTGCATCTTTCATATCTTATCCCATAAAACTGGCAGTTGATGAACCAGTGTTATCAGGTGGTCAATGTCCACGTATTTATCACTTACTTACTGCTGAGCTCTACAGGCCGGTGTGGCCCCCGGCTTCCCGAAGTCCCAATCTCCACCGTTCTCGGTCCATAGCCTGTGATCTTCGCAAACACAATATGCAGGTATTGCGTCACCTCATCAAGTTCCTAGGTCTCCCTCTTCTCCTTCTCGACTCCATTCTGGCCATCAGCATTGATCTTGGCCCCTGCTCCACACTCATCCTATCAACGTGTCCAAGCCACCTTAATCTGTTCGTCTTTATGAGTCTTACGAAACCTTCGTTTTCCAGAATTGCCTCAATTTCACGACCGTCTCTTCTCCTCCATCTACCACCATGTCGAACTCCTCCGTATATTCTCCTTATTATAAAACACGTAGCCATCATCATCTGCTCGCAGGGTTCCATGCTTCACAACTTTTTTTTTTTAACTTCAAACTTCCAACAGCACTTTCATCTGAGTGACTCTACCGAAACTGAACCTTGCAAATATGAAGGCTCTATTTCCTTCGTGCATCCTAGACCAAATACAGTAGAACTCCAATTATTCTAACTCCGACTATCCGAATCGCCGATTATCCGAATCACTTTCAGAAAAAAATTTGTCCAAAAAAAGTCTAAGTGCGCTATTATTCTTCCCCCCGCGAAGGAGATGTTTGAAAAACAATGATTTTTATTTCTAAACTTGTACATAAGTACATTTTATTTATATTTAAAACATGTGAAAATATCATGTTTCTTTCATTTAATTCAATAAAAAAAATAGTGCAATATCAAAACGTAGCTTTTTTTCTCTCCAATGGCAATTTTTTTTTTTTAAACTCCGATTATCCGAATATTTGATTATCCGAATGGGTCCCGGTCCCCATTAATTCGGATAATTGGAGTTCTACTGTAAATGGAATCCGAATATACCAACCATAAATTACTAAAATTAAAACGGTATATTTCACGAAAAACGCTTTAAAAAACCGGTAAAACATATTTTAGGCTGTTTTTTACCAGTAAAAAATGTTTTATTGAAAAAATGTGTCAAATTGTCTTAAGAAATGCATTATTAATTGCCAAATTGATTGTTAAATTGTCAAATTCGGGAAGTAATTCGTGATAATAATGATTCGGCTAAGCAGGTCCTGTTAGCACGCCCTAAAGGTTCAAGGAAGAGAGGAAGGCCACGAATACAGAAGAAGATACAGCACAGCTCGGGTGCTACGACTGAATGACGACGGGATAAGAAGTGTGGGCAGACTCCCAAAAATACAGGGCACGTATGGAAGCTGTACAGAGGAGAGGAGCTCTGAGAATCTGTAGAGCATTCAACTGTCTCAGATCCAGCATCACAAGCGATAGTAGAAACTATCCCAATATACCACCAGGCACTGGAACGTAAACTGATAAGAATGAGGAAGCAGAGGCAATATCCATAATAAAGAAGGAAGAGCGGGAGGAGACCATCCGTAGGTGGCAAGCAGACCTTGTCTGTGAAACCCGTGGAAGGTGGACAGCCCTCATAATCGA
Organism: Apolygus lucorum; assembly: GCA_009739505.2. Taxonomy (NCBI): domain Eukaryota; kingdom Metazoa; phylum Arthropoda; class Insecta; order Hemiptera; family Miridae; genus Apolygus; species Apolygus lucorum. The sequence goes on from CM019180.2 coordinate 41,057,941, forward strand.
CGATCTAAAGGCTTGGTTGGAGAGAAAACACGGAGAGGTGAACTATTACCTGACTCAATTCCTCTCAGGGCATGGATACTTCCGCTCCTTCTTAGTAAAGATCGGGAAAACCACTGACCTAGAGTGCAGATACTGTGGGATAAAAGAGGATGATGTCTGCCACACCTTCTTCACATGCCCACAATGGGAGGATATGAGGAGGAGTGCAGAAGAGGTCATCGGAACGTTGCGTCCATAGACAATCATACATGAGATGATTACGAACAAGTCGAGCTGGGACGCAATGTCAGTATTTGTTACAGCAGTCCTCAAAGCAAAAAAACTGGATGGAAGACGAGGAATAGAATTGATGGACAGATCAGACTGGAGAGCTGAAGTAGGAGCAGCCTTTTGGCACAAAAAGGGCTCACCCAGAAGTACAAGTGGTTCCGGAGTGAGTCCTAAGCAGAGGGAGTGGGGTTTTAAAGAACGGGATGAGATAATTCGAGCTGGAAAGATCTCTTATAGGAGGCCAATAGTAGTAAAACTGCAATATAATCGACGAAACTCGCTTTTCAAGGAGAACTTTCACGCCGTTTAATACATTTTAACCCTTTCAATGCGGGCCCCGAAAACGAGACTATCCCCAGTCACAGGACCTTCCACGGAAGTTAATATCATTTACCCCCGAGCAGACCAGGCTACTTGGTGTAATCGGACTTGTCGGCCAGAACTGAGGATATAGTGAGGATTAGTAGGTAACTAATGGATAGAAATCCACCTTCAGAAGAATCATAGATGACACTGTACTTGCTAGTGGGAATTTTAAAGTTTTCAACCAGTCTGAGACTCCATGATGTAATATGACATCACCCGTGACTTGGGAAGTCCTGCATGATGTAATAATACATCATCTGCATTGAAAGTGTTAAGCTCCAGCCTACGGATAGGGACTTATCGATTCTGCGCTGCGTAAAAAACCTGTCGTTTCGATTATTTTAGATAAACAAATTTGAAAATTTGAACACTTTGAGAGAAGTTTTTTAAAATTTGTTTTTGCATTACCCAAAATTACACGAGGAAATTGACATTTCCAAAATTACAGCAACATGAAAGAGAAACGTCAATTCGAACGGGTAGGTAGCCCATTTTGAACCTTGATGAAAACTATTTCAAACTTATCTACCTACGTAGGTGTACAATTAGCTTTACAAGAGGAGAAACGACCAATCGAGTAGTATTGGTAGGTGCAATGAATGACATTGCAGGATTCATTAGTCATAATAAAGTCTGATATGCAAGAAACCCCTTCTTCAGGGTAACAACATTTTTTCAAAGAATAGAATTAGGTACGTAGCTCAGTGTAATTTGAACATGAAGAAACATTTATAGGATAGTCGGTAGGTTTTTTACCTCTTTTTAAACACCGTAGAATTCTAAGTAGAGTAATGGGGTGGTTTCTCTTTAATAATGTTCAAGTAGATTACAGTGAAATAGTTTTGAAGGATGAGGATGTTTCTTTGTCTGGTTGAAAGGACTCATTTGGACGGACGTCTGGATCAGGACATAAAGGTTGTCAGTTTGCCCCTTAATAGTTGGAAACAATTAGATATAAACCATCATAAACAACAAAAATTAGCGTAGCTTGAATAGAAATGAATCTTAAATTATTGATCGGTATTGAGAGTTAACTGAGTTACATGTTTATGACTTGAATTAAATTTTTCGGAAAAAAAATCAAATTTCTTTGATTAGTCAATACAATTTTGCCACTAATTTTGAGTTAAAAACATCATTCACTGTGGGGGTTTTCGGTAGCCCTATGTTCACATTTGTACACCAGTTACTTTGATCCAAATTTTAAAAATCTCAGCCTTCCTTCCTAAAACTTCTTTTACGATCAACTGACAGGCTAACAAAAAACACTCCTTACAAAAATGTTGTAAATTATATTTTAATTTAATCGGATATTTGACGTGTTCTCGGTCCACTCGAAATTCAATCGTTTTGATCAAATTTGTTAGGTAGGAGTTGCACAATGAGATTTGACTGTAAATAACTTCCGTGATCCCTGAAGTTCATTTAGAATACTTCATGTTCGCATTGTTAAGCTTATTCTTCCTCTGTAACTTCCAAAGCACTTCACAGTACATATTTGTGCGAGCTCCATTTGGTGTTTGAATTACCCCTTGACTTAACCCCCCCCTTATTACCCCTTATTACCCCCCCCCCCTTATTACCCCTTTTTATAGGTTGTCAAATGAATTGCCTCTCCAAATGTGCTCTCGAACTTTCGTTAGCAAAACTACGGTGCCAATTGAAAAAAAAAATTAAATAAATTAACTGATCAGAAAAAATACAGAATCTGCAAATTAGTTAAATTCCAAATTTCTTTCCACAAAAGGCCGCTGAAAGAACCGTGAACTGCAGCATTTCATATTCTGTGTGAAAGTGGGTTTACTCTGGTGGGAAGCTGTCCTGAATAGAATCCAACATTTTCCATAGTATTGATACATTTTCCAAGTAGATTTACAGGAAATTGCGATAAAAAGAATCAAGCATCTATTCCTATCCGCAATCTGCTTTTCCATAGGTAAGGAATATACATTATTAATATGTAGGGTGACTACAAAAAAGGTCTCGTTCCTTCAAGGGGTCGATTCTACAACTAATTTGCAACAAAAAATGTCTCTTAGCAATTTTTTTAGAGGCTTCTTTTCCGAGTTATTTGAATTTTAACCCAAATTGGACTATGGTGTCACTAGTGTCACCGAAAACATCTTAGGAATTCCACAGCTGTCCCAAAGTGTCCCCAGACTAACCAAATTTGAGTTGCAATTTAAAAATTATAAGACAGAGCTGAATTTTTTTAACCTTTTTTTTTCTTAGTTATTAAAAGTCAAAAAATTATGTTAAATGACAGAAATTTTAAAAAAAATTTTAAATCGATTTCTTTGGAGATTTTCAAAGAAATTGATTTTCTTCTTCTTTGAGACTCCCAAAAGACCACAAAAAATTCTGCTGTCCATTAAATTTAAAATTGCAATTTAATTTTGGTTACTCCAGTGACACCTTGGGACAGCTGTCGAGTTAATTTTTGTCTTCGGTGACACTAGCGATTCCATGGTTCAATTAGGGATGAAGTATTTTTCCTCAGTTTGACCTTATGTCTTTAAATTGGTAATAACTCCGTTAATTTGCAGTGATAATTACAATTTGAGGATACCGTTGGAAAGTGCTTTAAATTCCCAATCTTCCTAATACCAAATAAAATTTTTTCAGTTGAATTTCTCGGAAAATAAAGCAATTATAAACTGAACTTAGTAATTTTTCGTTTTTCAACGCCCGTAATGTCCAAATATTTCGAGATAATGATAATGAGCTGATGAGATGAGATAATGAGCTATTGCCGGTAAGCCTAAAAACTGCGCCAGAATCTCAGCTTTCCAACAGTATAATCAAAAAATATGTCACAATCAAGTTTAAGGGAGAAATTTGTGTTTGAACGCGAAAAAACGTGCATTTTTTTCAACGAAATCGAGGGTTTGACGGGGAGACTACGTGCTTCGGAGGAAGACCCCGAAGTCTCCCCGTCAAACCGTCGATTTCGTTGAAAAAAAAGCACTTTTTTCCTCGTTCAAACAGAAATTTCTCCCTTAAACTCGATTGTGACATATTTTTTTATTATACTGTTGGAAAGCTGAGACCATGGCGCAGTTTTTAGGCTTATCGGCAATACATCATTATCTCGAATTATTTGGACATTAAGAGCGTTGAAAAACGAAGTTTTCAAAAAGTTATCAAGTTCACTTTTTAAGTTGCTTTATTTCCCGTAAAATTCAACTGAAAAAATTGTATTTGGTGTTAGGAAGTTAGGAAATTTAACGCTCTTCCCAACAGTATCCTCAAATTGTAATTATCTCTGCAAATTGAAGGAGTTACTACCTACTTAATGACATGAGGTCAAAATCACGAGAGAAAAAAAATTTTAACTAAAATAACTCGGAAAAGAAGCCTCTAAAAAAAAATTGCTAAGAGACATTTTTTGTTGCAAATTAGTGGTAGGATCGACCCCTTGAAGGAATGAGACCTGTTTTGTAGTCACCCTGTACACCGCACTCCTCGTGTTACGAAGTGTAACGTCAAAATTTTAGATAATTTTGAGTTTGGTATTGATTTGAAGCCCTGAAGAAGGCAAGAAGAAATCCAAACGTCCGAGAGGACTGCAATCTCCTTGCTTGTTACAGTGTTTCTTCACTTTTTCCATACTCCACGCCTTGTTCCCTTGGGAGCCACTTCTTTTAGCTCCCTTGCCAAGTCTGCTCCAAGAGCATTTATACAATAAGATGTCTTACCACCTAACTAAAGAACAAGATGTACCTAATTCATTTTTAAAACTAATTGAAAAAAGAGTTTCTCGTGAAAATTGCAGGATTCTACTAGGAAAATGTTGGATTCAATTTACAACTACCATATCGACGTTTAAGCCAGGATGTCTTCTTTATACAAGTCAAGTTTTGGCCAAAATGAGTTAGGCATCATTCTTTATAAACATTTTCGTGCCGGATCAACTGGAGAAGTCAGTTTCTCGAGAACAGTCTCTTGGCTCCTCCATTCGATGCGGCACGAAAATTTGTATGAAGAATGATACCCAACTCATTTTAGCCAAAAATTGATTTATTGCATGCTGCTGTTTCACCGACGATTTGACGTGGAAACTACTAGTTCCAGCGTGTCCAACTGAACCAAAATACGGTTGAATAACCAGCTAACTCAAAACCGCAAAGATCTTGATAGGTCATGATACGGCTCAACCGTCGATATAGAAAAGCTACATTTTAATGAGCTAAGTACAAGCAATTTTCAACTCCATCCGAAAACTGCTAGAGAAAATCAATACAGCCAAAATTTACGGCTTCATAGCCCAAAATGAGTTTCCCATTTTCTATCGTAAACACCAAAGAAAGATATGGAATAGGAACAAATAAATAGTCTTTATACAGCAAAGCGATTCAAGTCAGAATCAATTTTGGTTTATTATTTTCAATAATGAACCTTTGGAATCGACCAAGAAAAAAAAAATTTTAACACCCCCTCAAAATTTGATGGTTTACGTTTCAAGGTACGTAGAATCCAAAAATCGAATAAAAATTTGGCCGTCCGTCCGCCGTACGCCGTACGCGGCACTTTTGCCACTTAGCATTGACCGATTTTGATGAAATTTGGTATGTAGGCTCCATTTGGGGTCTAGTTGTGCCCCGAAGCTTTTGGTTGATGTAGGTCACTCCTAAGGGTTCCAAAATCAATTTTGAAATTTTGAAAACGCCCTAACTCAAAAAATTTCAATATAAAGGTATTGTTTTTCCTTCAATTTAAGATTCTATGGAATTTTTAGAATTTTTTGAGACCACGCGGAGCTCTGTAGGACAAACCGTTTGCTCCCTACGAAAATTTAAGGGTTTATATTGAAATATATATATATATGAATCAAAACACGAGTGTGAATCGTAAAAGAGGCCTAATCTCCGTTCAAATTTTAGCTGACCAAAATGCGATCGATGGTTGGTGATTTTGTTTTTTTTTTATTGAAAAAAAAAAATTTTATTTTTTTTTTTCTTCAAATTGGATGGTTGGTGATTTTGTTGACGAGTGATCTATATAAAAATAATAAACCGTTGTGTAATAATTTGCAGCGTTTTACTACGATTTTGTTTCAGAGCAGTTTCAGCATTATCTGCTAGCATAAGCTACGAGTATATTCATAGTTGTTGAATACCAACCATATTTCTTAGATTTATTTCAAAGCATAGCTTCATAAAGGTCGAATATGGTGAACAAAATCGTAAAATCTAACTTCTTCGACCTCCAGTGTAAACCCACCTGAATACGACGTTTCTGATCACATCAGAGTCATTTTTTTAGTACCTACTCTTCTGAATTATCGTCCACTTCTGTTTTGGCTCTCCTACCATTTGAATAGCTAAACCAACGTCTAATCGTTTGTCCTCGTAATAAAAATGTCATAAAAGCAGTTTAATAGCGGTTTACCTTTTGGTATGGTACCTTCCCTTCTCATCCAGGGTACCAACAATTATTTCGAATGGAACTAATTTATTCGTGATTCCTCTACGTAATACTCTTCCGGCCTCTAAGTCCCTCCAATTAAAATTAAGTTCTCGCTAGAAAATTCCAACTTGCTTACTCAAAAAAAATGTACCGAAATCATTTTTGGTTCCGGAAATCTTTCTATATCCATACACTGTTTTCTCTATTCCTGTGCCATCGACAATGTTGTTTCTGTACTCTGAGCAGGTTCTCAAAATTGTTAGTGGTACCTTTGATAGGTACACGATGTCTTACCGTTGTCTGTGGCACTCTAATACTTACCTACTGGTGTCTGTGTTAGATGCGTTGTATACCTAAACAACGTAAACTTGATGTTTTAGTTTAGTTTGAAAGGAAAAAGAAAAGCATTTATTCATAGATTGTCATAGTTTGGATGGAATGAATTGTTTAGACCCAAATATTGCTAGTGATCGTCATAAGGTAGATGTTCTATGTTGATGAATATATCTCTGTTGAGCAGGATTATACGAAATTGTATCTCTTACAAAACCCGTTTCCCTGAAACCAGCCTACGAATTAATCAGATTGCTACCCTATGAAAAGGTTGGTAATAATAATTAGTAGGTGGTGTTGATGTATAATTATTCGCACCCCCAGATGTTCCGCCTCTTCTTGCAAAACTGAAAATAATTTTGAATTGAGTTACTTCTGTACTGAAGAGGGTGAACATCGATCACCCGAAATGCAGTATTGTCTACGAATGGATTATTCAGGGTTTTACCTACATTTTAAAACGGTCACAGGCCAGGAATCGATTCTACAGGTCATTTTCAGCAAAAAATGTCACTTGGTAATTTTTTAGAGGTTTTCGAGTTACTTCATTTTAAAGATTTTTTTCTCGTGTTTTTGAAAATTTGTCAAATCTTGGAAATATCACCTTTTGGTTTATTATTTTCAATAATGAAACTTTGGAATCGACCAAGAAAAAAAATTTTTTAACACCCCCTCAAAATTTGATGGTTTACGTTTCAAGGTACGTAGAATCCAAAAATCGAATAAAAATTTGGCCGTCCGTCCGCCGTTACCAAAATTTGGTATGTAGGCTCCATTTGGGGTCTAGTTGTGCCCCGAAGATTTTGGTTGATGTAGGTTACGTCTAAGGGTTCCAAAATGAATTTTGAAATTTAGAAAACGCCCTAACTCAAAAAATTTTGATATAAAGATATTGTTTTTCCTTCAATTTAAGATTCTATAGAATTTTTAGAATTTTCATCAGAAACACGATAAATCAGAAACACGAGTGTGAATCGCAAAAGAGGCCTAATCTCCGTTCAAATTAAAGCTGACCGAAATGCGATCCATGTTTTTCTTCATGTTGGATGGTTGGTGGCTTTGCATACGAGTGATCTATATAGAAAAATAAAAAATAATAAACCATTGTGTAATAATTTGCAGCGTTTTTTGAAATGCTATTAGGTTCTGTAATCCGGCCTATGAATTTTTACCTGTAGGCCAAAAGCTCAGCTTTTTAGCGTTCTAATTATTTTTTTATTTTGAAAGTGGGGCTTATCACAGAAATTTGAACGCGGAAAAATGTGAATTTTTTCAACGGAATCAGCGCTTCAGGTCATCTGTGGCATTGGACGATGGGAGGGGGTCGGAGAGTTGGGCAAAATCCTACTCATGAATATGATTGAGATTTTTAATGACAAGAATATGTTTCTATGATTAAAAATAAGAATAAATATGCATTCACACATAAGAGAAATCAAAATCATAATCAACGTCCGAATGAGAATAAATTCTTAATCACAGGAAATGTGAGATTAATTTATTATTAAACGCAGGTTATTACGATTTATCACAATTTTTCCATGATTACTAACTGAATTCTATGATTACGGATTTCTGGGATTAAAGACGGATTTCTGTAATTAATCATACATTTCCAGTGATTAATCGCCAATTTATGTAATTAATCACACATTTCCTTTGATCAAGAATTTAATCTTATTCGTACAGTGGTTGTTATTTTAAACTTACTCTTAAGTGTGAATACGAATTAAATCTTATTCTTAATCAGAGAAATATATTCCAGTTATTAAAAATCTTAATCATATTCATGATTAAGTAGGTTTTGCCCAACTATGGTGGGTGGGGTGGCCGCGCAGTAGACAGCGAGGCCTCCCGAAATACCTGAAGCGCTGATTCCGTTGAAAAAATTCACGTCTTTCCGCGTTCAAACACAAATTTCTATAATAAGCCCCAATTACAAAATAAAAATAATTAGACCGTTGGAAAGCTGAGATTTTGGCGCATCTTTTAGCCCTACAGGTAAAAATTCACGGACCGGATTACAGAACCTAAGAGCGTATGAAAAAAGTTGATATTTCCAAGATTTGACCAATTTTTCGTTCAAGTCCAATTTTTACCCGTTTTGCCGATTTAAAAAAAAGTTATTTCGATCAAATTAATAACAAAAATTCACGCTCTTTCCAATGGTGCAATCAGATTTAAATTTCCATGAAAATTCGAGGAGTTATAGCCGTTTTACTGATTGTAAGGTCGAAAACACGAAAAAAATCTTTAACGTGAAATGACTTGAAAACGAAGCCTCTAAAAAAATTACCAAGAGACATTTTTTGCTGGAAATGACCTGTAGAATCGATTCCTGGCCTGTGACCGTTATAAAATGTAACACGCTGTACACTCGTACATCCTTACTTCAGAAGTATTGTATGACAGTAAAGGCCGAATCACACGAGTAAACGGTAGAGTTCTTTTACTCTATCGACATAATTCCACCACCCACATTCCTACTCTACCCCCGCCGGACGTTCACACCAGGGATGGGAATTCGAACGGAAAACATCGATGTTGATATTTCTTAGAACATCGATATTGGTGAAACATCGATATTGATAACATCGTAAGGCGAAACATCGATATTTTTCACAAGCGGGAAATATTCTCACTTGTCAACGAAATAGAATCAAAGAATAAAACCTGAAGACGCTGCTTTTCCTCCATTCGTTAGAATGTGTGTGTTTTCCTCTAACGTGATTTTTTTTTTTTTTTTTTGACACTCAATGTCTTTATTTTGGCACATGAACGAAAAAGCGTCACGAGAGAAACCCCGGAAGCATCAGCCACTTTGCTGAAAGAACTCAGGTTTGAAGACCCACAAGAGGCAGAGTTGGACAGTAGAGTGAACGGGAGAGTCAAATTTCTGGTGGTGGGGGAAATGGTAAAGTAAAGGGTAAAGTAAATGGTAAAAATGGTAAAGGGGTGTAGTTCGTTATCCGCCCCATTTTGTTCTCTCTTTTGCAAGCACAACCGACCACCTTTTTCATTTTTTGTAGATTATTATTATTTTTCTAGATTTCATGTACCTACTGTATGAATAATATACCGCATTTATGTTTTCAAATACTCCAAGCAATGAAACTAGACATTGAAAAAAGTGGGGGGCGTATACCGAACTATTTCTCTAGTGAAAAAGTTCGGTATGCGCCCCCACATAGTTAATAATGGAAAACACTACATTTTTGGTTTAAATAATTCATTTATTAATATGATTATTACTTCTGACACATATTGTGGTGTTGTATTATTCTATGGTTGGGTCATACAAATTCTTGATGCAGTCCAAAAAATGCTCAAATGGATCTATGCCCATTGACTTCACACATCTCCTCCACAAAAATTCGCACAAGTGTGAATGAAGACTGGTATGTTTCCTCCAGCATTGATATTTCGTTTAACCGCACGCCACGTCTACTCGATGTTTTGCGTGTGAGCCAGCGTTGATGGGTCCACGAAATGAAGGGAGTGATTCACTGTTTGATGTGAAAACTGCAAAGTTATTCTCTGCCTCACCAGTTATCTCTCCCAAGAAAACGTCCCAGGCCGAATCAATGCAATTCGGTCGTGTGGGCGGTTATCGAACTTTTTCTCTAGGGAAATAGTTCGGTATACGCCCCCCACTTTTTTCAATGTCTAGTTTCATTGCTTGGAGTATTTGAAAACATAAATGCGGTATATTATTCATACAGTAGGTACATGAAATCTAGTTTACGGAACACTCCTCAAAAATTGAAAAAGGAGGTCGGGTGTGCTTGCAAAAGAGAGAACAAAATGGGGGCGGATAACGAACTACACCCAAGTAAAGTAACATACACTACCATCTATAGAGAACTCGTTTATACCAGCGGAGTTCATTGTTTACTCGTGTAAATCGGCCTTAATTCATGAATAAAAACTATCATGTTAGGTAGGTACCAACTAAATTGTTGAAAAAATTGGAAAAATTATCTTTATTCTACACTAGGCACAAATAACAATTTAAAAAACAAGTGGGTGTAAATACCGAACCTACTTTGTACAAAAACCTGGTGATGTTACACCCAACTCGCAGGCAAGTCTCAACGAAAGGTACCTACACGTGGATGGTTACTCCGATCTGAAACCACACAATTATGCCATAATGAGGTTGTGATTCTCATGAACGTTAAATAAACCCAAAGAGTTTGAATATGGCAGTAGGTAGGTACAATTTAGTTTGACATTGAAAGGTGGAGGTAAGTACCAAACCAAGCGAGAGAAAAGGAATTTTCGCTGAGTCATTATCCCAAGTTTAAGAAGTAAAGAAGCAATAAAAGCGAGCGATACGTTCTTCCTATTAACGGCGGTATTGGTCCGAAACATTCTGTTGCTATCAGAAATGGCCTACCGTATTGATTGTACAGCAAGTTACTGTGGGATGTGAAATTCGATTCCAGAGTAAGTAGCTACTTTATAGCGAATTTTCAAGAAAAATAAAGGTATTCCAATAAACTCAACATTTTTTAGAATTTTTGCAATTTATTTCCACTGAAATCCGTTTTGGAGGAGTAGGAAAAAAAAAATCCGTTTTGTGGGGATGAGTAGAACATGAATGTGGACTCTTAACCCCTAATAGCCCAATGTTGCACCCGTGCAACATGAACTTCCGCGATTTTTTGTACATAGGCGGACTATTATTTCCGGCTGAGGTTTTATTTCCATCAGACAACCTTCAAGAGCTCGTGTATTTTTTTGGTTATGTTGTTAGCATTAAGATAGCTGATAAAGAGGCTTTTATCTCTGATTCCGTGATACCGCTCTGAACATGGCGCTGTGACGCGCGAAGGTAAGTTTACCACCGCATTTTACCTATTTGAATAAATCTATTTTCGATAAATTTCATCTTTCGTCGTTGGGATAGTTGTAAAGATCACGTAGCATCTACTTCTGGCAAGTTTTCTCCATTTTTAACTTTGCTAGAAGTCAAAATAGGTTTGATGCACCCATGCAACATTGGGCAGCCGTTGATGGTAGATTGCTGCTCCCAGGCAACGTTTAGCAGCCAGCGCTGGCAGATTGTTGCTTCCGGCCAACAGTGGGCAGTCAGCACATGGTTTCAAGCACACTAATTAGGTGAGTTGATTTTGCCTCATTAGTGCAAAAATCCCGTAAGATGGATAATTTCGCAATATTGGGGATATTTAGTCCATAGATTTGGACAGAAGTAGTTACCTACCTACAAGATACATTTATTTGAGCAATAATGTGTTTTTTCCTATTTGTATAGAAACTTTTGTTCACATCAAGATCAGACATGATGAAGTTCTGCAATTACACGATGATGACCAAAGTTCCGAAAATGAAGAATTGGAATGTCCTATTGTGCTTAATCGCCTTCAGAAAAATTGTTTTAGAAGTTCTCATGAGGGAACCAATAATAATTTAATGTTCTTATTTACAAAGTTGGCCGTGCTTGAGCCCTTTGTATTATCCACACTGTTCAATTTTTTCTTGTTTCATTTTTCAATATGACTTATAAATTTTCAGGAGGATGTTACATTTTTCACTTTGGGTTTCGCTAAAATACCTCCTTTCTGAAAAAAAAGGGGGGGGGGGGGTCTTAATACCAATTGCATTCTTTGGGGAGTTCAAATTGAAATTCCAAATTCTGGCACTTTATTTCATTATTCTCAGAATAAGAAACTAGTGGCTTTTGTTCATAATTCTTTGAATATTCTGTTCTATTTGTTAGAAACAATTCCTTATCTGGATTATCTCTTTTACTAAATTTCGCCAGGATTTCCTTTCAATATTTGCGTCATCTGTGATGCATGTTGACGACTGCTAGTTTAAAATTAATCGTTCGCTGTCGTTAGCTAAGTATAATGTTGAAAGAGTTCCAAAACACCTCATTTTAGAGGTCCAATAATATGAGCAACTTATGTATAAGTGATCGTTTGGGAACCAGGTAGGTATGTGATATCCGATAACGATGTAATAAAAATATTGTAATGAATTGGTCACAAGATTTATCATAATAAATGGCCTATGCATTTGTCTAACTGAGTTACTTACTGAAGTTACTTTTTTGAGTTCTAGTCAGTAGGGGAATGAGAAAAAAATATTTTTTTCTAATACCTACCTACTGATAGTTGGTGAAGACGCCTGCAAATAATGATTCATGGAATCATTTCGTGGAATGAGTACCTCTGAAAGCTCTACTATTTCGACAATCATAGCCCAATGTTGCAGCCGAGCAACAAGAAATACTATCCGGCTGCCCAATGTTGCACCGGAGCGACAAAATTTTAAAATTTGATATATGAACAAATAATTTTTTTTTTCTTCACTTTCACGTAGCAAGAGATGTTTTTGATGAGAAATCAAGAAAAAATCGGAAAATTTCGAATTATTTCATGTCTTTGGCTATTAGCGGTTAAGTTCTTCAAAACAACACAGTAGTTGGTATGTTTTACAGAAAATAGGAAAAAAACAACAATATGCGTGTGGGTACTCTATGAGTGCGGGTGACGAGAAAAGAATTTTAAGGACGTCCCACAAACTCACTTGGGCGTCCTTATGCGATTAATCTGGGGTAAAGTTAGACAAAATCTATAGGTGTGTGTGACAAAATCATGGCCTTAGATCACAACTGATTTTCTGTGGTTCATTTTTGTTCGAAACGGAAGTCTATCTAGTTGTGCACTACGTCACCGACATTTTGAACTTTTCTTTTTGAGGGGTGGAAGGGGGGAGGGTTAATGCTCAAGAATAAAATGGTGGAAAAAAAATCATCGGGAAGAGCTCCTGCCTACCCAAAGAGGGTCTTATTTGAAATATTGTGTAATGTTCAATAATAAATTTGGATACATAAGTATGTATGGAATATCTTGAATTCAACATTCCATTCAAGTTTTTCAACCCATGATTGGAGCTAAATGGCAAAAGACAACACGCAAGATTATAAGGCAGACTCAGGACATGAAATGAAAGCCATATTTTGGTTTATTATTTTCAATAATGAACCTTTGGAATCGACCAAGAAGAAAAAAAATTTAACACCCCCTCAAAATTTGATGGTTTACGTTTCAAGGTTTGTAGAATCCAAAAATCGAATAAAAATTTGGCCGTCCGTCCGCCGTACTTTTGCCACTTAGCATTGACCGATTTTGATGAAATTTGGTATGTAGGCTCCATTTGGGGTCTAGTTGTGCCCCGAAGCTTTTGGTTGATGTAGGTCACTTCGAAGGGTTCCAAAATCAATTTTGAAATTTTGAAAACGCCCTAACTCAAAAAATTTCGATATAAAGGTATTGTTTTCCCTTCAATTTTGGATTCTATAGAATTTTTAGAATTTTTTGAGACCACCCCGGAGCTCTGTAGGACAAATCGTTCGCTCCCCACAAAAATTTAAGGGTTTATATTGAAATATATATATATATATATATATAAAAATCAAAACACGAGTGTGAATCGCAAAAGAGGCTGTCAGACGCGAACGCTGACAAAATCTCATGTTTCTCCCTGGGAAACCGAGTCGTGCAATTCGACTCCGGAAAAAGGAAAATCGACGGCTCCCAGGGAAAACAATTCGTAAGGCCCACGTCGCCAAAAAACACGGCACGTGGAGTCCCCACCACGGAAAAAATTACCGCGGCCTGATTAGCGAAAGCGGGGATAGATTTCCGCTAATCAGGCCGCGGTAATTTTTTCCGTGGTGGGGACTCCACGTGCCGTGTTTTTTGGCGACGTGGGCCTTACGAATTGTTTTCCCTGGGAGCCGTCGATTTTCCTTTTTCCGGAGTCGAATTGCACGACTCGGTTTCCCAGGGAGAAACATGAGATTTTGTCAGCGTTCGCGTCTGACAGGGAACTGGGCGCTTTTGGATCGATGGGCACTTGGTTCCAGATTCTGATGCACGACCTCGATTTTGGCCGCGCGCAACAGTTTTGTTCAACTGCTGGGGGCGTGTCCTCAGAAATATTTTGGCTGAATATTTTCGGTATTTCTCCTGCAGTTCTTCCACCTCTCCTCGCTGGTTGGATGAGGAGCTTTTCCTGGGCGTCGAATTTTCGGCTGATTAGCGAAAGCGGGGATAGATTTCCGCTAATCAGGCCGCGGTAATTTTTTCCGTGGTGGGGACTCCACGTGCCGTGTTTTTTGGCGACGTGGGCCTTACGAATTGTTTTCCCTGGGAGCCGTCGATTTTCCTTTTTCCGGAGTCGAATTGCACGACTCGGTTTCCCAGGGAGAAACATGAGATTTTGTCAGCGTTCGCGTCTGACAGGGAACTGGGCGCTTTTGGATCGATGGGCACTTGGTTCCAGATTCTGATGCACGACCTCGATTTTGGCCGCGCGCAACAGTTTTGTTCAACTGCTGGGGGCGTGTCCTCAGAAATATTTTGGCTGAATATTTTCGGTATTTCTCCTGCAGTTCTTCCACCTCTCCTCGCTGGTTGGATGAGGAGCTTTTCCTGGGCGTCGAATTTTCGGCTGATTAGCGAAAGCGGGGATAGATTTCCGCTAATCAGGCCGCGGTAATTTTTTCCGTGGTGGGGACTCCACGTGCCGTGTTTTTTGGCGACGTGGGCCTTACGAATTGTTTTCCCTGGGAGCCGTCGATTTTCCTTTTTCCGGAGTCGAATTGCACGACTCGGTTTCCCAGGGAGAAACATGAGATTTTGTCAGCGTTCGCGTCTGACAGAGGCCTAATCTCCGTTCAAATTAGAGCTGACCGAAATGCAATCGATGGTTGGTGATTTTCATTTTTTTTTTTTTTTTTTATATTGGATGGTTGGTGATTTTGTAGACGAGTGATCTATATAGGAAATTAATAAACCATTGTGTAATAATTTGCAGCGTTTTCCGCTGCGATGCGGCCCGACCCGCCCGCCTCTAGTGTGCGCGTACCTTAAAAAGCTAATAGGTAATCCAATTTTCTTAACCATAGCTTCAAAGATTTCCTTGAAAATTCGCTCATTAGCTCATGCTGCGTGAATGGACTTGTTTTGCAATTCTCGCTCGACCATAAAGCTTTCCTATCTTCGCTAGTAAGGAAGCAAAATGAGAGAACCTTTCAGTAGGAAATTGAAACGAGTCAGGAAAACAAGAGGTAAGTGTGAAAGCAAATTAAGATAACCGAAATAATTGCACCTACCTAATTAAACTCGGTGACTAATTTGGCTGTAGGCATACTATCTAGTCATTTCTAGCAACTACTAGTTCTAGTATCAAGCAAACTAGGGGGCGTTGTGAGAACAAAGCAGTCAAAGTGGTATTTTTCTTTAATAACAACAAAAACTGGTGTTTCATAGGGTAGTATACACAGTTTCAAAGTCTTCATGATAATATCCTAACGCGCAGCAATGATTGAGGTAAACAACTATACAAGCATGGGGAGGGGAGGGGTATTTTTACTGTTTAATACTGAGATAATTTTCGGAGATAACATGAAGGATCTGACGAGTGGAGGGAAAGTGAGAAAAAAAACCGTGCGCTACATTTAAAAACAATAATCAATATACAAACTAGTGAACTCCACACAAGTCTAAGTACATTGTAAAAATATATATCATTATGTCATATATCAATAAATACTAGTTTATGAAATGAAGAGGAGGAGATAGAGGGAGAAGTATTTATAAGTTACGAATGTTCATCACAATCCACACTTCAACGAAAATGTTTCGGTTTCACTCTTCATTTGATGAAAATTTGATGCACTCCAACACTTTGTCGTCGAAAAATATCTAGTCAGACTGTTACAAGCTGACCTAACAAAGACGGGTCAAAAGAGAAATTTGGTTCCTTCTGCAATTTGAATTTTTAAAATCAAGTGTAATACTTGTGAATAATTGTAGGTGTCTCAAACCGTCTAGGAGTGTTATTTTTCATTAGAGTTTAGGTAGGTAAATCGTTTGCGGATGCTCATTTGACGACTTTGTCACCAGGGATCGTAGGAACGACAAGCGGCGGAATGACGGGCGCTACGATTGGGGGGATAAGGGGTATGACAGCGTCTCCCTAAAACACACGTTAACGCACAATATGAAATGACAGCGTTTTAATGGAAATGATAATAAATAATTATGCTTGAAAGGTTTGAATCGGTCCAACGATTGTTTCAAGTGAATGAGGAATTTCACCATGTCGGAATTTCCTATTTTTGACCCAAAAATCGGATTCAGCACCTCTAAAAACCCCCTATGGCAAACTTTCAGCCCGAACTTCCTAATTTACGAATAAACAAAACATTGTAGAAAATACGAATGTTTAAAAAAAAAACAGGAAAATGACGTCATCCTGGAATAGTTCATTTATGGCCGCTTGAAGCGCTGAGATCGAGAAATCTATAGTCCCCAGATGCAAAATTTCACGAAACAGTAAAGTTTGAAATCGAAAAACTGAAGAAAAAATAGAAAAAGCAAGATGGGGAAAATTAGGTTTCCCCTGTTTTTGTTTGATAACTTTTCTCTTAGAAAACACGATTTTGTCGTCCCAATGGGCAACACTGGGAGGAGACGGCGATCCGAACAGCCAAATCAGCGAGCGTTCCCACATCACGTCCGTTTTCCCGGTTAGTTTTGAAATCAAAAATTTTGATTGTCTCCCAAAAATAACAGGAGACTTATTTTCCGAAATCAGCCCGATTTTCATCTATCCCACACCATTAACTATTCAGGAAAAATGCAAACAGAATTCGGTGAAATTCCTCATTATTGGAATCATCTGATCTCAGCTTCTCTTAGAGGGAGAGTGTAATGTTACCTTGATAAATAGCTTGTGAAGACTTTCTAAGCCTATTTTGAGTATTATTACCGCTGTCAATCAGTACGATCTATCATACCCAAGTTATATTAATGTTCTTTTTAAAACCACAAGACAACCACAAGAAAATTATGTACCATCCTGCCTACTCATAATACCTACCCCAAACAAAATTTTTAAATTTGCCTTTTATACAAGTACTCGCGACTTCGTCTAGCCTTTAATCTGCATTTGACGTGCCTTGTTGATATCTTAATTATCGTGTAGTTAAGTAGGGAGCGCTGTTAAAGCAGCGACCACACATGCGGTGTTTAGCGAACACCGAGCAAAAGTTCGCCAAACCACGATAGTGTGGCCGAGCGATTCGGTATTCACCGAATACCGAACATTCGCCAAACTGGTGCTCGCCTCGTAGGCGGTTTCTTTCACACATCAAAGGAGACGAATGTTCGCTTTTAGCCCGCTCCACACATTCGGCATTTGCAGAGCACCGAGCCGAAGCTCGCCGATTTACTAGTGGTGTGGATGGGCGCTCGGTGCTTGCCGAATGCCGAATATTGGTGCTCGGTGATGCTCCGGCCAGAGTCGGTTTTTTGGCCACTTCAAAGAAGACAAATATTCGCCAAGTAGCGAGCATCTGCCCCGCTCCACGCATGCAGGGTCGCACGGGGCTGCTCATCGGGGCATTTTTCCCGACTTTTGCTGAAGGTATCTAATTGAAATGTTGTCAAACTTTTACATATCGCAAGGTTTCCTATTCAGGAATTTGGATCAGTAACGATCTCCTTGTTTGGTTGGTTTTATGAAAACCTGTAATATCATCACACTCGGAGGCGTGATGTATTATTGATCCTTTGAAAATTGGGATTCCCTGTTTTTCAGGAAGTGAGTGTTCCCGAAGATAACATTTCCCTGAATAAATTGATCTCTCGTTTAATCGCCTCGTATGTGTTGATTGTTTGGATTACAAGCTGATGTAGCAACTCCGAGTTGCTCGTCTCTCTCCCGAGGCGAGCACTGCGAGGAGAGTCTAGCCCCCAGAAAGTATTGTCGGGTTTCAGCGCTACCTACCGCCACTTCAGCGAACTACCATCATTTTCAGCTCAATGTGAGCGTGGTCAAGCGGCATTTCTGAAAAGTAGGCTTACCTCGATTTTACCACTCTAATTAATAAGTTTGGCGGCTTTACTTCCCTGCCTTCTTAAATTGCGAGGAAAAGGAACTTGTTATTGCATCCATGTACAACAACAGGAACTTGTTGTTGCATCAATTGTAAAACTCAAAAATGTATGTTCTCGCTACATTGTAATCTTAGGATAACTGCAAGTTAGAGGAGTGACGGTAATGCGGTTGCGAGCGTGATCACCTGATAAGATATCAGAAGTGGTAGTTCGTTGAAATGGCGGTAGGTAGCGCTGAAATTCGACAACACTTTCTGGGGGCTAGACTCTCCTAGCACTGCACAGGACGAACTCCGAATGTGTGGAGCCAAGTACCTAGGCGAGTAGCTCGGTGCTCAGCGAATGCCGCATGTATGGAGCGGGCCAAACACCGAGCATTTCCCCGGCCTTACATGCAGAGCGAATGTTTGCCGAATCTGGGAAGTATTGCGGGGTTGTATTACCTTTCTAGTGCCAGGGTTGAACGAGAACGCGGACAAATTTTGTGATTCACATTCACTGTTCCTACCCAGTGACGCTTCGATATTTCCGTTTATTCGATAAATGTGTCGAATGAATGTCAGAAGCTTGAAACTGATATCGACAGAATATCGAACAAAAGTATTCGATACCTACCAAAAATATCGTTCGATATTTCAATACTTGGACAACTTCATCATTAATTGTTTGTTTTTGATTTTATACTCTTTCACTTACTCTATAATCTTGCCTTTATTTAAAGAGCTCTGGGATTTTTGAAGGCCCTGAAGGTTCGGCATTGCTGCAAGAATCCGAGCCCCAGCGGAAGGTCGAGGTATACCTGCGCGACCCCTCCACCCGTGAACCCCCCCAGCCCCCCAACAGTTTACCCTCTTCTGCAAATGCACACTTGATTCACAAATTATTTCGATCATCCCATCACCAAAATCGTGATCAGCGAGAAAAATTGAACATATCGAGTATAAACTCGAGGCAGGTACAATTAAAACTCAGCAGCCCTCTCCCGGCCAATCCACCCAAACGAATTACGCCCTCTTTGCCGAATTACAGGAAATTTGGACTCATTTTCATCAGAATAATTAGTACGTTACGAATTTAAATTACAAAAAATGTTCACCGAACGATAAATAATTAAATTGTATGTTGATAGAAGAGGAAGAAGGAAGAGGGATGATGGGTTTTGACCGCGAAGGGTTGTGACCGTTTTCACCTCAAGGTTTCACCGCAAGGGTTTTCACCGCAAGGTGAGCACCTTGCAACGTTGCCACCTCTTGGCAGGGAAGGGGTTTTGGAACCCGCGGTCCAGAGCTCTTTAAATAAAGGCAAGAGTATAGTGTACTTCAACTAAAATGTATTCCATCCTTGCATTTTTCCCCTCAGTTTAAAGTTCTCATCAGGAAACATCGATATCGCATCCGTTTCACTGATATCACGATAGTGTATCGATAAGATATTACTGTCTTGATCACTATGACGCTTAAAACTGAACTGACAAAAATGTTCGGCAAATATTTGTGAGAGCTCGGTAAATGTTCGGCGTTTGGCAAATATCGAATGTGTGGCCAGGGTGCTTTTTCGTCCCAAATGTTCGGCATTCGGCGAATGTACGGTGTTCGCCGAACACCGCATGTGTGGCCGCGGCTTAAGATCAATGAACCGATAATCGAGATTAAGTAGTTGTAGTGTGGTCCCACATGACGAGAATCAAAATGGTTCAAGATTTTAGAACATTTCCGCTCGTCCGGAATACACTATAAATTTTGGATAAACCGCTGCTTTTCATGTGTATTATTTTGATTTCAAAATAATTTTGAAGTAAGAGGTGTGTTCAAATATATTTATGTTATACGAGTAAAACTGTTTTTTTTCAAGAATTTACAAATAAAGTACCTAAAAGCTTAAGTTGATCGGAATTTCTATTAGCACCCTAATTTGTTGTCAATATTTTATCGACGATCAGACCAGACTCTAAACAACCCGAAACAATACTTTCTTCAGAAAAAATTACTGGTGTACCAAATTTTATTGTAGGTGGGTGGATTCCATTAACCAATGGGGACTTTGCCTCATGTTTTTTTTTTACATTTTTTTCGAAAGAGAGTTCACTGATATGGAAGAAAACCAGTGTGCTGCTCAAAAAAGCATCCAAAAAATTTAGAGAATTCAAGGAAGATGGAAATTTTAAATGTAGCGGCAAACTGTTCATGGGGGCAGCCACCTTGCAACGTATCTGGCTTCCTAACCAATCTGATTCCATTGCTCGGTGATCCCCTTCCCTCTGGGGTAATCGTCAGGAAGGTTATGTAAACAAAGAATAAACGTGGGACAGTGTTCATTCAAGTAAAGTACAAGTGAAAACTCATTTTGGGAAGGAAGAAAAAACAGTGTTTTATGAAGGGGTGCGCGAGTGATGACTCTACAGAGAAAGTATTAGTCAGTGTATACAGCGAGAGAAATGGCTGGAGGCTGCAGGGCCCAGTTTTATAGTGGTAAATACCATTTCAATGTAAGTTTTTGACGAACTGTTTTATTTCTTATTGCTTACGTTCTTGGACTTAGGTATGTATCAGCCAAGACGTTCAGTTGACACGTTTTTGACCGAAGAGGATAGAGGTGAAGTGGAGTTTTTGCTGCGACAAACTTGGCTTGTTACGTAGCCACCAGCCCACAGCCTCCCTCGATTTTTGCGGGGTTTTTTAAATTGAGGCTTCACTTGTTTAGGGATTTTCTCCTACTTTAATTTTTTTCCTTGGGTATTCCTGTTGTTAAACGTTATTCTAGGGCCCTATCATAGGATTTGACTTGAAATTCCAGAATCTAAAATTGAAGCAAATAATTCTCCATTATGGCATATTCTTTATCATCGAGGAATCTCTTATAAAATACCTGAAACATTAGGTTATATTGTGGGACCACCTTGTATAATTGGATCATGACAACCAAGTTAGTAGTAGATTCTGCCTGAATAAAATAGAAGAGTATTCCCATTAACTAATAATAAATATTGTTAATGTCTGGTGATTGGTTAGTCATAGGATTTTGAATTGAGATACCTACCAAGGACACCACAAATTCCCTCACAATTGATCATAACTTATAAGTGAACCCGTCATTTAAGGAAATATTGGGCAGAGCCAAGAGGAAGTCGCCAACACACTCATTGAATGGTCAGACGTGGATATCTATGAAGTATCTGGAACGAAGTATGAAAAGCGCCGCTGTCAAAGAATCAACCTGTACCGAAACGTGTACCATGGGCTCTTTTTCATGACAACGAGATAGATATGTTGTTTTATCAAGCGGCGATTTACGCCAAATACACAATTTCAAGTCAGTATTTGTGAGATAGTGGGAAATGGGACAAATCACTACTCTCAATAGCCACTACAGTGGGACCAGAAACACTCTCTAGACTACGTACTACTGGACAGTGGAGGCTCATACTGCTAAGGGCATTAACAATTAGGGTACTGAAGTCCCTCCCATGCTCCCGTAATGTTCAGGCTGTGGGTAGTCACTCGGATGAAAGTAAAGCAGTAAGGATGGGGTGCCATTCTCGTCTCTGGGCTGGGAGAGCCTCCCTATCCCGGGCCAGCCATGGCCTCCAGAGAGAATCACATCTCTAAATACTGGAAATGCAGGAGAAGGTAGCCCCAGGGATAGACATAGTCCAAGCGCCACCAACCTGCGCCCCAATTGAGGTAGGATTCGAGGGGGTCGTGGTTACAACCCTGGCGTTGCAGTATCCTTCCGCATTAGAGAGTTTTTGCTGCCTAAATTTGACGGGCCCCATTAGGAGGAGACTAGCGCGAGCAACCAAGGATGCTACCTAGTTGAAGAAGGAGGAGGCCCGTCAACAATGGACTTTGGAAGGGAGGGGGGGGGGGTGTGAGGCGCTCGTGATGGGGAGCCTCTAGAAACGGGTGACTGTCTGGGGATCCCTTTTATCGGCGCCCTCTGTTAGCGGGAGGCAAATTCACTGTCACCTGCAAACTCCCAAGCTTTGTGAAGAGGTTCCACAGGCCCCAGTAGTGGCAAGCAAAAACTCTCTATTGCCTGGACAGGGGTCTCCTTGTTGGGGCCTTCAATGGAAGTCAGTGAGCTGACCCAGGCATGTGAGTTTTGTGAACTACCTGTGGGTTAATACAGGTACTAATTGTGAGACTACTGATTGCTCAGACAATCCACTCCCTGAAGTGAGCAGCATAGACACAAGACTTCGCCCCAGGACTCTCTCTTGAATGGAAGGAGGAAGACAGAAACGGGTCAGTGAAGTTTTCTTCAAGTGTCGATTTTGAGTCTGCCAGTTAAGTATATCAAAGCTAGGGATAGGCGAAGGAAAATTTTCAAAATAAATTATATATGCTTCCTATTAGAAATAATAAGAAAAGATGACTATGACCAGTAACATTCTATATTACCAACTTTCAATTTTTTTAAACATGAAAATAATATAAAAAGCATATTTTTTACTAATAGAAATAGCATGATCACTTCCAAACTGTTCTATATTTTTAGTAAGAAGGTGTCATAAGTTCAACAGCCAACGTTTTGTACCCGCTCCAGGGAGATTTTACACCATGAAGACGGAAGCAACGAAAATTGTACGGGTTTGGGAGAGGCCGAGTTGAGATGAATATGTGTATCAATTCATCGAAATAATTCATGAATCTAATCCACCCAGAGTGACCAATACCTACCTGTCGTTTCACTTGTTTCAGGGTTGGATCCAGCCCCGAGTAATTCAAAATACTTGGAGTCATATCGAATCTAAAGGTGCGGATACACATGCAGTAATCGGCGAGTAACGAGCAAATGCTCGTCGATTTCCTACAGGCGTCGCCAGGAGGACGCGTACTCGTGAATCGGCAAGTAACGAGTACTTGGGTGCTCGCCTCAGAGGCGGTTTTTTGGCCGAATCAAAGGAGACGAATAGCGAGTCAAGTAACGATCATCCCCACATTCCCTGACTACACATTCGTCCAAGTATTATGAATGAAACAGGGAAGTTTAGCGGGCCTTGTCTAGACAAACTGATGGAACCGCCTTTCAGTTAAATTCTGTGATACACATTTTTCGCTGTAGGACGTTTCTGTAATTCACAAATTTTTTTCCCATTCTCGTTTTTGCCCCGTTCGCCAATTTCACTAGCTCGCCTTATAGTACTCGCCAATGCTCGGGGTTGTACTCCCTACTCGGCCAACTCTGCATGAGTGACCAGGGAAGGACGAATATTCGGCACACAAGTATACTCGTTACTTGGCGAGTGTTCGGTACCCGCCGAGTACCACATGTGCATCCGCACCTTAATGTAGAGTACTCATTTCGAATTGGATGTGATCTGGAAAGGAGCTATTCAAATGCTTCTGGCCTGGTTTCAATGCGCAAAGGAGCACCAGTTCGTTCCTGATTCAAACGAACCAGGAGTAATAGGTAGAAGAGTCAAGCTTGGAGTAATTCGAAAGGCCAAGAGTTGGATTTGACGAGAAAAGGGGCAATATGAATTAATCCGTCTTGTTCAATTCTGAAAGAAGTAATTCGAATTCTATGAGCCGGGTTCAATCCTCCAAAGAACATTTCGTCTTGATTCCATTAAAAGTTAATAGTAACTAATTTTTCGGGTAGACCAATTCTAAGGGGCGAATTCTTAGTAACCAAAATCTTGTTCAGAACGTCCGGAAGGAACACATCGAAGTCGTGCAAATGCTCAGAAACAAACATGCAAGTTTCCCAAAGCATTTCCCCAACGCCCGATCTTCAGCTGAAAGCAACCCGAGTGCAGTGATGAACCCCAACCTGCTACCATTAACCCCACAAGGCACCTCAACAGCCCAAACATGAAAATAAAATAAGTACGCTGCCATACCATGATCTCTACCGTACAAACTGAAGCGGGAACCCATATTAGCGCGTTGCTCCACCAAAAATTATAACTTTACTACAGTCTGAAAAAGAAATACAGAACTACTTGATACAAATTTTCAACATCCGTCAAGCGTTGTTCATTTTTTAAAAATTTTTCCTGTAACTATGGAAATACAAAAGGTAAAACAAAACTCAAAAGATTATTTCGAACGGTATTTTATTTTACCAATGAATGATATATAAAATTTAATGAATTTTGTGACACTACTTAGAAAACCCATATAACACTGTTAATGATGAGTAGGACGTCACTCAGTTGCAAAATAATACTTCAACATAAAATGTTTTTGAACGTATAAATTATTACCTATCTACAAGTTATTTAAATAAACTTTAAACAAAATAAAAAACAAAATTAATTTGTTGACGGAAAAAATCCCGATAAATTGGGAACTTTTAAACCAGTTTTGTAAGAAAGAAATTCTCACAAAGGCACCTTTCTCTTATACTCGAAATTCACTAAAACATGGTTGATCACAATTATTTCTTAATGAATTAACAAAAAAATACATCCGCAGCTACGCTGACGTCTGCAAAAAAAACTTTACGACCAAGAGAAAAAAAATATAGATTTTGGTAGGTGGGAAACACGTATTTTGGTTCAAGACATCAATTTCAACAAGGTAAAATGACCAGTTCGTTCGAACAAGGCATAAAAATACGTCAATTTGTTTATGAACGGGATTTTACTCTTTACAGATCAAGTCAGTTATTTCATAATTGATTTTCCACACATTGACGCGTAACTGAGATTTCATTTCGCTCCAGGGGCTCGACTGTTTTATCAAGTGAGGGGAAAGACTAGGATTTTCAAAATTTTCTTGGGCTCTTGATGCTTTTAATTACACATAATCCCACTTACGAAACTAACACTTCAAAAGAGCCACACAAACCCCGAATTAATTCTACGTCGACAACAGCAAAATACCTTTGAAGACTTTTACTAAAAAATAACTCCTTTGATTATCATGTGTGAATTATACCTAGGAAAAACGTTAACCCAATCGTATGTAATTGACTTCACAATAGGGCAGCGTTAGCGTTTCTAATATTCGCGAAGAGCAGACAGAAATTAATTATTCCAAGTGATGGAGATGTGAAAACTTCGGTGCAATCAAGACATCAGAGAGTTCGCGCAGCCATAAACTTGAGCATTTAGAAAGGTAAAGAATCACGTTTTCGACCACGGAACAATAACATCCTACAGCTTCTGTCACTTATGGGTCTTGAAAATTTTCCCAGTTTTTGGGAAGAACAGGTGGAAAGAGTGTGAAACTAGTGTTTAGTATAGACTGTTGTATCACCACCGATGACTACAGCTGTGATTTGTTTATAACCAGAGCTGGATGATATACATTTTAATGCATAAGTTTTGAGAGTTGAACGACCATCTTACTTCCTCGTAAAAATATATATTTCGTTATCTAATCCTGCGACAAGATAAAACCTGATCGCCCACCAAAGGTTCATAAACAAGCCTCAGAGCCACGTCTCTTGGAGGCGCTTTATTAGAGAGTTTTTGGTGCCCAAATCTCACGGGCCCTGTTAGGAGGAGACTAGCGCGAGCAACAGAGGATGCTACCCAGTTGAAGGAGGAAGCCCTTTAACTTTGGACAGGGGGGGAATGGAGGCGCTCGTCACGGTGGGCCTCGGTGAATGGGTGACTGTCTGGGGGCACCCTTTCATCGTCGCCCGCTGATGTTGGGAGGCAAATCCATCATCACCACGAACTCCGTGCTTTGTGAAGAGGTTCCACGGGCCCGTTAGTGGTTGCCAAAAACTCTCTATTGACATGAAGAATACATCCAGTGTGTTGTGGAGCTCGGAGCCTTGGATCAACAGAAGGAACATCGACTTCACAACACCGCTATGGAAGTTGCCTTCATTTCTACTTCCATACAGATTGCTTGTCCTTGCTTTGTTTCGCGAATCAATGAGCCAAGTGGTGTGGCTTGTGAACCTTCCTTCGGAAAGGCTATTCAGATCTTCTCCGGTCGCAAGATTGGTTACAGAAATATATTCATTGGATAAATTATATAAAAGGACACATTTGCCTCGCCGAAAGAGATGAAAGTATAACAAAGTGAGAGAATGTACAGGGAAGTACATCCAAAAAAGTTCTTAGTGAAGTACAGCGAGCGCCAAAACAAATGGCGCAGTTTCGGAGGGTAGCTGCACCTCTTGCGAAGAGGTTAGGAACCTGGACAAGGTCACATTTTGTCCCGTTTCAGTCATTACATGGTTTGGACTGGCAACAATGCCTTGTCGTTTGCACATTTCTTGCTATTTGTTCTTCACCACTTACTGGGCCTTCTAGCAGCGCTTCAACATCCCACGTACCTACTCACTAGGTAAGTGTTTTCCAAACTTTCAGAATCAGAAATAATATACAGTCTGTCCCATAATATGGACATAACATTATTATGGATATAATATACAGTCTGTCCCCATAATATTATTAAGGACCACAAAACTTGGGGACTCGATTCTTCAATTAATTTGAGTGAGAAAATGTATCATAGCAATCTTGTTTTGACCCCTTGTTTTTCCATTTTTTTTTCAATTTCAAGATATTTTTCGTGTTTTTGACCTTATGCCACTAAAATTACAATAACCACCTCAATTTACCGCAAGAATGTAAAAAATACACCGTTGGAAATGGCGTCAAACCCATCCTTCTAGTGCCTACAAAAAACTCGTTAAGTAATTTTTGTCAAATTGGCAAATTTTCTTGTTTTTTACTATGGTTGATAGAATTTTACTTCAGCGTGGTTTTTCTCGTACCTCAGCGCCAAAATCTGCGCAAAGATCTCAGCTTTCCGACAGTATAATTTAAAAAAATGTTTTACAGTAAAATTTAGGAAACATTTGTGTTTGAACGAGGGAAAACGTGAATTTTCAAAAAAAGAAATCAACGTTTTGACTCTTGAGTTTACTCTGTCGCCACTCGGAGTGCCAAATGCAAACTTCTCCCCTAAATTCGATTGTCAAACATGTTTTTATCATACCGTCAGAAAGCTGAGAACATGGTTTTTGGTGTTGAGGTTCTTGAAAAAACCATGCGGAAGTAAAACCCTAACAACCAAAAGAAAAAATCGGATATTTGGCCAATTCGACAAAAATTACTATTCTGAGTTGATTGGCGCTTTTTCCAACGGTGCCCTTATTTTCACATTTTTACGGCAAATTAAAGTAGTTATGGTAGTCTTAGAGACATGAGGTCGAAAACTAGCAAAAAATAGGGGGTTAAAGCAAAATTGCTGAGACATTTTCTCACTCAAATTAATTAAAGAATCGACTCACGAAGTTTTACGGTTCTTAATTTGGGACACCCTGTATAATTACTTTGACAGAGGGATTTCGTTAAACGCACGCACTAACGATTTAAGTGGCCCTCAATTATGGGTATATTTGGGTCCTATAGCTCACCTAAGGCCTAATTTTTTTAAACTGGATTTACGAGATACAAACATCTAGAAAGTGACTTTTTCGATTCGAGATATTATTCGAACCATGTTTACGATTTTACGCATGGTCTGTGGTACCCAACGGTTTGGCAGTAAGCCTCTGAGTATGCTGGCTCTAGCACAGAGAGGCACAGTCAAAGAAATGGTTGCGCAAACTCTCTGTACCCACCAACAAATGTATATCATGAGGATTAAGCGGATTAAGTAGCTCTTTCCCGAACAACCTACGTGAAGTACAGATACGAATATAAATTTAGTGACTGTTTTGAGTGAAATTTCACCCCTGAATGGGGAACAGCGTACAAACGTGGATTATACTTTATTAATCCAATTTTAACAAAGAAATTATAGAAAACTATCAGCCCGGCAGCCAAACGGTTCATTCTTCAACACATTTGATGTGGTAACTATTTTACTTTTGAACGCTAAATTTTGTTTGGGAGGAGCTCACACCCACACCTTAAAAACGGGGTCAGTTATGTACATTTTTCGAGTCAACATGCAGCTCAGGAACAGGAATCAATGGTTTTAATGGAAATAAATATGTACAAAAAGAAGCACATGAAACGTCGATCCTTCCCAGGCAACATCCAAAAAAGGAAGGGTATGCCGCAATCCGGGGCACACCGGTGTTTTTTCCAAAGCCAAGGAGAGAAAAAAATCAGCGTTAGAAACAAGAGTGTAAGAAGATTCTTATTTTCAGTTTTTTGATTTGTTGTTTGAGGAGGGGTCTTCCCTCACGCCTCAGAAAATCGAAGGAAAGGGAATGTTTATAGACTTAGAGGGGAAGGTAGGTTCACCTGTCACTTAGAGTTAATCACCTTTCCATCGTTGCTCCCGGCGTACTTTGGTTTCCCGTGGGTGAAAGGCAGGTATCTGTATTTGATCATGTGCTGAAAAGAAAGAAAATTATTCATTTATTGGAGAATTAATGAAGAATAGATGGTTGTGGGTACATATGTGGAAGGCAATATTTTGAGAGAAAACCCTCTCACATATATCTTTGGAATCTTTGAAGTTCTAGTTGCAGAGTATCATCACGAGTGATGATCATCAATGTGAAAAGTAGGTATTGAATTATGCAATACTGTCATGTTGGCACACCTGTACACATGTGTGCTTCGATGTATACCATCATGGCTCAGTCATTCAGAGCAACGTTGGGGAGGAGCTGGGGGATGCAAATGATGAGGAAATGCATGATTTCAACACCTAATAATAGAGAGTTTTTGCAGGCCACTAACGTGCCCGTGGAACCATTTCACTAAGCGCAGTATCCACGGAACAAGTGAACTTGTCAAACGTTGACAATTGGTGACGATCAAGCAGCCAATTTTGGTGGAGTCCGTTTAGAATCCCTGAACATGGCTGGCCCGTGGCTAACCTTTCTACTTATAAGAGTACTTTTTTTTATTGTCATCATTTGCCATCTGTTACCAAGGCTACATAACATAAATAAAGCACTTCGCATCACTTGGGATGCCAATGAAAACGGACCAACATCTTTTCCAGCTGATTGCATACTTTAGGTAGACGTTCCTGGACTCACTGAGCTGACGTTGCCCATTGGGCAAGAGTTTTTTTAGGCCACTAACGTGCCTGTGGAACCATTTTACAAAGCGCAGAATCCACGGAACACGTCAAACATTGACAATTGGTGACAATCAAGCTGCCAATTTTGGCGGAGTCCGTTTAGAATCCCTGAACGTGGCTGGCCCGTGGCTAACCTTTCAATTTTTAACAGTACATTTTTTTTTATTGTCAATAATTGACAATTATTGTCATCATTAGCCGTTCGTTCCTAACTCAACATAACACAAACAAAGCGTGGCTCCAGCACTTCGCATCATTTGGGATGCCAGTTACAATGGACCAACGTCTTTTCCAGCTGGCTTTACTTGCTGGGGGCAGTTAGCAACGCGATTGTGCGCGCTATAGGTTCCCGGGCTCATTGAGCTGACATTGCCCGTTGGCTGCAAAAACTCTCTAATGATTTTTCAAGAGACAATAGGGTAACGGGACCAGTAACAGACAAGGGTCCAGTAATAGACAGTCCTTCGGCGAATAAAAAAAAAAAAAAAACCTTTTGAAGAATTGGAAGCTTTGAGTTGAATTAACTGGAGGAATTTCCGACCTTTCATCTCAGACTTCAGAGCAACCAAAAACTAGAATAAGGACACCTAAAGTTTCGTGGATCATGGGACGACTTTCTCTCTTCTCAGAAAGGCATTGTTGTGAAACTCAGTCCTTAACCTAGCTTTTGTGGTTTAATGGTAGAGCCAGATCAATTGGCAGATCAACCCAAATATTGGTGACTAAGAAGTGCTGAGTACTGGATTTACTTCAGTACTCTTTTACATCAATTCGAAGGTCTAAAGAATATAATATTCTAAGTAGAAATAAGGTGATATCTTTTCTAAAATCCACCAATACTGCAACCAATACAGGAAAGGATTCGTCACGCAAAGCAAAATCTTCTCATCCGCTGTACAGTTTAAGCTAAATTTGATGCAGAACATTGATAATTTCAGGTTTTCAAAAGAATTTGAAAATGAAGAATACCAAGACAACGAAATATTCTATAAACAATACTTTGTAATCTATATACATAAAATCCCGGCTGTACTTGTGTAGGTACGTGTTGACGCCCCAACGTGGGAGACCTGGGTTCGATTCCAGGCCGTAACATCAACATTTTTCCACTTATCTACGATTTGTTTTTGCCTGCTTCTAGCAGGCTTTTCAGCTAGTATATGATAGTAGCTATATATGATCTACGGGAGTTACAAAAGATTGATATAGACTATACGTAACCAACACCAAAAAGAGCATGGCACAACAAATCTTAATAATTAATTAATCCCCCTTGGGATTAATTTCAAATCCCAAAGTTGATTTATAAGGGAGTGTCCCAGCAGACAGTGCTTACGTCCTCCATCCCACTCTGCAAGCAGAGGGGAACATCCCAGGTTAAATACCGTGGGAGACTGTTACACCCACAGTCAGGGGCCTCATACACGTTACGTGTACACCTACAGTAGGTGTGAGTACCTGTTTGCAATGCACTACAGGTCGAGCTGGGTGTTCTAGCTCACCCTACCAACTATGCGGGTTGGTACCCGAGTTATTGGCGTACCACATAACTCACATGACGGCGCTACCTTGGAAGACTTAGCTACCTTTCAGGCTTAGCCATCCAGCATGGGTCTTCAACCACGACCACCACAAAGCCAACCGCTCTCGGAGGGCAGGCAGGTGACAGAATCTATGTGTCGGTAGCCCACGGCTCCCCCCACCCGTGGTACCGATTCTGCGCCTTCGATTCGCCAGTGCACTGAATATCTCAGACGCCAGAAACCAGATCAGTCGCAGGTCCGTTACAGGGAATGCGGCCCTGCAACTGCCACTGTTCTCTCATCCACATGGTGGATAATTGAGAGAGGGAGACTATATGTAGTTCACTGGTTTCCGTCGTGACTTCAACCAGCTCAAGCACTGCACAAGTACTGTGGCACCCGGTTTTTCCCCCCAGTCGGAAGTTCTCATCAATGAACTTCCTCGCCTTACTGGGAAGGGCTTATATTGGCTCTCTGTACTTGCCCATTTTCAGTCTTCTCGACTTTGCAAGATCAACAATTCAATCTAATGTGGCGCTCTCGTAATAGAGGTATTACCTCAGCAAACGTTTGTAGACTCGTTACCATATTCGGAGAAGCAAGTAGTTTGTCTATTGGGACCTCTTTCAATTCATATTCGGCTTCTCTGGTCGTCATACTGTCTACACTCGATCAGTATGTGCTCAGCCGTTTCTTCTGGATGCCCACACTCACATGGGTGATTTTCCATCAGTCGGAATTGTGCTAGCTTACTAGCAAACTCCCCATGGCCTAACACTAATTGTGTCAGATAGCATGGTACAACAATGGTACTACAATATTCTTATCTTACCTTGATCTGTCGTTTCATCGTGATTGCAACCAAAGTAAAGAAGTACATGACGAGGATCGGCCAGAACACAGGGACGTTGAAAAGCTCGAAAAACGTGCAGGTGAAGGCAATCAACGTCGACTTGGTGACGGCGTGCCAAAATTTGAACTCAGGCAGCCGTCGGATGAACGGCCGGAACTCTTCGTTTGCTCTCGTTGGCAGCTCAGGGCCAGTTTCCGACTCTGAAGAATGAAGTATTGGAAATCAGACCATAAATACCCCCAGAATGAACTTTTTCGAGAAAAAAATTTCACTCGAATCCGTTTTGGAACATTCTGAAACAATCCCTGAAGAGTGCGTAAAAAAAAAACAAAAAACAAAATTTGATCGTATTTGTATTGCGTTGTATTTTTTGTGGCAAAAAATATCTCCTTTAGGGTCAGTTTATCAGTCACCAAAGTTAACGGAGGTTTACGTATCCCTCTGTTAACTTTAACTATGGGATAAATTATGAATACTATAAAAGTGCTGTTTATCAGTGCGAAATTAACCCACTGGTAACTATTAACTGGCCGGTAAAATTACCTGTCTGTTAGGCCGAATAATCGATTATTTACCCAGCTTATCAAGATGGCTGTGGAAAGCTTACAATAAAATTCAGCTTCCTCCACATTAAAAAATCGTTTTTGCAGTGTTTTGCGTCAGAAAAAAGAAGAAATTAGAAGAGGAAGAAGCAATGTGCTTTGTTTTGGTGTTTTCCTTTCTCGATCTCGGTACCTATTTCCTTCTTGGCACGGCAGTACCTATTGTTTTTTGTTGAAAATTGTCTGGTCATGAAAAGATCCCGGCCACCGTGCCACTATGTCCAGAATTTTCAAATTTGCAGACGAAATAGTTTGTACGTTAATAAGGAAGTACCCTTTTCTATTTCGAAAATTTTCGGCGTGTGGCCCTCCTGGCGACTGAATTTTTACATGCGTGCAGTCCATAGCACCTATAGCTCCAGGAAACCTAGCTTTTTAGTTTTGTAAATAAAATAAAAAGATTGAATTAATTTTCCCTCGGTTGCTGACATTTGGATAAATTGGGCGGATAGTCTGGCAGTTTCCAGAGACACCTGCTTGACCATTTTACAGGCAGATCTTTTACTGACGTCACAAAAGTCGCAGACAGACACCAAAATGGTTTTTTATTCTTTTATCCAATCGAAATCTCATCAAAAAATCGCAATCGTCCCACTTCTCCAAATGGCCAATCCGCATTTATCATGTAGGGTCTTCTTTCCCACTGCAGGAATTCGACTATAGCAACATCTTCGTCGCTGCAGCTCGAAAAAGAGCCCCACACATGCATTTTCAATTGTAGCATAATTCACGAGCAATCAACAACGCAGTTTGCAAAAATTGCAAAAACGAACGCAATTAACATAAACGAACGTTCTGGGAAACGAAAACACGAGAAGTGACTCTTGGAGGTTAAAAAGCCTTGGATAAACCGAGTTACCCTCCGGTAACTTTTTATCCGGTCCTCGGACGACCAGGTAACTTTAAACTACAGGTAACGGCTATCTGGGGACTGATAAACGCGTACGATTGAGTTACCCGACGGTCGTCGGATAAATCTGCTTTACCGGGGGGTAAAATGTGACTGATAAACCGGCCCTTAGAGGGAAAAACAATCGATCATGGATATACCCATTGTTTCTATGAATAAACAGAATTTTTTTTGTAGAAAAAAAAATTCTCCGATGGCACATAATAATATTATGTGCCATCGGAGAATTTTTTTCAATATATTATATTGCGGTATTCTAGAGAACCTTGCTTCACAGCTACCGATATGTAGCTATGATTTTGTTTACTGGTATCCCGTTTCATTTTTTTTGTAAAAAAAAAAAAAAAAGTGTCGCGAAAAATTCCTTGACCCCCAGCCAAAAGACATGTCCATGTAAAAACAATATAATATATTATATTGACATATAAGTAAAACAAAAATTTATGTATCTATCGTGTTGTGTTCGCAGAGGGAAAAAGTAGTAACAGGTGATTCTCTGACTACATAACTGAGCCTATCTCTGCCTTCAATTTACCTCTACTTGTTAGGTATGCCCCCACTTGGTGAATACCGATGCAAAATGAGGATGGAGGGCAAGACTAGCAATATCTTTTCTTGTCAAAACTCAGTCGACATAAAAACCAAAAATATTGAATATATAAACTTGTTATTGCAGTAATAAGAAGTACAAAACGGCGTAATAACAACGAAATTCGGGATAATATATTTACCTTCGTACATGGCTAACGCAGGATCAATTTTTGGCGTGAGGAATGCAATGAATAAATTTAAATGGTAAATTCCTAGGGCGTAGGCGACTATATACCATCCCTGTAAAAGGAGAAAACAAAATCAATACTCGTGAAAAAACGTGGATTTTGTTCATAAAACTAATCACATCAACATTGAAACCAAAAAAGGACATGAGTTTGAGTTCGAGCTCTCATCTAGAAGATGTCATGCAGCTGTAATAAATAGAATCATCAACTTCTCCGACGTTTTACTCATTTCACGATTGATGGAGGATGACGCAGCTTTATTAGCTTCATGACGAAACTGAGTGGATGTCTCAGCTACTCGCCTTTTTAGGACTGATGAGCCTACTTCTTCAACCCCGCAAACGAATATAATTTTGGAACATGATTTCTGCAGGTAATTAGTGTTGGAACTGGTATTGGCAATTTCGTAAAATCGATAGAAACAGCAGGTACATACGAGGGTCATCCTGAGAGTATATTTACAACATTTTCAAAAAATGCTACAAATTATTTTTTTAAATAATTAAAAACTAATAAAACAACGGTTTATTAGTTTTCAGTAGAGATCAACCACCAATGAAGGACAGTAGGCAGTATCTGTAAAGGAAGTGGCAACTCCCGCTAGGAGCGCTGGTTGTCAAAGTAAGTAGTTGCCTGTGTGTCCAATAGAGTGCTGCAGTGTCGCTATGATTTGGTTGCTAGAGATGCAAAATGGTCAATCAAAGTTTTTCATCGCGATTTCAATTGTAAATTTCCATCTCGATTTTAATTGTAAATTTACATCTCGATTTTAATTGTAGTCAATGTGATTACGCAAAGAGCACTCTATTGGACGTACAAGAAACTACTTTTACCACCAGTGCACCTAGCGGGAGTTGCCACTTTACAGATGCCGCCTAGTGAGAAGGACACAGCTTCTTCCTATCTTTCCAAGGACCTGAGGTAGGTGAGGAAAGACTCAGCAGGTACATACGAGGAGGGTCAACCG
This sequence comes from Apolygus lucorum, assembly GCA_009739505.2. Taxonomy (NCBI): domain Eukaryota; kingdom Metazoa; phylum Arthropoda; class Insecta; order Hemiptera; family Miridae; genus Apolygus; species Apolygus lucorum. The sequence goes on from CM019180.2 coordinate 41,092,859, forward strand.
GAGAGTAAGCGGGTAGTTGGTACTACGAGTAAGATAAATTTCACAATAATTGCTCATTCAACGATGGTTGAACTGGGTGGTTTAATTCATTTCTAAAAATTTAACGCTATTTTAAATTGATGAAAAACGTCATGGAACACTTATTAATTAGATCATTAACAATCCCCATTAGCGAACGGTTGGTCCTACACTGCCGTGCTAAGCCAGAAAGTCGTATAGTGAAAATTTGACCAAATTGAGTTATTGGTACCCAGGGGTTTATGGGGTCGATTTCTATCGATTTTCGAAGTTTCAGAGTCGTATCTCGACTAGAAATGCCTCAAACAAGCCTCCCGATTTTTGCGTTAAGGCATGTTAACTTGATTATGCTAAGCAACTAGTCGTATCAGAGCGAATCAGAAGAAGAAAACTCGTATCTTGACACAGTTACGAGAATCGGCCTTAGTATTTCGACGATACGACTTCTTGCATTCTGATTCGACATGATACGACTTTTTGCCTCTGAAAACTCAGCATTTAGTGGTGACTTTAGGAACCTTCTCACTGTTACCTATCCAAATACTGCCTTGCTAAGCCAGAAAGTCGTATCTTGGCTTCACCCTACTTTCGGGAAAACGACCTAATAGGTTTCGTGGTGAAATAACTCTTTCACGGGATTATTTTTCCGCCTTTTACCGCAACTAATAGTTTTTCTTGCCGGAAATTAGTTGCTGAATCGATTATTGAGATCAAAATTAAACATTTTTTAGTGTATATTGTCAAAAAAACTGTAACGGAATACGGTGAATTCATTGTAACGGCCATAACTTCTACATTTCTCATCCGAATTCAATGAAATTTTCAGGAATGTTACAGATTAGTATTTAGATGGTCCCCTATGAAAATCACCGCCTTTGGACTGATAGTAGCCACTGCGTATGCGCAAACGTGAATTTCCTTGTAACGGCCATAACTTCTTCATTTTCCATCCGATTTCAATGACATTTTCAGGGATTTTACAGATTAGTATTTAGATGGTCCCCTATGAAAATCACCGCCTTTGGACTGATAGTAGCCACTGCGTATGCGCAAACGTGAATTTCCTTGTAACGGCCATAACTTCTACATTTCTCATCCGAATTCTATGAAATTTTCAGGGATGTTACAGATTAGTATTTAGATGGTCCCCTATGAAAATCACCACCTTCGGACTGATAGTAGCCACTGCGTATGCGCAAAACTGAATTTCCTTGTAACGGCCATAACTTCTACATTTTCCATCCGATTTCAATGAAATTTTCAGGGATGTTACAAATTAGTATTTAGATGGTCCCCTATGAATATCACCACCTTCGGACTGATAGTAGCCACTGCGCTTGCGCAAACTTGAATTCAAGATCGAGATACGACTTCAAGGCTTAGTATATCAGACCTAAATGTAAGTAAAATAAGAATAGAAAAATGTTATACAGTTTTTTGACAATATACACTTAAAAATGTTTAATTTTGACCTCAGAAATCGATTCAGCAACTAATTTCCTATAAGAAAAACTCTTAGTTGTGGTAAAAGGAGGAAAATAAATCCCGTGAAAGAGTTATTTCATCACGAAACCTATTAGGTCGTTTTCCCGAAAGTTGGGTGAAGCCAAGATACGACTTTCTGACTAGCACGGCAGTACAGAACTCTGGGTGGTGTCATTAAATTATCAATATTTTATGGTACCTATCTTAAGGATGTATAAAGAAAGACATATGCACCAGTCTTACCTGCATGACGAATATCCTGGCCAGGAAGGCGATGGTGAGCAGTCCAGCAGCCACCCATCTTCCAATAGCGAATGGCGTAAGGTCATCTAAACATTTTTGGTATCTCTAAAATGAGAAAAGCAAAACACTTTTCAAAGGAGTCGTGATATGAACGAAATATAATATATGATATGAACGAAATATAATATAACATAATATGAATACATATTATGTATTCATCACTGTGCATATAGGTAATATACCTTGTATACATACATCTCTTCTAATTGACTATTGGAATCAAAAAGAGCTAAAAAAGCAAGCTAAAACAATGGGCAATTTGCCTCAATTTTATATTCTGGAATTTCAAGTCAAATTCTATAATAGGGCCCCAGAATAACGTTTAACACCAGGAGTACCCAAGGAAAAAAATTACCATAGAAGAAAATGCCTAACAAGTGAAGTCTCTATCAAAAAACACCGCGAAAATCGAGGAATATCGTTCGTCACAAGAAAAAAAAACGACGCGAAAAGTGACCGGATTCACATAGGTACTGTGCGCTCTGGCGTAGAACTCCAGATATTATCACAGAACGACAACAGGTAGAGTTCTAAACGCCCTTCTAAGTTCTAAGCACGACCACACGAAACGATCCAGTCAAATGACCACTCAAATAGTGTGATTCAAATAACGAAACTAACTTAATATACAGGGTGTCACACTTTCGGGCGCACGACCGGGCAGGGTTCGATTCTACTACTAATTTGCAACAAAAAATGTCTCCTAGCAATTTCTTCTTAGAGGCTTCGTTTTCGAGTTATTTCACTTTCAAGATTTTTTTCGTGTTTTCGACCTTACATCAATAAAATGGCTGTAACTCCCTTAATTGATGAAGTAAATTGAATTTTGATTATTTCATTGGAAAGGGCGTCAAATTTCCTATCTACCTGATAGGGTTTTAGGAAATTTTAAATGAAACGAACGGGTGTAAAACAAGCCAAAAGTAAAAAATTGGCAAAGTTTAGAAAATTTTCACTTTTTTCAAAGTTTGATTCTCGAAACGTCGTGAACGGGAATTTTCATGCTGTAAGCCTAAAAGTTGCATGTGAATCCCAGCTTTCTAACGGCGTAGTAATTTTTTTTAAAACACCACTTATTCAGTTAGAAAACGACGTTTTTAGGGCAGAAAATGTTCATTGTCGGGTGTAAATCGGCGTTTTTCTCCAGAAATGCTTTCCAACTTAATAAATCATTTGAGATGAAATTTACGTACTTTTTGACGCTGAATCGAATGGTAACACTTTCCGATCTCCTCGACAAACAAAAAGAACTTTTCAAGTATTTTCCTTTGGGCGAAGGGCTCAATCTCGTTGTTCGTTTTATCCAAACTTGTCACCAAACCAAAAAAAAAAAAAATCAAAAAAAAAAAATCAAAAAAAATCTCGTTGTTGTTTGTTGTGTCCAAACTTGTCTGGGTTATTAATGACTCGCACTCTTCCACTTTGTTGTCTTACCCAATTTTTGCCCTCTGTCTTGAAACTATCGTCCCGATCATTTGCGGAAAGCTCTATCTTCTCGATAGATTACAAGTTGGGGGTCGAGGACTCAGTTGTACCCTGTTTAACCCAGAAAGGGCTTGGAAAGTACTTTTGTTTGTCGAGGAGATCGGAAAGTGTTGCCATTCGATTCAGCGTCAAAAAGTATGTAAAATTTCATGTCAAAAGATTTATTACGTTGGAAAGCATTTCTGGTGAAAAACGCCGATTTACACCCGAAAATGAACGTTTTCTGCCCTAACAACGTCGTTTTCTAACTGAATAAGTGGTGTTTTAAAAAGAATGACTACGCCGTTAGAAAGCTGGGATTCACATGCAACTTTTAGGCTTACAGCATGGAAATTTCCGTTTACGACGTATCGAGAATCAAACTTTTGCCGAACCATCCCATTAATGAGTTTACCATTAAACAAAATTACTACACAATTAAGCTAAAGGAGGAATCCCTAATGGATGACATCTGAAAAATATGAGTAGGTATATAAGTAAGTAAATTAGCAACTAATCACGTGTCAGATCGTCAAATCAGCCTTGCATTCCCCTGATGGTGCATAACGTTGGAGCTTCCCATTTTGAGATATCACGAACTGTAGAACCAACAGGCAACCCATAGTATCCAGCAAGCTTGACAAACAGGGTTTCCTAATAACCCTCATCAAACCTGGTTTTTCGTTGCACTTACACGTTCAAACCTGTTCGTTGAAATTCTAGCTTCAGTTCGAAGCCATCACTTCTCGTCTTTCGTGTACCGTGTTCAAGCGGAAGACAGTGGAAAATGACATCGAGTGACCAGAGACCATTTAGGCCCTCGCCCTAACCCAGTGGTTCCATTTTCCGGACCTGGGAGTGCAATGGCTAAACCCGCTAGCCTTGCCGAATTCCAGCAAAAGGCGATAAATATCTCCTCAGCAATAATATTATTTTCAATAATGAACCTTTGGAATCGACCAAGGAAAAAAAAAGTTACCCCCCCCCCCCCCCCTAAATTTGTTGGATTACGTTTCAAGGTACGTAGAATCCAAAAATCGAATAAAAATTTGGCTCTTTCCTTAGTTCCCTTGGACCAATTTTGATGAAATTTGGAATATGAGCTCACTTTGGGGTCAAGTTATGCCCCGAAGCTTTTGGTTGATGTAAGTCATTTGTAAGGGTTAACATTTTCAAAACGCCCCAGCTTAAAAATTTAATATGTTAATGTTCGAGCCACAGCAGTAGATACCCATAAGGTGCTACTATCTGGCGCCGCTATCGGTATAATCACACCCTCCCCACCTGAGTAGCCTAGCCCTCTTTCACTTCTCGTCCTCTCGTGTCCCATGAAACCCCTTGTGCGTTGCCGCAATTTTTTGTAGTTTTAACGAAATTGACTATAAAATACTAGCAATTTCCTCCTCTATTCCAAGTCATATTAAATAAAAAACCCACACCTGTATATTCAAATCTTATTATGTTTCATACACGGATTGTGAACTTGGTCGGTTTCCTCCCTGAACGGATCCTACAGAACAGGAAAGACACCCCCAGGCCTGGGGAAACACTCAGCGGTGCATCGCCTGCTGCTCTGGGCTGGAAGCTGAATCTGAGAGCCCGAGAAGCATTCTGATTGGTGGAGCTTTAGGACGTAGTTGAAGATGAGTGCAACAGATCGCGTTCATGATCGTTTGTTCCCAACCTCACCACAACAAGTCACCTTGTTTATCACATATTGTTCTCCTTGGTGCCTAACTGGCCGCATCTAAATAATTAATTTGATAACATTTAGTTATATTCGCGATATGTACGAAAAAATCGAGCGATTTTCAATAATACACTGGGTTTCAAACGTTTCTATGGGTGGCAGTTGTCGATTGAATATTTGAACTACTGGCAATAGGGACAACAACGATGGTCAGGGCATCTTGGACAATACTGGTCACCTCAATTGGGTTTTTTAAGTAATTTTTGAAAACCTAAATGACGATGACATGAAAAGTTATCAATTAAAATGATATTTTCTGGTCATTCGAAAGGATTTGATAAGAAGCGGCATGAAAGAGTGTGCCCCCCCCCCCCCCACCACTTCAGGTTCCGTAGTAGTTCTTCAGCTGAAAGTAGGTGAGGCAGCCTCAAAAACGCTTGCACACCATTTTAACGTTAGATTTCTCCTCTGTTAACTTACCTCCAGTACTCAGTGCCCTCGCCTAAACCTTCTGTAACTTCAACGTTTCAAAGAAGATAGACCAGCATGAAAGAATGTTAGCTTGTAATTTCAATAACTTCACACCTTAAGAAGTCTAAACCCATTTTTAAAACGCAAAACACCCAGTCCTTCATTCATACAGTCCTCATATGAAAAACAAGGGATAAGCTTGAAAAATAGATTTCCTATACAATCAGCAACATTCTACCTTGTCGAAGGTGGTAATAAAATTGTATAGGATGACTAGAAGGTGCAATAGCTAATGATAATATCAACAACGACTCTTTCTATCGAAACGTCCCCCCCCCCCCCTTTGAAGTCGATAGAAACATCGATCCCTCGTTTTCATAGAAGAAACAAGGGACCGATTTCCACAAAATATTTCCTACTCTTTCAACAATTACACAATTTTACTACAAGATAACATTCTTCTGTAAAATTTAAAGTTACAGAAGTTTCAGTTGGTAAAGACAAGGGATGTCTTGATATCCGGGTCATTTCAAAATTTGGGGTTATTTCTTGTCACGCAGCTTTTGTGAACACTCTATTTGTCTTGGAAATGAGGAATTTCACCATGTCGGAATTTCCTATTTTTGACCCCAAAATCGGATTCAGCACCTCGAAAAACCCCCTAAGGCAAACTTTCAGCCCGAACTTCCTAATTTACTAATAAACAAAACAGTGTAGAAAATACGAATGTTTAAAAAAACCGGGAAAATGACGTCATGCTGGAATAGTTCATTTATGGCCGCTTGAAGCGCTGAGATCGAGAAATCTATAGTCCGCAGATGCAAAATTTCACGAAACAGTAAAGTTCGAAATCGAAAAACTGAAGAAAAAAAAATAGAAAAAGCAAGATGGGGAAAATTTGGTTTCCCCTGTTTTTGTTTGATAACTTTTCTCTCAGAAAACGCGATTTTGTCGTCCCAATGGGCAACACTGGGAGGAGACGGCGATCCGTACAGCCCAATCAGCGAGCGTTCCCGCTTCACGTCCGTTTTCCCGGTTAGTTTTGAAATCAAAAATTTTGATTGTCTCCCAAAAATAACAGGAGACTTATTTTCCGAAATCAGCCCGATTTTCATCTATCCCACACCATTAACTATTCAGGGAAAATGCAAACAGAATTCGGTGAAATTCCTCATTCAGAATTTTTTCAGGGAGATACAGCAGGTTGGTGTCTACAAAGATCACATAGAATGAATTTCACTAATCAATTAACTCAGATAATTAAAAATCATTAATGATCCCAATTCTCTCTCCCTACACCTGTCACAGAGGGTAGGTTGGGAACTTTGAAAATTTTTGGAGAACTCTATATTCATATTTTAATTTAAGTGAAAAACGTGATTGGTCCAGGATACTCTCCTCTTCAGGAATAAATTAGAAACGAACGAAAATTCCAAGAATTGGAAGGGTTTTTGCTATGTTTTGATGCTGTCACAAGGTTTTATTCTCTCTCCCTACAATTTTTTTGAAATGCCTGCCCACTCCTGGAAAACGATTATTTTGTGTCATGAAAAACAAAAGTGAACACTGCTGCAAGATGGCTTCCGAAGCTACTGAAGTTTGTTGAATTTCCAAGCTCCCAGTTGTGTGGGTTATGTTGTGAAGTGTTGAAGCTTTGAGAGTAGGTGAATACTTTCTCTCTCCCTACAACCACCTCACTCATCAGGGTAAGTGTTCAACTAAGTTTAATTAAACTCAAATTACAATTATGAATGCCATAGTGTTATGTATTTTTTCTAACATTCAGAATCAATAATGGTTAGGCCAGTAGAGAGTGATAACCTCACAAATCTCTCTCCCTACAACCTCTCTACCTACAACTTCTGGGAAGAGGCTGGTTTGTAGGAAGAGAGATGGAATTGCAGGGAGAGAAGTTTTTTTTTCAAAGCCGTTTACATTTTTAAGAGTTACCTGAACTATTTACACCGCTGGGTCATACAATTCTGACTTTTCCTTAACCCACATTTTACGAAAGATTAGACTGATTGAAAGACTTGAAGAATCTGATAATTCTGATGTACCTAGATTATAGCTTCGGACTGTGATTGCAATAAGTAAAAGAGACTCCTAAACTAAGATTCTCGTATTTTGAAGGAATTAAAAGGTTTTATGAGTTCAACTCACACTTGGTTTTCTCTCTCCCTACAAAGTCGAAATTATGGAAAAAAAATTCAAAATTCAATAAATTTGAAACTACTTGATAAAGTGTGCGCCCACTTCAGGATCTGCCTCAGTGGCCAAAACAAAGGACGTTTACGGGAGAAAAAAACATAAAAACTTCAACAATAATTTATGGAAAAGTTCGAGGACAAAATAACCCCAAATTTTGAAATGACCCATCCACGAATCCAGCAACAAGTCGCTGGTTTTCTTTTTAGAGTCAACCACACACGACTGGTTCAGGTAACAAACCAATCTGACTCAACATGTATTTGAAAGTAGGTAGTTAGTTGCGAACTTCAAAGGTGCTTCTCACTTCTTTCGATAAGAAGGTACTAATTCAACCACAAGCAATGCACACTTCAAAATGCATTATTTCTTACCGCCCCCATAGGTACCTTATCAACTGGGTATTTAAGTAAGTACCTATGACGATATTCCTACCTAATGAGAACGATAAATATATCCAATGATAAAAATATTATTAGGTAGGTGCGGAGCTTCAATATGTACTTAATATTGCTGTCGTAAGGCGTCCTGTTTTTACATCAGCAGAGGAAGTCGGTAGATAAGGATAAGGCAACAAGGAAGTACAAAATGGTGACAACGACTTACTTGTGACAAGTGTTTCTTAGTTTGAGAAACGAAATTCGTCGAAGTTGGCTCGGGATCATTAATATCCTGCATCATTATTCCAACTTGAGCAAATCAATTACCGTGGTTTCAAAAATATCTGCAAGGAAAATATTATGAGGCTATATTAGCACGAAGAACTAGGTCGTTTAGTTTAGATAAGTAGGAAAGTTGGGGACAACGAATCCCGCACTCAGGCGTCCACGTCATCTGAGTCTCATTCCAAATCAAACCGTGAGTTGACGACACGGTGCGGTTCACAGTAAATGCGAAAGATATTAAATTTTCAAAACGACGAGGATTTAGTAGGATTTATGGCCGTAAACATTGCATAACATAGGGAATAGCTCATCAAAGCCATTGCAGCATAAGCCAAGAACGGGCCGGGTGAAGTTTCGAAGGAAAATCCCGGACCGGTTACTTCAGAAATACTTCCAACGGTTAAAACGCTAATTAATTGTGCTGTAACTCACCGAATAAGCCGTTTTATAGTTCAAATAATTCCCATTTTCCTTGAAAATTTTGTTGATTCCACGTTAGATTATAGAAATCATCGGAGTGACGTCACAAACTATTTCACTGAAAAATGCTGCCAACACAACAACTCCAAAACTTTTGCCCCACCCTCCAACATTACGCTTCCAAATAGTTAATATTTATCGAAAATGAACAGAACAAACGGTAAATACGATACATTTTACAAAATAACGTTCACTTCGATACATCCAATAATTCAACTTATTGAATTATTCATTTAGTGGTGGAAATAACACTATGGAATCGTGGATGCTAACAACTCTGTTGTGCAATCTGATAGGTAGCGCTTTACGCGCTTCGTGGTAATCTTGGGTTCGAATTTATCTGGCGCCCATAAGCTTTTGCTCCAATAATTTATGCATAAAATAATATTCCAGACGCGACAGTATCAACCAATTTGTCAAGTGTTACGTACCTTTTGGGTAGTTTATTCCCAATTTCGCAACCGCGAAACCGGCGCTACTGTCGTACCTAGTGTCCAAAAATTGTAAAATGTTTTCATTATTTCTTGTCTCAGTCGGTCGCCGTTCGTTCTTAGTATTTCGCGAAATTGAAGGCGCAAAAACTTGAAAAGTTGTATTTAAATTTTAAAGGATTTCAGAAATTCATTATTGCACGGCCCTAGGGAATTAAAAAAACTGAAATGTTGCCGCTGGAATCATCAAAATCGAACAAACGTCTGCCAAGTTGGTGTGGCACATAGCTTCCTCGTATCCATAACCCGATTATATAGATGATCCGATGCATAGTAGTTAATCTGAAAACACCAATCTCTAAGTACCTTTCACTACCCTCATAGGGGACCATCTACAAGCTAATCTGGACAATCCTAGAAAATTTCATCAAATTCGGACAAAAAATGTAAGTGCGGTAGTGATTGGAATAGGAATCAAAAAATTTCTTAGTAATACTGGGAGTCGAACCTGGGACTCCTGGGTGTAAGTCCTGTACTTTGCTCACTGATCTACAAAGGGGTTGATTAAATGGCTTTGAGATCCTCACCTCAGACGCAACTGTTACGGCTGTTACAGGAATTTTACGACTTAACGCACTCTTACGCAAAACGCGAGTGAAAATTTTTGATTTTGGAGAACTTTTTTTTTTCGTCCTTGAAAAGTGAAAACAAAGCTTCCGCTACCTTGGTAGACTCGGAAGCAATAATGGCCAGAGTAATATGGGAAAACCCGTTTATTCAGCACCTACCTACCTAGTTTTTCCCATTTTTCTTTGGCAATTATTGTTCGATTTTGATGATTCCAGCAGCAATATTTCAGCTTTTCAATTTCCCTAATGAATTTCTGAAATCGATTAAACTAAGTACAACTTTTTACGTTTTTGCGCCTTCAATTTCGCGAAATACTAAACACGAACGGCGACAGACTGAGACCCCCTCAGTTGGTTCCTCGTCAGTATTTCCCTAAATTGCAGGTTGTACCTAAATTTGAAATGTTCAAGGATTTTCGAAATTCATTATTAAGTAATGAATTTCGAAAATCCTTGAACAGTTCACTAAATTTTTAGTGCATGGCTGTTTGAAATTGAAAAACAAAATTTTTATTTAGATTTTATTTAGATAAAAATTTTTATTCAGTTGGTATTTTCCCACATTTATCCGGCCATTATTGTTTGGTTTTGATGATTCCAGCAGCAATCTTTTAGTTTTTCAATGAGGAATTTCACCGAATTCTGTTTGCATTTTTCCTGAATAGTTAATGGTGTGGGATAGATGAAAATCGGGTTAATTTCGGAAAATAAGTCTCCTGTTATTTTTGGGAGACAGTCAAACTTGATGATTTCAAAAAATAACCGGGAAAACGGACCTCTTCAACGTGAAGCAGGAGCGCTCGCTGATTGGCTGTTCGGATCACTGTCTCCTCCCAGTGTTGCCCGTTGGTATGACGAAATCGTGTTATCTAAGAGGAAAGTTATCAAACAAAAACAGGGGAAACATAATTTTCCCTATCTTGCTTTTTCTATTTTTTTCCCTCAGTTGTTTGATTTCGAACTTTACTGGTTTTGTGAAATGTTGCATCTGAGGACTATAGATTCTCGATCTCAGCGCTTCAAGCGGCCGTAAATGAGCTATTCAGGGTTGACGTCATCCTCCCGGTGTTTAAACGTTCATATTTTCTACACTGTTTTTTTTATTCGTAAATTAGGAAGTACGGGCTGAAAGTTTGCCGTAGGTAGTATTTCGAGGTGCTGAATCCGATTTTGGGGTCAAAAATAGGAAATTCCGACATGGTGAAATTCCTCATTCTGTAATGAATTTCGACCACCCTTGAACACTTCAAATTTAGGTACAACCAGCAATTTAGGGAAATCCTGACCCGGAACGAGGAACGAACAGCGACCGACAGAGACCCCCTTAAGTGATTAATCAACCCCTATACATTTTACGAAGACTACAAAGTTACTTTGGGACGGATTTCGATTAATCGCGGATAACAGTTGCTTACCCGCCAGCCTCGGTCGGCCATTTTCGCTTAACACAGCTCAATTAACTAACAATAAAATTATGTTTTAATGCTAAGTTACCTACCGACCTAGAAAAGGTTCTTGTTCGTGATAATGTTTCTTTCTAACTACGGAATTTCCTATTGGGTTTCTATGTCCATACAAAGTGATGATCTTATATCCTCTTCCGAAAAAAAATTAAAACGTGAGGCAAATTCCCCATTTACTGACTGCAGCAGTTCTTCAGTAGGTAACTTGTACCATATTGGTGGCCCCCTAAAATAAGTTGTTTATTTCTGATGAACTTTTGTAAGTGTAAGACGTTATTACTACCATAATATGATACATCTTTTAATGACGTCGGTTAATGGCGATTTTCCATCAGCTTGTCCATCCAATAAGGAAATTATAGAGCAAGGTAGGCACGCTGGACGTTCCAATACAACAACACAGTTAAACAACAGCTTTTTATTTTGTATCAAGGTGCTTTGAAATTTATACAATACGATGTATAAAAGCGATACAAACATAAAGTGGTAATTCTAAATCAATCAAATGCGACAAGACGATAAATTACAAAATAAATTCCAACTGCTAAGCAAACTAAGACGTTTTAATCCGACTTGTGCGCAGGAAAGTCTCTCAATAACCACATGTTAAGTATTCTTCTTATATTTAAAAAAAGAATTGCCAATCATTGATTTGTCGTAAATCTATTATGTCACCAATTAATGTGACACGATCATTTTAGTAGACTTTATACACAGGCGACATTGGTTGTAATATACACCGTACAATAAGCATTTCAGGGAATCAACAACACCAAAACGTTCGAAATGAGATCCACTTAGTGGAGTTCCTTCTAAACTACCTAACTAATATAAGTACATAACTTGTCAAGTAGTGTACCATTTATGAAGAAAAATGCGAAAGATCGTCGAAAAGACAAGAAAAATTAAAATCATTAATACTGAAATCATTATTAAAGACAAGTTGCGAATTAAAATTCAAGATTACGAGGCTTCTATAGATTTTTATACACCTTCGTCAACACTTATCACAAAAACGGTTAAACTAGTCGTAAATAAAACCGTATTTACATTAAAAAAAATGAAAATAAATTTACAAGAATAAAATAAAAAATAAATATTAATTTTTAATTAAAAATTTTATACAGTTAAAACGAAACAGTCTAAAAGAAACAACAGGTCGAGCCTGTACAAAATTTGTCATGTTCGAGTGTGCCCTGCGACTTCGGTCATTTTCGTCGTTTAGTAGAAAATATATATTTTTTATAATTAATGTTGAAAACTGCACTAGATTAATCAAATGCAATAAATCTTATATTGATTGAAATTGGGTCGGAACGTTTCTACGATTACGTCGGTGTAGTTTTTACAGCCTACCAACTTGGGTTATTGCCAACGTCCGTGTGAGTTTTGTAGAGGCTTTTTGAAAACATCTAAAGAATCTAGAATTCAAGTGTGAAAGAAACGATTTCCATTTTCACAAAATTCTAAAATATTCTAAAAATACTCTTTTTAGAATTATTCTAAAATTTTGGAAAAAAAACCTCAAAATTATTCTAGAATTTTAGGAAATCATTCTAGAATTTCAAGATTTCAGATGTGAATGGAAATACCAACTTCCTGCGACACATAATTTCAAGAATAATTCAAGAATAATATTCTTGGTATTATTTAAGAATTACGCGATGGAATCTTAAATTATTTTAGAATTACAGAATATAATCTTGCAATTATAAAATATGACACTAGAATCCTAAGATCTTCAAGTGCGAAAAAAATGATTTCCATTTTCACAAAATTCTAAAATATTCTAAAAATTCACTTTTTAGAATTATTCTATAATTTTGAGAAAAAATCTTAAAATTTTTCAAGAATTCTAAGAAATTACACTAGAATTCCAAGATCTCAAGTGTGAACGAAACTATTTTCAGTACCACAGAATTCCATGAATAAAATTATTCTTAAAATGACGGTTATATTCTAAGATAAAATCTTAGAATTATTCAAGAATATTCTAGAATTCTAGGGTGTCACGTAAGAATTCGAAGATTTCAAGTGTGAATGAAACTATTTTCAGTACCACAGAATTCCAAGAATAAAACTCTTTAAATGACTAAAATTCTAACATAGAATCTTAGAATTATTCGAGCATATTCTAAAATTCTAAGGTGTCACATAAGAATTCTAAGATTCCAAGAGTGAATGAAACTATTTCCAGTACCACGGAATTCCAATAGCAACACTCTTCAAATGACTAAAATTGTAACATAGAATCAGATTTATTCTGATTCTAGAATTCTAGGGTGTCACATAAGAATTCCAAGTGTGAATGAAACTATTTTCAGTACCACAGAATTCCGAGAATAAAACTCTTTGAATGACTAAAATTCTAACATAGAATCTTAAAATTATTCGAGCATATTCTACAATTCTAGAGTGTCACATAAGAATTCCAAGATTCCAAGTGTGAATGAATCTATTTTCAGTACCACGGAATTCCAAGAATAAAACTCTTTAAATGACTACAATTCTAACGTAGGATCTTAGAATTATTCTAAAACATCAGAATATTCCGAATTCCAGGATATCGCATTTTAAGTGCGAAGAAACTATTTCCAATATCACGAAATTCTAAGAATAAAATTCTTAAAATAACTAAAATTTTAAGATAAAATTTTAGTATTATTCTACCATAAATGCTAGAATTCTGGGATATCACATTGGAATTTCAAGATCTCAATTGTGAATGTTACTACTTTCTGTATCTCACACAAACATCAGAAATGACGTTTTGGAGAAAATGTGAACTCGGCAAGAAAATAGTAATTCCAAGAAGTTTTTCTGGTTGGCGGTCGCTACAATAGGAGATTGCACCTAATTCCTCTCGAAATAAAGTCTTGTCAGAAGGGAAACATTTCGAATGTTCGAAATGAGTTCAATATTGGGCCCATGGTTACAACACCTACTAGCTAGACAAGGAACGAATCACATCGATCACGGTAGGAAAATAGCCGGATAAAATCGTAAGTATAAAATTGAACATTGTCGCACCAAAAATGTTCTTCAAAGCACTTAATGCAGCCAGGATGATAAAAATTCGCTTCGGTATTTCACTTGGACGAATTAAATTTGGAATTTTGAGCTCTGATTCAACTAAGGAACTGGAATGATTTTCTGGTAAGGTGAGGAAACCACACTGCTCAGAGAGGTGTATAATAATAAGAAGGGGGTTCCATACATTAACAGGTTCTATTATCAGACTGAGGTAGAAAAAATATTCATGATTCAAAAACCTCACGAATCTGTCAAGTATTCGAAAAAGGATACTCACCTCCTTAATAGCATCATTCACTTTTTACTATTTTCTATCAATTGATCGAGATTCAATCACTCAGCACCACGAAAGGGCCGATCCCTTTATTTCTCACCTAGTAGTACAGAGCTCAGAATACCATTATTCGATTTAGAAATAGCCATTATTAATATTGTAGAGATTTAAGAAGTTACGATTGGTCGGGGTTACACGATGGGGAATCTGTGAACACAGACAGGCTTGGGGCTGGTAGGAGCGATGTCCGCTGGGCAGGGGCACGATCAGATCAAGGAGTCGCACTCTTCCTTCAACACTTTCCTTTCGCAGGAAAACGTGTTGGCGAATTGTTTGGATTTTCTCATAATAGTCTGCAATCTGTAGCAAGAAAAGCAAATATATCAAGTAAAATGGGGAATTTGCCTCACTTTTTTTTTTTTTTTTCGAATGAGGGTTTATTTTCATGGAATAAAACCATAGTGAGCTGCTCGAAAACGCATCCAAAAAATTTAGAGAATTTAAGGAAGATGGAAATTTTAAATGTGGTGGCAATGTGTAAGAGGCAGCCATGTTTGAAACGTAACGGATATTCTACCAATCTGACTTCAAAGGAGGTTCTGTGGCGCTTACCACAGAAGCGGAACATACACGAACTTTTAGCTTACAAGTAGTGCGCACAAGAGTGCGCCGCGAACTGGCAGGAAGAACCCAGACACAAAAGTGACCAAAAGAAACAATATTACTCACTTTTTTACAATACGATTCTACCTAATAGTTTATCAAGCATTATTAGTCTTCATCTTCTCTTATTTAGTTTCAAGATTTGAATCACATTATTCGAGTAGCCATTTCACTGGATCGTTTTGTGTGGCGGTGCTAGAACTCTGTCTGTTGTCGGAGTTGTTTTCGCGTCTTTTTTTTTCGTATGACGTCAACAATATTCCTCGATTTTCGCGGTGTTTTGTAACAGAGGCTTCATTTGTTTAGGCATTTTCTCCTACGATAATTTTTCCCCTTGGTTATTCCTAGTGTTAAACGTTATTCTAGGGCCCTATTATAGGATTTGACTTGAAATTCCAGAATCTAAAATTGAGGCAAATTCCCCATTTGGGTCACGCGTTGCTCAAAACAACAACATCAATTCATGAAGAGTAAAGAGTGAAGAAATTCGAATCAAATAAAATCGGTGTAAAGTCGAATGGCCTCCAGTATAAGGACATAATTTATTTTTGAGCTAGGAGAGCAATACATCCTTACTCACCCGTCTGTTAGATGATGTTTTTGTTGAATTATTTTCAATTTCCGAGATTCTCTACACAATTAATGCCCCTAATAAGTCTTGAGTGCCTACTTAGCTATCAAGAAGATAATTATACGTCTCAAAGTATTGTTTACATGAATGAAGAAATATTTTACAAGTATTATCTTTGGTGATGATCGATTGCTGCGTAAAAGCCCGAGCATTCAGCACCCCAGATAAGTCGCCCACTGATGGGTGACTCCACGTCGCTGATTCCACTGGCCCATCGTAATGTACTCCTCCCCAAGATTCTCCATGCGTCAAGCCGTATTCCTCACCGTAATATACTGATGGCAGTAAAACATCACCCTTGGCTCAGGCAGGTAAGATTGACTACCAATCAAGTTAGTTCTTTTAATCAATGGATATTGGATTGAAAGTATGCACTCCATTAAGGAAACGATAGACACATTACCTAACTACAATGTTTCCAAGACAGCAAAAGGAAAGCAAATTGAGCTAAACTCCAGAATCTTATTGAATTGAGAGGAGTGAACATCCATACTCACATGAAATGGTCGTCTAACTTGGTTTTCTGCGTCGTCGTGTCAACGTCCTGTCTCTCAGGAGTTCGCATAGTGCACAGATTCTGAGGAAAAAAAAGATATCATTATTTAGAACAAAATTGCAAGATGGCCATCGGAACGACACCAGCAGGTAAGGAGATAGTATAAACAAGCCTCCGTTGCGTTTCATATCGTCTGAACAAACCCAATGCAGCCGGGATGACTACTTGACCAAGTAGTTGATTGGTAAGGGAACTATCTACCTGTACACCTATTGGTAACTACCACCTGGGGGTACAATATCCCTATAAGGGGTGGTAACAGCACTACTTCTGGGATTTTAACCACATGGAAGTATACATAGAAAAACCTCAATTGAAACTTGTTTTTCTTTCTAGTTGAAAGTTCACGAAAGAGTGTTGAGTATATCGATACCTTAAAGCAAAAAGGTGCTACGTCCAAAAATGGAGTTTTGAGAAAAATGTTAAAGAAATTATCGCCAATGCACAATTCCTAAAATAATGGCTTATTACACTAAACTGTATAACTGCCTCAATAAATGTTCAAGCTATTATCGTCAAGAAAACTCAATAATAGTTTCGTTGAATTTGAGTTTTTCTGAAATAAAAAAAAAAAAAAAAATGTGGAAGGTGGATGGGCATAGCGCCTTTGTGCTTTAAGGTATCGATATAGTAGGCAGGCAGGTACTAAATTATTAAAGGCCTTTCTTAGCCTTTCTTTTACAGTATATATCTCACAATTTAATTTACACATAATTTGAAAAGTTTGATTCTGAATATGTTTTTTTTTTTAATTGAGAAAGTTCCCCTCTTGCTTGGAGTGTGACGTCTACAACCTAGACTTTGACATGACTTGAAAGAGTGCAATTGACGCCAAAACCTTCAGGATAGAATCGACTTAATAAGAAACGAACGTGCAGATTTTAAGGTAAATTCTAACAGGTCAGTCCTACAACACTTAACCTTATCCCCATTGAGAGTTCTTTCCTCGTGTCATCACAGGTTTAATCCCCCCTCCCCCAACTCACCCTTCAAAGTCTCAATAATTCAAAATGTTTCTTGTTGAGCGTAAAGTTCAATCAATTATCAACTATGTTTCTATTAGGATTGTCGTTGATGGATAAAAAGAAAAAAGTAAGCCACGAAGAGAGCACTTCGTCTCACAGACTGCAAGAAGTGACGCTCCTCAAGAGTATCCAGAGAACAAAAAGAGGGTGCGGCTGGTGGTGGATGAACTGCTTGTCCATGATCTACGCGTTTGACGAAGAAGAAAAGAACAAATTCAAGACGCTATCCGGATGTATGCAGGTTGTAGCGAGAAAATTAGCTTTCTCTCTCGTAGATTTGAGCCCTTGCATCGCAATAGTAATGGTTATCATGTTGTGATTTAAAAAAATAAAAATATGATAAATAACATTTTAATTATGCTGAGCTTGCAGCACCTGAGGGATTTTCCAAGAAGACTAAGAGTGTAGCTCTTTCACATTCATGAGGTATTTCGACGGTTAAGCTGAATCATGGCCTATCAAGATTTTGGCGGTTTTGAGTTAGATAGGTACTCAACAGTATTTTGATCCAGCCGGATAAGCTGGAAGTAGTAGTTTCCACGTAAGATCGCTATGAGCGCTAATATCAGCACTTTTGTTATCACAATCATGCTAACAAGAATCGTATTTGATTTTATCTTATCACGCCATTTACTGACAGCCAAGCAAACATAAAAGCCCTTCAAAATCCTACCATTACTTAAAAACTGGCGTGGGAAACGAAAAGGTACATAAATAATCTGTTTTTTGGAAATAATAAAATTTCCATAAAATGGATACACGGGAATACCAACCAGCTTCGGAACGAACAAGCCAACATCCCGGTGGAAAAGGGTTCAAAGAAAGAATTTATGGGACCCTCTCCAGCAATTGGCATCTCAAAGAATGTCTGCAAAGATGAGAATCTTGAGCCCAGGTCTTGTAGGTACTCTGGACCGAAGGAACTGAACACACATACAAACCAAAATGCTTAAATCACCTCGTAAGATCCTAAACAGTCCTTATGATTGACTGCTGTAAGTCGAAATACCATCAGGCTAATGATAGGCATTCTAACGTGACATTGGAGGTGGCCATCCACTAGGTCAACAGAAAGGCGTGACGCCAAAATCTTTCTCTATAAAGAAATTTGTTGCTCTTGACCGCTCTCCTATCTTCTGGAATGCAGCTAGGCGCGCTTCCAAAACACTCCGCACCGCCACATCGACCTAGTGGACGGAGATCAAAGTGAAAAATTTTCGACCTAGGCCATTTTCGTCAGTACTCGTGCGATGGCTTCCTCTGGCATCCCAGTCGCATGCGGGGTACTCCCAGCTGATCTGGAGGCCATTGGAAGGTATGCCATGTGGAAGATGCGGAAGAAGGAGGATCTCTTGTACGGAGCTATCGAATCCCTTCTCTGAGGGGACCTCGAACTCCCTAAGATGACAAGTCGTAGCAGATGCACTCTTGGAACTGTGGCAAATCAGATGGAATAATGCTGCCACTGTAAGTTGGACCTTCCAGCTATTCCCCTCCATAAGGGAGGGGTTGAAAATTAAGTGGGTTAGCCTTGGGTTCTATGTGTCTCAGGAGAGGCCTTGGAGACTTCAGGGCGAAACTACACCAGCTCGGACTCTGTGAGTCAGGAACATGTACATGTGGGGATGCCCCCGAAATGGCCGAGCTTGTCCTGCGCGGTTGCACCAAGTGGGCGCCCCAGCGGAGGGCACTGGAGGAGAAAGTCTATGGGAATGAACCCCCGGACGACCTGACCCTCTATGTGTCTAAAACTGGGTTCCCGTCCCTGGTCGACTTTGCAAGACAAGTACTGGCAAGGGATTGAATAAATCTCCACAATCGGTGCCGTAACCGTTCTAGCTTTGCATGGGTCTTCGAAGCTGAAAAGCCGAGTAGGTCGGGCTAGGAAAAGCGGCAGGGGAGCAGCTATCCCAAGTTGGGCTGAGGCCCAAAGGGGTTCTATCCGTTCCCTGGGCCGACCAGAAGGCCGCCGAAGCCCCTGGTAACAGAGGTCTAGGCAACTGGTAGCACGGGATGTTAGACTCCCCGCTGATTCCCCAGTGAAAGGGGGCCCTCTAACATTGGTGTCGGATTCGTGCTGGCTTATGGTTCACTAAGTGCTACAAAGTAGGCCCTGACAGCCTTCGGGCCGAGGGGTTGTTTTCCCTTGTTCAAGGACTTGGGGACGAGTTTGGAGCCCATTAGGGCCGGCATTGGAACTCGGATTGGAAGATCGACAGTGGATTAGCAAAGAAGTACTCGTGCGACCTTAGTCTCTGTTTGACAAGTTGCTGTGAATTATGTTCACAGTTTTAAAAAATTGTTATCACTCGAAGGTATACTGAACTTAATGAAGAGCTTCGAGTATTGGCGGTGTAAGCATATCCAACTCATACGATCTATCAAACATTAACTACCACCACTTCTTAGTGAAGGAGAATAGCTGGGAGGAAATCGCTGAATCTTGGAAAAGGGGGTTGTGTTCCCCCAAGTCCATTCTTTTCTTGGATGGATACATTGCCGCCCTTTCTTCCAGCAATTTCCTCCTCTTCTTCAGCTTCCAGAGCTGCCACAAAGACAATCATTTCTCCGTCCAGCCACGTTTTTCACCGAGGGTACCTCACTGCACGGCTGATGATATGAGACAGTCAAAACGACGAATCAAAATATGAAATTCGCCCCATAGTGGACGAACCTCAAGATTTTAGTGTCGCCCCACGCGACCTAATGGACAGCCACCACATGACTTCCGTAGAATGCTAAACATCAAGGTCAATTGAATATCACCGAAGTGTTTATGTGAACACAATGTGATCTACTGAATGTGCTCTGCCGAACACATACTATGAAGATGCTTCAGGAGATCTAGCATTCAGTCATCACATCTTGAAACGCGCATCTTTGCGCGAAATCTCTCAAAAAGGACAAAAAAAATCGCTGAATCCTATTTTAAAATAAAGGAGCCTCGAAAGAGGGAGAGAATAAGCCATCAGAGCATGAACCTCTTTTCCAATGGCAACCCCAGGCAGTGAGTGGATGAGTATCAGCCATTTTCCAGTTTCCTGAGAACCTGCTGAAGTTTGATAGATCATGATACGGCTTAACCGTCGATTTCCACGTCGACTTTATTTCAATCCCGATTGTTTTCGGAAGTATGGTCCTTGGACTATTCCTGTATTAGGACGTTTCCTCATTATTTGCGTCGTGCACGAACCGCAATGAGACGAATCTATAGTTTTATGCTAGCACCCAACACTATGGGACTCTTGGTCCAAGACCATGGAGTAGGGTATGCTCAACCACGACCACCACGATTCCAACCCCAACTGGGGGACAAGCAGGTGACACTTTGACCAAATTCGGTAGCCTGAGGCTGCCCCTCCAGATTTACTAGTAGCTAGGATGATGGACGAGCCATTTACTAAACGTATTCAAGGATAAATATAACATAAATTATCAAACAATAAAGGGGGTACCTGAGCGTAAGCGACGAAGAAAATTTGCGTGTCCTCCAGAGTCTCCATCGCTGGCTGGTGAACATGAGGTGCATTTACAAGTGAGTTCTCCATGGCCTGATAACATATGTAACGTTGCATGATGAATCACCTTATAATATGAGTATAAATTATTATGATTTAATCATTAAAACCTAAGATAATTTAAACACAGACGAGACTCACCTGGTAAGTAAACCTGAGGGCTTCCAAGATGGGAGTAGTTTCGACGTGATGGATGAAACACTCGTGAGTCTTGGTGTGCAGAGGGTGCTCAGTCGGGAGCAGGAGACCATCTCCAGAATGGAACACTCCTTGCCCCGTGATGCTGTTCAGGATCGCCAGTCCAATTTCACTTCCAAGCCCTCCGTATAGAACGCTCCTAAGCCAAAGGGAATCGATAATGAAATGATTGATGACTTCTTCCGTACCCATAAAGGTATCATGCATATTTAAGAGCCAACTAAAAGGATTTGGAAACTATACTTGAAGATCCAAATCGGTGTCCTTCCAACTGGTGGAATTCTAAATGCAACACATTATGATGCCTAAATGCTGTCTTTTGAATATTTTAAAAAGAATTACGAGGTACTCCAGTCAATGACGGCCCCAAAGGAGGTAATAATTGCACTCTTTCGAGCTCTTCTGAGCAGAGTCCACATTCAGTCGTCGTGGCTCAGCACAGATTTGCTTAGGCGCCAAGAGCTTTCAGTTAGATAGTGAATCTAGCTGATCACTGAAAAAGACAGAGTGAATGAGCACCCATACTCACCTTGGTCACTGTGTAAGGGCTGCTGATCTCACTCCTCAATTCGGCTTCTACGGCCAAGTGAGTCAAAGGTGACTGGGAATCGATCCCTACGCGGGAGTTCAACTCTAACCCATAAAATCATTGGTACTGTCAAATAAGGTTCAAATTTCCTCAATACCTGTTCCTACGTATGAATGCTTCATTCCCTCTACCGTGTAACTTCCGTTTCCTTTGAGTGATTATTGATATCAACGACTGAGCCTGAATATTTTTCAAGCTCTACTCAACAAGTTCATTAATCAAGGGAAAATATAAGGAATTATTTTACCTGAAGACATTGAGGGTTCTTGTAACATTTTGTGTTTATGTTGCTTCATTCATAAAAAATATTGTACTGACAACATTCAAGCCCTTCATAACTTACGGAGGATAGTGCGAATTGAAGTAAGGAGAAGTCAACAGCGCCATAGGTACGATCACTTTGTTGATTTCAGGAATGTACGCCACTCTGAGGTTCCCATCGCTCACAACGTCCATCCATCTGGAATGCCGCAACAATTTATGAATTCATAAAAAGTTACCAAGTCAAACAATAATGCCACTTAACTTTTTTTTAACCCGTCTTAAGCGAATCCTCTGATTGATTGCTTAGTAAGTTCACAATAATTCCTCAAGAAATTCTCTATTCATTTATCTACACTAAATCCCTGCAGCTGAGGATAGAAACCAACATATCAAGCAGTGCGAGAGATCCCCAATTCAACTTTTAAAACAACCCTACACCTACACTTTAGCAATCCAAAGAAAGTCGAAAGGAAACCAATTTTGAGTGCCCAGATCAAAAGAACCATATTTTTTTTTAATGAGGTATTATTTTCGTTTAAAATCGTAAATTTGACGGATGCTGCACGTAAATACTGCATCCATCATAAATAACCACCTTGTTTTCTAGCTGAAAACTGCTGTTTCATCGTTAGAAGTGACGTACCTCCCCACCTAGCTTTTTTTTGATAGGTGAAAATTTATTTCCACTGATTGAAACACCACTGCTACAAGTTCGAAATTGGAGATCGCAATAGAATTTAAAATAATCGGTCGTTTTCACTACATTTCACTATAGGTAGGTAGTACCTATCTTTTACTACTAACAAAATTTAGGTACCCATTAATCGTTATCATCTCTTTCCTCGTGACAAGAGGATGAGACAATTTCCACCCTCTGTGCCAGGCCAATCTTTCACAGCCAACCAAATTTAGTGGAATACAGTTCAAAACTGGGGGTGGTGTAACGGGTCAAACACATGCGTGCGGAGGGGAGGTTAGGACCCAGCTCGACATTTTTGGGCACCTCAGAACATGTTCATGCTGGGTAGCTCACCCTGCGAGACTCATCCTGGTAAGACCAAGAGGACTGTTGTCCAAACCAGCAGCGATATGGGAACTGTTGCCACTCTGCCATGCTCCTGTAAAGCTTGTGCATTGGGGTGACTCATCCAGGTTCCCCGTGTGAGGTAAACCCATGGTTGTGAAGCAAAATATAACTGTAGGGGGATTGAGGCAATTCATTGGAACTTGCTCATTCCTCCGGTCCTGTGACCAGTCATGGCCTCCGTGGAGGATGAGAGTGGGCCGCCAAGATCTTCTCTCAACACTGGTAACCCAGGTGTAGGAAGCCCCAGATGACCAGCACGTGGTCTTAACCTTGGAGGTGCACCCATCTTCTGGATCATCCAGAAGAAGCAAGGAGTGTTGGTGGAAAAGAAGCTACTCGCTCCCTCAACATAACTCCTCCATCATGTGAGTTTTGCAAGCTTTCAAAAACTTGGGGGAGCCGTCTGAGCAGATACTTACACAAATAATAACATTGTGTGAACAATCCACTCTCCGAAGTACTCTTCCCAGACTAGTTGCGGTTGTGGCGGGAGGGGGGAGACCACAAAGCTACAACTAGATAACTCCTCTACACCTACTTCAGAACTGCGCACGGTAACTTACTTGTTCTTTATGAAAAAAATTTTAAAAGCCACACACTACCTTCACCTTGGTGCGCATTAATTCCAGAGTGGAACTACTCAGTGACGTCCCAAGAATAATTTCAAGATAGAACCTACTTCCGAACAAACCTATGCTCTTCAGAAGGGGAGGTCAATCTTTTCTGCCTTTCTTCGGCAAGGAAGTTCACACCGTAGATAATGTTGCTGAAGAAGTCGTGTTTGATAGAGGTGAGAGATCGGTAGTAATCGTTATAGTATGTTGAATGCCGCATCGAAGGAGGAAGACCCACTTGAATGTTGAGCTTGTCCAACTAAACAAAAGACAAAACTTCGTTACCATTTAGTGATACAGGGGAAAATGCATCTCCACTGCGAAATATATTCTTCGTAAAGATACTAGGTATTCCTGAGATTTACAACAGCTTGCAAGATATCAATTTAACAGTCAGAGAAGCGAGTCTTCAAGCAAATCTTCTACATTTCTTAATTAGGAATCTCCGGTTTTTAACCCCAAGATGGTTTTGCTCTAAACTTGTGCCTAGCAAACAAAGGCAAAATAAAACCTAGTAAAGGGTAGATGTCATCGTTCATTCATGCACTTCCATCATAGTCAAGAAATCTACCAAAAGTGGACAATAATTGCTTAAGCATTTACCTATCAAACCCCTAAAGAAAACTGCATTCCTTACCTTATCTAGAAAGTGTTCTTGGATATGAAGAGGAAGATTATTTGATTTCAATACAGCGTCTCTTACAGTTTGTCTTATGTGCTCAAACATGTCAGTTACCTGAAAAATTAAAACTCTCATATTCACTCGAATAATATGTGTAATCTGTATTAAATGTAGAGAGTATAACTTGCGACAAAATAACTATAAGCTCAATACAAGATCGCGAATAGCCTGGAAATATTGAAATATTAGATAGTTAAGTATCATTATTTTACCACTTTGCGTTTTCTATCGCCATCCAAACCATGGCTTTCGTACATAGCTTCCAACCCGAACCCCACGAATTTTTGCAGAGTTTCCACGCACATTTCCCATCTTGGCTTATGTTCTTTGATTCCTGGAATATATATATCAAATCTAGGATTAGAATGAGTCAACAATTAACCCTAATTAGACCATGGTATCACTATTGTCACCGAACACATCTCAGGAACTCCAAGGCTTTCGTAAAGTGTCACCGGAGTAACGAAAATTAAATTGCAAGTTTAAATTTAATGGAAGCAGATTTTTTATGGGCCACTGGAAGTCTCAAAATAGAGTTATGACAAAAATGTCCAGGTAAATCAATGAGAAAATATTCAAAATTTTTGTCCTAAAATAATTTCAAAAAATTCAGCTCTGTACATTAATTTTTAAATTAGAATTTAAATCTAGTTCATCTGGTGTTATATTGAGACAGCAGTGGAATCCCTAAGGTGTTTTCGGTGACACTAGTGACACCATGGTGCAAATAGGGTTAAAGTAACAATTTATTAGGTACATGTACTTATTATGAAAGACGATTTTCAACTATTGTTAGGGGAAAATCAAATAACTATCATGAGATGAAGAATAATTTTAATATTAATAATTTGTACGTAAAATGCTGTAAACACTATTATACAGGGTGTCTACCATTTGGATGGACCAAACTTCAAGGCTCGATTCTACAACTAATTTGCAACAAAAAATGTCTTTTAGCAATTTTTTCTTAACCCACTCAAAATTCTTTTTTTAGTAAAATACGAGGGAAATTTAATTTGATGGACTTTTTATTGCAATAATTGAAAACTGAAGGCAATAATACTTGGTCGACTCTCTAGCGGAATATGCACTAGAGAAGCACGTATTTTCGCAGAAAACTCAATTTTTTCAAGAAAATTTGGTTCCTCTTGAACCTTAAACCTGACATACCGTTGGAAAGGTGAGATCTTGAGGTAGTTTTTCCCGTTGAGTGCACCACGATAGCGGTATTTTTTATGGGGGAATCGTTAGCCTGAAAAATGGCGATTTTCGAAAAAAAATAAATGTTGATTTTTTTTTTACTTTTACAAATGGCTTAATGAAACTGGGTTTCCCACGAAACGGATAGGAAATTTAACGCTCTGTCCAACTGTATACCTACTTAGATTTGAAGTAGCATGAGAAATAAGGGAGTTATGACCATTTTAGTGCTGCAAGGTCGAAAATACGAATAAAAACTTTAAAGTGGAAAAAAAAGAATTTTGAGTGGGTTAAAAAAAAATTGCTAGGAGACATTTTTTGTTGCAAATTAGTTGTAGAATCGATCCTAGAAGTTTGGTCCATCCAAATGGTAGACACCCTGTACATTTTACTCATAGAATTATTATGGTTGAAGGAAATTAGGTAACCTTGAAATCCACAATAAAATAATGAAGGCGTAGTAAATGAACTGGTCATTTCTGTCATAATGGGTAGAAAGAAGTAGGTACCTAAAATCTATTAATTTTGGTTCTGAACTTTGAGTATCGTATCCAATCCAATAAAGTGAAGTAAGCAACCACACTTCTGGTTGAATTTTTGTCCGACTGCCATTCCTGGCGATGTAAGCTGTCTTCCAAAGGGAAGATCAGAATTGATTCTGATGATTTCGCTCATGGCTACTTATTGCCTCACCCCCTAGAGTGAAGAGGGGTTCACCAAAGACCCGATTAAAAAAGTTATTGGGACATTTGATCCCGCCTGCGAGCGGTCACCCATCGTGCTCTCCCCCTCAGTAAATGGTATTCCGAACATTGCTCTGTAGTATAGAATTCAGGATGAACTTGAGATTTCCTATCAACAGAGTAATAATGCTTCAAAAATGGCTTAAAATTCTTAAGCATATTTCTTTGAAAATGCATTCATACTCTCATTTTGCACCAATGGGGTTTTTCGACTTAGTTCTTGTGTGCAACGCAAAC
The DNA here is from genome assembly GCA_009739505.2 of Apolygus lucorum. NCBI lineage: Eukaryota > Metazoa > Arthropoda > Insecta > Hemiptera > Miridae > Apolygus > Apolygus lucorum. Next base: position 41,119,480 of record CM019180.2, read on the forward strand.
AAATATGCACAACTTTATCAATTACTACGCAATTTCTGGGTTTGATACAGAAGAAAGCTCATGTGCTTTCAATGGAAAATTGATTAAAAAATCTCGCAACTCTTTTTGAGCCAGTTGGTAACTATCTTCAATGTCTACAAACATTTTGCTTAAATGAAAGAACGAATGAATGAGCCCAATGGATTGAGCTTCGAAAATAATGTTGACTTCAAAAAGTCTCTAGAAAAGTTTTTACACAGAAAGGTCGACAATGACTACAAGCGTATGACTCATGACGTAAACAATAGAAAGGGTCTTGAAGGAGGCAGGTAGCGTACCTAAAGCCGGTCAAGATATCGGAGGATTTGAGAGAGACACTAGCGATTTGAGGTTTTTCTGGTTACCGTGATCGCCCCCTTAATAATCCAAGCCGACTGGCCTTTCTGTGATTTCACAGGAACCGGTTCATTCAGCCAGGAAAGGGCCGTTGGTGGATAACTCTACTTATAACTGATAAACTATTGAATTCATGCTATGCCCACCTATAGAATCGTACGCTCCTACTTACCAAACAATTTAGAGTTAAACTCGAAAAGCGTGTCCCTGAACGGTTTTGACAGGTAAGGCAAATACTTGACGGCAAATTTCAACATCATGTAGTCATTCATGACGCTGAAAAATAAAATTTAGGAATCAAAAATAAGTTATGGTAATTGATGAATTATGGAAAAATCAAAGAGTAAACCTTGAAAACTACCAAAAAGCAAACGACTAGTAAGGAAGTAGCATCAACAAAAGGCATCATCCAGGATTACACTTCCAGATTGAAAGCAGAGGGGGAGAGTACTGAGAATGTTCAGACAATCAACAAGTGCGATAAGAAATGAACTGGTCAGGAACTCGTCTCTACAATAAGAATTCTTAGAATTAATTGAGAATGGGGATGAAAAAAGTCAAATTACCAACTCAAAAGTAATTTCCAATTTATTATCAATCGATTACAACACACTTTTTTCGTTGGACTAAAACAAGACGAAAAGTTTTTCGAATTTTGAAGGATTTGAAGTGTTACCCTGGAGTGAAACAAGAATAAACGCAAATTTATGGGTGATCAGTTGAGAAAAAACCACTTACCGCGTTTTAACCCCAATTTTTTCTTTACTGGGAGCATAAATTAAAATAAATGGAGTCAAAACAACGGAAATGGATGTTGAGAGGCAATCCCTCTTAATCCGGCTGAGCAAGGAAATTAGCGAGGATTACTTCTTGCCCAGTGGAAGAGGTTTGGAATATGGAAATGGTAACAGAGATAAATGTTCAACAGTAAAACAAAACTAAGAAGTACATTAGAACAATACAATCACCTGCCTACGTGTTTCCAGGGGAGAACAATACTGGCATGATTGAGAATTTTGATCAGACTGGTAATACGAGGGTCATCCAGAGAGTAAGTTTACATATTTAAAGACGCTGCAAATTATTACACAACGTTTTTTTATTTTTAAAAATAGATTAGCCGCCTGTAAAGAACACGTCTTTCCATTATCAGTACAAAAAAAAAAAACTTCTCTAACCATCAAAACATCGTTATCCGAGAGTTATTGGTGCCTTGATTAACAAATTTTGTTCTTGGTTGCTAAGGAGGCAACTGAATGATATGAAACTCAAGTCGAAGGAACAATAAAAGATAGCATTTGGTCAGCTGAAATTTGATCAGAGTTTTAGCTCACTTCCGACGGTGAACATTTCTTTGCCACTTCACACTGCTGTGTTTTTGCTTTATTATTCGTCCTTACGGGGAGCGAACTGTTGGTTCTAGAGAGTTCTGGTTGGTTTCATTCGATTCTAAAAATCCAATACTTTTTGAAATTGTCGAAAACCAATAAGTACCTACCTACATTTATATCGAAAGTTTTTGACCTAGGTATGGCATTTTGAAAACTGCAACCCTTATTTTTCACCCCTTGGGAGTGATTGACAATAACCAAATCTTTACCAAATTTCATCAAAATCGGTCCATGGTAACTAAAGAAAGACGATGCTGCGAACCACGGATGGATGGACAAATTTTTATACTAACTCCTTTAATTTAGTGAACAGATGGAAGTCAGATGGTTCTAAGTCTAATGAATAGTGAGGGTGGTTGATAATGTCTCATCCAAAGAAAGCTAAAAGTACTTGGGCGACTCGTGCAGTGTGGGGCCTGGCATTGTCGTGAAGGAGGCTAATCCCTTTGGTTAGCGTACCCCTTCTATGGTTCTGAATCACTCTTCTGAGCTTTTAACGGTATTGCAGTATGTTTTGGTATGAAAGTAACCCCTTTCCGCATAAATTCATTCAAAAGACTCACAATCCCAAAAGACTGATACCAGCTGAAGGTGTCGTTTTGAAAAACTTCTTGGCGGCTGGGGAGGCTGAATGGCGCCATTGAAAGGAATTGTCTTTAGGATTCTGGGGTGCAGTGACACCCATGTCTCATCCCGTGTCACAATAGAATCCTGAAATGCTTCTCTTTCCTGAGCGAAATATCCAAACGAAGATCGCTCAGACCTCACACGGACGTCGGCCTCTCCATTCGAAAAAATGACTGAACAAAACGGTTGATAAAAACGTGGAATTAAGGAAACTGATCGTTTGACCCTGCCTTCAAGTCAGGTACAAAAAAAAAAAAAAAAAAAAAAAAGAAATAATGAACATCCCCTCGCCGCAGGAGCTGTGGTAAACTTACTTTCTGGATGAACCTCGTAAAAAAGTTAGAAATTTCAAGTGTCTGACTCACAACCACAGAGTAAATAATGTTGAACAACACAGACAAGTCGAACACGGATAAGTGACTTACTTGAAGAAAGGGGTAAGTTCGAATGGACATGTTATTCCAGCATTTGAGAGATCTCAGTGAAAGTATTTTCTGAAAGGTGCAGTATGAGGCGTGTCCGATGAGTAAAACTAGCCGAAAACGGATCATGCAATCTCGACCTAATAATAATATACCTACAACTGAAGTCAGGGGCCTGGGCGAGATTTTCTAGACATAACATCCCATATGAAATCTATCCGGAAAATAATATGTAGGGCTTTGAGATCTAATCGTAAGTTAAGGGGGTCGTTCCGGGTTAGTATTTCCCTAGATTAAAGGCGCTCAAACTTTAAAAATTGTACCAAAATTTGATGTTTCCAAGTATTTTTGAAATTCAGTAGTGCAGTAGTCTAGGGAATTGAAAAATTAAAAGATTGCCGCTGGAATCATCAAAATCGAACAATAATTGCCAGAGAAAAATGGGAAAACCGTATATTCAGTTTGGGTTATTATAGTTCGATTTTAATGATTCCAGCGGCAATCTTTTAGTTTTTCAACTCCTTAGGCTACTGCACTAATGAATTTCGAAAATCCTTGAAAATATCAAATTTAGGTATAACTTTTAAACTTTGAGCCCCGGTAATCTAGGGAAATACTAACCCGGAACGAGGAACGATAGGCGACCGACTGAGACTCCCTTAACTGCCAATTTTAAATGATACATTCTGGGTAAAAGGTAGAATTTAGGGGTAGGAGATGGTTATAGCTTCCAAGGCCTTACAGTTGATACGATTACGAATCTGTATTCACGATAACAAAAGCTCCTTGCAGGACTCCCACCCATTTTAGATATCAATTTGACCTTTAAAAAAAGTAAGATCTTCGAGATGAAATTGGAAAACGAACTAGGGTATGAATGGATTTTATAAGTTAGATACCTTCTAATGATGACGTACGTGGTTAGTAACCATCAAATATAATAATATGCCTACTATTCTCATCAGCAGTTCATCAAACGCTACTTTTAAAAGGTTGTACTTTTAAAAGATAAAAATAATAACACACATAACACATATCAGCTCTCGACTGTGAGAGAACCGGACGTAAGAGGGATTGAATCTGAATTTAATCATTAGAGCAACATAATAAAAATTGTTTCTACGACATCACTATTTAGCCAAGCCACTGTGAAAAGTAAGGTGGCTTTCACTCCGAGCAAAGCTACTATTGTTGCCTTTTGATAGTACCTACCTTCTAGCCACATGCTCAAATCCATGAGCTAACGAATAGTAGAATTCCACTCGGAAAAACGATGGAGTTGCCAACCAGGTAGTTCACTAGCGAATCGTGCCTTAAGCTTCCAAAAGCCGTGAAGGTGGTCTGAACAAATCAATCGGTATTGAACAAATCCAACCAAGTATCGATTTTAGAGAATTTCACTAAAACCGATACTTGGTTGGATGTGTTCAATACCGATTGATGTGTTCAGACCACCTTCACAGGGTGTCAACACTTTCGATTGGCATAACTTCAGGTTTCGATTCTACAAGGTATTTCCAACAAAAAATGTCTCTTAGCAATTTTCTCTTAACCCACTCAAAATTCCTTTTTTTCGACCATTTCGATGGGCGCTCTTCGGAGAAAACATTAGCAAATTGTCAGCTTTCCAACGATTTATCAATTTTTCTATTCAACATTCAAAAAGAAAGAGTAAATGAAGTTTGAATGTCAAAAAACGTGTGTTTTACAAGCAAATCCAGCGTTTCAAGCCGGTTTATGGTCCCCCTCGATCTCAAAATGGCTTGACGATTTTGGTATCATTTTCTATGTAATTATTTACGCTGAATCCAATAGTGGTACTTTCGAATGATTCCGACTGCTAGAAAGTGGCTTTTTCGAAGAAAACCTTCGGTTTTCGTACATGAAATTCGCATAGTACATAACGTAACACCTTTCTACTCAATAAAAACACCGAATTTCTAGCTGATTGAAGTTTTTGTTGAGTAGAAAGATATATCTTACCAGATATATCTTCTCTTATGATATCTTCCATATCCTCGAATAATGCGTATTTTATGAACGAAAACCGAAGGTTTTCTTCGAAAAAGCCACTTTCTAGCAGTCAAAATCATTCGGAAGTACCACTATTGGATTCAGCGTAAATAATTACATAGAAAATGATACCAAAATCGTCAAGCCATTTTGAGATCGAGGGGGACCATAAACCGGCTTGAAACACTGGATTTGCTTGTAAAACACTTGTTTTTTGACATTCAAACTTCATTTACTCTTTCTTTTTGAATGTTGAACAGAAAAATTGATAGACCGTTGGAAAGCTGACAATTTGAGCATGTTTTCTCCGAAGAGCGCCCATCGAAATGGGCAGGGATTCAGAGTGAAAACGTTGGTCGAAGAAAGTAAGTTTCAAAAAAAAATTTTAAAGTTCGCTTTTTGACTTGATTTTTTGATACTATTTTACTGCTAAAAAATTTTATTTTGCTTTAGGGAGCTTGGTAATTTAACGCTCTTTCTAACGGTGTAGTCAGATTTGAATTTTCAGGATAAATAAGGGAAGTTATGACCATATCAGTGCCGTGAGGTCGAAAACGCGAAAAAAAACTTTAAAGTGAAAAAAATAGAATTTTGAGTGGGTTAAAAGAAAATTGCTAGGAGACATTTTTTGTTGGAAATACCTTGTAGAATCGAACCCTGAAGTTATGCCAATCGAGAGTGTAGACACCCTGTATACACCAGGCAAATATCGCTAGTGAAGTGACAGGTTGGTTTCTCATCCGGGTACCAGTGGTGGTCTCAGGTATCCGTTTGCCTTTCAATTTGAAAGCCAAACGCAAAAGGAAGGATCCTACATAGAAAACGCAATCAAAAATCATTGTGTATCTTCACTGAGAAAGCCCTTGTCATTTGTCGCATGACGCTGGTAGCATGTTCTTTCTGTGAACGCCGGGGGACAATAATGAAAACAATAACGAAAGGTCAGGAGAAAATAGATACCTTCGATCAGAGCTGGAGAATAGTCTAGAGATGTTGTGGAGATGGTCGGAAGCGGTGACGACAACTTCGGACTTCTTGGAGAGCTTGAATTCTGGAAACATCCCAGCGAGGATGTCGCGAAGAGGGACCTGGAAGAGTTCTGCGTTAGAACTATCAGTTCTTTGCACTTTAACCACAACAGGAGAAGACATATGGCAGTAGCTATGGAAGAGTAACTACTTCTCAAGCTTGTCAGAACATTGGGGAGTCAAGTATTGTTAACATACCGTATTGGAGAATCCATCGTAATTAGCAAGTCAAATACAGGAGTCGAGTGCTTTCGGTGTACATTACACTCTCGATGGCCTGATGATGACCTGAGTACTCTTCTGCGTCCTTACGTCGACAGCAATCGCCTCCTGTACTCGACTTGCTGATTACGGCAGATTCTCCAATAATGTACACTAACAATTATTTATTGTATTCTTATAACAAGTGGAATTAACCCATACACATAATGCCAGTGGTAATATGCAATCAAATCTACAAGATTATTTGAACTTTTTCTTTCTACTCAGCCAGCCAGAAATAGACAGCTTTGTTTCAATATACACCAATTAATCAAATTTGTAAAATTTCAATAGACAAAAAGTGAACAAATTTGTGACATTTTATTAGAAATAACGCGGAAAGGTGAACAAATTATTTGTAAAATTTGTAAAAAAAAGGTGAAAAAATTATTTGTAAAAGGAAACAAAGAAGAAAAAGTTAACACAATAGTGAACTTTTTGGATAGATAGAGGAAGAAGGTGAACAAATTTGTGAAATTTCAGAAGAAATAGAAGAAAAGGTTAACAAATTTGAGAAAATTTCATTAGAGGTTGCGAGAAAAAGTGAACAAATTTGTACATTTTATAACAAATAGAACAATTAACAAATTTGTGAAATTTTAAAAAAGATGGATGAAAAAGGTCGTAAATTTGAAAAATTTAAAGAAAAATAGAAGAAAAATTAACAAATTTGAGAAAATTTCTCTTGAGGTTGCGAGAAAAGGTGAACAAATTTGTACATTCTATAAAATATTAACAAATTTGTGAAATGTTAGAATAGATGGATGAAGACGGTGACCAAATTTGTCAAATTTTAGAAGAGAAAGAAGAAAAAGTTAACAAATTTGAGAAAATTTCAATAGAGGTTGCGAGAAAAGGTGAACAAATTTGTACATTTTGTAAAAAATAGAAGAACAATTAACAAATTTGTGATATTTTAGAAGAAATGGATGAAAAAGGTCATAAATTTGAAAAATTTGAAGAGAAATAGAAGAAAAGTTAGCAAATTTGAGAATATTTCTCTAGAGGTTGCGAGAAAAGGTGAACAAATTTGTACATTTTATAAAATATAGAAGAACAATTAACAAATTTATGAAATTTTAGAAGAGATGGATGAAGAAGGTGATCAAATTTGAAAAATTTAAAGAGAAATAGAAGAAAAAGTTCATTAGTGATTGCGAAATTTGTAACATTTTAGAAAAAGTAGAGGACAAACAAACAAATTTTGTGAAATTTCAGAAGGGATGGGGGGGAAGAAGGAGGGGAAGAAGGTGATCACATTTGTGAAATTCAGAAGTGATAGAAAAAAAGTAAACAAATTTGAGAGATTTCAGAAGAAATCTCAGTTTTTGATCACAACACTTACGGAGGGAGCGATTTCTTCTAGCTTGGCGAGGGTCGGACGGTAGTTCGGAGCTCTGTCTGGAGGTCTGCTTGGGTACCGTTCGGCGATTCGTCGTTCGAAATGAAACATGTCGTCGGCGAACGTCGTTGCTGCGTCACTCGTAGCGCCAAAATGCACCGCGATGTCTTTAAGAAAACTTTTGTAAGCTTTCACTATCTGTACAGAAAATATGAAAGGGCTATAAATAGTCGTCTTCGATGGAGGTCGATAGTCTGAATTCTTACTTAACCAGCGATTCCATAGTTTCGTTAGTATCACATGAAATCACAAGGTAATTGCCCGAAGACCCTGTTGTATGCAGGTATGAGATGCTATTATTTAAATAGGTGTCGTGCCTGCCTCACTCAGGTAATTGTAGGGTCTTAGGCTAAACACCATAATAAAGCAGGTCTTTAACCACAAGCCTCAGACAATTGACAACTCTTTAATTTGTGGCATATACGGTGAACAAGAATTCAGCAATATTTACTATGTAGATACGATTAAAATACATTGTAGAGAAGGAACATTTTAAGTTTGTATGAGAGTAGCTTTTTCTTTTTTTCTACTTACGAAAGTTACCTGTTAACCATTTATGTGTCACCACAACCATTGTGATAATTGCATGTTTACGTGGTAAAGATAATTTTTCGTTTTTCAACCATCCTAAATGAAGCACGCTAATTATTATCCCAGAAATTTCCCAAAACCATGAATCAATGAGATTTAAAAATATACAGGGTGTCGCTCAAGTTGTTCCCCCCCCCCCCCCTCCTGCTAAAATCGTCCAGATAGTGGTTAAAAAAAAATAAAATTTTTATTGCAGATTTGAATTCTACTTAAAATTTCATGAGTTTAAGACCCCTCAACCGATTTTTTGGTTGCGCACAACCCGTCCAGTGAGCGCGCAAACACGCGCAACCTCTGGATTGTGCCAAAATTGAGATGAAGGTAAACCCCAAGTGTGATACAAGTTTTTCATTAATTTTCGACGCTGAATCACGTGGTGGTATGTATTTTTGGAATTAAATGGAATTTTGTTTTCGGCCGCCGTTTCGAAAAATGCCAGTTATGTGTGAAGTTGAGAGAGGTCATGTTTTCATGGGTCTGATCGAATATGAACCTACTAAGGCACATTTTACCCTCTCACCTTATCATCAGATAACCGGTAGAAGTAGGTTTTGTCCGGTAGACCCAGGCTGCTAGGAGATATCTGGAAAAGAAAAGTTGCATCGCAGTAGTTATTGCAGGTAATATTCATTGTAACTATAATTTCAAAAATAGTTACAATAGTCAGTAATCTCTGCACTGTAGTTTCTAGTGACATCTACAACAACTACACTCCTGCTCAAAATTAGAGCAACACCATCCATTTTTTCGTTTGTTTCTTTCCTTCTACCCTTATAAATGTTGTATCCTGGACTGGCCACCAAGGAGCCCAGATATGAATTCGGTAGAGCATCTTTGGGACATGCTGAAAAGAAGAATTCGAGCCAGAGATCCACCATCTGACAATCATCAGCAGCAGGAAACATCAGCGAAAGATGAGTGGGACAATATCCCCCAGGAGGATATCCAAAACATGATTAGAGGCATGGTCGAAGGCTAGAGGAGGTAATACCAAGTATTGAAAAGCTAAACTGGCATGACGTTTTTTCTCTTTTTTTTCACATTTTTAATTTTTATTATTTTACCACAAGTACATTTTTCTTTAATTTAATAAAACATCTTTTTTCTCGAATTCGTGCCTTTGTTGGTTACCTTTTTCCTACTGTTTGCAAACAATGTGTGCAAATGAATAAAAACTTGTTAAGGGAAAAAAGAAGGGGACAAACGAAGAAATAGATGGTGGTGCTCTAATTTTGAGCAGGAGTATACCTATGATGCAGTGGCGGATCCACATCCACAACGTGGACACTGCATCGTATACTCCTGCTCAAAATTAGAGCACCACCATCTATTTCTTCGTTTGTCCCCTTCTTTTTTCCTTTAACATGTCATGTTATAAATGTTATGATATAAAAAAAACTTCAACTACCCCGTACATCACACATCCTGAAAAACATTTTAAAAAAATTAAAACTAAAAATTAAATTATTTTAAAATGATTTATATTTGCGTTATTGTTATGTACAACACCATGGTTTATATTTTGATGTGCTTCTACCTAGTTACTGAAATCTCAAAAGTTCTTATTTTATTTACACCAAATAATTAGTTTACAGATGATAAACTCTTATGTGGGTTCCGAGTCACTATGGCATCATCGGAAATGAAATCGCTGATCGGGAAGCGAAGAATGAAAGCAATGAATCAGTAACCACATCACTCCATTCAAGTAGAACTAAAGTTCTTGCTGATGGCTCTATTTTCCACTCGCGTCTAGAAGAAGTGATATTGACAAGCGCCATACACACGGCCACCTGATGGAATCACAACCAAGACCTCCACCTCCACTGCCCATCATGGGACTGCCCTCTAACGATTCAATACCTCCTCCTAGAATGTCCTTCTTTCATCAGCCGATCCTCAAACCTTCCGAGAAACATTGCTACACTGCTGGGAAATGAGCTTATCTTAAGACAACAATCTCTATTTCATGAAATTAAAAAAATAATGTTGAATCATGTGATATATTTTAGTTAAAATTTGTACTGTTAGGCGCAAATGATCAATTGGTTGACGCGTCTAATAAAGGCAAAAAAAAGCAATTCACATTCCCGTTCTGACCACTTGCCATGGAATGGTTAGAAACACGAAAGTGAATCGCTTCTCGGAGCAATGAAAGCATAATTTAAAGAGTTTCAAAATCATGTATAAATTAATAAATTACTTTCAGGTAAGCCTTTTCCATCGAATTTTGTTATTATAATACTAAGTGTGATGACAATAGAGAAGTGAGATGCAAGAAACTAGATAATAAATAACGATTTTGGTTTGCATCATTGAGCGGTAATTGATGTGGTTGAGGTTGAATTCATTGTGGTAATGAAAAATTGTGTATGATACAAAAGCAAAAAGCGTTGAATTTATTATTAAATAACTCGATTATGGTTTCCCATTATTATCTATGAAAAACACTACTAATCCAATAAACGGTTGAAAATAAAATCGGTTGAACCTGAAACTAGCTTGATTTGTTGGGAAAAGCCTAGTGGAGTATAAAAATACAACCCTGGATATCATAAAGGTGTTTTTAGAAACAAATTATTATAACAATCGCAATTAAAGTGAATTTTCATTTACTCATTAAATCACATCTATCACCCTAATATTTGACTTGTCTGCAAATTACATGTATATGTTTGCTGGTTTAGAGATTCAAAGAAGAAAAATACCATTTTTATATACTTCATTCGTAACATGAAATTAATTAGAGGAAATTGAAATACGAAAATATCCCATTAAACATCCTACTCGTGTAAAAGATGATCATTTAGGTTAAATCGGCTAATAGTGGTCTTGTATGTTCCTTGGTTTAAGAAAGAACAGGAGCAAGTACCGATCTCGATGGTAATTAGACCTAGTTTGTACCGACTTGTTTCTTCCAAGTTCTTAACGATTTCGTACTCAACTGTGTCAACGAATTCCTACGAGTTCCGCAAGGCCCTCCTACTCCGAACTACCACGTAGTTTTTTTTTGAAGATAGAATGTAGGAATCATTTAGTGATAATTTCATCTAGGTTAGGGAGGGCAAGGAATGACACTGGCGTGAAGCAGTAGAGTAGGCTCACTTGAATTTCCCAAAAAAAACTCATTTAAATTTTCTCCAACATTGAATTTTGACTATTTTTCTCACTCACCAAAATTCTCCTCCATTTGGTTGAGGTATTGCACTCGGAGGAGCGGCGTCCATTTTTTTTCTTTATATATTGGTATTAGGGAACACACAGTCGAGGACGACTGGGAAATTCTTTCATGGGGAAGAATTTTTTTTAAACTGTTTTTTTAATAACAGTTTTTATCGAGCTATTGGGATAGTTGTGACAGTTTCGGTGGCTACCTCGCCAACATCTTCAGGCTTGCATGCGGGGAAGCCGTGAGTTCGAGTCTCACCGCGGCGCCCCACCCCTCCTCATCCACTCGTCATAACCCGGGGCGGTGAGGCAATGGGAAGCCATGAGCGAAATCATCAGAAAAAATTCTGATCTTCTCTTTGGACGACAGCTGATGACGTCCGCGACGCCAGGAATGGCAGTCGGACGAAAATCCAACCTGAAATGGTTGTTAACTTACTTTATTTTAACTTTTATCTTCAGGCTTGCTTGCCAATATTTTCAGAATGCAACAGCTTCAGCATAAAAATGATTGTAACGGAGATTCAACGTTGGAACCTTTCAATGTCATCATCCCAAGCAAAAATGTTTGGTAGTCATATAAATACTTAAGTTGAGGGGAGCCTATAGCAGGTCCTTTGTTTGTTATCGACCGTTTTGAAATCTCTTTTCCTTAACCCGTAGCAAATGTTTGGAGTATATTATCGTTTTTATTGAATAATACATCGGTTTTGGCCGAAACAAAGCGTGAAAAGTGGGCAAAGTGGTATTGATCTCAACTATAAAGCAACATGAGTACGAACGCATTCTCAATAAATTCTTAAGTAGATGTCTTACTTATCATTGCAAGTTTTGGGGAGCTCACCTTTTTGCAGTTATACGATCTTTACGTGGATCCTTAAAAGTGGAATAAATGTAGTCTGGGAATAGAACTAGCCCGAGAATGATTATTAGCTTTGAGGACAGAAATTCCATTTACAGATGGTAAACGAAAGAAGGTACCTAACGTGGGTTTAGTCGGTCTAGGTCGGGCCCGGATCCAAAATTAATCCGGACTTATCTCCGGGCATAAATATTTACGCTTGCGGCCACCTGGAGCAACAGGCCAGCAGCTGTCGGTTTGACAGTAGAACCGTTCTTCATACATAAACTTGTGTGAAAAGCGTGATATTTCGGTTGGTAATTGGTTTTCAATCGGGTCATTATGTTATGTCTCCTTCCAAGCAAAGCCATTGATTCGGAAATTTATGAGAGGAAGAAAATCGGCGCCTTGACAATGATTATTGTTGAAATGCAATGTGGCACTAACAGTCTTTGAAGTAAGCGTGGTTGGTGACCACCCTAAGATATCAGTTAATTTCCCTTAAAGGTGTAATACTCATATCTTGAGTTCGTAATTGGAAATGTGATGTAAAACAACCCCTAACAACATCTCCCGAAACCCATTGAGTTTCCTGCAACCTTTCACATTAATTTTTCCCTAATCTACGAGTCTCGCACTCCTCTGTCATCTATGGACACAATGTCTTCAAAACGTATTACGACGGTCAGGAACTTCACCACTCAAATCTCATAGACGCAAGCACCAGATTAAATAATTATTCAAAGAATATAACGCATTATTTGTACACGTAAACCTAATCTACTCTAAACCTAAGAATTTCATAAAAAGTTTGAGTGTGAAACGAAAGTAAAGATCATGTTTAGTCCTCTTCCGAAAAGCCTCTGTAAACACCTCTAAAACCTCCTAACCCAAAATCGGCCAAAATGAGTTTAAGACGGTTTCTGAAGCGAAATGACTGAGCGGTTGAAACTATCAGTTTTGAGGTAAAGCCAATAGAAGACATGGTAATCGCGAAGATGACAAAACTGACTAATAAATTTTTGTTTATCAGCTGGAAATACTCGTACCTTCTAAACCACATCTTTGGCGACAATTCTGATATTCTCCGGCTGAACATCTTCTGATGACTCTTCACGTGCTTAGTGCTGAAACTCAAACCACCGATCTCCAACTTTGACAGAAGACAATTCTACTTTAAATGGTACCTCTACATCTGATACAACTGCAACTTCTAAAGAAAAGTATGAAACCTTGAAGGAATTTCTCAGCAAGTTGCCCTCTATGCCTTCCCACTACTTCCAAAAAAGTTCCGAAATGAAATGCCTGCGAGCTGACATCAAAAACTGGACCCAGCTGTACAATTTGCATCGAAGTTACTGCGAAGGGCGTAGACATGCGTAGACAAAATCAATGAATGAGTGTGAGTATGAAAAAAAGAGCTGACACATTGGGGTAATAAGTATGCCATATCAACATTTAATTAGCATACCTATTGCCCCACGAGGAAAGTGGGATATTCCCCCAAACGTACCTACTAAGTTACAACGTCGTAGTGTACGATCATTTATTGCGAAATGGTGTCTGGGAGGTTTTCCTGTATACACAGAGATTAAACAAGTGGATGTCCTTGGAATTATGTTTGGTTGGGAGCAATTTAAGGAGGTCGGGATTTATAAGGAAATGGAAACAAGACGGAAATGGCGGTAGTGGAGCGTCAGATGAACTCGGGAAACAGGTGGAATCAACTGCCACTTCCATCAAAACCATTATGTAACTATACAGCCATCAACGGATCCTTGGGCGAATTTATACTTGTAAGTTGACTATTGTTAGGTCGTTGTGTTGTTAAATGTTGCTTGGTTTCAAATTGGCGACGAAAATTGTGTGTTCGGAGTTTCTTCTCGCATATCGAGCATCAACCTACAAGCCAGCTGTTTTCTCCCCTGCAATGATGGTTTTTGGTCGTGATCCAAGTGCCCCGCAGATATATTGATAGGTTTGGAATCCGAATTGAGGATGAGGTTGCAAGGTACTCATGGTATTGCTCGCCTCAACATAGGAAAAGTACTTAGGCAGCATCAGAATCTAAACGGATACATGATCGGCATACACGGTAGCCAAGGTTCCAGGTTGGAGATGAGGTTTGGGTCCACCCTTGTCGATATTTTGGTCTCTCACCAAATCAAAAAAATTACAAAAAAATTCCTCTGCTAGACAATTAAAGTCAACTAAATCTAAATAAACCCTATTATACCCTATTCATTTTATTCTTTTGAGTCGTCAATATACACATTACAAAAAATTAAATAGACCATTGAATATTAAAAAAGTCACTAACTGAATACAGTTCAGCCTGTAAAAGTTTCATTTTCAGTTTCCGTGTAAATGGTTTCTCCGAGAGGTTGCGGATATCGGTGGGTAAAGCGTTAAATAAGCTAGATCCGATCTGGTAGGGATCACATCGCTGGACCACGCTGAGGCGGGTAAACTGTATAACAATAGCTTTGCCAGTTCTTGTAGGATACCGATGAGAGCATGACACCGTCTTGATGTGAGGCAGATTTGACTTGGTAATAGTCAAAACAGCAAGGACATAAGCACTTGGTAGAGTGAGCACATTTAGTCGAACGAAAGACCCTCTGCAGCTAACACCCCATCGGAGGCCAGCGAGGATGCGAATGACACGCTTTTGTAATTTGAAAACCTCCACTGAGTGACAAGAATTCCCCCACAATGCTAAACAATAGGACATTCTGCTTGCAAAACAGGCGTGATAAATTGTGAGAAAAACATCCTTCGACACAACTGCTGACAATCTGCGAATCATGAAGGTACATGAAGTAAGCTTGGTAGTAAGTGCCTCAATATGTGGTAACCAAGACATTCTGTTATCCAAGAAAGTTTACTGATTGTTCCTGACGACCATTTAAGGCAAAGTTTAGTATCTGCGATTTTTCCTTGTTCAGCAAAAGAGAATTCGCAGAGCACCATTTTTCAATCATGATGTCATAATAATTATGACTAATTATTAGTCAAATTAATCTGTAGATCACCAGATCCAGACCCAACTGCCAAATTTGTTATGTCGTCAGCAAATAAGAATACGCTTCCTTCCTTTTCAAATTGATATGCCAAATCATTAATAAAGATCAGAAAGCAGCAAGTGGCAACCCCTTGCTCGCAGAAGGTGGTGGTGCATGGCGACAGGCTGCGATCCTCGAGCGTACTTCCGTTCTTCCGATGAGACGAGAGAAACACAACAAGAAGAAGAAGGAAGATCTGATGTTTACTTGTTGTGTTCTGTACTGAATTTTGCTTGGTTTTAGATTGGTGACATCAAGAAATGTGTGTTTGGAGTTGTATTTCCGTTTGGTATCGTCCTTCTAACAATGTTCCCCCAACTCAACCTCAACATGACACCTAATTCATTTTCGAGAATTAGGCAACAAAAGGGAATAAGCGAATACCTGAATGACGCTTTCGACGGTGGTGGGGTCCTTAGCGTCAGGGACGACGTCGATTTTCAGGAACGGTTGAACGTCGTACTTCGAGTGGAGCTTGACGAGGGTGCGCGACATCTCCCAGTTGAGTACGGAGAAGTCCTTCAGAATGTGCCAGCCCCCTGAAACATAGGATGGTCAATCACTGGTGAGTCAGGGCCGTAAGGATAGAGTGACTGAGAATAGATAAAGATATATAGATAGTTATTTAATTAATTGGCACCATTTTGTACACTTTTACAATGAGATAAAAGCACGAAGGAATGCGAATTGCACAGATTTCCTACCCGTCGTTAGACTTGGCCTGTGTTCTAGGGTAGGATCTTTGCAAAATCGCTCCATCTCGGTAAATAAATTGAGTTGACAAACCGCATAGCAGTACGATTGAGAAGTCGTTCCTGGTTATGCTGATGATTTTTAACTGTTTCACAATTACCTTACACAATAAACCGTTGTGTAATAATTTGAAACATTTTTTATTAACCTGAGCACGTTATTCCCAGGGAAGCAGGGGTCGTAAACATGACTTGAACGATCCTCTGGAGAAAACAGCACGTTGGAAACAGACATGTTCCCCCTCCGCACTTCTCAACTTGAACAAACGAGAATATCACTCCACCTTTACCAACTCCTGCGAGTAAATATTTAGGCAGGAACATCAATTCTATTCGAGAACATCCGTTATTTCCTTAACACGAGAGAATGAGTCGTATCTACGTATATACTGATATATATATACTGATACATACATACGAAAACATCACTTCAGTTTGTCTGCCCGGAATCGATTACAGCCAAACGGCTCAACCGATATCATCAAATCTGGTACGTTTGTAAATTGTCTCCATCGGGATTTTTTACATTTATTTTACAACATTATGAACCGTGCTCATATGCTTTGTCATTGCTGGGCGTCGGTGGTCTAGTGGACAGTGTACCGGACTGCAGTGATAAGATGAGAACCGTCTAGCGGGGACGCGCGTTCGAGTCTGGTCGTTGCAGAAAGTTTTCTGTCTATTAGACGATCGGCAATCTCTCGTTCCAACCCAGGGCGGTGATGTTTGGGAAGCCATGAGCGAAATCATCAGAACAAATTCTGATCTCCCCTTAGGGAGACAGCTGATGACGTCCGCGACGCCAAGAATGGCAGTCGGACGAAAATTCAACCTGAAATGGTTGCTTAATTTAATTTAATTAATTTTTTATGAACCGTGCTCACTTTCTAATGGCTGGAACGATTTTGATGAAAGTTTTTGCTTACGAATCCTCTAATGTTGCTCCTCTCCCGACTTACCTGTTTGTTTGACTGATTACGACTACAATGGTCAAACTTATCGGGATTTAAGAGTCAAACGAAGACTCACACCTCTTCTACCGAGCTATCGATCAATATATTACCTTCATCAGGGCTCAAGGATGAATTACTGTGCGAAATCCGATCTGACGTATAAAATCATATTGAAGATTTTAATTCTATTAAAATTATTAGTTTATTAAAATTATTAGTCTATTAATTAAAACCCAAAAACAATAAAAAAAATTAAAAAACTCATCAAGCAGACTACAAGCTACTAAATATTGTAGTCTGCTTGATGAGTTTTTTTATTTATCACAAGTTTTTTGGTTTTAAACAGACTCCATCACATCTTCAATAAGATTGATGGCCAGCCAAAATTTCGTTTTAGACGTCAAAGGTGATTTTACTCAGTAATTCATCCTTGAGCCCTGATGAAGGTAACATAGGTACTTGCATTAACAAAAAAGCTCGGCAGCAAAGGAATGAATCTCTGTTCGACTCATATCCCGATGCGTTAGACCATTGAAATCAGATGGGTCGATCTTCGTAGTTTCCACTTTGACTATCAAATAAGATACTTTGAGACAGTACGCCCTACGAAAGAGAATAAAATATTGTAGAACATTGTACGAAACGCGAAAATGAGCAAACTTTCAAACAACAATGTTAAAAATTGAATTGGACGAATGAATTTTCACGTTTTTTATTTGAAATATTGAATTTGACGAATAAAACCTTGCGTTTTTCGGGTTTAACATGGAAATAGACAAATAAACCCTTGTATTTTTTGTTTTAAAAATTGATATGGACGAATAAAATCTCACGTTTTTCACATAAAACGGTAAATTTGACGAATAAAAACTTGCGGGCCTCGGTAAAAACATTGAATTTGACGAATGAAATCTCGCGTTTTGGTTTATTATTTTCAATAATAAGCCTTTGGAATCGAGCAAAAAAAAAAAAAAAAAAAATTAACCCCCTCAAAATTTGATGTTTTACGTTTCTAGGTACGTAGAATCCGAAAATCGAATAAAAAATTTTCCGTCCGTCCGCCGCACGCGGCACTTTTCTTAGCAACACTATAAACTACATAATAAACTTGATTGTGAAGGTGTGAAGCCAGTATGGTGTGGTAGGTAGTACCTAGCTTGTAGGTAAAAAAAAGTTGGTAGGTAAAAAAAATGTGGTGGGTAAAAAACGCTGCAAATCATTGCTCAAAGGCTTCTTCACTCTTCAGATCACTGATCAGCTGAGTGAGCTCCGAAGCCATTTTCAATCCTATTGAATGGAAGTGCTCTTCCAGGCGTCTCCAGCATTCGAGGAGATCTTCTTCACTCCTCAGATCACTGATCAGCTGAGTGAGCTCCGAAGTCATTTTCAATCCTATTGAACGCAGGAAGCTGAAATTTGAGAGGGAAGGTCAAGGGAGAATACAGATGGTGGTAGGTGCTATTGATGGAGAACCAGTGATCTATACAGGAGGGTGATCTATACAGAAAATAATAAACCTTTGAGCAATGATTTGCAGCGTTTTTTATTTGAAACGTTGAATTAGACGAATAAAATCTCGCGTTTTTCGGGTTTAACATCAAATTTGACAAATAAACCCTTGTTTATCTCGGTTTAAAAATTGAATTGGACGAATAAAATCTTACATTTTTCATATGAAACGGTGAATTTGACGGATAAAACCTTGCGGGCCTCGGTTGAAACATCAACTATGACGAATGAAAACTTGCGTTTTTCGACTTAAAAATTGAATTTGGAGAGTAAAGCCTTGAATTTGACCTGAGAATGCTGAACTCCATCCGTCCGTGTTGTCTGGTCGATACAACCAATTCTCTCTCTTCGACCGTGGAAGTTATGTTGCCCCAATCCCCAATAGAGGGAGCTACAGGGAATGTAAGAGGAAGAGACACGGAAACCGCGGTATGCGGCCCTACGACCGCCTTCCTCCGCCTCCGCTTGCCGCCTCCACTAATCAGATCAAAACCACCGGAGTGTCCGCTTCCACTCTGATTCCTCCCGACCTCTGTAAACCGCCCCCGGCGCCACCTGTTCAATCGCGGGATAATAACGCATTTACGAGGGCATCCTCGTCGTTCAGCGCTCGACGTCACTTTTTCCTCGCTGACGATCCATCTCGGTTTGAAAAATGCAGGTCATTCAGGGGGGAAACGTTTTGAGCCGCGAAACTCGAGCTTCCACGACCTGCGATTAAGGCCTGCCAGAACTAATTGAATCCGCCGAGCACTCTCGAGGCGGCCTGATGATGACGTCCGCGTTTACGTGCGTCAAAGGCAAGCATCCTAGCGCAAGGGTGCGAGATGTGGAAGGGCGGTCCTCCGCTGGAACCGAAGAGACACACAATAGTAATTTTTTCAGTTTTAGCGAATTTTCGAAAAATAATTATTGATTTTACGCCATTTAAGTAATAAGTTGAGTCGCGATAGTAGTAAACCTCCCTTTTCGTGGAGACTCACCCAGCTCCTCACTGGGCATGGAAGAAACAGGGCATACTTAAAACGTTTTGCTATAATAAATGATGATGCCTGTCAGTGCCCCATGCGAGTGCCCCAGACTTGGGATCATATAGTATACGAGTACCCAAAATATGAAGAATTCCGCGCTAGGATGGTAAGAAGAATTGTGTTGTGTGGGGGTCGTTGGCCAGCCTCATTCCAGGAATTGTTCTGCGACCATCGGGACGAATTGTTAACATTTAGGGTAGGTGGGGGCTAAGACGCAGTGCCTTTTTGGGGGGAATTCATGTAGTTAAAATTTCCGCCAGCAAGCAGCAGTTCCATTTTGATAGAAGTCAGTTGCTCTCCAACACTCAAGTGGATTCTGGCGACGAGGGTGGAGAAAATGCAGTAAGTTTGTTTTTACAGGTTTTCATGTAATATTTCGTCATGTTCTGTGTTAATTATTTCAATGATGGTTTGAGCTATTTCCAAAGTCTAACTTGGAGCAATGAGTCTCTTAGTTTAGCTTCAAATTCATGTTCCCAATCTCTCGTTTTTAATTGTTTACATTGTTGGGGGTATTGCCATTTTGAAAGTATGAAAATGGGGCAAAGCCATGCACTCTAAAAGGGGCAAACCCCCGCAGTCCTGAAAGTGCGGGGACTTGCCCCAATTCCAGAGATAAATTCCTTGTTCAATAGGGTGTGCGCCTGGGTAGGAAAAACTGTTTATTGTCATTTTTAATCTAAGGTAGACCTCATTCTGAGAATTTTGGTACCAACCGCGACCTTCTAGCGTATGTAAATCCATTCCTATGAATTTTCAGTTTCGACCGTTTATGACGTCACAGTGGGCTGGGGGAACCCGCCCACGCGAGAGGGGCGCGTGACGTCATAAACGGTCAAAACTTTGAAAAATCATAGAAACGGATCTTCTCACGCTAGAAGGTCGCGGTTGGTGCCAAAATTCTCAGGATGTAGTCTATTTTCTATTAAAAATCTAAAAAAAATCAAGGCGCACCCCCATTACAAGATGATGTTCAGTCTAATAAACCACTCAAATAAGCCATTACGTCCCACCTCTCTTCATCTACTCAAGGAAGAGACTTAACTTGGTTGCAGTATGCCTGTAAGTACTAAAGGGTATAGGAACACCTCTGTTTTCATCATTTGGCTTCAAAATTTCAAGAAGTTCGCCATGCCCAATGAAACCAATCTACTTCTTTTAATTCTTGACCGTGGTTTTAAAATAAGTGTATTCACCTGTTTTTGTACATCCAAAGTTGTAAAAGTCTGTTTTTTTTTTTTTTATAATATAGTTGATTTGAGAATTTTACTAATTTATTTATTTTTCCATTTCCTCAAAACTTTTGAAGTGGGGCAAAACCACGCACTGCGGGGATTTGCCCCAATTTGTGGGGCAAATCCCCGCAGATTTTTTAAAAACTAAAATTCGAATTCCCAAGTACGTATTGGTTCAATCTGATTGCAATTGTCATGGACGTTTAGCCAACATCCAGGCCTACCAATCCCTACCAAAACTCAGCAAAATAAGCTATTCCCTTACTTCAAAAAATGAAAAACCAAAAAATGCGGGTCTTTGCCCCCACCTACCCTATAAACTCAATTGATTTTGACAATTTTTAAGTGATGTTATAAATGTATGTGTTTGCTCAAATTTTAAATATTTTAGTTGTTGATTGTTTATCTTAATGTTCAATGTTTTACTATATTGATATTGTTGAATAATTCATAATTTGTGAGGTGGAAAGCGAAAGGGACCTGTCGGCAAAGCTGATTTCGAGGAAAAGGCTAAAAACTGGAAGAAGGTCGAAAGTATCGATTTTTCACTTTATATCGATTATTGATCCTTGGACCCTCTAGAACCCAAGTGTATAGGCCCGAAAGATCGAATCGAATCGAAAGTAACCTAAATCAGAAAATTTTGAACCCTGATAAATAACAAGAAGGTAGCATTTTGAAGTTTATGTTCGTTTTTCTCAAAATCCATTTTCTCTGTTATAAAACACTGAAAAACTGCAGCTTTGTAATTTTTTGAGCTACAAGGATGCTTTTGGTCTTAAATTCTTCATAAATCTATACATATTGACAAAATAGCAATAACTCCATTTCGACGAACGCCGACAAGAGGTCCCTTTTCGCTTTCCGCCTCACATTTAGTATAATTTTCTATGTAATTTAGAACACCTGTAGTCGCTATGGGAGCAGGTGTGAATGTTTTAAATAAAAATTAAAAAAAAAGTAGTAAACCTACTTCGTTACCTACCTATAATTAATATGCTTTCTCAATAATTGTTTGTTGACGTGCAACGAAGTTCTTGCCGCTAATGTTGTTTACAGCTCTTCTAACTCAGGGGTATATCTCAGTTTCTTCCATAATTACAGCGTTTTTGGCAGTATATCATTTATGCATAAATTTTGGGCTTTCCAACGAATGATGAAGGATTTTTCTACGAACTCGAATGACGAAGATAAAGTTCCGCAGCAACAACTTGGTTGTAAGTGGAAATCAGTGAAAGTGCGATATTTTTGCCGTGACGTGAATTCGGAAAAATAATGTAAACCTGCTGTTAATCATTATTAAATGATAAAATGAAGCTATTGCAATACTCTCAAATGTTTAGAATGGAGAATTATTATGGAAATGTTCTCCACTGAAATCCGTTTTGGAACATTCTATAGCAAATCATGAAGTTGAACAAATTTTTTTTAAATAAAAGTTTATAGCAGTTCGGCGAATTGCTAACCTCTTCCATGGGAGGGGGGATTAGCTAACTTCAGTCACTTTGCTGCCCATCCCTGGTAAGAGCACTCTCCAATATATTTGGGTTTTTTCTTTGTTCCCAATATCCACCTTCATTTCATTTTGGACGCATTTTAAAGGTGCAAAGTACTTCAACTGGCGGCGTCCTAATTATTCTGATAGAGCTCATTTTCCAAGACCTTCATGAGCAATATCTGTTATGATATCTTGACGACTTCCTCATTTTGGTTTATTATTTCCAATAATAAACCTTCGGAGTCGAGCAAGAAAAAAAATTCCGTGCGCAGCACTTTTTTTTGGCAACTACGGATCGATTTGGTTGAAATTCGGTATGTCGGCTCCAGTTGTGCCGCGAAGCTTTTGGTTAACGTCAGTCACTTCTAAGGGTTGAAAATAAGGGATGGCATTTTCAAAACGCCCTAGCTCAAAAACGTTCGATATATTAAAGGTAATATTTTTTCATCAATTTAAAATAGCATTGAATTCTTACTTGCTGATGCAACTAGGGAATTCGAAAATATAAAGAATGCCACTAACCCCATCAAAATCTGATGGAAACTGACGGGAAAGATTCGAAAAAATGTTCAACACCAAAATGGGCATTTTTGTAGAATCTTACATCCACTTACCAAGCAGTTGGATGATCTTTTTCAGCGGCCTGTCTTCCTCACTGTCCACGTTTGCGACGGACATACAAGAATCGTAGATGTTCTTCACTCTCCACTGAAGGTTCTCCATGTCGACGGGGTAGGGCATCGTGTTTATCATGTTTCTCAGACTCTCTCGATCTAGAAAACAAGGAAAAATAAACGCTGATGAAGAAAACGTAGAAAAATAAAGTATCTACTTAATTTTATCACAGGAAATAGAGCAATCTCTTCTCGAAAAAATTGAGCAATTTCTTCTTTTTTTGTTTTACTGTCATAACCACGGTCATGCCGATGGCAAATTCAAATTGGTCAGAAGTTTCAAGTTTTCTAAAAGGGTCAAGGCTATGGTGGACGGTCACTTAGTGTGATTCTCAAAAAATTGATGACGCTGGGGTTGGTGGCGGGGTCAAAAGCTTTTAGCGTTTTCCTCCTAACGTTAAGAACATTTTTTCAATCTGAAAACGCGAATGTGCTCAGAATTTATAAATAAAGATAATTGTAATTGTACTGCATTCAAATTGTTTATGATTATTTGGTCTCTAGACTACAGAAAAAGCTCTAGATATCTTCCACGATTATTGGTTCTGATGTCGGACCAGCAAGATGAACGGGCATTGCTGTCGACTCCCTACAAAAAAAACGTTGTTGGGATCGTAAGGTCTAGAAAATGTTCCGATTTCTGTAGATCGTCTTAGATTTTATGAAATTAAAAAACAAAAAACTCATGTAGAGCATGTTGGTTTTTCTGGGGGAAAAAGTAATTGTAGTTCTTTGAGATTCCACTTCAATTCGATAAAATCTCTGTATCTCTTATGGGGTAAATAGGTACGGTCCATAATTCTATATCATCACCATGACCATTCAAACCATCCCTAATGAAATCAAATCGTTATTGGCGAGTGCTGTTGTAATATAAAATGATTTTTATAGGGTGAATGGGAAATCAATTGATTGGAGTCATACGAATGATCCTAATGATCTCTTCTTTTTGTCACCCCTTCAGTACACCGAGAGAAGTAGGTTTATTATTGCACAGAATGCTGATAGGCCTTCTCATGTTTTGACAGTCATTGGAAATACATACCTTCTCTCCTCCCTGACCATCGGGAAGTCAAGAATGTTCGAGTCTTCCAAGGACATCAGGACATTTTTCATTGTCTGGACAATGAAAGACGTTTTCTGCCACTGTTTTGAGGAATTAGCCTTTTTTGAGAAACCGTGTTTATCTCCTATGCCCCACTGCGCCCAGGCGAAAACAATGAGACAATACCAGCCGAGTCCAAGTGCCCCAGTTAAAAAGCTTGACTTTTCCATTGTACACCTCCCCCACCCTTGTAGACCCCCCGGAGTGGCTTTTGTGGGGTGAACCGACTTCTGACCCCCTCATCCTTCCCTTCACAAAGCATCTTTTCACCTCTTCCAATAATGAGCCTCCTCTTTTTTCTGCTCTCATTCAGCTGCTAATTTGAGACGCAACGCACGCACTGCCTCAAAGGTTGTGCAGTTAAATTATTGTGGAGAGAGGAGAGGCATCTGTCCTTTAGTCTGGAATTTCAACTCCCTATGAGCAGATGATGGAAAACTATTAAAATCACTGTTATACTGCAGACAGACAAAGGCTACAGAGGGGTGCGAATGAACATTACAGGAATCAACTCGACGAGAAATAATATCACTTCTAGGCTAACTCCATTTTTTGAACTTTTTAATATATTTAGCGTTTTCTAACTATTTTTCTCTCATGCTACAATGTCTCTTATAATGGAAATAGGTCCGACCCCAAGAAACAGACAGGCCAAAAGGACAAGTAACAGACACAGAAAAATCTCGCATTTGGGATTGTACATGAAAAACGATATGAACAAGGAAAATAGCATAGTTCAAACATTAGAAGAATATCTCCAGCATGCCCTAATTTCGAATTTCTACTATGGAATAAGAAAACACACACCTAACGAGCTAGATGCAATATCGAAGACCGCCTGATTTTGTGTTAGTGGAATTGCCTTGTAAATACTCGTACCAACTGGCAATTTGCTCTGTTGGTCAACCATACTCACAGACCACAGTAACATACTTGTGACTGTCTGTTACCGGACCCGTTATCTTAGATACTACTGAAATAATCTTGAAGAAGGAGTTGTTTCGAACTGCCCCTCAAATCGCACCATCTTTGCAAAGAGCACTAAATTGTTCAGGAGAATTAAAAATTAAAGTAGAAAAAAAAACCGTAAGAAAATAAGGCCCGATTATGACGGAATTTTCAGCATCATGTGCATAAAACTCTAGACGGTCTCCCATGAATTTCATCGACATTTTACTCTCGCATAAATATAAAACTTAATTTCCCAGGTACGTCGATTTCTCTCGAACTTGCAGGGTAGTTGGGAGTTGTCTCCAAGATGAATGCTGGAGAGAATTTCATGGCAATCCGAAAAGTAGGAGCCAAGTCAAATAAACATTCTGAAAAACCTACCTATATAATTGGGAATAAATTCTCAATTCTTGTTCTTTCAAAATGTGGAAAAAATCTGCATAACGTGATCTCTCTCAATTGATATTTTTTATTGCACATGTAACTTATTAGTAGCATTTCTATGACAATGAATAAATATATTTTATTGAAATGAGAGTGTGGTACATGGAACACCTCCATAATTTTCGGCTAATTGGTGTATTTTTACCAACTAGATTAACAGGAGCGCACAGCACAACACTCACCGAACATCTTAATGAAAACACCACTTTCTACTGCAACAGATCATGAGGATTTCGTATTTTTAGCCTCCTGAGTAGAACGTCAACGTCCAGCAACTCCACAGCCTCCTCGGGCTCGAATTTTGATTACTTCATCTATTGTGAGAATTTTAAGTCCATATGGAGTCATAATTGGTTGAATACCGATACGCATCGACCGCAGTGCTTTGTTCTGGAATCGCTGTAATAAACCATAAGCCTTAAGGTCCATTTTTGTCGATTATTGGGTTTTGGTATGGTTGGATTCGTAATTTTAAGTTCTGTTTGATCATTCAGAAAAAGAAAAAAATCGGAAAAATTTATTAGAAATGTTATTTTCCCAATAATGCGGTGTCTTGCGTTTTGCAAGGTTTTCCAACAATAAGAAGCAGTGGAGATTCTTCAATCGAAAAGAGACCTCACATCCTTGTTCTACGGTGTTTATTTGTTGTAAAAATATAGCAATACATAAATGGACAGCATGCCTTTTTTCCTTTATAAAGCGAATTAATTTCTTATTTAGCAAGACCAAGCCGTAGCAAGACCAAAACTGTGATATTTTATCAATGCCATAATGGGGAAAAAAACAGTTGTTCACATAAAATCCTGGGTTAAAATCCAAAATTCATGCTTCTTGTGGAAAAACAAGTAGAAATGTATTTTGAATCATCTCGTGAAAGAATCAGGCGGAAATGTTGAAAAATGACTTTTCCAGAACTGAAAAACTTTGCCTGCGTTTTTCTCGAAAAATGAATTTCTCGATGGACACAGACCTACGGCTTTTTAATTTAGGACGGCAGCACCATATTATGTTCAGACTGCCATTTGTCCAGGATTGACAATTTTGACCGTCTACCAACAAACTAATACCTTTTTCGGAATAAATCATGATTTTTGTCAGGGAAAATATTAACCGTCTTGATATTTTTTGAGCCAACACATACTATACCATGTCAGGAAGCCCAATATCGCACACCCAATTAGTCGGACGTTTTTGCTAAACTGTTCGTGTAAACCTCAATAAGAATATTGTAAATTAGGTGTTCCAAAATGACAATCCTGCTATGCTTCCAACAGCTATGAGGTTTCGGTTAAATCAATTGTCAACTGGAAGTGATCGCTCAACGCCAATATACCCAATTATTCTTCCTTTTACGGCAACATCTCCGAATTTTTCGTCCATTTTGGAAGACAAAAAACTCATAACGAGATTATTTAGTTGTCAATTCCACCCAGCTTCCAACCGTAGCTTCTCCCCTTCAACAGGGAGTCTCATTTACGGAGAAACCTTTTTTCCTGTCACCTTCTAAAACGTGATTTATTTCCCGACCCCTCTCATATTTTCGAGGTAAAGATACTGAAAAACGCAATTTTCATGGATCCCCTAATACAATTTTTGCGTCCCTACTCCGACGTTTCTTCAACCACTTGGTTTGTGCGAAGGGGGTATTACTCCAATTTGATGTATTGGAACAAATTTCAACTTTGAACAATTCACGAATATTTTCTTATTGAGTGTTCGCCTTTCACCGTAGGAAAACGAATGACAATTCACAGCTCAGATGTGTACACAGGTTCGATTGGAGCGATTGAAACGGGCGATTGTGAGATTGTAACCTACTCCGAAATCGCGGGATGCCCCAATTTCTCCTTTCAGGAAAGGGATGCAAAATTAATGTGTCAACCTTACTCAAATTCAGATAAAATAATGTTAGAATATTTTGAATAATTGGCTAGAAATACGAGTTGATTTTGGTTTATTACTTTCAATAATAAACCTTGGAAATGGAGCAAGAAAAAATTGTAACCCCTTTCAAAGTTGTAAACCCTTTATACAAAGTATTAAAATGGTTTGAGTAAATAATTCCCTCACAACTCCTCGGCTTATAGGTCCCTGACGTTATAGGTGTAGAGGCCATTCTGCTCAAATGTGGGAAGGCAGGACTAAACCGAAATATGTACTTAATATACTGCACAAACTTCCCAGCCATCCGTATCGAGTCCGTGGAATATTCAACATTTTATAGCGCTTGTGGTGCATGAATCGAAACCCCATCAGCCGCTGGTTTTTTAGTGCTGAACATCAACCTAGCACAACTCCAGCGCCACAAAATCATATTTTGAGAGCACTAAAGCCCCCCTTCCTACACCACCAAGAGACGTGAATCGCATGATTGCAATAGCTACAGGGAAAATCACCAAGGCTGGGTCTACATGATGCACGGTAGCGCTGTGCCATGTTTCAGGGGAAGTTTACTCGTAGTTCACTAGTAGGAGTAAATGTAGGGGTGGGCGGTTGTGAAACTTTTATGACGGAATGAGCCTGATGACAGCTGCAACCAGTGTAAGCACTACTAGGATACGCTCCGTGAACTCAAACCACGCGTTTTCGTTCGTTGGATCGATATCCTGAGAGGCTTCCAGACACAAGATGCCATCATCCTGAATGTAGGCACATAGTTTAACCCATTTCAAGCCGAGGGTAGAAATAACAGAGTAATGGGGGGGGGGGGGGAGGATGAACTATTTTATAGAATGCAGGCCGAAATAAGGCATCATTTGCTCACCAATCGAGAGAATGAACTTTACATTTTAATATGATTTCAGAGGTCTCAGTTTTCCAAATCGATATGGTTTATCCATTTCATTATCAAAAATCTAAAAAATCTAGATAAAATCTAAAAATCTATTTTTGTGAACCGGAATCTGTTTCGACTCATGGACCAAAACGCTCACCCTCCCAGGACCAAATTTGAGCCACCATGATCATGATTTCGGACAAAAGGCCTCTTTTCCAAAAAAAAAAAAAAAAAAAAATGTCGCATTGAGCTCCCGGATGTCGAAGACATTTTTCTTTGAAAAGTTTAGGAACAGGATGAACGAGAAGAAATTCTTCTACAAAGATTTTCCTCTATTTCGATAGGTTCATTCTGAAGACTCGAATGTGCTCAGAATTTAAAAATGAAGGTAGCTGTAGTTATTTGTCGTTTTTTGCGATTTCACTTCAAATTTGATGACAGTTTTGTAACTTTTCAATGATACGGGTTATGAGGTAAATAAGGTCCAGCCCATAATAGTATATCATCACCATGAGCATTCAGACCATCCCTAATGAATTCAAAACATCATTAACGACGGCTTCTGAGAAATAAACTAATAAAACCAGAGAAGGGGTTTTTAGTGAATAATACATTCAAACCAGTTCCCTGGTTTCTATCAGGTATTTAATTTTTCCAAAAATTCGACTATGGGATTTAGAGCTAACTCTGCAATATTGGGCGTCGCCCAACTTGGTCCCAAAAAGTGAAAGGTGCCGTAATTGAGAGGTCACTTTGGTTCGCTTACGCGGAGATGCGAGAGGTCAACTTGGTCCCGTCTAAAGACGATGAGCGTGGTAGCAGATGGAAAGCAACATGATCGGGATAAGGTGTTTTAAGGATTTGAGTACACTTTTCACAAGGAGTTAGTCGGGGTCGTGCAGCGTTGGATGTGCAAATTTCGAGCGAGGTTCAAATGCACAAGTTTTCTCCAAATATTCGAGAGAGAAGTGATGAAGGTTTCTCCTCATAATCATGAGCTGGAGTGGAAGGTAAGATACGAAGGTATTCATGCAATTATGCTAGGTAATTCGGGCAGTCAAAATTTCATTACACATGTTTGCTATGAATGTAGCTGGTAAGGACGGCATTTCGTGAATGACCGGAGAATGAGGTTTCAAACAAAATAACGAAGAGTATACGGAAAGTAGAAAAAACGCCCGTAATCCCAAAATCGGGAGAAAACGTTATTTCCACGGTACGTGATATGGATGTAAAAGTTGCACAGACAAAACAAATTTTGAAATTTTCCCCCCTTACAAATGTAAACACCAACTTGTGTCAATATTTAATTATACACGCACTTACCGCCCATGAATATTCACTTTCGGAGATGGGGGCCAAGTTGGGCTTCGGGACCTAAGTGTCCAAATTTCAACGGGACCAAGTTGGGCTTCTGGGACCAAAGCGTCCACGTTTCAACGGGACCAAGTTGGTGTGGGTTCGGACTAAGTTGACCAACGCCGGCAATATTATGGGTGTAAGTACCTTTTTTAAAAATTATAATGAAGAGTTGTGAACGTACGAACATACCCATCAGCAGGATTCGAGGAGGTTTATGCCTACTATTCCATAACTTCATTATGGAATAGTAGGCATAAACCTCCAGGTAGGTACCCCTCAAACTTTTCCTCTAAGAAGCAATAATAAAAATAAACTATTTTAATTCGAATTTAATTAATCGTACCAATATTGAAAACTTGGTTTTACTATCTTTATCATTTACCTACGAAGTTTTGCAGTAATATTTACTATACCATATTTACTCTACCATCATCTAGTTTTGCTAATAATTGGGAATAACGAGCAATGTTCGAGAGACGGATACTAGTTTTTAACCGTCTGCATTATTCTCTTAGCTTTTGAACTCAACTCAATTATTCTGAGAGCAGCTGAAATGGAGGGGAACCTGTCAACCTTCTTTCGCTCTTCCAATGTTCTGGTCATTATTTCGAACCTAAATATTGGAATATGAAGAGAAATTTCGCCACAATACCATTATTGTCTGCATTATTCTCGCTCAACCCCTCGGTGGAACCCAGCTTGTTTTGTATTATCATCAAATTTAAATTACTCTGGCGCTTTTGAAAACTCTGGAACTAAATTTGAACTCGATTAATAATGGATTTTACCACGAGGGTATCGGGCTCGAGCTGTTTGCAGCGTTTTTAATTGAAATTGAAGTATGGACAACATAAACAAAAATGCATTTACATAACTAATAGGTACTAAACAATACACATAGCATTTGAGCGAACTTTTTAATGTTTCTTTGGTTCTGCTTAATTTAAGCATATAACCAGTGGATAGGTTGAAGATTGATAATTAGTGAACCACTGAATGTTGAAAGGAAGTAACTCCAACAACCAACTTGTGTAAAAAAAGAAAAAGCTGTTTTAGTTCTATTCTACATTCCTTGTCCAGAAAGTAGGTACTTATTTGAATATTCTATACTTGAGCTCCATCTTATAGATTATAATAAGGAGTCATGTAGGTTGCTTTTGACTTTCAAAGATAATCTTCAAACTTCTCCTCTGAGAGCAGAGCGGTGCACAACCTGACGCCTGGTAACAAGTACGAGGTTTGAGTTGTCACTCCAACCATCTTATAGATTATAATAAGGAGTCATGTAGGTTGCTTTTGACTTTCAAAGATAATCTTCAAACTTCTCCTCTGAGAGCAGAGCGGTGCACAACCTGACGCCTGGTAACAAGTACGTAGGTTTGAGTTGTCACCCTCACGATTTCGATAAAACCTGAATCCAACGGTTCTGAACAGAAGGGAAATTGACCGGACGTGACGATCCGAGTTTCGGAGCTTCTCGTTAAATCAGGGCGATTTCCCAAGGGTGATTCTTCGTTCTAAGACCCTCGAGGGACATTTTCTAGGGCTCTTATCATAGATTTATGCGACACACCAGGAGTTGGACAGCAAAAACAGAAAAAACTCGAATGTGTACTATAAGGTTGGAATGCACAATGACTAATAAATTATGAAAAACGAAATGTACCTAAAATATTCCCAATGCAAAACGGTGAATAGCCGAAAAAAGTTATCTTTTGGCTCCATCGTGGAACGTAGTTTTTATTCAATATTGATAATATCACAGTACAAAACTGCGATTGTGTCTGTCGGATTGTTGAGTTACTCAATCAGGCTCGTACCGCAACACCTATTTTGATGGAGTATTAAAATGCCATCATTACTTTGGCCAAATTTTGGCATGGGTTGTCTAGAGGACGTCAGACCAGGATCGATGGAGCTAACTCACCTCTATTGAGGATCGAAGACATTGAGAGGAAATCAGGTCAGCTGCGTTAGCTATAATCGAAGCATGTATCCCGTGGTTGTCCTATAAAGATGAAATTTCATACACGACAAATCATAGATCAACCCTCTTGGAGACCTTTGGGAGAATAGCATATCAGTTGAGAGAGTGATAACCCCCCTTTTTTTCTTTTCACCAAACAGTTGAGACTTGTCCTTACATCCATGAGCACTAACATTTACGTCGCAGACTCTTCAGTGGAAATGACTGGGAGGGTGTGAAATACAATGGGAACCATCTATGACTCAAATTGTACAGTTATTCTTAACACTAAATAATATTTAGTGTCTCAAAAAATGTGAAATTTGAACGAATTCTCAAGAATAACTGAATTTGAAAGAAGAATTACATATTATGTAATGCTTAAGGTACTTATTGGAGACATATTTCATCAACTTCCTCTCTTCAATTAGCTTAAATAAACACCAACCACTTGAAGTAAAACGTAAAGATTAAAAACTTAAATTTACCGGGAATAATTCGAGACTATCAGAACAATGGATTAGTTCTATAGTTTGAACGTGGATACATTTTAGCTTGAAACTGATGGAATGAGGAGTACGTTATTACGTGCATATAGGAAGCTATCAAAACAATTCAATAAAACGATATATACATAAACGGTCAATTAACGAGCCAGACCTATTTTCCCCTACCGGAATGATATCGCGCAGAAATCCTGCCCACCTATTTTCCCCAGTCTCTTTCGATTGTAATTCAACTGGACAGTTCTCCCTTTTGTTACAGCGGGAGCAACAAAACGGAATACAAATCGAATCACTTCTAATAACGTGAAAAGGGCGTGCACAGAATGCGTATATTTATTCCACGAGGATGTGGGTGTGCAAACTCAATGCAGAAATTCAATTATTGGGAGTTGCATGTAGGTGCACTTCTTCCTCCATCATTGAATTTCTGTCATATTGTTAGGACAGGGGTTTTACTGGTTTGCTAGAAACTTGATGGAGCACACTTCACAAAGCTTTGCACTTGTGATTCGGGTCAACCAAAATCACATTACCACTCGCATTTTGAATTTCAGAGCTTTTCGAAAAACTTTGGTTCCATGACTGTGTGTGGTCAATTCTTGTCCGGTGTTTCGCTGTTCAATAAAAACGAATTTATCCATACCACATACCATACCTAGCCAACATCGTCTATCCAACTTACCTGGCCATGGGGCGACGACCATAAATTATTCAGCGACGTAGAAACAAGCACAAAGCCTCGGAAGGAGCTCATGAAAGCCGAAGGTCCGACGTAAACGTACGCTCACCATTTGTCACAGTTAAGAAGCGCGGATAAAGGCGGAGGTCCCTAACCAACGATCCACGTCTAATGAGAAGATGGATGTTGGGGTAAGTGTTGGAACTGGAGGG
Organism: Apolygus lucorum; assembly: GCA_009739505.2. Lineage (NCBI taxonomy): Eukaryota > Metazoa > Arthropoda > Insecta > Hemiptera > Miridae > Apolygus > Apolygus lucorum. The sequence goes on from CM019180.2 coordinate 41,152,317, forward strand.
CAGAGGATTAGCTGAAATTCTGTATTTTGATAAAGTTACAACAAATTAATATGTGAAGTAGATGTCTGTACCTTGTCCTAACAAGAGATAAATCATAAATCAACAAAAAAATTCGTATTGACGAAAACATTACGGAAGATTTTCAAGAAGTGGTAAATTAGACACCGGGTTTTAAAAACATGAGTTTTATATCGGGTTAGTCCCTCCAATCTTCTTGAATTGGCCAATAGTTGCGATTTTTCAGTGATTGTGAGTCTATTCACCCAAGACTTTTTTTTCGGCAGATAGGTGAGAAAATCTGTAAGAGCCATAGGTGGAGTTGGATCTCGTAAGATACCTGGAAGGGTCCGCGTCTTCAGGTTATGTGGGATTCAAACCCACTAAAACAACAGCTCCTTTTCTCCCACGTTGTAACTCAGCCTGAAACCGTTTAATGCTGAGTCCTGGGGCGTTTTATCAGATTTGGGTGAGGGTGCGGACCAGATGCTCCCTCCTCTCTCTCTCTCTCGTTCTAAGAGTATCTTACTTGTAAGGATGCTTTCTGTGTACTCTGCCACAGCAGTCCAGCATCCTGCTGACAACAGCCTCTGGTGTTGAACTCTGGGGAGCTAACTCCAGGTCTGCCATCAGCTGGTTTCTTCCAGGCGCCCATTTGGTGCATTTGAAGTAGGTGTGGAGCATATCATCGTCATCTTTGTTCTGGCACTGAAAACATGTTGGGGCAGATACCATCCCCATTTTATGCAAATAGGCATAAAAAAGTCCATGTCATGTAAAAAACGGCGTAAGGAAGAAGTTCACTTCTCCATGATTCCTTTTCATCCACGTCTGAATGTTTGGCAGTCCACCTTCCTCTACGCTCTCCCGTCCATACATCTTGCCAGTTAGCCATTGTGCTCTCCCTTTCTTCCTTGGCCATGCAGGCCCTGTTTCCTTCATCCCTTCTCTCAAAGATTAATTTCCTCTCTGAAGCCATCAGCTGATTAGGAATGACACTCGTGAGGACAAAGATAGCGGGTTCTGATACTGTTCGGTAAGCACAGGCGATTCGTAGGGTTCCTCTACTCTGAAGAGAAAGATTGGAAAGAAACCATTGAAACTACCAAAGCGTACCTCTGCTTCACGGCATATCATAGGAAAATTATGAGTAGAATAGGGTCAAATCTACTGAGCGAAGTTTGGGGACTAGTCTATCGAAGGAAGTTGAAGTCAACCCCAACGAGAAAAGATTTTCAACAAAATCGTTGGCGGTAATTTTGAATTTCATACTACGAAGCCCATCTATCAGGAACTACACTTTTCCGGCACTCAGATTACAGGATAATGAGAGGGTAGATTGAAAACTCCCGGTGAACATTATGCGGCTTCACGCCCACTTGTTAATCCAGTCTTCCCTTAAGCGGACGTTCTAACGGATTGAACAGAAGTTGGGAACATGGTGACTCGAAAAAGCGCTTCGTCATGACAGGATTGGTTTAGTACGTATCTCAGGCAATAAATCAAAAGGGCAAACACTGTACTATGTGCTGTGAGACTTAAAGGTGCACTCGGCCGGCTTCAGTAGACTTCTGCTAGACTCAGCTTTGAGTTTAGTCGAAGTTTTTTTTTTCGAGTCGAACTTTTGAGTTTGGAAACCTCATTTAGGTTATTATTTTAAATAATGAACCTTCGGAATTGAACGTTTTTGTTAACCTTCCTTCAAACTTTATAGTTCGAGTTTCAAGGTGAAAAATGGGGGTTGAAATTTTCGTAATGCCCTAGCTCAGAAACTCTCGATATAAAAGCTTTTTTTTTTCATTAATTAAAAACACATACGATTTTTCAGAATGGAACGAGATACTTTATTCAGACTGTGTGAGAAGATTTGAATGAGAATATTCCCTGACTGTGTGTTTGAGAGACAAGTCCAAGAGACAATGTCGTGATCTCCTTATCTCCCTTACTCCACCAAATATGCGCCCTACATTGAAAGCCTCGTGTTCCTAGAGAGACGGTTGAGACAGTTAGCGTGATCTGAAGAGGATACTGGGCTTATTTAAAGAGGGGTTATTCAACGACTGTATTGACCAATAAAAATTTGGTTCTTTGCACACTGGTGAATTTCACAGAAAATTAATAAACCATTGTGAAATAATTTGCACCCTATTTTTTACTTTTGTACTGATGCAAAGCAGTACAATGACAGCAGCACAATTTAGTAATGTCAAATTCCCAATATAATTAAATTTGGGACATATTTTTACATCCAGATCATTATTTGCCGTTGAAATGCTACGTTTTAGGTCAGGGAAACCATCCCGAAAATTCAAGTAGCAAAATATGGTCATTAATTTGGAAGAAATAGTAAATGTTAATTTAATAAGTAAATGTGAGAATTGCGTAAACGGGTGAGTAGCCCTTCTCTTTGCCTGATATCGATGAAACTTAAGTAGAGCTTGCCTCGGTCTCCCTCAAGCTCTGAAAATCGGACCATGATTGTAACATCCATCAATCACATCGGAGAATATACTTCCACATTTAGAGCATTGTTTCCCGTTCAAGTGCTTCGTGTTATTCCCGTTCAAGAGCCATCAGCCTCAAGTTGCGGATAAAATGTTAACAATATGCTGACACATTCATGACTAAATACATTCGAGGTTTCCGTCAGCCAGCTATGAAAATTCTGAGGACACGCGAATCAACTACAGTAGTTACTATGAATGAGACCAATCCAAGGTTGACAGATAAAGCTGTTCTGTCATACAACACGGTTTGCGCAGTAATTAGCGCTATAGCTTGAAATCGTAGGTACGAAATAAAGGAAGTGAGTAGAGGAAACAGGAAAATGCTAACGCGAACTAGATTGTTCTGCAAAAAGATTTTGAGATCGCGTCATGGAGGGTTGCAGATAGAAAAATAGCTTTTGTTGCAGTTTCCCGACTAGTAGGTGCTCATTGCGCAAAAAGTGCATTCAGAGTATCTATGTCCTTGGAAGTGTCCTTGACTTGATTAATATACCTAGTACCACCTTAATGGCTACACTCATTTTTACTGTGAGCTGATTCGAAGCATTCGTAAATCGTCCGTATGATGTCGACGAACCAATTTACAGTTTTGGAACACGAAAAATTCGAGCAACTAGCTGAGAAGGTTGCAGAAGACGACTGAGGTCAACACTGATTTTGCACTCCCTCAATGCGATTCAACCCCACACGCTTTGATTTCCACAAGAATTTTTTTCGGGGTATAGTAACTAATTTTAAAGATTTTTGTTGTAGTAAAAACCCTACAAAATTAAGGTATTCATCTTCAAAACATACCCTGTGTACCGAAAAAAACAACAATACACAGTCGTGTTGGTACTCTATAAGTCCAGGGTGACGAGGGGAGTATTTTTTGAATTTTTAAATTTTTTAACCAAGGGGTTGATTGTATTGCAGGGGGAAATTAGAGAAGAAACTGAATTGACACTTGAATGGATGGCAGCGAGAACGCAGGGAAAATCGGTGGCAAAAATTGATGTGGCACAACCAAATTATGAATTTTTGTAGCATGACTGTGTTCTAATTAGAAATTTGGAATTTTGTTAACAATACCTAACTATTGTAGTGACGCTACAGTATAAATTTACGATTCATGCTATGTGTCACACCCACAAGACTGGCAACTCTCTCATATAGTAATATTTCCATTTTCTCATCAACTCATGCTGCATAAATAGCATTTTTTTCACAAAGTTGAAAAATGATTGATTTTTTGAAATGTGCAATATTACTTCCGAGTCTACCAGGGTAGCGGAAGCTTTGTTTTCACTTTTCAAGGACGAAAAAAAAAAGTTCTCCAAAATCAAAATTTTCACTCGCGTTTTGCGTTTTAGACCTTTCTGAACAACTTTGGTTCCGTGTCTGTGTGTCTGTCATGAATTCCTTGTAACGCGCATAACTATACGGAGTTATTGTCCGATTTCAATGAAATTTTCAGGGATTGTGCGGGTTGGTGTGTAGACGGTCCCCTATGAAAATCATCATCCTCGGACTGATAGAAGCGACTGCGCATGCGCAAACGTGAATTCCTTGTAACGGCCATAACTTCTACATTTTCCATCCGATTTCAATGAAATTTTCAGGGATGTTACAGATTAGTATTTAGATGGTCCCCTATGAAAATCATCACCCCCGGACTGATAGTAGCCGCTGCGCATGCGCAAACGTGAATTTCCTTGTAACGGCCATAACTTCCACATTTTCTACCCGATTTCAATGAAATTTTCAGGGATTATGCGGATTAGGTTGTAGATGGTCCCCAATGAAAATCAATGCCTTAAAATTTACAGAAGCCTCTGCGCATGCGCATACGTAAAATCCTTGTAACAGCCATAACATTTACATTTTTCATCCGAATTTGATGAAATTTTCTAGGATTGTCCAGATTAGCGTGTAGATGGTCCCCTATGAGGGTAGTGAAAGGTACTTAGAGATTGGTGTTTTGAGATTAACTACTATGCATCGGATCATCTATATAATCGGGTTATGGATACGAGGAAGCTATGTGCCACACCCACTTGGCAGACTTTTTTTTATTGTTTCCGAGTCAACCAAGGTAGCGGAAGCTTTGTTTTCACTTTTCAAGGACGAAAAAGAAGTTCTCAGAAATCAAAATTTTCACTCGCGTTTTGCGTTTTAGACCTTTCTGAACAATTTTGGTTCCGTGTCTGTCTGTCTGTGTGTCTGTCATAAATTCCTTGTAACGCGCATAACTATACGAAGTTATTGTCCGATTTCTATGAAATTTTCAGGGATTGTGCGGGTTGGTGTGTATACAGTCCCCTATGAAAATCATCATCCCCGGACTGATTGTAGCCGCTGCGCATGCGCAAACGTGAATCCTTGTAACAGCCATAACTTCCTCATTTTCAACCCGATTTCGACGACATTTTTAGGGATTACGCGGATTAGGTTGTAGATGATCCCCAATGAAAATCAAGGCCTTAAAATTTACAGAAGCCTCTGCGCATTCCCATACGTAAAATCCTTGTAACAGCCATAATATTTTCATTTTTCATCCCAATTTGATGAAATTTTCTGGGATTGTCCAGATTAGCGTGTAGATGGTCCCCTATGAGGGTAGTGAAAGGTACTTCGAGATTGGTGTTTTGAGATTAACTACTATGCATCGGATCATCTATACTGATCGGGTAATGGATACGAGGAAGCTATGTGCCACACCCACTTGTTTTTGGAGGTATTGCTAAATCGGTGTTAGCGTCGAAAAAGACATTGGAACACCATAAAGACTTGAGAAAAACTAATAAGAAATTACTACATCGTGAGTTCCAATTTGATGAAATTCAAGGAATATTAGATTTTAATGTTACTAGATTGATGAATAGGTATTAGAAAACGAAGAATACATGGCAGTTTGCTATGAGTATCTACGTAGTAGTTATCCTTGCTTCATTTAGCCCATTTATGATGAACAGAATTTATCTCGATGTTTTAGTGAAAACATATTTAGGAGGGAATTATAATAAATTATCTGGAGGACAGATGGTGATCTAACAAAGAATGTTAGGACCAGAAAATTGAAAATGATGAGTAATAATTGAAAACTGTTCATAATTTAATGATGAAGTTAACTCTACACGTGTGAAATAACTACGTAAACAACTAATTGATGGTAAAACACGATCTAACTCTGAGCAGAATTGAAGTTTTCTTATAATACAAGTGAAAGTATGACATGTTTTGTCATGAAATGTGCAGCTTAACCAGGAAACCTAGAAGAGGAATGTCGTTTTCTAGTGACGCTACCCTTCCTCTTCGCAATTTCACAATGACAGATCCTAATTCAATCTTCCTCGAGTAACGAATGAACTGAGTTCTGCTGTATATGAATGAACGTGGCTCATGATGCCGTCGATACGTCTCTGTCGACTACTGCAAAGCTCCAATACATCAATGCTATGATTGAGTAAAGTATACTCATATAAATCTTGTCGAGGCCCTTGAAATATGTTGGAGAAATTCTTTTATAGCGAACATAACTTAAGCTGTGATCATGAGGTAGGATAGTAAAGGTTACCTGCTTGGGTACGAACGAGGACTGTGACAAGAGAGAATAACGTATTGGAATCAATGACTCTGGAAGTCGTAGAGTGTAAATGAAAAGTATTCCATTATGAGAATTTACCACGGCTGCAAAGAGACTCGCAGTCACTCATGCTTTGGACAAGAAGGTTTGTTTTGGAAAAACGTACTTCTATAAATATAACGAAAAGAATTTTGCAGGTTAACAATTGCCCAGCAGATCTGATTAACTCCCAATGAAGTACAACTGCCCGCGTAGAAAATACTATTTAATCGCAGCGCTCTTGTGCAAACAACAGATAAGCTAGCTTCATCTTCACATAGCTGATCCAACGTACTCTTGGTTTAATAGATACTTCGCGATTTTCCCATTAACTACGTTTCATAGATGTGTGATAGATCACTTGTACAGGAAATTTTGCGCGAATTCTGACTATGTCATCTTCAATAATTGAAGATAATTCCTTTGGCCAGCACTTCCGGAGTACTCTTGGGTTCGAAATTTGTTCAATATGCTAACAGGAAACATCTTTTTCTATGGTATGATCACCTTACACTACCAACTACTACATTGAGCTTCAAACAATTATTGTTTGAAGCTCAATGTAGTAGTTGGTAGTGTAAGGTGATCATACCATAGAAAAAGATGTTTCCTGTTAGCATATTGAACAAATTTCGAACCCAAGAGTACTCCGGAAGTGCTGGCCAAAGGAATTTTCCTTTCAGAGAATTTTCGAAGAAAATGAAGCTATTACAAAAACATCAAAATTGATAGCATGGAAAATGTTGTCATCATTGGAATCCTAAAACTAGTCCTGTTCTTCATATACATCATAGCTATATCTATTTGATATAATTGTAATTGGTTTTATTTCATCATAAAATCATCTATGAGCACATTCCAAACATTCCAAGTTTGCAACAAACCGTAATTTTAATTGCATGCTAGCTCTTGTTTAATACCTGAGAATTTCATCCAAATTGGACAGAACTTTGTGACAAACACTGAGAAAGACAGACAAGATAAACCAAAACTGTTCAAGAAGGTCTAAAACTTTGGAGAACATTTTTTTCCCAACCTTGTAAGTGAAAGCAATTCATGCATTTCAGAGAACGTCCCATTGAATAAGGAGTAGTTCTTTGAATATCAACCAATAAACGGTAAAATATTTCTATTTACCTTTCAACCGCACAAAACAGTTTCATCTGATGTAATTTAGATTGTAACCTGAGGATCTGTAACATTCCTGAAAACTTCATTGAAATCGGATGGAAACTGTAGAAGTTATGGCTGTAACAAGGAATTCACGTTTGCGCATGCGCAGTCGCTTTTATCAGTCCGGGGATGATGATTTTCATAGGGGACCGTCTACACACCAACCCGCACAATTCCTGAAAATTTCATAGAAATCGGACAATAACTTCGTATAGTTATGCCCGTTACAAGGAATTCATGACAGACACACAGACACGGAACCAAAATTGTTCAGAAAGGTCTAAAACGCAAAACGCGAGTGGAAATTTTCATTTTGGAGAACTTTTTTTTCGTCCTTGAAAAATGAAAACAAAGCTTCCGCTACCTTGGTAGACTCGGAAGCAAAACTAACTGAAAGCTCTGAAAATACGGGGTAATGGGAATCCAACGAGGTTTCAAATATTGCCCATTGTTGCCCAGCGCTCCAATCCTCGACCTGAATCCCCGAGCAATCGAATAGTTCGGAATGACTCTTCACCCCATATCAGCTCTTTTCAGGGACTGGTGACGACTTGACGACCATTGACGTTTTAATTAATCCCCTTTATTATAGCCGGTTCCCACCGGGAAGGGACCCTCCAGTACAGAAACAATCGCCCTTCCAGGGCTACCCCGTTACGGGGAAACGCCTTATTAAAACCCGACCCTTTTCCTACCACCGATCTCCCCCTCCATAAACCCCTGACCATTTCTGAAGGACTCTACTGTTCTGGTACTTCAAACTCGACCTGACAGGTTCTCAGGTTGAGCCCTTTTTTCACGTCCCACCTATCAACCTCAGCCTCCCTTTCGTGGGCGGGCGAGCCCTTTCAATTCTCCCGAATCTCCCCACCTCTACCCCCACTAATACTACACACATACATACGCCCTTTTCTTCCGTAGTATATGTCAGGTTTACACGACACCGCGTTTTAATCGAATGAATCGATTCAACGACTGCACAGTACATTGGTTTAAACACGCACCTGATTTTCAACCCTTTGCTTTTAGTTTAATGTTGAATTTACGAGTTATAAGATCACATTTACAATTCCAAAGTAACGTTCACCACAGTCAGTCATGTTTCTACTTACACCAACCAATCTAAAAGGTGGAATGTAAAGTACTGATATCGACAGAAATAGATTTTTGCCCACCCACGTTGTCTGATCTGAGTTACTTTCTTCACGTTTTAGAAAAATATCCTTTAAACTAAGTCCTTAAGTATTATGTATGAACAACAACAAAGTACCGGAGTGTGCCCTGAAGAGGACTGTGTTGTCGTAGTGCCACAGAGTTACAACATCTAAGAGTCTCAGCAGGAGTACACCGTGGCGTCACCACCAGCGTCTTCTCGCAACATACCTAATTCGATAACCATTCCAACATAGCACTAGAAACTGTATTTTTCGAAAATACCTCAAAATACATTTTTTCTGTTTTTGTCAAATTTGACTGAAAATTCTCAATCTGACTTGGAAAACCTATATAATAAATTGTTTAGATTATGGATAGTACGCACTCATGCTATAACTAAAAAACCATAAAATTTATGGTTTTTATTAATGTAATTACATAATATTATATTTAATATAATATTATGTAATTATATTAATAAAAAAATCTTGGGGCACTCATTATAATTATGAATTATTATGAAAACAATCTTCTCTATAAGAAGGTACCTCGAGATTAGGGGTTTGTCCAGGCACCGATGATTGTTGATAAATATTGTTTTTTGTTGTGTTGTGCGACCAGAGGCTGGGCATTGCCACATCGGAGAGGGAGAGACTTTTGATTGCGTTATTGTGGGATGGCAGTCCTACCGACTGAGCCAGAAACGGAATTGGCCCAGAGAAAAGTGTTTTTTTAACGATTTTTATTCACAACACAAAAGTTGTTAACAACACAAGTTTTGGTGTTGCACGGAGCACGAAGTAGACGGGCGTAATGACGGACAAAGACTGACTACTCGGGTCTTACAGCGAGCTGCTTATATAGCGTCTAGCTACTGATTCAGCAGCTAGGCATTATTTGAAATGATGGAGGGAAAGGTTATACATAACTGCTGTTTACCGGTATATAATTGACCGCTGCTGTTTACTGGATACATATCCATGTCAAAACTGGTTCCATATTTTCTTCAAACCTTCAAAGGTTTTAATCATCTTCGATCCAAAACGTCTTGCTGTGTATTTATTTAAGGTGAGGCAGAAAAATTGCAAGATGTGGGACATCGGCCTTCCGCAGGATGGATTTATCTTCGCCATTTTTTATCACACGAAAATCGTACACCGTTAGAACCGTGTGATTTTGCTGCCTTCCTTACCCCCATATCCAGAGAGGCAGCTTAGTATTAGTAAGAGTACTAGAGTACTAATGGTGACACACTTTAGAGCCATCGCGTCCACCTCAGAGAGGAACGATAACTGAGCGCCTCCCTGATCAGCTGGATGAGCTAAATTTATATCTGGTGGCCCCCCAACAAGCTGACATTTTGCAGGGGCCACCAAAAAAATGTGTTTTTTTTAAAGGAGTGTCCTATTTAACACATCATGCAAATGCAAATTATTATTTTTGAACGGATTCTAAGTATGCAGATGATATATGTTACAATAATAATAATATGTGTTTTGATTTTACTCGTGTACTTACGTTTGAACTGCATGTGCTGCTTCATTCCCCAAGTGTCTTTGTCTTTGGGGACGTTGTGAGAAGCTAGCCAGTGACCGCAAGAGTATTCCCGTATATCCTCGCAGGGTGGCACGGACATGTTCATTTTGGCGATTGCCTGGAAGCAGAATAAAACATGATAGTGTGAGTGGAGAGCTTTAGCGATTCACTTAAATAAACAGAACATGACGAAATGTAGGCTTTTAATCAAACTAATGCAACCCTTTCGTGTATTGGCTGACCCTTCCTATCGAACTGTCATCAATGAGGAAGTATCAATCGATGAAACTAGTTTATAGATGCAACTGCACACGTAGTAATCATGTTTGTACCACCGGTGAATACGAGGAAATGCTTGTTTCTATCGAATTAATCCCTCGCTGTTACCATCTTGAATAATTGCACTGAAAGGAATCAGTACAATCGAATACTCGGTTGTAGGTAATGCTGCACTACGAAATTCTCGTGCGTACTTGGTCTCTAGCTTGCTAGAGACATAAAATGTATATTATTTTTTGTCACACAGTGGTGGTAACAAGGGATGATTCATGAGGGAGTGTTCATGTTGTACAAAAACATTTTGCATTCCTGACCAAACACGTTTTGGTTCATTATTTTCAATAATGAACCATTGGAAATGTACTACAGACACTGAACGGGCAGTTTGAGGCAGAAGTTTAGAAGAGGACATTTTTTTCTGGTTTCACCGAAGTTGAATTAATCATTTTGTAATTTGACAAAATTGTAGAGTAATCCGAAGAGTATCAAATCTCCCCAGAATACATTTTCCAATAATTTTAATGAATGAATCATGTACTCGCACACGGGGGATCCACCGCTCTCGAGGACGTTCGGATGTTCCAGGTTTTGGGAAGTGATTGACAATTTCAACGTCAGGAGCAGGCAGACAAGTATCATGAAATTATTTGTGACATTGCAAAGAAAATAATACTTTGGCGTTGAGCTCCGAAGGTAAACACGGCTAATGAGGTATTAAACTCTATTCTATTAAACTCTATCCATTAAACAACTAGTTAACATTTTTCAGTTCGTAGATACAACTGGAAAAAAAAATCAATCGTTTTTCGACTTTAGTCCAACCCTTGAAGTAGGTACTGTGCGCCGCCTCTCACAGTACCAGAAACAGAGCCGAAGTCGCCAACTCACCAGGTAGAGAAAAGCACTTGAAATATTACAGGTCAGCTGAGAAAGAAGCGACGGAGCAGTACAAAGATCCGGATTGATGGCTTCCACCCTTGCAACTAAATGGTCCAAGCTTGAGTGAAATCAAAACTTATACTATTGGAATCTTAGCGCAGTTTTTGGTGTTGAGGAATCACCCCCGGACTAATAGTAGTCTACGCGCTTGCGCAAATGAAAATTCCTTGTCACAGCTATAACAACCGACTTTTCCATCCGATTTCGAAGAAATATTCAGAGATTGAGCGGGCTGGCATGTACATGGTCCCCTATGAAGAAGTGCAAGGTACTTACGGATTGATATTTTGAGATTAGCTGGATCACCTATATGGGGTACGATGGGTACGAGGAAGCTATGTGCCACACCCACTTGACAGACGTTTCTTCCCTTTGTATGAAACCACAAGTCAAACAGGAAGGCGCCCATTTTACTAATGAATGTGGTTGCCGTACAAAAGCGGAGCCTCCATTGAAGTCTTGGAACAAACGGCCTTATTTATGGATGGTAAACACGTTTCTAGAAACTGTTTTTTAACTGCTGGTTGTCGAACGTCGGCGCGCTTGTTTTGAATAACTACTTGGGGTACAAAAAATTATTTATGGTCAAGGAGGAAGAATAGTTTGAGGCCTAGAAACCAGGAAGATCGATTTTGTCTTCAAAATTCAGATCAGATAAAACAAGATATAAATAAGTACACAGTAATTGAAAATTGTGTTTATTTCTTCGAAAATAATGTATTACCAAGTTTCGAACTGCTCAAGGTATATTGTATTATAGAGATGCGCAGCTTATCCTCATTACATTAACATGTGTAAAGAAACCCTTTGACTTAGAACATTAGGAACCAAGAAATTGACGTATGCGCATGTGTACCATAATATTGTTGCGAGGATAATTGACCGATTTTCTACATGTAAGATTATATAATGAGAGAAATTTAAATTTTGAATATCCCAATTCTCTCCCAAGTTCTAGAGGGGTTTATATGGATCAAAGTGATTTTTTAGCTCATCATTTCAACTTTAAGAGAATCTATTCGTAGGTACCTTAGAGTTTTAGAAGTCCTGAGGAACTAACAATTACACGGCTCTTTTACCTGGGGACTCCTCGACATCCTTTGAAGAAACGGGAGGAAGATAATCAGGTTTTCCGGGAAAGGGCGAGGAGTGGCGACCTCTTTTGCCTTTTAGTCTGCTGGAAGAGGATGCTCTCAGTTGACAAATGGACCTACCTAATGTTTCCCTTTCTGGCCCATCGCCCATCCCTTCACCAGCCTTTCTATCGGATCAGTTAATTTCATATGCCTGATAGCCTCTTTCTTTAGGGGCGACATAAGATGGTGAAAAAACTATAACCTGAATCATCTAATAACTATAACCACCTGTACCTACAAAAAATGTCTCCATTTACTATGGTATTCCATATTCAGAGTTTCAGGATATTGCCACATTTTCAACTTAAATAATCGTTAACCCATTAGTGCCCATTGATGCCGATCGGCACAAACAAAATCCAGTCCATTTCTTCAATTTCTTGAAGGTGTTGAAGCATGTATGATAATGACATTACGCGATTCCACTAGTCATCCAACATTCTAGGAGTGCTTTCCGGATGGATCAACTTTTTGACCTCGACGCTCTTCAACATTTCATGGTGTAAGTACTTTCAATAACGTTTTTGGTGCAATTTTTAGATTGAGTTATGAAGGTTACTAGTTATTTGATACATTACAATGTCTATCTCACTATATTTTTTGCATTATGTACATATATATTGTGATAATCTTTGATTGGGCCAACCGGCTTCACTGGAACCATACACCACCTGGTTTTTTGTTGTTGTTTCAGGCAGAGATTTTTTCTTTCGGCCCTAAAGAGGATTATTTTTATATATCCTCAGGTGTAGATGATGATATTTTGACAACTTCATCGCCTGCTGGAACCCCTAGTGATCTCAACATTCCTGAATGTACAACTAAGGCATGGAAGGAACAACATTTCAAGGATTCCAGTATTAACTGCTCTCCTATTGGCCTTCGAAGTAAACAATTTTGGGGGCCCATTTACACTTGGATTGGTGATGCTGACATCCAAAGTCATAAGAATCATGATCATCATAAGAAGAGACTCACCGATATCTCATCTGGAATTCCGTCGACGCTTGCCATATACACTACCTGACTACTTACAATCGCACATAAATGCGTCAGAGAAAGCCCTAGATATGACATCGTTGGGCATATGAAATTATGAAAACCGCTAACAACAAGCGCTTGAGATGTTCTTGGGAACTATGCTCATCACAAACGCGAACTAAGTACTCCAAACGCGGCGTTAGAGTGTGCAATGAGTGCTTCATCCCACACCATTGTTTCTTGTAAATTTCAAGCATATCTATTTTATCGAGAAATGGTTTAGTTGATTAGTTGATTAGTGTTCGGTTCATGGTGATTTACGTGAAGTTTGATTTATTTTTTAGTACACTTCATATTTATGTATTTAGTATACTTTATACTTCTCAAGTTATCAGTCAGTTTTAATGGCTGAAATAATTTAATGATGGAAGTTAATAATTTAATTTTAATGGTGTTGGATAATTATTTAAGATTATTATTATTTACAATAAAAAATACGAATTGGTAACTTGGAATATATTTTTGTGTCGTAATACGGGTGGTTGAATGGCCCAGTGATGCCGATTGGGATACTTAATAACACCTTTTTGCTCAATGGGGGGGATGTGGATTTTTTAAGTAATTTTTCCAATGTTCCTATCCTTAATTGGGACCATCATGAAAAATTTGTATTCAAAATTCGATCATGACCTATTGTGGTCCTTAATGGGTTAAGAGTAGGTATCTGCATACAGTGAAGAAAATAACCTTTTACACATTGTTATGCTCTCTGCCGAAGAAACATAATCTTCGAATTTGTCGACAAAAATTTAGGTTCTCCGAAATTAAAAAATCGAGCGAAATCAAGGACCGATATTGATGAGCTTGTTAGGGTTTATGAGGGTTTCCCTCGGGAGGGTCCCGAATATTGGCCACTCAACTAGGAAATATATTAATTGTTTATTTCAAATATGACTAGCTTTACTTTCAAAAATTCTCTAAGGAAAAATACATTTGGGAAGTTGGAAGATATTGATCTTGCAATTAGGTTGGGGATGAGATCGACCACAGATATTTAAAGATGTAGTAGCGAGGGTAATAGTTCAAAATTAAATTTAATCATTTTAATTAACCTAATTAATTTAACCTGGATAAAATACCTGTCACTAAAGAGTTGCAAATTCCTATCAACTTCATCACCCACACATGAGTAGTTCTGGTCGTTCCTGCAGTCAGTAATGCCTATGTGGAACACGACTCCGAGTCAATTAATATTGCATAGATGTCGGATCAGCTCGGAAGATTCTCTAACCCTAATTAGAGGATATTGTGCCAATTAATTCCGTTCGATGAAGTTTCGCTCACAATATCACTTACAAGAGGTGAGCTTCGATCTTCGACTCAACTTCGCTTCAACCTTTCCTGGCTTTATGATCTGTACCATACAAATAGGTTTCAGAAACAAACTATAATATACTTAGGCATTCCGATAAGATTCAATATTGACATTTTCATGTCTTTCATATGGCACATAAAAAAAAAAATCGTCACGAAATTTGATGCAACGATATTATTTGCAACGATATTTGTTGCAACGATATTTGTCCCAAGTCGCCACAATGATGATTATGACCATCAGAAGTGAAGTTGTTAGGTAGGTAGGTACTTTACAGTTTGATATTACCAGGGGGGCATGAAAATGTTTCAATGTGTTGCAGACTCGTATGCAAGCGTTTTACTTTTATCTTTTATTCAATTCAATATTAAGATTCAGAATAATACATGAGCCAGTACGTATGCGTTGAAGGTACAATTATCAAAATACGATCCACAAATATAATCCACCCTACAAAGAAGTCACATTTTCAACAGTTGCTATGTATTTAAATGAATAATAAAGCCGATGGAACTTTAATAAGATAATTCCCAACCTGATCGTACAACCTAAAGTTATTGATCCGCTATTTTTTATTTTTTATTTCTTTTCATCTTTCTTCAACAGCCTACAAAAACTTTGCTTTTGATGGCCATAATATCATTAATTAATTTCCCTTTTCCCGCCGCGTCGGCTTTCAAGACTCCCTTTGTGGCCGAGAGTATTATTACAAAATATTTGTACGAAGGTATTAATAATTTCCGACAAAAATATTACTGAACAGATATTCAAGAGTCACTTCATAAACCTTGTAGCATAATATTCGATAATAAGAACTTTTTTTCAGGATTGAATGCGAGAAGGTATTTCATGGCGTACTTACGAGTTCAATACGTAGGTGAATTTGGGTGGGCCCAAATAAAATAGAGATACTTTTATTTTTTGTTGTACATTTCACAAGGAAGAAGACACTCCAGGTACCTACTAATGTACAAAGACACGGAGAAACTTGACAAATACTTCCAAATATTAGTATTAGCATAGACATAAAGTTCTATAGCTGAGGGGTTCACTATTGGGACTAAATCACCAGCCATTCTTACCGTTAACCGATAGAAGATAGGAAGGCTCGATGTGCAACATGCGTGAGGTAGAGGATGTAAACCGCATTTTGGGTGTTTGCCCTGGATTGGGAGAGATCAGATGGACGTACCAGAGGTATAGTACTCTTTCAGAGCAGCAGGTGATTCAGCTGTTGAACGGTGGCTCCTAGGGATGGGCGATAGTCGATAGATCAGCACTATCGATAGGTCGATAATATTGATTAAAAACTATCGATAGTATTTCGATAGTGGCTTCCCTATTCCTTACGTTCATGACCGTTGGAAAATTTAATGTTAATGAATTCAATTATCTATTATCTAATCCACTTGCGGGATTCGGTATAAGTATTTACAAGATTACACAAAGATTTCAAAATAAAAACGAATTTATTCAAAATGTATAAAAAAAAAATTCCAATTTAGCACTGCTCCTTGAGCCACATATTGCCTGAAAGCCTGAAGAGAGAAAGGGAGAGAGTTAGAAGGTAAGAGATACCACGAATTTTGTTTCTTCGCACAAGGGGTGAATATCTAATTTCTCGAAATGAGGTACTCACAAGGTACAACAGGTAATAAATACTGACACAAGCCTCAACTTCGATAATACCCGTTCAAAGAACTCCTCAGTTCTTCCAAATGGAATTCCCGGAGTTGAGGCTGCTCCGCTCAAAATGATAAGATTTTCAAATACAAAAAAAAAAGTAAAAATCTATCGATGGTGGATGACTGTCGATATTACGATAGTAACTATCGACAGTCGCCTATCCCTAGTGGCTCCATGAGTGAAATGGCCAATTATTGTCGGGTGGCATGGCGCTACAGATCAGAAATTGTTATAGAGTTCAATTTTTGATAAAACATGGGACTTTCTTCGTTACCTTTTTTTTAGTTATTCATTATCATTTATAAATTGTTATAACATTAATGTATAGTGGAATTTATTGGACGCTCTCCTGCGGAAGGACTTTGAGTCCATTGTAGTAATCATGCTGCATTATTTACATATTGATTGATTTGTATTTATAAGCAATAAAGCGTGTTTTTCTTCTTCTTCTTACTTCAAAATATTAGTATTAGTATAGACATAAAGATCTATAATGAAATATTTTTTGTGATATTTTATGTGGGGATGGTGGTAGGGGGGGGGGGGGGGGGGCTTCACAGACACCGAGGATTCGGGTCATTTTGATTTTTTTTCCACATACCTAATTGATTATGTTGGTAAATGCAATGAAAATGTCAAGGTGCACCTTCAACAATAATCTTGTAAGTACAAATAATAACAAATTGGATAATTTCGTTCAGAAATTGTACTTCCGGTTGGTTTTTCTTCTGAACCGTTTCATGTTCCTGGCACAGATATTAAGCTTATTTTCTGTTGTTGTATCAGAAATTCAATTTACAACAATAAAGTACTACAATTCTATCATCTCGAGAAAGTCAAAAGTTGTTACAGTGTCACGCGACGGTGGTAAATATTTCCGCCCATAAATGAGAACATAAAGCAAAAGAACTTTTCATACCGAAGAATACTCCAACGATTTCTAAGGTAGAATTTATACTATCAAAGCGAATACAAGATACACCTCACTCGGTTGAACGGTCTCAAAGTTCATTTCTCCATTGTGAATTCATCAAACGCCCGACTGATGGAATAGAAGAGGGAAAAGGTGCCATAAGGAGAATACGGAGGCTGGGAAATATTTGAATACGTCGGTGGCGGGGAGATTGCGATGTGGAATGCTTTCTTCGAAAGAATTTTTTCTTCTCGAGTTTCCTGTTTTGGGTATTTCGCGATGAGGTTTAATATCTTCCCTTCGAGAGAGAAATGAGTTTTCCCCACCCACATTAGGGGATAAAGTAATAAGGGAAGAAATCAAGGGGCGCGGGTCGCAATATCGTAACTGGAAACTCAAAATAAACACATAGTACTGAGAGCAAAAGGTATACATTTAAGCTGCACATTGTACCACTGCATATATTCGAGGTGTACCGTGACCAGAAAGTACACGTATATACATATAGGATTTCCAAGTCTAATTCGAAATTTTCCAGACCAATTTCGGGAATTTCCAAACCATATTCAGAATTTTCCAAACCAGTTTCAGAACTTTCCGATTCAATTTTAGAACTTTCCAAGTCTAATACAAAATTTTCCAAGTCAAAATCAGATTTTTCCAAAACAATTTCGGAATTTTCCATTTCAATTTCAGAATGTAATCAATCTTTCTGTGTGGTGATACATAGCATTTCCAAGTCAAATTAAACCCTTTTCCACACCAAATAAATCTTTTTCCAAACCAAATTAATCCTTTTCCAAATCAAATTAAACTTTTTCCAAATCGAATTACCTAATCCTTTCCCACAACATAACAATATATTTCCGTAATTAGGCGGATGGTCGCCAATTCATAGGGTACTATCTTCCCAATTCATTGGGGACCACCTTTCCTGCTAAATGCTATACCTATATCACCACACAGAAACAATGATCACATTCTGAAATTGAAATGGAAAATTCTGTAATTGTTTTGGAAAAATCTGAATTTGACTTGGGAACTTTTGTATTTGACTTGGAAAGTTCTGAAACTGGATTGGAAAAATCTGAAATTGAATTGGAAAGTTCTGAAACTGGATTGGTAAAATCTGAATAAGGTTTGGGAAATTCTGAATAATGGTTTGAAAATTTCCGAAATTGATCTGGAGAATTCCAAATTAAACTTGGAAATCCTTTAAGCTTCATTAATGAAAAATAAATGCTTAAAGCTTTCCAAGCTTAAAGGATTTCCAAGTTTAATTTGGAATTCTCCAGATCAATTTCGGAAATTTTCAAATAATATTATTATGTATACTAAGACCAAAACCGGGTGCGAAAGGAACACGTAAGTATGACGATGTGATTCTATTCTCCTCCAGCAAAAGACCTCAGGGTAAAAACCAATCTAAGTCCTTTCATTACAGCGTAGAGATTATTGAAATTCCGAGTATTTCTTCATCAAAGATTCATCAAAGTACTGTTTCAAGCCTTGGCAGTCGTATTTGACTTGAAAAATTGTTCATTATCAGAAAACATAATCCAAAATAAAAACCCTCATTCATGTAATAAGGTAGCCTCGAAACAGCAATTTTTAAAATAATTTTCGTAGAAATTCAACGATGACTACATAAAAGATATTGAATCAATAAGAAGGAATAAACAATATTTGAATCAATTTCCAGAGCATGTTGTGAAGAAATTGATCAGAAGGAAAGCTCCGTCCTAGAAGTAGAACAATAAATAATTCTTAGTACCAACCGCCCACCTCAAAGTTGAGAGGTAGGAAGTTGTTTCACGTTAACTAACTTCTAGCCGGCGTTTCTCTCCCTTTTGATCAAAGTGAACGGGGCGCAATTGACGATTCAAAGCCTCTTAAATTCTTAATCCGATTTGGAGGAGGTTCTGTTTAGTTTATTCCAGCGAATGGGAAGAACGAAGGGTCAGGTCGATCAGAAACAATTTTCCGACTATAACACTAGGAGCGATGCAATTAATCAGTGACTGAGACAATCGAGGACGAACGATTAGTCTTTTCAATAATGAGTCGCATCGTATTTTACAATCCTGGATAAAGACGCTATTCGGTACATCGTTAGAATAATTCGAATAAATAAATAAATAATAAAAGGGAATGATTTTGGGTTGTGGCCAACCTCAACTTATGGACCCCATGGATGAGGTGGCGACTTCCAAAGTTCCAAACGGTTTATAAATACCTTCAGGTATTTATAAACTTTGTTTTGAATCAATTAAAGTGTATTTCCTGCCCATTGAACGAGTAGACTTATCTACCACCTCCGTATAGATCTTGAGGAGAGGTTTTTGATTCCATTCGAGACCAAGACGAAAGAAAAAAAGACACGAAGAAGAAATTCGCTCACTGCTACATTGGTACAACAAACATTTAACCCGCCAAAACCTTCATTGTGAAACAATGAGAGTAACGTTTTGAATTTTGGTTTATTATTTTCAATAATGAACCTTTGGAATCGACTAAGAAAAAAATGTTTACCCCCCTTCAAAATTTGTTGCTTTACGTTTCAAGGTAGGTACGTAGAATCCAAATATCGAAGAAAAATTTGGCCCTCCGTCCGCCGTAAGCTGCCCTTTCCTCAGTTAGCATTGACCGATTTTGATGAAATTTGGTATGTGGGCTCCATTTGGGGTCTAGTTGTGTCCCAAATCTTTTGGTTGATGTAGGTCAGTTCTAAGGGTTGAAAAATAAATTTTGAAATTTTGAAAAAACCCTAACTCAAAAAAAGTTAACGCTCCCTA
This sequence comes from Apolygus lucorum, assembly GCA_009739505.2. Classification (NCBI taxonomy): domain Eukaryota; kingdom Metazoa; phylum Arthropoda; class Insecta; order Hemiptera; family Miridae; genus Apolygus; species Apolygus lucorum. The sequence goes on from CM019180.2 coordinate 41,172,393, forward strand.
CGCGAATTTAAGGGTTGGACTTACGATAAATCAGAAACAGAATCGTGAATCGCAAAAGAGTCTTAATTTCCGTTCAAGTTTTAGCTGACCGAAATGCGATCGATGTTTTTCTTTACGTTGGTTGGTGGTAACAATGGCAAAGCCGTGTTTTTTGCAGACGAGTGATCTATAGAGAAAAGTAATAAACCTTTGTGTAATACCCAAATTTTTAGCGTTTTAAGAACTGCTCGAGAGTAAGGAATCTCATGTCTTCATAGACTCAGTTATGAAGAAGCAAATGATCGAAAGGAGTCGTGCAGTTGTGCTGACAGGAAGTTTCCCATGAAAGCTCTTGCAGACCCCTGAAGAGGAGGCGATGTGTCAATTTATCTATACAAATAGCATCCCAACTCAGCCGCACTCCCTCACCCTAACCCGTCTTATACGTCACCAAGTGCAAACAACCGTGTTATACCTGGGATACTGAGCAGGTCCTTCAACGTTCGATAGGCACCAAAAGTAGTTTCAAATCAAAATGCTTCATCGACACTATAAGCAGAGCCAGGTTTTTCTCTGTGGGGGAAATTTCAGATGGAATGGAAAACGCTGCAAATTATTACACAATGGTTTATTATTTTTCTATATTGATCACTCGTCTGCAAAGCCACCAACCATCCAACATGAAGAAAAACATCGATCGCATTTCGGTCAGCTAAAATTTGAACGGAGATTAGGCCACTTTTGCGATTCACACCCGTGTTTCTGATTTATCGTACGTAAAACCCTTAAATTCTCGTAGGGAGCGAACGGTTTGTCCTACAAAGCTCCGCGTGGTCTCAAAAAGTTCTAAAAATTCTATAGAATCTTAAATTGAAGGAAAAACAACTTTATATCAACATTTTTTGAATTAGGGCGTTTTCAAAATTTCAAAATTCATTTTGGAACCCTTAGAACCGATCTACATCAACCAAAATCTTCGGGGCACAAGTAGACCCCAAATGGAGCCTAGATACCAAATTTCATCAAAATCGGTCAATGCTAAGTGGCAAAAGTGCCGCGTACGGCGGACGGACGGCCAACATTTTTATTCGATTTTTGGATTCTACGTACCTTGAAACGTAAACCATCAAATTTTGAGGGGGTGTTAAATTTTTTTTTCTTGGTCGACCCCAAAGGTTTATTATTGAAAATAATAAACCAAAATTAGCCATACTAGAGTCGGCGAAAAGGATGGTAAGGTATTCACAATATCATCATCGACAAATCGTTCGTAGAAAGGGGTGAACAACGATTGTGGGATTCTACTTTGGGGCATGCACATAATCAGATCATTATGGAAAATCTGCGAAAGACTCCGCAGGTACCTACTGAAATAACCCAAGTATGGTTTTGTACGTGATAAGACCCAAATGTCATAATTTATCTCATCTCAACTCTTATCTCTCTACGGTCAAAAAAATGTCAACAAAAGGTGTATCTGAATTGGAGTTTGAGGGTTTAACGCCAGTAGGAGGAAGGGGGGTCCGTTTTTCCGATCGATTGGTTGTTTCCCAAAGGGGCTCTGAGGGCGGGTTCTCTTTTGGGACTCGCCAAGGTGGCAAAGTCCACCGGCCAACTGGAAGAAATTGATTAAGCAAAGGCACGTTAGAGTAAACGCTCAACTCAGGGCTACACCACCGACAGCATTCTTAGAATATATTTTAAGCCGTACCTTTAGGTCATACCCGAAGTAACGAAGTAAGTAGGGTGTCTCACTAGAAATAGATTTCTGTTCTAGACTCTATAGGTTATTTCGGTGCTACTTAAATGGATAAGCAAAGGAAAAGCAATCCAGCTTGGTTTTTTTGTTTGGAGCAATGGTCCAGCGATTCCCCGAAAAAAAAATTTCTAACTTTTTCCAGGTTTCTAAATGGACTAAAATACAAATAAATGTAATGATAATTTCTCAAAATTCAAGTTTTTAAGGACATTTTGGAATGAAAGACATGAAAAAACCAAGTGAGTGTGGCATAAAGTTTCTTCGTTTCCACAACCCGATTGTGTAGATGATCCGATGCTAGCCAATCAAAAAACACCAACCTCTAAGTAGATGCCGAGACGATGATTTTCATAGGGACCATCTGCACCCCAATCCGCATGATCCCTAAAAATTTCATCGAAACAGGATGGAAACTCACCTTTGATCGTTTGAAAAAGTCGAGATTGAACGTTAAAATCATCGAAACCTGTTGGTTTACTCGAGAGAAACGACCACTTCAAAGGCTTGTTTTCACCTTCGATTGTTTGATAAAGCCGGGAATGAACGTTAGAATCATCAAAACTTGTTGGTCTCCTCGAGAGAAACGACCACTTCGAGGCTAGTTCTCACGTTCGATTGTTTGAAAAAGTCGAGAATGAACGTTACTCAAATAGGTAAATTAAAATCTCTCTGTAGCTACCACTTAATAAACACAATATACAAATTTTATTATGAAAATAAATTAGGTAGTAACCAGAATCAGACTAGTTGAGGAGAAATTTACGCGGTGCGGGTTAACATCAATTCATTAGCTGCAGGTGTGCCATATGAATACTCCCAGCAAATTTTCGAAGAAAATTAAGCAATTTCAGTGGCATTATGAAATTTTAATAACAAAAATATAAAGAAAGCGTGTTTAGTAAATAGAAATTTATATTTTATATACCTATTATAGTTGACCAAATTTTCTACATTAGGGACAACTGTATTTGAAAAAATACTTAGGTTATACCAATATTATTTTTTGTGATTGGCCATTTTGTATGATAACTTGAACTGTGAAACAATAAAATAGGGTGGGAAACAACAAAATAAAGTTCGCAGGTACCTATATTCGAAGAAATTCACCAAAAAACTTGTGTGGGTTAGCATAAAACCGCGCTGGGCGCTTTCCCGAGTTTGGAAACAGCCTACATTTTGAATAGGAGAACACATCCTATCTATTACCTATAGCTAGTTCAACGGAATAAAATTAACTACCTACTAAGTCAAACTTTCAAGGGTGATTATTTTTTCGTAGTAAAACATTTTCCCCTCAGACTGCCGGAACTTCAGGAAAGGTTTGGCGCTAGGGCTTTTTACAGGGGTTTTCGGGAAAAATGAAATTCCCTCAGTTTTCCTGTTGAGTAAAATTCCCTGATTATTCCCCGTTTTCCAGGTCGCTGGACACCCTGAGGTTACCATCATACATTTCTGTCTCACTCAGATCTACCTAAAAGAGAAAATTGATGGAGCACTGTTATTGGACAATGTTAGAGCACAATGTATGTAAAAATTCGATTGGTAGAACTTTTCTTTACTGACGACAGAGAGAAGTATTTGTTGGTGCCGAAACACAGCCTACAAGAGTTCCAAGTCGGATCCAGAAACATTCCGTATATTGAAAGATCGTGTTGGAAGGAAACGAAGGGGACCCCAGGAATATAACCACTTACTTAGGAAGCCAAGAAAGCGAGCGGAAGCCACTGAAAAGGGGGTCCCACTTGTTGATTGGAACTTGGGATTGAGGAACAAAAGGACAGAATGGAGGATGGCGAGGGGCGGGAGGTACAATTGGCTTGATATTACGGGAGAATAGAACGCCGAAGTGAAAAGGAACGTGATCGTGTTAGCAAGGCATCTTTCTCGTGAGTATTGAGTGACCTACCTTCGTCGGATCAGGGAGATGGCAGATTACTCAGCAAATCTAATCAGGAGCCCTCTTAATCATTCGTATCTCAGGCACCGACTGTAGGGAGGAAGGAAGACGTTTAGAGGGCAGAACCAGGTTCCTTCCGTGTTAATCCATAACTCCTTCAACCATTCCTACGTTGATGTCATATCTAGTACTTTCTTCGTAAGGAAATGTCATAAAAAGGAATACTTAATAATATTAAGTATTCCTTTTATATTCCATATTATGGGATATAAACTTACATGAAGGAATGCGTAATATAGGACATTATTTATAGTACTTGAAACTACTCAGGTGGGTAAGAATTATCTTGAAGCCATACAAAAGGTCGAGGCCTGTTTGTGGCTACATCGAGCAGGTGTCTACTGTAGTTTACTAAGGTTCGAGTTTGGAGTAGAACTCATATGAGGTTGCATTACGTGCATATACATGTTTTTATAGTTTTGGAAATTTTATAAGGTTTAGTAACAGTTGAAATTTTTTTAACGTATTCAATGCAATGAAAAAAAAACCATTCAAAAATTCAATTTTCATATTTTTATTAAACATATTTTTTCGCCTCAGCATCCATAAGTCATAAACTAGATGGTACCGACTTTTCCAGAAATTTGGTGCTTTTGCCTCATTGTGCAACTTGACGCATAGGTATCTGGTTGGGAACGCACTCAAAAAAGTCCAATGAATCCAAATTCAGCCTTATTGTTAGATAACATCAGTTTTCCATGTAATTTAGAGTTTGGAAAGACTTAGTTGATCAGCGCTTTGAAAATATTTCCCAGGGAGTTTTTCGGACGTCCCACAGTAAGACTTGGGTGTCCTTATGCAATTGATCTGGGGTGAAGTTGGACAACACTCAACAGAAAAAAAAATAACCACACAGTAACCCGTTTTATACCATTCTGAGTCCAAATCAGCAGAAAAAATGTGTATGTCTGTGTGTATGCGATAAAATGTTGAGTCGTCTGCCCGCCCTTAGTTCTCAGCCGATTTTCCTGGTTCTTTTTTGTTCGACGCGGATAACTAGGTATCTAGTTGTGCACTACGACGCCGGAATTCTTCTAAGGGTCAGAAAGGGGGGAGGGGGGATTTATCGCTCAAAAAACGTGCGTTTGCGGGCATAATCTCTCTCAAAATTCTCATTATACCTCCGGATTTTTATGAATTATTCTCTGTACCCAGACCACTATTTCTTGCCTAAAATACTAAATAAATAAGAAGAAAAATTTTTTTCGCTTACCAACTGGTTAAAATTGACCTAATGGGATAAGATAAGATAAGATAATTTTTCTGGAATGCACATTACTGAACAAAATGTTTTTTAAAGAATACCTACTTTAATTGTACTTTAATCGTCAAGTTTAGGTTTTTTCTTTCGTATAATATAATACGTTCAAATAGGTAAGTATAAGCAATCAAAATTAAAATGTTAGCCACTATTTTTCCTATACAATACGCATTTTACGAGCGAGTTGTAACTCATTTTGTTCCAGATGCCCAATTTAAGACACCCAATTTATTGACAACGGATTTTTGGCACGTTATTCCCAAAATTTGACCCCAAGTTGATATTCAAAAACACATGTTTTAGAATCCTTAACGTTTCTCTTCACGTTATCATCATTTTGGTATAATTATTGAGAAAATTACCTAAAATCAAGTCTTCGCTATGTTATTGATATTCAACTATAATGAGGTAAACGACGAATTACTTCCTAATTTATAGTTTTCTTAAGGTGATGAATTAAAAAGCACTGATCGAACGGTCTATTTTAATCGTTGATTGTAAATTTGTTGACGTCAATAATTGGAGCGTGCTAATTACTTCGCTTGAATGAACATGCCGGATTAGCTGTGAATCCCCGAATTTAATAATTCCTCTCGGGTTGCAGCGTCATTTACAGAAGCGCAAGTTAATCCTCAAATCTCTTCGGCTCCGGAGATCAAACTGAAATGTTTGCATTCAACATCACGAGGGAAGCGTTGGATCTCCGTTTGTTTACACGGTTCAACTTGCAAACCCCTCAGAGAGTAACTTGTAAATAATTTCAAACCTCGAATATCATCAATGATATAGCCCCAGGCTTTCCCCACTCTAGTACACAGTGACTTTTGTCTGATGTTTGATATTTGTTTACACCGTGTCCTTAAGTCAAAGTTGATGAATAAGGAAGAAGTTAGTTGACAATCTGCAGCTTTATCACTATTTCTAGAACCTGAGATAATAGTGAATCGACGAACTCTAGACACTATTTAAACCAATGTGCTTTCTTTCAGGGCATCCCTCAACTACCCTCCAAATTAGAGCGAAATCTGGAAAAATTTACGTAAAATCGCCTTCGGACCTACGTACACACTGCTGTTCGTCCGATTTATGGGTGAGACATTATTTTGAAAATTATTCAATCAGTAGGAGCCACAGTATAGTTTTAAAAATGAATAATCATCCACATGATCGCAAATTTTACAACCGTGTTGTTGTTTGTTGATACATTGAAAACCAAAACATGGTCGTGAATATCAAAGTTAGCATTGGTACAGGTCAGTAATAAGCATTTGGATTATTATTTTCAATAATAATATTATCGACCAAGAAAAAAAAGTTTAACCCCCTCCCCCTTCCCTCAAAATTTGTTGGTTTATGTTTCAAGATACGTAGAATCCGATTTAGTGACAATGGCAAAGCAGTGTTCTTTGAAGACGACTGATCTATACAGATTTTTCCGAGGGGCTTATGCAATTCCACCGGTCATGATATCAACCTCCGAACTGCAACTCAACCAGGAGAAGAGAAGCACATTAAATGTTACAAATTTTGTAATAAGGGCTGAAAAAGTTCAAAACACCCTAGCTCAAAAACTGTCATTTAAAGGTATTGTTTATTCTAAAATTTACAATAAAATTGAACTTTTAGAATTAATTATGTTACTTTCTAAACCACGCTCATTGAATTAAATCTATCAGTCATATTCTACGCGATGAATAGCTAGCAGGTCAACTTGGTAATATAATAGTAGAGCCGAAAGCCGCTCAATAAACCAAAACTACTGAAATATTGATGTTATTCAACAACGCAATGAACGAAGAGTGCACACAACGGACGAGCTCGTCGGAATAACGCGGCACTGAAATCATTAGCAATCAATTCGTATCAATTCCTAACGTTCAACTAAACCTCCGACACGCGAGTTGCGTTGAACGAACACAACGTTTAACGACTTGATGAATAAAAACTCCAGAGGCGACGATAAACATATCACTGGGCGCTGAGGGCACTTTGGTTTCATCGATAATGAAAAATGCGGATTTCCTGGATCGCTACCGCATTTTCGATGTGGTTTATTCATCGAACTTCGGACGCATTTAAACGAGAAAATCGGTAATCAGAAGAGGCCATTCATGTTGACCCATCAGCAACCTGAGTACCATCACGATAAGTACAATTTATCTTTGTTGGTTACCGATGACTCCGTCGATTTTAAAACTAAATTAACGATTGGATATGGGGGAATAAGATAAAGCCCCACCACGTGCGAGAGGTGTAGGTACGGAGATTATGTCGCACAAGGGATTTTTTTCAACTCCAAAAACACAATTTTTGGGAAATCGCATTTAACCCACCATTTTTCCTTTAGTGAAAAGTTTCCTCAATCGTTCGCCGTTCGTTCCTCGTTCCGGGTCAGTATTACGCGGAATTGAAGAGGCAAACACTTAAAAAGTTGTACCTAAATTTAAAATTTTAAAGGATTTTAGAAATTCATTAGGGCACAGCCCTAGGGAATTGAAAAACTGAAATATTGCCGCCGGAATCATCAAAATCGAACAATAATTGCCGGAGAAAAATGGGAAAACTACTTAATAAACGGTTTTTTTTCCATGTTTTTCCCATTTTTCTCTGGCAAATATTGTTCGATTTTGATGATTCCGGCAGCAATATTTCAGTTTTTCAATTTCCTACGACCGTGCACTAATGAATTTCTAAAATCCTTCAAAATTTCAAATTTAGATACAACTTTTTAAGTTGGTGCCTCTTCGATTTCGCGAAATACTGACCCGAAACGAGGAACGAACGGCGACCGACTGAGAAAACTTACACTTGTGGATGAGTTAAATGCGTTTTCCCAAAAATTGTGTTTAAAAGCACCCTTAAAACCACCTGCTCTCTACAAGCAACTAGAGCAGATAGGAATACGCCCGTTGTAACTACGTGAAGAGCTCGTCTTGAAGTATCTCACATTGGACATAACTCAAAACCGGATTTTTGGAGTTGCGTCCCTTGAATAGGGTGTGCGCCTGGGTAGGAAAAACTGTTTATTGTTATTTTTATTCTGAGGTAGACCTCATTCTGAGAACTTTGGTACCAACCGCAACTTTCTAGCGTGTGTAAATCTTTTCCTATGATTTTTTAAAGTTTCGACCGTTTATGACATCACAGTGGACTGGGGGGTCCCGCCCAGGCGAGAGGGACGCGTGAAGTCATAAACGGTCGAAACTTTGAAAAATCATAGAAACAGAGCTACTCACGCTAGAAGGTCGCGGTTGGTGCCAAAATTCTCAGGATGAGGTCTACTTTCGATTAAAAATCTAAAAAAAATCAAGGCGCACCCCCATTCTCGCAGTGCGATGTGATTCGAACGAGTGAACGAGGTACTACGGTATCAGAGAAGCAATATGACTTGATTGAGCAGTCTCGAAATCCCTCATGATATTGTGTTTAGGCAGCTGCAACCGATTTTTGTTGATTTTTGAGTAATTTGTCGTGGTCAATTTTTCGATTTTACTGCAGGAATACCACATCAAATACCTAAACGAGTGGTGATATCAGATGTATGAGGGTTTATTTAATGTAAGTACTTTATAAGAGAATCCCTCGTTGGTTACGGCGGATACTCCAATAAGAGGCCTATACGAACATTATCCATGAAGGTACCCAAGTCATTTTCGGTAAACCTCAAAAACAAAATCAAAAATTGTCTATAAAGTAGCACACTTTTTTAGTGGTTAGTGAAGAAACCTCTGAAGTACCAGATTTCTTAGTAGACGTCTAAAATTGGGGAACTACCCGAATATGAGTTGGCAGGGAAACTGGTACAATACCTGTTCTGTCAACAATATTAAGACCAATTCCTTTATTGCATCTTTATGCTCCCAGGTGGAGAAATGGTATACCAACACGTTCCTGCAGCAGCATCGGGCCTGTAGCCCACTATGTTCCACAACTTTTTGACCAAATGAGCATAAGGAGGGGTAACCGATCCAAATCATTACTTTAGAGCACTTTCTCCATCGGTTCATTGAGCCAGTTTCCCCCCTAGTGGAAAAACTGGTCCCAACCGAGCATAACTGCCATTTTGCAGCAGTTTTCCCTCTCTCACATAATAATATTACTCTAATGAACTAACAAGACAAACACCCATTGAGGAAATGCCTTGTTGGAAAAAAGTTTATCCTCACTTAGGACTGTTCATTCCTCCATTCTGTCGGAGTGGTGGCCATATACAGGCGGAAACGTCAAAAACACTCCAAGGGATGATGGCTCAGACTCCAGCTGGCCCATATCCGTTCTATTTTTAAGCCAGATTAATCAGAAAGCCTCTTTCAGGGTGGTTTACAAAAGATAAACAACGGCATATTGGGTCCAAGCTGTTGAAACCTCGCTCCGATTCACTCCGTGGTGGACGCCTGCGAGTTTTTCTCCTCTAAACAAGAGACGGTCTTGGGGTCGATTCATTAGAAGTTTCCCTTGGATGGCAGTACGATCTACAGATAACCACGTGATATACAAGCTAATTTGACCCAACCGATAAAGCGAGTAGTGGTATTTTTAAGCAGCACTTATTTGCATGAGCTACAGAAAAAAACAGCAAAAGTTGAGCAATCTGCTAAACCGATACATACAGACAAGAATAGTCTTTTGGATCTCCTGCTATCGAATGATGGCCGTGAAATCATTTGAGTCATCGTGATAGAAATTCTTCCATCGTAGTTGGCAGCACTACTCAGTTGGGTCGATCATCATCTTGCCACCCATTGCCTTGATCAGGATAAACGAGGTTCAGCCGTAAGGGCTTGTTTCGACCGTGGTTTAGCTGCTTGTGAATCTTACTTTGATCGGGTAAATCGGAAAGGTAATGCAGAATTCCCCTGCATTCACCTGTGTGGTGATTACCGCATGGCCATCTCTCGATGGACAAATCACTAGTGTCCTCAATGATGAAGTTATAAATCCTCATGAGTGAGAATAAGACTTATTCTCACTCATGAGGATTTATAACTTCACAAACACTAAACGTAAACACTTAGTGTTTACGTGGAAACTATTGCATAGGCAGTTGGTAAAAAGATCAGGCGTTCGACTTAATTCACTAAAAATCTCATTCGATAAGTGAGAAGAATTTATGTAGGGTCTTTCTATAGAGGCACTTCCCTTCATCCCACTCTCCCACCCCCACCTTCCTCATCATCCCTAGGGCCGGCGTCGGGTGAGTCCTGGGCGTCCTCACCATAATATTTGATTTATTTATTTATTTTTATTTATGGTGGGCCCCCTCCGTCACAAAAGACTTTGAAGAGAGTTGATTTAAAAATAAAATAAAAATTTAAAAAAATAGCTAGTTAATGAATATTTGTACTCCAAGTCCAATTTATAAGTGAACAGCTCTAATGTTTGATATTATTTTGTACGAATGTCTCCATGTTATTACTGTTAATATATCCCGATTCTGCCAAAGTTACGTCTTAGTGAGGAGACATTGAATGAAATTCGAACAGACGGTATCGAGTTAACGACATCGGGTGTCTCCTTACGTCTCGACTATCCATGAGAAACGAGCTGCTTCTCACAACGTTTGTATAAAATTCGATACAGATGAAAGATGACTTTTCGACCTAAATATACATCGCGGTTTTCTCAATCGTATTGATGTTGAGAATTTCGAAAACTTCCAACTCGATCGTAAAGAACTTGTTTTATATATTACTGATTTGATGTTGGATTCAATCATTTTTAGAGTGGAAACCTAAACAACAAGTAGTTAAGTTATATAAGTTACTGAAGCCTACAGGGTGCTGTTTTAATTTAAATTAATTTTTTTCTAGAGCGCCCCATCCATTACTGAAGGGAAAAAACACATAGATATAACTTATTTATGAACTGTTACGTTCTGCAGGAAAAGAATTTTTATACGGATTAATTCAAGAATGTCCAATTCTTTAGAGTGCAGCGGCTGGCATTCGAAAGAAGGTCGAATAACGTTCTGCAGTTCGGACGTGTGGATGCGTGGGCACGAATGCTGCCAGGACACCCTCGTATACAAAACGAGTCGGTAGTATAAACTAGCGTGTCCGCTTGCTCCGCTCGCTCATCCAAGTGGGCGTTCAATTCCCTAGCTCAAGATTGAAAGAATCAAATCATCATCAGATATGAGTGAAATACGTAACTTTTCAAGCTGACCTGAATCACTCGGTTTGTTTTTAATTAAAATTTAAATTATTTTTATTCATTCAATACAAGTCCGAAAATTGGATTAATTACTCACAATGCGATTTAGCCGATAACAATTTTGGTAAGACGAGACGGTATCCGTCGAGGAGGCGCCAACTCCCGCTAGGGGCGCTGGTGGTAATGTAGTTTCTCGTACGTCCAATTCAGTGCTCTGATGAATGACTTAACACAGCAAGTAATATTACCGTGTGATTGATAACTTTCTAAAGTTAATATGTTGTTGAGTGGGAATGATATATCTTCTGTCTGATGTGAGATAATGTTGAAAATACCCCTTTTTTATTACAAAAAGGACCTAAAAAACCCAGAGTTGTTTTGCCCACCAACACAAGAAAATTTGAAATGTCAATGACGCAGATGATGCACTTAGCGCACCCAAAAATCGAGCAAATTGTTTCATGAAATTTCACTAGATGTTTCACAGAATTAATTCTACGTCTCGTAAAACATCTTTCCTGTTACCCATCGGGTGGTAAGGAAAGTAAAAACAACACTTTTAGCTTAGCTAATGTATCGGTTGCCCTGTAGCTGCGGCAGGTAAAACGAGGAGCATCACGTAGTAAGTCAAGCTAAAAGTGTTGTATTCACTTTCCTTACCACCAGAAGGGTAATAGGTACATGTTTTATACTAGTGGGGTGAGGGTTAAATTAGTAAAAGTTGAATTGAATTTATAAAAGGTTGAATTGAATTTTCAAACACTTGAACAGAATTTGTAAAAGGTTGAAATATATCAGTGAAAGGTTGAATTGAATTTGTAAATGCTATATTATGCCCTTGGCAGTGTTTATACTAGGTGCTACCTAAAATCTTCCTAACGAAAATAGAAAGTATTCGAACCAGATATGGGCTCGTAGTGTGTACCTTGTGTTTTGACATAAACTCACAATACTGTTCATTACGCCACCACTTTTGTGGAAGTATGTACTTATCACATACCAGAAAAATAGCATCCAGTGGTTTAATATGGATTCTCTGTCGTCGTTACAATCTGTATGATAATTTTCCCATTGCTTCCATCAGCAGATACCGGGATTACCACCACTCGATTTGCATCGTTCAAGAAATTATTTGACCGTTCATGAATACTGAAAATCAAGTCATCCTGCTAAACGTTTCCAATGCATAATTTGAAATGCTAGCAGCATGATTCGTAATGGTAATTTCAAGATGCAATTAGCGCTCAGCTAATAAACTCGACTATTAAATCACCTTTCCTGCAAATTGAAAGAGAAAAATACTATAAAATTAAAAAAAGTAAACCAGATTACGAATTGAGGGAACATAAATTTGATTAGTTTCCCCAACGGCTACCTAGATTGTGAGAACCCCGAAAATAAGACTAATCGGCTCGGATGATTATCTGGATTGATAACCGCGAGCGAGCGAGAACGTTGGTCCTAATAATTTTTCGAGTTGGGGCTTTGGAGAACCCTCCTTCAATGTAGGGGGTGAGCCATGAGAGAAATCAATTCTGATCAACCCTTTGGAAGATAGCGTCAGCTACGGCAGGAATGTCATTCGGAAGAAAATTTACTTTACTTTTATAATTTATGTTTACTTTACTTTTTTGGTATAATGGAAAAACGGTATAATGAAACCATCAGAACCTTAATTTCGGAACTTTTAGATGTGCGATGTTGGTTCTAAACGACGAAATCAAACTTCGGCAAGTAGGCAGTACTTCGAAGAAGTGATTATAATACATGTCTGACAGACAGGCGTACTAATCTGAGTAAACCGGGAAGGCAAACCACGAGATACGCGTTCGCTGATGAAGGGCTCAAGAACATTGGGGGAGTAAGCCGATTCCCAGCTAACAAGATCATCTCAATCAGAGGTAGTGTTAGATGGTGTAGATACCAGTAACATCGTAAGTTTAATGACCTCGGGCTGATTAGGGGGTTGCTCGTTATTAATACCAACGAAATTCAATAACAGTCGATCGAATACAATGAACCCTTCGCAAATTAGAGTTCCGGATTAGATTTTAGAATATTCCAGAATTTAGGTTAGAGATTCCAGATCATACATTCGTTTCAAGCGGAGGTAACAATGGATCAGAAAAAATGTAAGCTAACCGCTGGTGTAAAATTGTCGAGCTATCTCTACAAGACCACAAACATCCTCACCACCAAAGGTCCCAGAAGAGGTCTCTAATTAGTTTGACCGCAACCCTATCAGATATCAAGAGATGAGATTAGCTTAAAGCCCACGAAAAGCCACGAACAGGTTAAGGGTGAACAACATATGACAACCCTGTGAAACTCAACCTTTACTAGTTGGTTTACTGGGCTTTACAGGACATAGCACCTCATTCTATATTCATTTAGAAATTTGGTAAATCATAGTCGGAATGGGGGGTGCGCCTGATTTTTTTTTTTTTTAATTTTTAATGGAAACTGGACCTTTTCCTGAGAATTTTGACACCAGCCGTTCTCTTTTTGGATGAGTAGATCTTTTTCTATGATTTTTCAAAGTTTCGAATGTTCATGACGCCACGCGCCCCTCCCGCCTGGGCCGGACCCCCCAGCCCACTGGGACGTCATAATTCGAAATTTTCAAAAATCGTAGAAAAAAGTCTTCTCACGCTAGAAGGTCGCGGTTGGTGTCAAAATTCTCAGGATGAGGTCTAGTTTAGATTAAAAATAACAATAAACAGTTTTTCCGACCCATGCGCACACCCCATTTGGAACTTTCGACCTGAAATTGGGATTACACGTTGTTTGTAAAATCTATGAAAAGATTTCGCGTGAATTTCGGTGATGTCACGGCGGTGATGTCACGAAAATAGTTATCTTCAGTTTCAATATCAAGTTCACTGTCAATGCAATATGCGGGTTTCGCATAGATTCGTATTCAACGGTTGAGTTTACGTCATTACGACAATACCATCTGCTTCCTCCGCCGAAAAAAGGGTGTATCCTTTCTACAATTCCCAAAGGACGCCGTAACCATTCACCTGGCGGCGACACCTGTCTCTGTTCGTTGGATCTGTCGTGTTTTCCGCAACATCGAACTCGAATACTTCCACTAAAGGGGTTGCTACCTATTTTTATTGTTCTTCGCTGGAAAGAAAGTATTCTCAAGCACAATTTCACGAAGGTTTCCTACCGAATTCTACTTTGTGTTCCAAATACTCGAACTCCATTAATGAATCTATAAGTTTAGGGGTCCTTGGATTTCTATAGGATACTGGTTGCGTCATCGTCAGTCCAACATAAGAGCATACTTACCCAGAACGGGACATGGCATCAGTCAAGACAGCAAGTTATGAGTTTGTTTCCAAGCAAGGTGTTGGAACTATACTTGGATATGATTGTAAAGATTCTATAGATAATGGGGAATTTCTATAAATAGATTCTATAGATAATGAGGAATTTTTTTTTTTTTGAGGATAGTCGGATTTGGCACCTCGAAAAACCCCCAACGACAAACTTTCAGCCCATACTTCCTAATTTACGAATAAACAAAACAGTGTAGAAAATATGAACGTTAAAAAAAACCAGGAGGATGACGTCAACCAGCAAAAGTTTATGTACGGCCGCTTGAATCTATAGTCCACTTGAATCTATAGTCCTCAGATGCAGCATTTCACAAAACCAGTAAAGATCGAAATTGAAGAACTGAAGAGAAAAAACGCTGCAAATTATTACACAAAGGTTTATTATTTGTCTATATAGATCACTCGTCTGCATAGAACACGTCTTTGCCACTGTTACCACCAACCAACTTGAAGAAAAACATCGATCGTATTTCGGTCAGCTAACATTTGAACGGAGATTCGGCATCTTTTGCGATTCACACTCGTGTTTTTGATTTATCGTATGTCCAACCCTTAAATTCTCGTAGGGAGCGAACGGTTTGTCGTACAGAGCTCCGCGTAGTCTCTAAAAATTCTATACTATCTTAAATTGATGGAAAAACAATACCTTTATATCAAAATTTTTTCAGTTAGGGCGTTTTCAAAATTCATTCAGAAGTGACATACATCAACCAAAAGCTTCGGAGCACAACTAGACCCCAAATGGAGCCTATATACCAAATTTCATCAAAATCGGTCCATGGTAACTAAGGAAAGTGCCGCGTACGGCGATCTGAACAGCCAATCAGCGAGCTGATCACGTTGAAGAGGTCCGTTTTCCCGGTTATTGTTTGAAATAATAAATTTTGAATGTCTCCCAAAATATAACACGAGACTTATTATCCAAAATCAACCCGATTTTCATATATCCCACACCATTAACTATTCAGGAAAAATGCAAACAGAATTCGGTGAAATTCCTCATTGTCCAACATAACACGTTGGATACGAAAACTGAACTGTTGGAGGTTGTCAAGTAATGTTATGAGAGACTGAGGGTGTGGTGGAAGGTATTGCAGTGTAATTCGAGCCGGAGGTCTATCGAGGTGCCACGATCTGAAGTGAGAGCAAACTCGCCCCCATGTCAGCACAAAGTAAATATCAGCCTCCACTAAGCCCTTCAATGACAGCTTCCAACCGTCGGAAGTAAATAATGGAATACCTGGATCATCAGTCATCGGAATTTATTACTTAATTTAACACAGCAGTGAACGACTTTCATGCAATAGAATTCCATACAGCAACGATATTCCAAGTAACTAATAGTTGTAAACAATCGCCCTAGATCCAGAAGTATTCAATATTCAGGAGAATCCCTACGATTAGATCCAAAATAACTCGGCTAAATTGAACGGAAGCTGAAGGGTTGGATTTCATGGGGGGTTGAAGTAAAAACATGAGGATCATGTTGATCAACAGAGTGCACCCAATTGAGGTCACTAAGACAAGGTTGAACCAATAAGGCGACGCGAACTCAATACCTACTGGTTGTTTATAGTGAAAGAATCTTCTTAAGGAACTGTTTTGTTGATTATACATTGAGGGAACGGATCGAACTCCGTCTAGTTTGAAGAAAACAATAGTACAAATAAAGACATACTCGTAGATAATGCAAACGCTAGAATCAGCATCTCCTCTTGGATTGAGGGATTGATAAATTGAGAAAAAGGTTTCTCAAAACGGAAGTCTCAAAAGGAAGGTCTAAAAATAGAGTCAAAATCGTTCGCCAAATTCGAAATACCATTTGTAAATTGTAAACGCTGAAAATTTGGAAACGCAAATCAAGGGATGATGCACCAATCGTGAGTATATCACATGATGGTTGCGAATATTTTGACCATCGTGTTTAGAACGTCCCACAGTTAGACTTGGGCGTCCTCAGCGATTAATGTGGGGTGAAGGAGGACAACACTCAACGGAGAAAATAATAACCACTTACAAATCCGTTTTAGGCCATTCTGATTCCAAATCCCCGTAAAAAGCATAAGTGTATGTCTGTGTGTGTGAAAAATATGGTGTATCTACTCTCCCCACGACTATTCTTCAACTGATTTGCGACTCTGAAATCTATCTAGTTATGCACTACACCGCCAGAATTTTGAATTTTCCCTGCGAAGGGGGGTAAAGAGGGGGTAAAAGCTTTAAAAATGTGGATTTTCGAGCATAATCTTGTGCATTCTGCCCGGGCTTCAATTTCCCATAGGTTTGCTTCTGAAAGTTTTGGAGGTAAATTTTGTCTACCTACTGAAGAAGTTCCTAAATACATTGAAATTCTACGGGAAGCAAAGATGAGCAAGTTCAAAAGCTCAAATTTGAATTTAAAATGTAATGAGAAGGTTTTGGTTGTTATCGAGAATCGCGTTGTAGTCATTGTCTCTTACCATTAAATACATCTCTTTCTAGTGAGTAGGTCCTTGCCTGATACTGATACTGAGGATGATTTTACTCCGGCTTGTCAGAGTCCACCAAAGTTTCGCAAATACAGGAGTTTGGTGTGAACTCCTAAAGATGAGGAGTAGTTTGTGATGTCACTAATGGTTTTCAGCTCTTTTAAAAACCAGTTGAAGAAATCTAGATTTAGTTTGTGATGCTCCCAAGAAGTTGAGTTCACAATCCTAGTATATGCCCTCAGGTTAAAATAAAGCTTGTGGGATATACCCTCAATAATCTAAAAATCCTGAGGTTGGAAAAAGTCTTCAGGAATGGAAACCCTATTCGAGCTGGTGACTTTTTACGAATTTGCATTTACTCGAAATTTGACTTACTCTCAGGATTTCGGGATTCAATCTGCCGATCCTGTGATTCAAGTCTCGGAAAAAAAACGCTGCAAATTATTACACAATGGTTTATTATTTTTCTATAGATCACTCGTCTGCAAAGCCACCAACCATCCAACTTGAAGAAGAACATCGATCGTATTTCGGTCAGCTAAAATTTGAACGGCGATTAGGCCTCTTTTGCTATTCACACTCGTGTTTCTGATTTATCGTACGTAAAACACTTAAATTCTCGTAGCGAGCGATCGGTTTGTCTTATAGAGCTCCGCGTGGTCTCAAAAAATTCTAAAAAATCTATAGAATCATAAATTGAAGGAGAAACAATACCTTTATATCGAAATTTTTTGAGTTAGGGCGTTTTCAAAATTTCAAAATTGATTTTGGAACCCTTAGAACTGACCTACATCAACCAAAATCTTCGGGCACAACTAGACCCCAAATGGAGCCTACATACCAAATTTCGGCGTACGGCGGACGGACGGCAAATTTTTATTCGATTTTTGGATTCTACGTACCTTGAAACGTAAACCATCAAATTTTGAGGGGGTGTTACAATTTTTTTTTCTTGGTCGATTCCAAAGGTTCATTATTGAAAATAATAAACCAAAAACTGACGAGGATCCCGGGATTAGAAACGCTAGTACTCGGCTCTTCAAGTTGCATTGGCTTCAGACCAATAGTAGCAGGGACCAATAGTAGTAGGAACGCCTCTAGATCGCGAGAGGCGTTCCTGGGTGATATCATCTCCATTCCTCCACGTGTGATATGATCTAGATACGCCCAAAGCGACTTTACGGGATTAGCAGCTCTCTGGATGCCAATGTTGTCTACAGGAGCCGCGATCCCTCAGGTGAAGGAGCGGGGGCTCAAGGTTGCGATCGTGACTCAACTTCTCCCTAAGAAAATCCACCTCATGAGACCAGAAGTTAACAACCTACTCTGTCATTCCTCGTGCCTGCGGGGCTCTAAAACAACCCAATCTCAGGGTACTAAGCTGAGATCGTTCATGCACTCGACTCATTTACGTTTGAATCACTTGTACTGGATTCGTGGGTACGAGCTATAGTGGGCAATATTCTTTAAGTTTGTGGAGAGCTGTTCAACCTGAACACGATTCCTAATAGGCCGGACCGACAGTTCGATTGCGCACTTTGCTGTATGAGAGTGCCTGAGGATACTCGACACTACCTGGCAAGATGCCCAGTATTTGCGCAATATAGAGTCAGGTACTTTAGTAAACACTTGCTGACTGATGAAGAGCTAGTGGAGGTCCTTCATTGGTAAATGACGGCAGCAGCTGCATCTATATTGTGTGCTCGCTACATTACAGGACAGAAGTGCAATCGATTCCACCCCAATTTTTATTTTCCTTCTTTTTTGTTTTCATAAATATATTGCTTCCAAGTCTACCAAGGTAGTGGAAGCTTTGTTTTCACTTTTCAAGGTTGAAAAAAAAGTTCTTCGAAATCGAAATTTCCACTTGCGTTTTACGTTTCAGACCTTTCTGAACAATTTTGATTCCGTGTCTATCTGTCTGTCATGAAATCCTTACCACAGCCATAACTTCTACAGTTCTCATCCGATTTCGATTAAATTTTC
Organism: Apolygus lucorum; assembly: GCA_009739505.2. Taxonomy (NCBI): domain Eukaryota; kingdom Metazoa; phylum Arthropoda; class Insecta; order Hemiptera; family Miridae; genus Apolygus; species Apolygus lucorum. The sequence continues at coordinate 41,191,303 of CM019180.2, forward strand.
AGGGATTATGTGGATTAGGTTGTAGACGGTCTCCTATGAAAATCAAGGCCTTAAAATTGACAGTAGCCTCTGCGCATGCACAAATGTAAAATGCTTGTAACAGCCATAACACCAACATTTTTCATCAAAATTTGATGAAATTTTCTGGGATTGTTCAGATTAGCGTTTAGATGGTCCCCTATGAAAATCATCTCCCCCAGACTAATAGTTTTTTGTTATATCTAAATACAAATAAGTTTATCACCCTAGTTTGTTCATTTACATGTCCAACTAGACAGACATTGTCATTGTTGAAATAATGATTTGTTTCTTTTATATTATAATGAAAATGTAATGAATAATCATTTACTTTTTCTTCATTTTCTTCAACTCGTTTTAGTAAATTTTGAGGAAAACAACTATTGCATATACGTTGTTCAATTACGTTAAAAAACTGAACAATTTTGAATGGAATATTTACCGATTGTGGTAAAGTCCTTCGTGAATGGAATCCACTAGAGGTCTGTTGGCTAGTCCGTCCAAACTGAGGACTAGGGACTTTGAACTCAGACATGGAAATGCGAGGGGAAACTGGTTTAAAAAGATAGTTTGGAAACTGATTCTATATTCTGAAAAAATTTGCTTCAAACAACTTTCCCCATGGCTTTTATATTTTTATGGTTTTCGCTCTTTTCTCCAATTTTCGTCCAATTTGGGTGCGGTTTGCGGAAAATGTATTGTTTTTGATTCTCCACGGACATCAGGTAGTTACTTACCGCGTAATTTCAAATTTTACAACCAATTCAATCATTATTAAATACCTAATTAAATTAAAAAATTAAATTAAAAAATTTTTAATTTACTTATATTCAGTTATCTTATGTATTTACTACCATAACACTCATTTTATGCTGATTGTGAACTCTTAAATGCACAATAAAATTTTTGTTACAATTTTCTGAAGAAGCAAGCCTAGCGAAACCATGTACCACATGTCATGGGCTGTAAATGAACAATTTCACCCAAAAGGGTGATTTACCTCTCATTCTCATCCTCAACTATGTGCTCAAGTTGAAAATTTACATTCGTGTCTCATGCTCGATTAGCAACACTGCCTTCTCCATATTGTGTAGACTAGTAGAGCCTTTTGTGATGGAAAACCCTCACAAACCTCCCTACAATGACCCGCCTTTTGAATACACGCTTATTTGTTTTGTAGGTCCGCACAGCACTCGCCATGACACTAGTTAGCGCCGGTAATATGATTGTTTTCCCGTGACATGCATAACTCCATTACCGGGGGCCGACAGAACGAAGGCAGTGCCGTCTAAATATTTCCTCGAGGAAGCATAATTGGGTTTTCACGGTATTACATCAAGAAGCCTAACGCCCCCCGCAACTCCCATACTCGCATCCCCCATCACCTTTTCGTCAAGTGCTACTTACTGTGTTGTTGGAAGTGCACCAGCCCTAAGAATATTGAGTTTCACCGTGAAAGCTTGCTTCTCTGATAACCGCTCTTTACTTTTCTGATTTCTACAAAAACAACTGGTTTTCGACAAAAGTGGCCTCAAAATTTAGCGAGAAGATGAATGATTGACTTTTGAAAGGTTTGAATTTAGGCACTCCAGTCGAGGTAATAATTAGGGTACGAATTTGATTGAACCAAAGTTAATCATTTCTTTTTTCGATCTTTCTAGCCAAATTTCGGTCAATTTTGATGCGGTTTGAGAGGAAAGTTCATGAAACTTGGAAAGAAAAGTAAATCTGCAGAGAACCACTAATCACCAATAAATCAGAATGAACATCTGATCTATTCAATTTTCGTGCACCAAAATGATAGTAACGGTTAAACATATTGTTTAGTAATGCATGCATTCCAGGGGACGTCCCATTGGATAAGCATTAGATCAGTTTAACCAGTTGTTAAGTGATAAAACTGTTTCACTCGATGTAATTTATTTATTACTTTAGGCAAGAAATACTGACCCCCTCCCCCCACCATTATCCACCTTAACATTTCTAGCGGCATGGGAGCTCGAATCTGAAGAGCATTTTAAAATCCATGATCTACGATACCCAACATGCGAATTCGAGTTCACCCCCCCCCCCCCCCCCCACCACCACCACCTCCCCAACGCCAACAATGGTGCCAGTCTGGCACCAAAGCGGAAATACGTCGTAACATTGAACTTTCATCTGTTAGTTTTGGTAGGCAGTCCGTCGAAGTTCACATCCGTATTCAAGGTGAAACACAAAAAAAAAAAAAAACACGAAATAAGCGGTTTATGGCATCATGGCACCATATCCTGGCACCATGGTGGTACAGAGAATAATTCATGAAAATTCGGAGGTATAATGAGAATTTTTCCTAAATTTCAAAGCTTGGGTACAATTAGTAAGCCGTAAAGGAACCAAAATATTGAAAAATCAGATATTTTGTGAATATTATCCCCCCACTCACCCCCTCCCCTTGCGAATTTTGGTACTCTGGTAAAATCATGTACAACTCGGAAGTTATTTGAGTCAAACAAAAAAAGAAACACGCAAATCGGTTGGAAATTGAGGCCTGGGCAGAGTTTACAAGATTATGCACGCAAACGCACGTTTTTTAAGCATTAACATTAATATTATTTTTCGAGGCAAAATTCGAAATTCCGGCGACGTAGTGCACAACTAGATAGTTTTCCGCGACGAACAAAAAAAGAACCAGGAAAATCGGTTGAGAACTAAGGCCTGTGCAGAGTACACAAGATTTTGTTACACACACATACACACACACATACACACATACACACACACACACACACACAGACATACACCTATGGTTTTTTTCGCGGATTTGGATTCAGAATGGTCTAAAACGGATTACTGTGTGGTTATTTTTTTTCTTCTGTTGAGTGTTGTCCAGCTTCACCCCAGATCGATCGCATAAGGACGCCCAAGTCTTACTGTGGGACGTCCTAAAAACGTCGAATGTATTTATAATATAAATACATTCGACGTTTTTAGACATATTATGTCTAATCGCTGGGTCACTTCAAAATTTTGTCCGCAAAAAAGCGTTACCTTGTTTGAAATGGTTTCTTTGTTTTTATGGTCGAATAGTCAGCTACAATTTCGTCATAAATCGAGAGCTTTCCAACGAGTGGATAACGATTTTTGCAGGTAGAAACCCGACTAACATTCTCCTAGTTTCTTCGAACATTCTGTAGTCTGTACCTATTTGATTTGCTAGTATGAGTGTGGTAACCAGGGGTGGTTGTGAGGTGAAATCAGATGTTTTTTTTTTTCATGACGGTTTGGGTTGTAATACTGTAGCAATACAAATACCTACTCAGTGCAAAAAGACATACATGTTCATGTCACAATGTACCTTTGTTTTTGAAAAATACACAATGTAATTTTTTGTATCAGTGTGAAGTATTGATACTTTCCCCAATTTTAATTTCGAACTGGTTTTCTTGTTAGGTTCTTGGTAATATTCCTTACCTACCTAAATTGTACACTACTTTCGGGCCTTTTCTCTTGTGGCTAAAACTAAGCAAGTGTGCGAAAGACTCATCTTTCAAGTTTCAAGGCAAGACTTCTGAATTTTCTCAGCTATCAGTTGGCTGAATTTCATTATGTAAAATTGTTTTCCTTTCTTTCATCATATTTCAAACCAGGATCATGGCGAATTTCCCACAAACTCTATCAAATAAATGTATACGAAAGCGAAATTATTTGTCGCATATTATCAACATTGATCGATGCTAGTAGGCCCAAATTTCATTTCACCATTTATGGCCCACCATAAATGGTCCAAATTTCAAGGCATCAAAATGATAAAAAAAAGAAGCTCCGGGTGGTCTCTAAAAATTCAATACTATTTCAAATTGATGAAAAACAATACCTTCATTATCGAAAGTTTTTGAGCTAGGGCGTTTTCAAAATTTCAGCCCTTATTTTCCAACCCTTAGAAGTGACTGACATCAATCAAAAGCTTCGGGGCACAACTAGACCCGAATTTTCAAATGTTCCCCCGAAAAATGTTTTAAAACACGTTATAGTTGTCTCAAAATTCAGGCAACAAACTCTCATTTTCTTTTTTTTTTATTACATTGTTAGAACTTTTTGGGACAAACATTTGATGCTGGCTGGGGTATAAAGAATATGGAAAAGTGTTGAACTTCAGGCATTGTGTAGAAGCCAAAAGGTTGGTAATTGTTACGATTTTAATAAATATTGAGGATGGTTCTTGTTTTCCATTGGAGGATTGCGGTCCCACGGGCCTGTTATTCTGTATTAGTAACGGTGAAAACGCAATTTCAAATTATTCATGTTTTTAAAAAAGCTATGAAAACGCGAAAAACATTCCTTGGAGGCCATCAAAGTTCTTTCTCAACGTTCATCGAAAATTTTTTTTCCCAATCACGTAATCTCCACCCTCACTGCTCGGAACTCCCTTTCAAGTCGATTCCTGAGGGAAATATGACGTTCGTGATCGAGCAGACTCCATTTGGAATTTCAATGAGAAAAAAAAACAAAAAAAAAAAAACTTCTGGATGGAACAAGGTTTGGTATGTGTGTGTAAGTGAGGCTGGTTGTATCTGAGGTGAGGCCTATCTCTGCGGACACCGAGGGGGCGTCACGGATCGCTAAACTGCGCCCCAAAAGGGAAACTCGGGGTGCTGCCTGGCTCGTGTGGTTCTACGCACTGGAGTTCCCCCGTTGCCTTGGATACTCGACGCTTTTCTAGACCCTCGTGTCGAATAGAAGACGTACTTTATTCCCCGAAACCTCATCACCCCCCTCCCCCTTTCCGTTACATCATCAAGGGCTTCTCACTCTGGAGCCATTAACCTTTTCAGAAGTCCGTCCTATCGCCCCCAAATACCCTTGTACTTCTAGTCCCCTTGTTCTTGACCCTTTTCGTCCTGTTTCCAATACAAGTCCTGTCCAGTCAGTTGCACCTTTGTCAATCCCTCTCCGCCGTTTGCTTTGAGTTAACTAGAATGAATTGCCTTTCCGACTCAGTTGCCAAGTTCAGTTTGTCCATTCCCCTTCCAACTCAAAGTTCAGTATGTTCTATTTCACAGCCTTTGTGCATCTCTATTCCCACCTTAAACTAAATGTGAAATACTGCTGGGAAGACCAAATGAATCAATAACCAACAACTGAAGACCCTATAATATGTCCTTACCAATGACTACCTACTTCACTTACCTGAGCGATCTAAATGGAGAATCAAGATGGAATTACATTAAATCCTAATGAGCATGCGTCATTTTCTTTCCCTCAACGAAATGTGACTGCAGACCACATAAATGTTCCTCCAGTTAGGAGTCAGGGGGTCATCCACTTTAGGATGAACAGTGGGAAGTCCGCCCATCCCTTACGCCAGGTACGCCCCAATCACCTTTATTTGACTTTGGTGTATGTTTCTAAGCAACGCTGCTGCCTCTACAATATGTCAACTTCATATTTCTGAATTTTTCTAGCAGTCCATCCATTTTCTAATGCACCGCATTCATCTGTTTTAGAGTTGCAAGTGTCGTATTCCTCTGCACTAAAAGATGTGTCTGTGAGGAGATGTGTCTGTGTGGTTTCGCAGAATTACTAGTTCCTGTAGTGGCTTCAGTGGGACCCTGTCAATTCTCTCAATTATAGCAATCCTTTTGTAGCTTTTCCTGGCATGTTACGGCAATTCCCCTGAGCACCAAAGACAATACTTCCTGGTACTTGTGACCACCTTGTGTGACGCTGCCCTCAGGCAAAGTCCTTCAACATGAATGACCTTTCAGCTGGTACCACAAAAACGGTTCGATATTGATTAAGTTTTTAGGGATTACATGTGAATTTAGGCTCTAGATGGTCCAATATAATAATATAATAATATAATAATATAATATAATAATAATAATAATATAATATAATATAATAATATAATATAATAATAATAATATAATAATATAATATAATATATAATCTTAATAATAATAATTTAATTCATTCTGAAATTTCAAATTGGTATTTAATTCGAATTTTTTGTTTAAAAAAATGTTATACCTGATCCTTTTAAAGAAAATGACCGAAATGGAAAAGAAGAGCTGAATTACTGACTCCTTACAATTATTAATTTAATTATTACTTAACACTCCCTCTGATTCTTCCGGTACAGTGTTGGACCATACTATATACCTACAGCTTGAACCACTTTGATGACCTCCATACTATTACTTAGTTTGTATGACCTTGATTGACCTCTCCGATTAGGTCACCTCAGCCGTGTATCACGAAAAATCCCTCTGGAGAAGACGAGCCGTCCGATTCGAAATGGTCAGCTGCTCACATTGTTCCTGCGCCGTAAACGCGCCGTAAACTCGCCGCGAATCCAGTGCGATTCGTTGCGACCTTCATTCACGAATTACCGAGCGCCGTTCGTTCATCCGGTCCGAGGCTGCTAGCAATCTCGGCTCTTCATACGTCCTCAGCAGTATGATTGTTCCAAGTCGTGAACTGAGACTTTTCAAGTATTGTTGGTTCGCTCAAGCGATTCTTTGCAGTGTAAATTTATTTATCCTCATCAATTATAGTATGATCAGTAAGTAGGTAAGTATGTATCAGTAAAAGTTCAAAACATGAACGAACTAAACACTAACAGCTTTAAGAGTTAGACTTTCAAAACGATGCAAAATATTAGAGAACGATTGATATTCTTTATAGGCCATCTGCAAAGAACAAGGTTTTTCTATGGACTACACTGCACCCTTTTCAGTTTCGGGTTTCCAGTATACTTTGGTGGAAAATGTATTTAATCTACATAATTACTCCTGTGAGGTTGAGATTGACAAAGTACTGGTAGGGAACTCACGTGGCTTTCCAAGTCTCTACCTGGCCCCTTTTCGCACATCTGATGGCGAGGAACTCTAATTTTCAGTCTAATTGTTTCTGATCATTCCCAAAATGTACTTGAATTGCCTCCAAACTCAGGATGTAGGTATTCAAATTTTTGATTAACAAACCTACTCTAAAAATATTTTTTTAAATCATGTTTTATGATTATTTTTGACATTTTATGTCTTTACTTTGGCACATAAACGTTAAAGACGTTACTAAAAGCGCCACAAAATTGGTCACAAAATCGGTCACGAAAAAGCATTAAAGTAAATTTTGCTTCCGAGTCTACCAAGGTAGCGGAAGCTTTGTTTGCTTTGTTGGACGAAAAAAAAAGTTCTCCAAAATCAAAATTTTTACTCGCGTTTTGCGTTTTAGACCTTCCTGAACAATTTTGGTTCCGTGTCTGTCTGTCTGTGTGTCTGTCATGAATTCCTTGTAACGCGCATAACTATACGAAGTTATTGTCCAATTTCTATGAAATTTTCAGGGATTGTGCGGGTTGGTGTGTAGACAGTCCCCTATGAAAATCATCATCCTCGGACTGATAGAAGCGACTGCGCATGCGCAAACGTGAATTCCTTGTAACGGTCATAACTACTACATTTTTCATCCGATTTCGATGAAATTTTCAGGAATGTTACAAATTAGTGTTTAGATGGTCTCCTATGAAAATCACAACGTTCGGACTGATAGTAGCCACTGCGCATGCGCAAACGTGAATTTCCTTATAACGGTCATAATTTCCACATTTTCTACCCGATTTCGATGAAATTTTCAGGGATTATGCAGATTAAGTTGTAGATGGTCCCCAATGAAAATCAAGGCCTTAAAATTTACAGAAGCCTCTGCGCATGCGCATACGTGAAATCCTTGTAACAGCCATAACATTCACATTTTTCATCCGAATTTGATGACATTTTCTAGGATTGTCCAGATTAGCGTGTAGATGGTCCCCTATGAGGGTAGTGAAAGTTACTTAGAGATTGGTGTTTTGAGATTAACTACTATGCATCGGATCATCTTTATATTTTTTGCTCTATTTGTACACCAAATTGTTTTTTCTTCCCTCTATAGAGTATATGACAAGAGTGAAGCTGCTTGTAAAAGTCTGCTCATAATACTACTACATGATCGTGATAATAATTTTTTTAAATACATGCTATTTATTCACACCAACTAATTCTCAATTTTTTGACCGAATTTTAAATACTAAAAACCCAGGAGGAGGTCTTTATCTTCCATATGTCGTAGGACGACGAGTTTTTTTGACATTTTCATGTCTTTGCTTTGGCACACAAACTGAAAAATCGTCACGAAGACTAAGCAAATCTTGCTCACGCGACCAATAAATAAAAACAAAATAGACTCACTGTGTTGCGTAGAGAACAATCAACTGTTTTCTTATTTTGATGCTTGGGTACATGAACTAACAACCTTACTTCACTACCTTGTTGTGTAGTTGTTGACATGAAAATGTCCCAATGTGTTGCAGAATCGTATGCAAGCTTTTAGAATACTTCAACAAATCGTCGATCATCCTAACAATATCATGATAACAAAATAAAACATTTGAACTATGAAAACAAATAGCTGGAAAGTACCTTACACAAACACCGTCCCCCTCATCCTAACAAAGTGGCTAGTGCTAACCCTGGTCATTCTGGCCCCATATCTGGACTGACTTGCCGAATCACATCGACAAGGTCGTAAAAATTATGATCGCACTACATGTCTTCCACCTTCAGGTGTCGAAATCTGGTACACCGAATCACAAACCCTTTTTTTCAATTTCTTGGTAATTTTTGATCAGTCTCTCATAGTGCTAATGTCCTGAGTCCTAAATTTCAATGGATTCTGTTGATTATTCTTCATTTTTATGTTTCAACAAAAGTAGTTCAACTATCAGTAGTATTAGCAGTTGTGGTAATTATTTGGGGGGAGAGTTTTTTGTGTGTTGAATAACGATCTCGTAATTTATTTCCAACCAGCTCCTGGATGCCTGTTTCTTTATTCCGGGCAATTAATAACAGGAGAACGAGGGGGTGCTCTGGGTGGATGAATATGAGAGATAATATCCAAGATGGAGATAGGAAAAAGTGTCTGATGCACAGCAATATCACTTTGGGTCGGTATCACCAGATGTTTGGGGCGCGTGGCGGTTGAAAAACACTCTTGAAACGGGGAGATAAGTGCAAATGTCTTCAGGCCCGAAGCAGCTCAACATAATCTTTCAAGTGTTGTATTTATAGATCATAATGGCAGTTTTGGAACTCCAGATCCCCGAGATTTTTGAAAACATGGGGGATACGAGAGTTGACACGAATGGATTGTAACATCTGGTCTGACGTTATTGTTTATTTGTGTATAAGGGAGAAATGTGGTCCTCCAATATGGAATTACTGGCCATCAGGATGCGTCCTCAGAGATACGAGATGCGTCCTCGTAACTAACTTCCTTGTGTTGAATTTAACCCTGAATGGACCATGGTGTGGAACTCCACAGCTGTTCCAAAATGTCACCGGAGTAACCAAAATTAAATTGCAATTTAAAAACAATGGACAGTAGAATTAAAGCAGAATTTCAGCTCTGCCATTACATTTTAAATTGCAGTTTAATTTTGGTTACTCCGGTGACACTTTTGGACAGCTGTGGAATTCTTAAGATGACACCATGGTTCTATTAGGGTTAATATTTGAACACGGCCACTCCTTCAACGTGTGGCCTTCATTTATGGCAGACTCAGGGCAGACTACTGCATTTGCATACTGCTGTTTACTTCATCAGAGCCTTCAGGAACCCCCCCCCCCCTCTTCTATTGACTCGTATGTGTGTTGTGAGTGCTCCAGTAACTGTCAATCAAGGTAGATCCTGCAAGAGTATTTAGGGTGCTGGCACAAGCTTACTGTTCCTACGATTTCGAGCGTTCGTTGATGTGAGCAGACTTCTAGTGCGACGCATGTTTTTTCATAATGTTTTGACGCTGAATCACGTGGTGATATTAGTTTTGGTTCATTTCATGGGATGCATAGAGTACGTCGTGTTTAGATACTCGCTTAATTACCAAGCCCCCTCCTACAGCTCTCAAACGTGGACAACAGTCTCCAGAACGCTGCCAATCCCAACAGATATAACACGGCAGCAGAGGATATGAGAGGCTCATTATTTACTCCTTTGTTAGTGTCCTGCGAGAGCTCAGTACGATAGCTTCTTGAAGAAACTCTCAACTGTCCTGGCTGACAAATGGGCTCTCCTTTCGCAGGAGACTCCGACAGTTATCCAAGCAGTTTCATTGTGGATTCGAGGGTCAAGACGAAAAGTCCGCTGCCTGGGACTTGAAGGTCAACTGAGTTGAGGCACAACAATTTTTTATGTCAGAAATACCATTTCAGCCAACATATAGCCCGATTCTCTCAGAACACCGGACAACATCTGCGCATTTACACATTAATACGGCAATTGAATGAATAACATGTTTTTTTTTTTAGCAAGATTAAATAATAGTTTATTACTCGATTTCTGCTGTCTCAGAGAGGCACCCTTTGAAATTTGGTGACATTCCACACTTATGAAATGTTTTCACTTTTTGAATTTTCATGCTGAAATTATACCTTCAGAATCAAGAAAGAAAAAATTTTTTCAACCCCCCCCCCCCCCCGTCCCCCTCAAAATTTGCTGTTTTACGCTTCCAAGAACGTAAAATCCGAAAATATAATAAATAAAATTCAATATTAATGATATTTGGTTTATGGGATTCAATAAGGGTTTGTCCCGGAACGTTTGGTTGTTGTCAGTCGTCTAAGGGTTGAAAAATTGAGGACGAAACTTTTTAAACGAACTACCTCAAAAACTATTGATATAAAGAGTATTGTTTTTAGATCAATTTAAAAATATTAATGAATTTTCAGAATCGAACGAGACCACCCGGAGAATCCGAACAGTTGAGTAATCATTTCACAGCATTTTTTGGTTTTGATGAATTTGACTCGATATAGAGCCAAAAAAGTAATTTTCCCCTACAAATTGATTTTTCTCTTAATGGAAAAACTTTTCCGTCAATTTTGGTTTATTATTTTCAATAATGAACCTTTGAAATCAACCAAGAAACAAAATTTTAACCCCCCAAAATTTGTTGGTTAACGTTTCAAGGTTCGCAGAATCCAAAAATCGAATAAAAATTTGGCTGGCCGTACGCGACACTTCCCTTAGTTCCCATGGACCGATATTGACGAAATTTGGTATGTAGGCTCCATTAGGGGTCTAGTTGTGCCCCGAAGCTTTTGGTTGATGTCAGTCACTTCTAAGGGTTGAAATTTTCAAAACGCCCTTGCTCAAAAAATTTCGATATAAAGGGATTGTTTTTCCAACAATTTAAGATAGTATTGAATTTTTAGAATTTTTAAAGACCACGCGGAGCTCTGTAGGACAAACCGTTCGCTCCCTACGAGAACTTAAGGGTTGGACTTACCATAAATCAGAAACACGAGTATGAATCGCAAAAGAGGCCTAATCCTCTCCTTATTGGTTTTGACTGAGTAAGCAGTGAAAAATATATTTAGTTTGCAGTTCTTGAAAACTAGCCCATCTTAAGAACATGATTATGAGTAAGTACCTATTACATTGTCATAATATTTGAATTCAGCAACCTCGAGATCTCCTAGCTTCGACAAAGTTAAGCTTGTTATTCGAAGTATTTTTTTTTGTTCCCTTGATAATTTGGCTAAGGAGGGTAGTTATCTCGTCATGTTCTATATTTTGGTTTGTAAAAAAGCCATTATTCGTGAAAGATGGTAGTTTAAGTCAAAGTTGGGACCGTCAGATTTTTAAGGAATGTCAACATGGATCTTCGGAACTAGAATAGAAGGGCACAACCGATACTATCGACATTTTGCTCCCCCGTAACTCCGCTGTGAGTGAAAGTGAGAGAGACAGAGAAGGATCTTCAAGTTCTCCCCCATCGCATTTTCTTCCATTTCCTGCACGCTCTAGACCTCATATCCTTCCTTATTTACCATTAAAAACACATTCCAACCCGCGGAGCTCTCCTTTGCAGCGTGCAGGTCGTAAACTTCCTTGAAAGTGCTAATCCTCTTGCAGATCCGCTCCCTCTTTTTTGGGAGTAGTAAAAAAAATTGAATGACTTTTCTCCTGAAGTGTGGACTACAAGCATAATAGAAGGTACCTCAGTGTCCGTTATCTCCATCCATTATTTATTTTAGGTCCATTATTTTCGATATTGAACCCTTAGAATCGGACAGGAAAAGATAATACAATTCTTATACTCGATAGGATTGCGATCTGTGCAGTGTAGGGCCTCGGACCAGCCATGCGCTCCCTACTGATGTAAAGGTTGGTCGAAAATACAAAGCAGAAACAGAACTGTGAATAACTTTTCTTCATCAGGTGTTATCAATTTGTATATCAATAGTCATTGTCCTCCAATTACGAGAATATAATGATTTTTATGGTTCCTCGTGCTCAATAGTGTACCATTTTCTGTACTCTTTTCCAATAGACGTGTAGGTACCAACAGATTTAACTGTTACTCCGTTTTTGTTAATCTCTGTAAAAATCCTCCTATATTGATTGTTGAATTAGCATTAACAATACATTTTTATTGACAGTTGTACACTTTTACTGATATGTTTGCGCCTATCGCCGTTCTTGCTTTAAATCAAAGTGACCAAACAATAAACGTGACACTTCCATTCTCCTCCTGCAACGGGCCAGTGCTGTTAAACCCTTGGGCGGCATAAAACGTAAACGCTTAGCTTGCTGAAACCTCATTTATAGACCTCGGGAAAGCCGTTACAACCGAGGAAATTTATATACAGAATGTGGGAGAAAGAACCCCCTTTTAGAGCCGTCCAATTTGATGAATTGTCCAAATGAATGAGCACGTTTATTTTTCTTGGGATGTTTTCATCTCTGAATAGCTTGTAGGACTTTGCTAGCTTAACAAGTTCGTAATGATATTATTTAATGACTCTCAAAAAATTGGTTTAAAATGGTGGAATTATTACTAATTGTTTCTCATGAGAACCCCAGTTACTATTATTGTACATTTCAAAAATTCAACATTTTGATCCGTGAACTGAAAACTTGACTAAATCATGTATTATGACACAAAAAACTCGATATTGGCGTTTTGAGTACATTTGAAGGGAGATGAAGACATTTTCGTGAAATTGAAAAATACTATCTAGTGATTGGTAATTTTTCCATGAAATTTCGCGTAAGCCCTAAAGGCTATTGCTATTGCGGCTAAGGCTATTGCGTATCTCTTTACCTCTTCAAATAACGGAAGTTAACATAATGTTCAGTAATGCATGTTTTCCAGGAGACATCACATTGGTTAAGGATTAGTTCAATTTCAACCATCAACCACTTACATAAAATGGAAGTTCCCAACCCCTTCCCACCCCACCACTCACCCATAGCCACCATAGCCATGATTTTGAACAGCATTTTAAAATCATGTTCTACGATACCCAACATGCGAATCCGACTTTGACAGCTGATGACGTCCGCGACGCCAGGAATGGCAGTCGGACGGAAATCCTACCTGAAATGGTTGTTTACTTTACTCACATGCGAATCCGAGTCAACTCGCAGATAGGTTGAGAATGCTCTTAAGGTAACGCCAGACTGCACCCTATTTTCACTGAATACCTTTCCCCCACCCCGTTTCTCCCTGTGAACTCCATTCCGAAATTCCGGCGAAGAAGTGCACAATTAGATAAATTAGAACAAAACATAGGTAGAATGAGAAAATAAAAGTTGATGAGCAATGTGATAATCGAAAATTGATTCTTACAACTTGCAAATTTTGTTAAGCTTCAGATAAATCCAGTTCCCAAAGATCAAAAATGTTGTTCTTGCTTTTGCCTTGAAAAGACTTGGTCACCCTATGTGTACTGCACCAAGTCCCAGCATTGTTAATAAATAAGGCCATGCATACCTTCCAGCTTTCACACGAGTTTTATCAGAGACAATATTGTGAGAACTTCTCCACGAAGGATATTCCCCATAGGTAGGTACATAACAAAACTTTCCTTATTTGCTTAAGGATAACGCTCTTGAGGTCTGGCAACCGTTAGACCGATTTCCGATTATGTTAGCGGTGACAGTTTTATAAAATGGACGGTGCAGCGCTCAATCGAGGGGTGGCGGACAGCTGGTCTTCGTCTAGTGTCTGAACGCTTTTTTTTTTCAACAATCCGGATGTTCTCCTCTTTCTAATTCCACCCCGAAGCTAGGGCAGTGAGTAATTCACGACTAGCCTCACTCAGTTAATGGCATGACGTGGTCTCTATCGATTTGATGAAAATGAACACCAAAAATCCGAAGCTCACCTATACAAGTCGAGTCTTAGTTTGTATACTAGACGGACATGATAGTTCAATTCGAGAGGTTAGTGGTAAAAGTGATCAAATTCATTTGAGACTAGTGTTCAGGAAAGCCTGTTAAAGTTCACCTACACATGTCATGGACTGATGGAAAAATGTGGATTGTGAACTTGAAATCTGGTTAAACCAAATAATTTCATGTTAAGTAAGCTCTGTAATACATGCAATACTCGTCGAGTAAAAATTGGTCCAAACATTGTGAAAAAAAATCACTTACCTTTTCATTTCCCCAAATTTAGTGAACATTGTAAGTTGTAATCCGGTGTATTTCTACCACCATATTTTGTGTGAGTAAATGACGATTAAATGACAGTTGAAGTATTTTACTTGTAAGTAATGTGATGGTATTTTAACAATGTTTGTCACGTGAATCTACTCAAATACAATTCGATCACGAGTGTTCCACTGGTTCATTCGGGTAAAAGTTTATTTTATTAATTTTTGTGATTTTTCGTCATAAGTCGATTTTTAATTCTCAGCCCAGAGAAACCAAAACCTCATTTTCTTAAAAATGCACTTGATCACTTTCACCACCAACCCCACGATTGTATAAATAAATGTCTAACTATAAACTTATAAAACTCACGGTTAGACTTGCTGAAATTTGGGATGGTGAATCATCAGTGCAACATACCTGAAACAAGAAATAAAAGCTGTTGGTAATAAGCATTGTTTGATTTTTCGATCATTTCTTCAAATTAAAAAAACAACATTTCTTTTCGAAACGGAGTAAATTAAAACGTTGTCTACTCCCATAAAAATTATGAGAGACAAAGTTAAATCGACTTCGACGGTTAGGCCATTATCAGTATCAAAGAAGAACTGAATGCAAGTGAAAGTGAGGACGAGGTAAGTACGAGAGGTGAAAGTGATACTTGCTATACATTTTAGGTATTTGGAATTTTTAGCATCCATCATACTTTTCTTTGTACAGAGACGAAGATATACTGTCTGCATCCTTAAATTTTTTTCTTAATTACTCAACCACTTTTATGACAGTCATGCCCTCATGAACATTTCAATTTTTATACCACACTTTACCCTAAATGTAGATGTTTCAATATTATGAAGTAATAGGACATTGCTACACAATATTAAAACATAATATGTTATATTCATAATTATTACTCGTAAACTTGGTACTCCGCCTAACAAAAATATACCTCTAGCGAAGGAAATGGTTTGGGTCAATCCCATTCCAGTATCTCACGATCTTTTCTCACTATTCGAGGCACAAGATCTGTGCCCTCAAGGCCTTTTCCAAGACTCATTACGCCTACACGGTTTTTGTCTCTTTTGTGTATAATTATAATTATGCAAAGGAGAACTGAGCATGTTAGATGAGATAGGCTTTTCAGAACGATGAATTCTACGAGTGACTTCACTACGGACTGCACTCTGTTGTTTCATTGACAGAACATTAAATGAACGGTAAATGTTTTTAAAAAAACACGTATGTGAGAAAAGTCCAAATTTTAAGGAAACAACAAAATTTTTAAAAACTCAGTAATACGATGAATGTATAAGATTATGTGTATATTGCAACTCCATAAAATATACAGCTAAGTGGTTTATATAATTCATAATATTTATATTTTAATATATTAATTTATTTATAATAATTTCAGGTTTTTCACACAATATGGGAACATCAGCAAAATTCGGTATTCAATTCTAGTAAAAAACCGTTTTGGTTCATTTAACAACTTATCAAAATGATTTGTTTTCCCAAATTCAAGTAAACAACCTACATTGTCTACAGTATACATTGTTATTTCAATCTTGATAGAGAAAAAAATGAGTTCATAAAGTTAGTTAATCGGATAACTACCCTTTCTTTAAATGGATCTTGAGGTGATTTAAAATACAAAAACAGAAACATCAAAGGCAATACAATCCTCAATGCAGAATATAAGAACTTGGAATTGATTTTAAAATGATAAATGTCTACTGAGGTAGGAATCGTCGCAAAAGCTCCTGAGAATGATCAATAATATGTCATGACCAAAGGGATCAAAATTCAATTAGTTATATCAGTAAATGGTTTTAGAAGTACCAAAACAAAAACTATACCGTTTTGCACTCTATTATTGCTACGCAATGTAAATGATAGGAGAAATTCCGCAGTATATCAGATGAGTATCGCCAACGTTCTCTCGGAGATTTTTTTCAAATGATTTATGATGGCTGGGAAGGAACTACCATCATTACTTTCCACTATATTTACCACCATTTCTCACGGTGCGACGTTACGTAAGAAAGTAAAAGAGCCCATCAAACACCGACCATCTCACTGACATCCACCTATGAATCTATCGACAAAGTAATCGGGTGTGCGCATGGGTCGGAAAAACTGTTTATTGTTATTTTTAATCTAAACTAGACCTCATTCTGAGAATTTGGACACCAACCGCGACCTTCTAGCGTGAGAAGACCTTTTTCTATGATTTTTCAAGTTTCGAATGTTTATGACGTTTATGACTGTGACAATATTAGCCATCCAAGGCAATAATGGTAACAACCACCATCTTACCTATGTAACCTGACCGAATATAACCAGTTAGTATAAAAGCCCACGTGAAGATCTAATTATTAATAAAACCCTTATAAACCATAAAATAATACATGGTGTCAGTGTTTATAAGCAGCTTACTCGCGAGTGTAAAATTCGAAGGTTTTGTTGAGTAAAAACCGAAACCAGAAGAAGAACCCGCCGGAAAACCCAGCTTGGACAAACCTAGCCATGACCGAAAAAGGTGAAATAGCACGAATTTCCGCCTGATTCCCGTTGTTTTTGACCATTCCATTAGCCAAAGGTGGCCGAAGTGGAGGGAAATGTTCGTTTTAAACATGAAGGCAACCGGGAAATACAAATCGAATGACGAAGAACAAAAAATAGCGATCTTATTAACTCACATGGGGGAAGAAGCTTTAGAGATTTATAACACTTTTCCTACTGCAGAGAAGGCCACACTTGATAAAGTTATTAAACAGTTTGATGCGTATTGCGTACCGAAAGTAAATTATGCCATAGAGACCTTTAAATTTCACCAAATCAAACATGAACCAGGTCAAAGTTTTGATAGCTATCTAACGGCACTAAAAACGCAAGCAGCAAACTGCAACTTCAAGTGTGCGTCCGCAGCATGTAGCGAAACTTCCTATATAGATCGTATGATAGTTGATCACATAGTTGCTCATATAAATGATAGTGAAGTTCAGAAGGAACTACTCAAGCAATCTGACGTCTTGAAATTGGAGACAGTTGTTCAAAAATGTCGAGCTGCGGAAATGGGAAACACATATAAGCGTGAAATTGACAACCCAACCACCGAAAAAAATGTTGATGTCTATTACACTAAAAAATATAGTAAAAATCGCTCTAGAACTGCCTATGATTGTAAAAAATGTCATACGCGACATGAACCACGAAAATGCCCAGCATGGGATAAAATGTGTACAATATGTAACCTAAAAGGACATTTTGCTGTGGGATGTTTCAAACGCGATAAAAATCCGAACGAACGCCGTGATAATCGCAGCTATAAAAATCAGCGTCGAAACCAACGCCGATGTAATGAAATAGAAGATGATTCGTCTGCATCCAGCGACTCTGAAATTTTCAACTGTGCAAGCGTTGAAGTGGAATTTGACTGTAATATGGTCAACACTAAGCAGATTGATTACAATGAATGGAGGGAATATGTCACTATAGAAGAAATGCCTATCTATTTTAAATTGGATACGGCTAGTGACGTAAATATTCTACCTAATTCAATTTTCACTTCGATTGAGACAAAGAAAAAACCAGAAACCACAAAAATGAGAATAAAATCCTATGGAGGGTTCACAACTATACCTCTTGGGATCGTTAACTTGAAATGTGCCTACAAGGGCAAAATCAAAAATCTTGATTTCTTGATTGTTGAGTATGATTCATCACCTATCCTAAGCGCTCGTTCATGCAGTCAGCTAGGACTTCTACAAAGGTTGTATGACATACAGAATAAAACTGATACGGATGAAAACTCAGAACTTGGCACATATAAAGTGAGGACAGCAGACAATAATAATAAAGTGGTTATAACAAATAAAAAATTCGATCTAAATACACAAACAGTGAACAACAAATCAACTTCGCCTGGAAACGATGCAATGAAACAGAAATTTGTGTCTAAATATAATGATTTGTTCACAGGTATTGGTAAACTACCTGTCACAGTAAACATCAAGTTGAGGAAAGATGCTGTTCCTGTTGTTCGTTCAGCTCGTCGGTTACCTGAGGTCCTGAAGGTCAAACTAAAAAAGGAACTTGACCGTCTAGTTAAACTAGACATCATAAGGAAAATAGATGAACCTACTGAATGGGTCCATGACATAGTTCTAGTCGAGAAGAAAGATGGGTCACTTCGTTTATGCTTGAACCCCATTCCTCTAAACAAATACATAATGCGTGAACACTTCAGCATACCAACATCCGAAGAATTAACTTCCAACCTCGCTGGTAAACAGTATTTTACTGTTTTAGATTATAAAGAGGGATTCCATCAGTTTGTGTTGTCAGAAGAATCAAGCAAGTTATGTACCATGAATACACCATTTGGCAGATACTGCTATAAACGAATGCCCTATGGTTGTGCCTCTTTTCCCGAAATCTTTCATAGAGAGAACTCGAAGATTTTTGGTGATATTGAGGGGGTACAAGTCTTGTTCGACGACATTATCGTTACAGGATTTAGTGAAGCTGAACATGACAGAAATTTGATGAAAGTAATGGAAAGAGCAAAAATTAACAATGTTAAATTTAATAAGAATAAAATTCAATATAAATTGCAATCAGTTAAATACATGGGACTAATTTTTACAACAGAGGGAGTACAACCAGATCCATGTAAGAAAAAAGCCATAAATCTGATTGATAAACCAACCAACGTGAAACAACTTCAAAGTTTCTTGGGTGCTGTGAATTTCATTAGCAAATTCATTCCTTCCTATTCACAGACCAGTGCACCTTTGAGGGAACTGCTACAAAAAAAGAATCCGTGGGTATGGACAGCACGTCAGCAAGAATCTTTCGAAACTTTGAAAAAGTTGGTGACAAACGCTCCAACATTGAGAATCTTTGACCCTAAACTTGACGTTGTCATTCAATGTGATTCGAGTAAAGAAGGTATGGGCTGTTGTCTTTTACAAAACGGACAACCAGTAGCCTTCGCATCACGTAGCCTTAACACAGCTCAGATCAATTATAGCCAGGTTGAAAAGGAGATGTTGAGCATCTGCTTCAGCCTTAATCGCTATCATTACTACATCTATGGGCACAAGAATTTGACGATTCAAACAGACCATAGACCATTACTGAAAATAGTGAAAAATGATTTTCACAAAAACACAGCAAGGATCCAAAACATGCAGCTAAAACTTCTAAAATATGATTTCACTCTTGAATACATTCCTGGTTCTAGGATGTACATCGCAGATCTACTGTCGAGGAAACATCAAATAGAAGATTATCCGGAAGATGTCAATATGTCGCAGATTGTACACGCCATATCCATCGAGGAATACTTACCTATACCTGCAGAACAGATCGTTGCACTGAAGAAGGCCACACTCTCTGATCCTATCTTGACTACGTTAAAGGAGTACATTAATGAAGGATGGGAGAAAGTGAATAGAAAATTATCCCCACCAGAGCTGAAAATCTACTTCAACTTGCGCAATGAGCTATTTGTGAAAGAAGATTTAATATTCTATGATGCTCGCATAGTCGTACCGAAAAGTCTACGTCGCGTAATGATAGAAGATGTTCACAAAATTGCTCATCTTGGGATTAATAAGACGGTGGCTCGAATCAGAACTCTGATGTACTGGCCTGGTATGTCATATGAAATAGCTGATTTCGTAGGAAGATGTTCCGTTTGTCAGATGTTCCAAAACAGAAATGTGAAGGAACCACTCATGTCATCGACTGTTCCTCAGTATCCCTTTCAACGCATTGGAATGGATATAGGTGAATATAAGGGCCATATTTTCCTCGCAGTGGAAGACTACTATTCCAGATGGCTTGAAATTCTCACACTCAAAGGGAAAAGCGCCAATGAGATCATTCAAAAGTTGAAAGTGTTGTTTTCCAATTTTGGTATCCCTGAGGTCATACGGTGTGACAACAATCCATTTTCAAGTACCGAAATGAAAATGTTCGCCACTACAATGGGTTTCAAGATTGTCACATCTAGCCCTCTCTACAGCCAATCAAACGGACTTTCAGAAAAAGGAGTCGGTATTGCAAAAAAATTGATAAAAAAATCTATCCAGTCAAAAAGTGATCTACAGCTAGCTTTACTTGAGTATAGGGTGACGCCTCTTGTAGGAATGGAATATTCTCCTAGCCAGCTACTAATGGGAAGATTGCTTCGCACGAGAGCTCCTGCCAGTCTTGAACTTTTGATACCACGTGCGCCTGATGAAGATATTCGTTTCAAAATGGAAAAGCTGAAAACTCGAAGCAAATTTTATTATGATAAGACCGCGTCAAAAGAAAAGTCTTACAAAGAGAACCAGCCAATCTACATCCAGGGAAAAGAAACATGGAAAGAAGGGTGGATTACCAAAAAACTCGAGGAACCGAGATCATATATTGTTAGAGACCAATGTGGTCAAGAGTACCGACGAAACTCTCTGCACATACGTGATCGGAAACTACCCTACGAATCTCCACCTCAGATACATGAGCCAATTCAGGTACCATCCGCACCAAAGGAAGATCCAATTCAGCAAACTTCACGGAAATCGATCGAGCGAACTTCACCCATCATCCTGGAAACCCCTAAGGAGAAAGAAACTGTGGTGGAACATTCTCCCAAAGCGAAAGAGAGAAAATCAATGCCAGCAACCACTCCTACTACACCAATCGCCAAAGGAAGACGGTCTATTGTCCCAGAAGCCACATCACCACCCTTTCGAGGCTTTTCACCAGTCACATCCCCACCAAAGATTCTTAGAAGAATAGAGACAGAGAAAAAGTCCTCAACGGAAATGAGAACCTCTCCACAGCCTCCCCGTTCGAGAAGTGGACGCCTTCTCAAGGAACCTGTCCGGTTTGGAAATGTTACATGAGTAGAAAAATAATCAAAATTATGTAAGAAGATGTAAAATTTATTTAATGTAACAATGAACATTTAAATTCATTTATTATTTCAATTGTTAGCCTAGCGCTATGAGTTAAACTTAAATGTTTAATTTTGTTCTAAATGAGTACATTAAGATTTTGTTTATTTTATATTTTGAATTGATTTAATCTCAAGGGGAAGATGTGACAATATTAGCCATCCAAGGCAATAATGGTAACAACCACCATCTTACCTATGTAACCTGACCGAATATAACCAGTTAGTATAAAAGCCCACGTGAAGATCTAATTATTAATAAAACCCTTATAAACCATAAAATAATACGTGTAAAAAAACCATAAAATAATACGTGTAATCGTATAAAAATACTGATCAGCAGTGTACTCCCTATTAGAAGACTCAATGGAAACATTCCTTCGTTACAGAGAAGTCTATAAGAACATAGACAGTGAGAAGTAAATGAAGATACCTCTCTGCTTCCTTAATTTTCATGGACACATTTTTGGAAGACCACGTGTGACATATCCATGAAAAAATGTTAAGATTTGCCGATTTAGCAGCAATACGTCTAGTGCTTCATAGTAGACCCAGTAATGAGATTATGTTACCACCAGAGGACAATCAGGACTAGTTCTCATACCTAGAAAAAAATTCCAATGACAGATGACCAATTGCATTTCTCAATATCCCACCAACCTCAGTCAGAGAGCTTGACCAGAAGAGATTCTAACTCAGAAAACCAATCTTAAGATGTATTTTTACAATGCATCTCGGCATTATAAATATTTTTTGTTTTAGTCGATTTAGGTTAATCACTCTCGTTATAATTGTAACAGAAAAAATGCCCCAGATCCAACTGCTCTCTGCACTCATGCAAAACTAGGCCATAAATTCAAATTTAATTCAACTAAAATCCTCACTTTCGAAAATCAAAAATTTAAACGCGAACAAAGAAATGATATTCATCGAAAGTAACAAAAATTCAGTAATAAACAAACGCAAGAACATAAAATATCTGAGTAAATGCTAATGAAACCTAATAAACTCTCGCGCCCCCCAGAACCTAACAGTACAGTACAGTAACCGAAAAAGATACCTGACTTCCCGAATATAGTACAATAGAACCACGGCGAACCCTTTTCACACCTCTTCCGAATCCAAAACAAGCAGGCAGTTGAAGCTCAAACCTAGTGGTGACCTAGGTATTTCTATGTTTAGTGTACTCAAGCCACAAAGTCAAGCCTACAGCTCTGTAAGTACTTAAGGCCAATCATCCCCGATTTTAATAAGATTTTTTTTCACCAGATGGCAGCACCGGGGATTGTAGAAAAAGGGGCAATCGTAGTTCTAGTTTATCTCTCCACCAGTTCAAGCGATTTTCATTTTGAAAACGGGAATGTACTCATTATTAGTTTCCAAATGGCGCTCTGCTAAAATTTTCAAAATAAAATTGTAATTTCAATTTTATTCAGAATTTTAAAGTTCAAATTTTGAAAATCATTTCACATTTTTCATAATCTGCGGTTATAGCGCCAAACCTCTAACTCACCTGAGTACGAAAATATTTTTTTATTTGAAATTTATTGAATATATTGGTCGTAAAGCGTCGGCGGTGAAGAACAAAGGAATTTCTAAGAAGAGAGCGGTGATTAGCAGCTGACCCCCCTACGCCTCTGGACTCTAGACTTGTTGTCACCTTCCCCTCCGCAACCCTCACAACACGGACCCCGATTCTTGTTAGTTCTTTCTGATTACGATTTTGTGACTTCAAGTCTGCTCGTTTCTTCGCTCTGAATTTCCTCTCACATTGATTGAATTTTGGAACTTCCTGGATAATTTTGGTGTAGGTATGTCAGTTCGTCTGACGGTAATCAGAAGCCTACCTACCTTTTCATGTTATAACTATTTATCTGCGTACTTATTTCCTTCCTACTTGCGAAACTACGAGAATAAATAAAATTGAGATAATAATAATGAAAATATTTTTAAAATAATAATAATAAATAATAATAGAAATAATAAAATAAACTACGAGAATAATAAAAATTGTTTATATTACCAAAAAAAGAACATATTTTGATTGGAGATTGATGTTAGGTAAGTAAGATACTTCCTTTAGGTAGGTACCTTCCTCCTAAAATCAAGGTGACTAACACTGGCGTTTCCCTTGGAAATATTCTAAAACTTTTACTCGTAATCTTAGCCGTACCAACACAGAATATAAAATTAGATGTTTCCGGACCAAATTTGTGGTCATAATATTTTTCATTCAGAACTTCAGAAACAAACATTTTCCCTTTCTTTTCGTTTTAGAGCTCATTGAACAACTTTGGTTCTGGGTCTATCAATGGTAAACGTCTGTCTGTGTCCTCGTTCCGGGCTGACCTATGATGAAACAAGATCCGATATAGATTAAATTAGCACGATTGTTGCGCATCAGCCTCGAGAAAATCTTCTTTGAATTCCATCTAGGTAGGAACGGGTGCGCTGTCTACTATTTGCACGATTTTACTCAAATTAAGCTGGTAGTTTGTGAATGGACCACGGAAGATCACGCTTTTTACAATCTAATTGGCGTGTTTCCAAAATTTGGAACATTTAATGTTTGCCAAGTGGAAGTGGTACATAGCTTCTTCGTATTCATTTCATGTATGGCTAGGTAGTAAGAAACTTTTGTTTAGATGTATCCGAGATTTGAATGCTGGATTTATGTGATTATTTTGACGGAGAAGAAATTTATAGCGGAACTTCCACGGTCCAACCTACACCCATCCCTACTTATCCTACGGAATCCTAAGATATCTGTGGAAGTTATGGGTTCCTACGGCAATCTTGGCACCCAAATTGATAGTGAGTACCCTCTGCGGATGCGCTACCATCCTTGTAACAGCCATAACGTCTACATTTCTCATTCGATTTCGATGAAATTTTCGGGGGTTTTGTGAGTTAGCGTGTATATGGCCCCCAATGAAAATCATCACCCCCGGATTGATAATAGACGCTGCGCAAGCGCAAACGTGATTTCATTGTAACAGCCATAACTTCCACATGTGCCATCGGATTTCGATGAAATTTTCAGGGATTATGCGGATTAGGTTTTAGATGGTCCCCTATGAAAATCATCTCCCCCGGACTGATAGTAGCCGGTGCGCCTGCGCGAATGTGAATTTCTCGTAACGGCCATAACTTCCACATTCTCTATCCGATTTCGATGAAATTTTCGGGGAATATGCGGATTAGGTTGTAGATGGTCCCCAATGAAAATCAAGGCCTTAAAATCGACAGTAGCCTCTGCGCATGCGCAATCCTTGTAACAGCCGTAACACTTACATTTTTCATCCGACTTTGATGAAATTTTCTAGGATTGTTCAGATTGGTGTGTAGATGGTCCCCTATGAGGGTATTGCAAGGTACTTTGAGATCAACTATAAAATCGGGTAATGGATACGAGGAAGCCCCATGTGCCACACCCACTAGGCAGACGGTTTTTCCTCGAATTCGGTGAAATCTTCAGAGAATGTGCGGTTTGACGTGTAGACGGTCCCATATTAGGGTAGTTCAATGTACTTAGAGATTGATGTTTTGAGATAAGTTACATAAATTATTATCATCGGATCAATACAATCGGGAAGCATACGAGAAAGCTATGCGCCACACCCACTTGGCAGACGATTGTTATTTGAAAAAGTTACGACAACGAAATGTTCATAATTTGGCAACAAGTGATAATTTTTGACCTGTTGCGAATTAAAATAAAATTTACTTTCTTGCTCGAAACTGAAAAAAGTGTAAAGAATTTTCTGAAAGATAGAGAAAATTCTAGAAAGAGAAAATAGAACACCGACGCTGCAATCCCGATTTTCAAATCATAAAATTCTGTAGATTTTTTAAAATACTTCGATTGAGCTCTATGAGCTCACTTTTCCAAATTAACACTTGTATCATCACGAAAAAAAAATGTAGTTGAAAATTCTTTTGATTTGGATGAAGAGGTCTAGATGCATTTCCCATTATTATGGATCATAAACTTCGACGCTTATAGCTAATACAAGAAAACATATACAAGAAAACTTCGACGCTTATAGCTAATACAAGAAAACATATCTAATAAATTACAGGAAAGAAAGTAGTCAAAAATAGCACTATCAACTGTGAGAACTATCACTGGGTTATTCCGAGATACCTTGAGCGAAAAAAGTAGATTATGAAAAAAAAGGCAATTCATCAAGAAACATTTCGAGACTGGTGATTCTTCCAAGTACCGCCACATATTGTTGTCAACGCACCGGATTAACTTCTGACCCCGAACTCTTCCGTGTTTGGGTCTCTGAAAGCCCTCGCATTCCTCGCCTGCCTTCGATTTTTTTGAAGTCGAAGCATTCGCCGCCTCGACGCTTTACGATCGCGCTGCACACACTATCTTCAAAATTGCAATTTTTATATATTCTCACTTAATTGCCATTGTGCGCTATTATCCCAGTTTTTCGAAAAAATTATCCTAAAAGCCCAAAATAAATCTTTCAAAATTTTAAAATGTCAAAAAATGTACAATTTCAAAAAATTAACAAACATTAAGGGTTGAGCGCCATTCTCATGTGTATTCTGAGTACAATAAAACTTTCAGATTGAAAATTGGATGAATAGGCGAGGAGAAAAACGTGAACTACGTTTGAGTTCATTTTGAAGCGCAACGTGGTGGCTGTTTCTGGAACTATTCCCGGGATGATTGGCCTTAACAACATTTTGTAAATTCCTTTATATGTATTTTTTCTTCTTCTTTGAAAAAAATATGTTAAATCTTTGCAATAGCTCCATAAGTCTAATTCTAAGTATTTGTTAGTAGCCCTTGAAAATGGACCTACTGTTGGCTCCCCTCAACATATAATTATATTGTTGCACTTTTATTTACTAGAAAACTGCTTAGGAATCAAAGCAAATGAAAAGAGTGGTAGAATACCAGAAGCGTATCACATAAGAGGATAGATCATAGATATCTTGCTATCGTGTCATGACATCCGTTGCATCTCTCCAAGAGCCCTTTGCTTCAGCCAACAATCAGAATCCCATTGGAACCACCCTCGATGGGTAAGCGGTGGACTCAATAAGGCAGGGGAGAAGGATCTCATCATCCTGCCCCTAATGAGATTGAATTAGCTGACCCGCTGACCGTGGTGGGATCCAGCGAGCTCCGCGCCCAATCAGACGACCCCTGTTAACACCTACAACCCGTGACGGGGGATTACAGGGATTAGTTATTGGAGAAGCGGCTTCGGCATTAGTATAATGAACCCCTGCAGCCTGCACCCTACATCACGTCTGTTTGCCAAAAGATAGGCAGGTGCCTGATTCTGGTGCATTCAGCGTGCACCCGTTTGCTGCTACAAGCTCCACAAATTCAAATTACGAGTAGTATGGCAGGTAACGATTAATTTTCACTCTTGCACGAGCAAAGATTAGTGGTTAGGTGAAAGCCATGAGAATGAAATCCTACCATTACCATCCTTGGATTTTGCTCGGCGAGGTAATCAAATGATTGTGATAATACGAATGCAAGTAATCTCAAGAGAGCTAGTTCTTAGAACTCGTATAGAGGAGAATCCAAAGAACAATTTTAAGTCAACTGTGATTTTTAGGCTGATACTAAAACATTAAAAAATGGATAGCAGGGAAGAACCCGAAGCCTTCTGCTGTTCAATAAACTCTATCAACATCAAACTGAGACCCCCTCCAATCGCTCGCCAGAGAACCTTTCCACAGTTTGGTTGCACCAAGGAGCATCATTGACATCTCTCAGATGGATCAGAAAGCAATCCCTTCAACAGGGGTACTGCATCAGAAAAAGAAACTAGGTACCTCCTATCAACGATTTCTTTCACCCAGCAAGGCGGTTAAGCCTCTGAAGCGGTCGAACACTGTATACTTTGAACTGGAAATTTGCTTACAGTTTTACAGCTGAAAGCAAGCACCTACCGACTTTTAACGAAAAATAAACCCCATTCAGGATGGGAATGACTACACTGTGTATGAATTCGCAATGTTGAACGAATAAACTGAAAGTAAATGTTGCGATTATCGCACCAAGAACTCGGAGAACGAAAGTCACGTAGGACCAAAAAGAAACACCTCGTCACACACGAGATGTTCGCCGTTCGGCTGAACGTTTTCGGTTTACTTTCCTCTCAATAAGGGTAAGAACCTTCGTAAACATTTCTTTGTCTGTTTACATTACAGATGCAAACTTGCTAAGACCCGGGTGAACCGAAATGAAACCGTTTAGCACGAGTACTTACGAAGCTCGCGTGAGACACAACGCTTCGAGGGAGTTTTTTTTATATTCCTCTGTAAATAAACAGAAACGGATAACCAGAAACAAAAACTCTCGCTGAAACTTGGGAGAAGAAGAAAAAATTACTGCAGAGGCAGAAAATGATCTCTGCGTAAAGGCGAGAGCAGGGTCGGTAGGACGGTAGTATGTATCACGCGGAAGGGTGAAGCGGATTTCGCTGTTTATACTTGACGGAGCTTATAAAAGTCAAAACGTCAGCATTTTTATGGTTGCCACCCAGAGCGGTCTGCGGCTAAAAGACCCTCATTTCTCGCCTGCATATAAGCGCTAAGGGTTCTAACATCGCACCTTATCCAATTCTGCACCTATTGAGAGCTTTAATTTCAGTTTATAGCGATATTTAACCGTTCTACATTGTAATGGGAAATTGTAATATAGATTGCTCTTAGAAGTAATATACGGTTTAAACTTCTTTAATTTAATCTTCTCCGTGATAAACGTTATTTTTTAAATTTGATTGCAGAGAAATCTAACAAGCCCATACCATTTGACCTTATAATCCATAATAAACCCTCAAATACGAATCGTATCTTACATTCTTTACTACGTTTAGATGATCTCAAGTGCAGGAATATTTATCTTTATTGCAGCTTTCTCTACGTATGAGTATTTCCATTGTTACTCAGTCATGAACTGAAAATTTTGAGACATCTAACAGCCTACAAAAAATTCTGCTCTCCATTAAATTTAAAATTGCAATTTAATTTTGGTTACTCCGATGACACTTTGAGATACCTTTGGAGTTCCTGAAATGTTTTTGGTGACAATTGAGATACCATGGTCCAATTAGGGTTAAATTCATACATGGTAGAGTGCCTAAACTTCTTCGAAGTTTCTGGGTGAGGGGAGAAAATAGAGCGGCATTTCCTCGGTTTAGGAGATTTATTTCCGTGCCAAGCGTACTTTCACCTTATCAGCATCGTCAGGGCATTATGGTGTTATTACTATTGTGCAACAGCCATTATTGAGTTCAGAATTCTGCTAAAGGCCAGGAGGGTCCCCATGTAGGCTTGTGTACTACTAATATTATCAGTTCTACTTAGTTGTATGTACATTCTCAAAATGAGCTTCTGGTAGTGGTACATCAAATACTTGGCCGCTTATGATGTCTTGCAGTGAAAGTAGAATGGGGTTTACGTTTGAGTTTGATTTTTGAGCTGATACTTTTGAAGAAAGGGGATTGCTGGCCACATGTTCTAGAAAGTGTGCTTGGCAAGGAAATAAATCTCCTAAACCAAGGAAACGCCGCTCTATTTCTTCCCCTCACCCAGAAACTCATCCCAAGAACTCCCATCAACAATTAGAGCAATGTCATCGCTGATATTGAACAAGTCTGATCGCTGAACAGTAAAAACAAGGAAGATATCACTGGTTGAAAAGGACGCCAAGTTTGTCTTCTCCGATCTCTTTCAAGTACAACGTATATTGAAAAGGCTATGGCATCGAGAAATATGAGTTGGCTGAAGGAGACTTTACCTACCTACTTGAACAATATTCTCCGTATTGTTACGTTTGTTATGGAAAGGCAGTCTCATGTTCCCTATTACACCCTTCCACAATCATTTATTGAAGCACCCCGAGAGCCCCATCTACCCCCACCCAATCTACCTTTTCTCGTACAGATGGGATATTATCTCTTCAATGTTTCATCAGTTTCACATTAGGTCCCCTTTCTTAGAAGATCCCTCCGCCAGGCCAGAGAGATTTCTGTTTGTTTTTTTTTTGTTTTTTTTTTAATTTTTTTAGAGTGGCAGAGACTTTTGACTCTCCTAACCGAGAGTAAAGATGTCTGCCTGGGAGAAAAATGAAAGAAATCGCGGAGGACGAAGGTAAACTATTATTTACATATTCCTTTCATAGAAAGAATATTAGATACACAACCGTGGTTTCAACAACAATGAAGAAAGATACAGAAAAAAGAGAAAAATAGATCGGAGGTATGGTTTAAGAGGTGAAGTGGCCATTGAGAAAGTGAGCTTGTTATACAGCAGAATGAAATCGTAGAGTCACAACAATCAAGCAAAGAAAGAGAAGAGGAGATCGACGAATGGGAGGAGGAAAGACGAATCCGTAAAAGGAAGAATCGCCTATCAGTTTTACCCTCCTCTTTCTCAGTGAATGAATCCCACTTAAATTTCCTAGATATAAAAGCAGTTTTGGAAGATGGCGGGCAGCAGAATGTACAAACTGAAGCTGAACACTCCTAATCTAAGATCAAGAAAACTCATGGAAACGACGAGTACGTGGTAAAGCCTTCAAACCAGGTGCATTGGCACAAGTTGAATGACCACCAGTGACTGTCGAGAACCAAAACACTACACTTAATATGTAATGGAAAGAAAGAATGAGGTATGGCATATAGGGCAGAATTAAACATTTTCAGTTGGGCAGTATGAATTAATGAGCCAATTTTCACATTTTTCAGTCCTATCCAAGAAACCAATTTTTATTTTCCTTGACAGAAAAACGTTTTTCTCTCCTCACTTAATAATAGATTTAATCAACTTTCTTCAAGTTTTAGACTAATTAATGTCTGTGACCAAGTCACAAATGCCACCCCAGCCGACAGTGATGGGGGTGCGCCTGATTTTTTTTCTTCAAATTTTTGATCGAAAGTAGACCTCATCCTGAGAATTTTGACACCAGCTGTTCACTTTTTGGATGAGTAGATCTTTTTCTATGATTTTTCAAAGTTTCGAATGTTTATGACGTTACGGGACCCCCCAGTCCACTGTGACGTCATAAACATTCGTAACTTGGAAAAATCTATAAAAAGATCTACTCATCCAAAAAGAGAACGGCTGGTGTCAAGATTCTCAAAATGAGGTATAGTTTAGATTAAAAATAACAATAAACCGTTTTTCCGACCCATGCGCACGCCCCATTCAGATGTTTAGGCTTTGTTTTCCGATGTACTTAGTTTGAGTAGGTGCTGCTACTATTTTGAATCTTGACGTCCCATTTACATACTGCATACAAAGCACATACTTTACAAAGCCTCAAAATTGGACTGTTTTCTATTCATTTTTTTTTTTTTTTTTTCTAACTCCCCTCAAAGACAAAATGTCTTTTTTGACGGAGGGGGCACGCCATAAAATAAAAATAAAAAAAAGAATAATTAAATAATGGGGAGGACGCCCAGGACTCACCCGACGCCGGCCCTAGGGATGAGGGAAGATGAGGAAGGTGGGGGTGGGAGAGAAGGATGAAGGGAAGTGCCTCTATAAAACGACCACCAGTTCAAATATGAGCCGAGCAGGACACGGGTGGTGATACCACGGAGTACGCCTACTGAGATGCCCAACTCACGCAACTCCGTGGCACTTTTCCCGCACCACACCCCGCGCCATGATAAGGTTGCAGCCATCACCCTGATGTTGTTGGGTGCCACTCCTTTTAGCTCCGACACCGCTTGCCGTAAATCATTTCTATCGTACTTTCTTATCTTAGCCCGCCAAGTCTGCTCCATGTCCAAGCTGCCATTGACAACTTGGACATCCAGGATAATGCAAGACTGGTCGGGCTTGACGGCAACGATGTCGGGCTTCTTACCCTGGTCACTTGGCATGTGATACAATCTCTCCCTCTCAACATCCCAGCTGCTAGATGACAAAGCACCTGCTATCTGCTTGGCGACCGCATCATGGCGTAAAATGCGGCCCCCATGAGTCCGGGGACATTGCTGCACTACATGATACAGATGTTCATTTCCACTCCGACAGGCGCGGCAAAGGGGTAGAGTTGTCCCATGACTACCCCTCGAACACCGTACCGCAGTTGGGAGAGTTGCCATGCGGACGGCGTGGAAGTGTCGGTAGTCGCGGGCCCCAATGCCCTCCGAAGCCCAATCTACCCATTGGGAAGAGACAGGGCTTTCGGAGCACTGTCGGAGTTCTTTACCATCTACTGACTCATGCAGCGCAGCAGCGAACTCAGCAGACGAACTGGGTTTTGGAGCAGATGGTGTTGCTCGGTCGCACCATGCTAACTGCTGCCTGACAAAATCAAGATCAGCAGCCGCACGGGCGACCTCCCAGCTCGACCCTTGAAGGGCTAGCAGGCGCTGGCGGCGCAATGAAGGGATACATGCCGAGAGAGACACAATGCCAAGCCCACCGGATTTGACCGGTGCGTGAACATAGGCACTTGGGACACCAGGTGGGAACCTCAGCCAAGAGCGCACAGCAGAGCGAACTTGTCGATCTAACTCTTGCAGCCTCCCCGCCGTAAGCCTGCCAAAGACTAACCCATAAGTCAGCTTTGGCAGTAAGTACGTGCGGAGGAGGCGCAGCTTCTGCTGTGGCTTCAATGGAGCCTTGGTAACGCGAGCTAGCGCTCTACCAAGGTCCACACGGCTGGCACTAATGGTGGCCACCCCCATGAAGTCGACTCCAAGGTACCGCCAGACCTCCAACACGGATCGAGACGGGATGGGGGATTGTCCTATGACAAAACCCCCATCCACAACTTTCACCTTATGTTGGCGACCCGACGGGACCAAGGAGACCGACCCACACTTATCGGGGTTAACCACAAGTCCACACCCGGCTAGCTGCTTAGCAAATGCATTGAGGGCGATCTGCAAGCCCTCACGGGTTTCTGCGAGTAGGATAACATCATCGGCAAAAGCCAATGCTCCTACTCGCACCCCAGGGGCGAGATCAAACCCTACTTCTGTGGGCAGCTTACCCAAGGCCGTGTCCACGACCAGGTTGAAGAGGAGTGGTGATAGGGGATCCCCCTGGCGTACCCCACGCCCAATCCGTACATCCCCTGACACCTCACCTCCTGCCTCCAGGACCGTCACGCCTTCCCGGTACAGACAGGCCACATACTCGATTAACCGAGATGGGGCCCCGACACCACGAAGGCAATCGGTCAGGGCAAGGTGACTGACTGTATCAAAGGCCTTAGCGACGTCCAGAGCAGCCAGATGGAGTTGGCGGCGCTTCATACGGGCCAGCGAGATGACAGTTTGGAGAACTGTAAGGTTCTCCGCCGTGCCATCTGCTGGCCGAAACGCTCTCTGGACGTCACCAATGATACCAGCCACCTGGAGGCGAGATGCCAGTACTTTCTGGAAGTGGCGGAAGACTACCGAGGACACAGAGATCGGTCGATAGCCTCCAGGCCCACTTCCCCCTTTCTTTGGGATGAACACTGTTCGGGCTCGGGTTAACGCTTTCGGGGGTCTTCCCGCAAGGAGGAGTAGGTTGAGGACGAGCAGCTTAATCGTCTTGGGTGCTTTATTCCAGCGACGGGCGGAAATACCATCAGGTCCAGCGGAAGTGGAGTTCTTGACACGGCACTTATGTGCCTCGTCAGACAGCACCGGCGAACACATGATGCTGCGCAAGGAATCCCTGGTAGAGACTGGGGGAACCACACGCTCTCCAGGGTCGTGACTGGGAGCACTCAGAAGTGGCTCCCAGAAGTCCACAAACTCCTGGAGAGGGGGTTGAACTTGATTTTCCCCAGGCTCCTCCAGTACCTCCGCAGCCACACGCGCCGGATGCTTCCTCCACAAACTCTGAACCCGGTGGTACTCCCGCCGTCTTGCTTGTTTAGCTGCTCTGCGACCTCCACGCAACACCACTCTAGGAGGAGGTCCCTCCTGGTGCTGCGTCACGGTCGTGTCCCCAACCCGCGGGAAGATTCTCCCTAAATAGGCTGCCACCTCATTTTCCAGGTTATCCAGCCCTTCAGCAGCCCGCCTCGCCAGATCCTGCAGGTAGGTGCTTTCATAGCCGTCAATTGTACTACCTGCCCCCCGAGCCTCAAAACTTCGGTCTTCAGATCGGCAAGAAGACCGGAGGTCCCGGGGGAGGGATACTGAATGGCAGGCTGCTGCTCCACGCCAGCAATAGGAGATGCGGGAGAAGCCCCACTGCTATTTGCCAGGATCGCTTCCTGGACAAGCTGCTTATAGTGGGGCTTCAGGCGGATGTTCTTGATGGCAATGACTGTGCGCATGGGAAAACGTTCGCTTAAATAAACATTGATATTGCGTACCCCATCGCGCACAGCCACCACCTCATCTGCCGCCATCCTGCGCAATTTCTCGGAAGCATACCTGTGCTGTACTCGTTCAATATCAATGGCAGCATTAGCAGCAACAGGATGCTTCCGTCTGACGTGGAGACCAAGGCCGGACCTGGTAGTGAAAGCTCACTCACAATGGGCACACTGGTGGTTCAAAGAGGCAGTGGAAGAGGAAGAGGGTAGGGATGATGAGGAAGAGGAGGAGGGTGAGGATGGCCGACGCCCCTGCCTGGGGCGCCTCTGAGCGCCTCCCCTAGAACCCCGCGTGCCAATGGGCAGGCGGGGGTTATGAGGCTGATTGTTTTCTGTATCCATAACGGGGGGGCGCTTAAATTGAAGGGTCAGGGAACCCGTTGACAGGGGTTCCCTCCCTATTCGCCAGAGGGTCATTCAGCCACCCCTGGAATTTCAAGAGGGGTTCACCAAGGAAACCTAATGGGACCACCTCTGTCCATCCCAGGGGGCCCGGGTTGCGCGACGGGGACGCATGACCTTGACTTGGGTAGGGATAAGAAGGGCTCCAAGGAGATAAAAACACCCTCTATTGCCCTACCCCAGCAACGGAAACAGGTCTAAAACGCAAAGTTTGTCAGATCCAATCAAAATTGGAATTTCTCGCTATATTTTCCTGATTTGAGAATTTGGCACACAAAATACCATCCTGAATAAAGCATGCTACTTTTTTAGACCGCATTTTCCGGATCAATTTTTAACACCCCCTTCCTCATTACTGATCATTAGTTGTCAGTGGATCATTAGCTTCACTTGCAATTCTCCATGTTCATCCTCGAGCACCCCTCAACGGAGTTCGTTATGAAGTTCTCCCCATACCAGGAATCCGCCGTTCTCTCGTTAACTTGGCACGAGTTGAAAAGTGATTTTCCCCAGTTCAAACTTCCCAAGTTGATCCCTTATTGGTCCCAGCGAGGCAACACCCCTGGCCAGTCTTTTAAAACTTGGCCAATACTCTCCCATGAAAACTTCGTTTACAAATTGATCGACCAGTCTCACAAAACTCTAATTTTTTAATTTTGTTTATGTTCAAAGTAGACAAAAAAAATCTTACTTTTTCCAATTAAGTTCAAAATAGTAGGTAAGTAAAGTGATCGGCCGTATTAAAGCAGTCAACAATATAATCCTATAAAATCCAACTACAGCCGTGATGAAGAGATCTTTCCATCAACTTACTAATTAACCAAACTGTTCAACTTTTAGAGACAATCAAGACAAGTGACGAAGAAAAAGAGGTTTCAAAATTCACCATCTGTCAAAAATATTCCATTGACAAATTTTTAGATAAATATTATCGTAATGGCCACCAAACAGCGGTGACCGTTATGGAGCGGTTTACTACCTTCCGTAGGTGAACATTTGGGCTGTGGATATAAAAAACCTAGAAAATTCGTGCTTTTGGCCAACGGAGATGCCCAAAATCATTCCTACCATCCCTCTTTTTTTAAACGTATGGCATATTCAAAATCAGCATTAAATTTCACAAAATACGACTCGTTTTCATTTTTCCATGACTAATTTTTAAGGCTTACCACCAACTAGGACCATCAAAACCGAGAGGCCTAGGGTTGGCCTCATTCGAAGCAAAACATGATTTCGTGCACTCTTTCTTCAACTTTCTTCCAATGGGGCTTCACACAAAAGGGTATTTTAAAACAACATCTGAATCATTATATTCTGGGAACTGAAACATAGAGTACAGTCGGAATTAGTACGAAATTTTCTACATGAATTTAGGAAGAAGGTTTTTATGAACCAAAACCTCTATTCACTACTACGATGATATTCGCATGACTAAAGTAGGAAAATCACTGCTCTACTTTATGAAGAAAAGGTGAAAGAAAAATACATTTTTACCTCATAAATCAAAATATTTCCCACAGCCTGGAGGCGTGGATGGAGTTGCGTGATGGCCATAGTGAGGAGCTCAGTATAAATGGAAGGAAGGTGGGAGCGTATTTTGTAGATAATGTTTCTAGTGAAACAGAAGTTAACAAAGTTGGACGTTTTTATGAAGTAAATTACTCCCCCGATAGGCGCTAATTAAGATTGCTCACTCCCTCATAAATTCTCGTTTTCCTTTTGGTAGCATACCTTCCAACTGGCATACGAATGTAGGTCGTACTTTAACGATTCAAATTATAGTTGTTCTGTAGCATTAGAGTCATTATAGAGTTCGCAATAACATACCGGAAGTCAGAAAGGTACAACTACTATAAACCGTGATAATTGGAGGGAAAATTAATCTTTTCACCAAAGAATTTCCTGGAAATGCAGTGTAACAACGTACTAAAAATTATGTAAATATTAGAGTTATACATCTTGTTAGGGAGGTGGAGTTACCATGATTGATTCCATTAGAGCGATAGTATGTTCTATGACTAGAGTCATAACATTTTCCCGGGGCCAAGTAACTTGTAACAATAGGAAAAAACCATGTCAATTTAGCTGTATGTATGATTCAGGCTCGTATTATTATCGAGTAGGTACCAACAAGGTAGGGATGGAATATCGGTCACCACACAATTGTCGAAAACGTAGTTACTTCTGATTTTTCTCTCTATCTGTTTTCCACATCGACGGTAATCATAGATATTGGAGATTAGAATCCCTCTAATACGAGTAGATCACGAAATGTGCACTATGCTCAGGGCTGATGGTCTGCTGGCGAATTCGAGGCAAGATACATCTGTAACCATTAATAAATGATTCACTCTTTATGGTGATAGTATTATATTTGGCCAACCTGATTCTGAAGCAGAAATTAACATCGTTGGCAACTAATAAGTAAGTAGCTGATCAAAGAATTTATTTAAATTCATTCATTGGAGGTTTCCTACTGCAGTTAGCTAAAGCCATTTTGTCAGTTACCGCAATTTCTATGGTTATATCTTTATTCGAACACACCAGTAAGCTAAAATGTGGTTAACGGCCATTAACCCTAACTGGACCATGGTGTCACTGGTGTCATCGAAAACATCGTAAGGATTCCACAACTATCCCAAAGTGTCACTACATCTATATTTCAAATTAAAAATTTATGGACAGAGCTGCATTTTTTAACAACTTTTTACAGGTTTAATCAAAAAAGTTATGACAAACATTTTGAAAACTTTTTGATTTGTTTGGAAATTTTTGTCATAACTCTATTTTGAGACTTCCAATAGTTCCCCAATTCCCACAAAAAAATCAGCTGTAGATTAAATTTAAAATTGAAATTTAATTTTGGCTAGTCCAGTGAGACCATGGGACAGCTGAGGAGTTCCTGGGATGTTTTCGGTGACACTAGTGACACCATGGTCCAATTAGGGTTAACTGATTTTGGTTGAACAGTTGAAATTAAGTTAACATCCCCCCAATCTCATCAATGACATCTCCCCGTACAAGCTGATCTAGTGATAAGATGTTGTCAAAACGCTAGGAGTTTGTGCACCTCAAATGCAATAACAAAATGCCTCTTGACCCGTGGCCGACTCGAGTGTAAGGGAGAAATGGCATAATTTGTGATTTGAAAAAAAGGGGAAAAAAACTTCAAAAAGATCCAAAATCCTCCTTGTCAAACCCCAAAGTCTCAGCCGGAACGTCGATTTCGTTGAAAAAATTCACGTTTTTCCGCGTTCACTCGCAAATTTCTCTCCTAAATTAATTAATCCTCGATTGTAGGATTAGATTCTATTTCCAATTCCTGAATATTCGTTAAGACAAGACGTATGTGGAAGTTCATTTACTTGATGCTTTTGTAACAAGACTACTTAATTACCAACTTTATGAATCGACTCCCACAAATAAATTGATTCAGGTGTTTTGTTAAAAGTTGAATCTATTTGTCAAGAGTTTTAAATCGATTTGATATAAGTGAACTTCCATTTCCCAATAGTTCAATTTATGTCAAATTAAACAATGTGGTAATATTGTGTCTATGCCACACAATCGATATCTGCTGGAGTGAACAAAATACTGATACGAGTGCATAGAATAATTAAAATATACCTATACGGCGCGTTTTTTAATTGGGGTTCCACCCATGAGTAACAGGAAAACGACGTATACTTGTCCCCTTGTTCTTTCAACCCCAATTAGGGTTTTGAACTGCTGGTCAGAAGTAGATTATTGTTATTTACATAGTAAGGCATCAGACCACAAGCGTACGAGACGAAGGTATATCGGGAGAGCAGTTAAATCTAATCGAAAACAGGCAACGTTGCGGGACAGATCGATCTGTTTTATTACTAGTCAGGGCTCGATGCAACCACCCAAGTGTAAAAGGCCCTCAAAACTATAGGCTTCAGAAAATGACTCATCCTACAAATGCGGAGGGGGTTTATCCATTAAACATTAGGGTTCCCATCATTATCAGAAAACTAATTAACAGATAAGAATTAACTTCGAGCCAACACCTCCCTTATTGACACACAAGGGAGAGGTGTAAGGGTAGAGGTGAAGGCATTAAGTTTGAAATATCTACTAAGGGTCAAATTTACAGGACTCATTAAGCTCTTTCGTTATTCAAGCCCACGCATATAATTTCAGCAGTTGCTCATTTATAACAGCCTGCATTAATTATGTTACTATGTAATAATTTGCAGCTTCATTGGGTCTTCTAGAGAGAAAAAGATCAATTCAAATATGATCCATGATTGTACGATTTCAATGAAAATATCAAGAATGTTGACGAAGAACACATTGTATAGTATTGTTGCTTTTTTTCGAAAAAAAAAAGACTTTTGCAATTACTTTAATAACAATAACAAGATAACAAAATCAGCAACCATAACGTAGAGAATGTTCCAAGGATGTCCCACCAGTTGCATCTAGCTTGTATTGTGTACCAACATGAA
Organism: Apolygus lucorum; assembly: GCA_009739505.2. NCBI lineage: Eukaryota > Metazoa > Arthropoda > Insecta > Hemiptera > Miridae > Apolygus > Apolygus lucorum. The sequence goes on from CM019180.2 coordinate 41,229,941, forward strand.
TCAAACAAACAACCTACACAGCTACTGTTAGCCTGCTTAGTTGCTAGCAGTGCGAGGTAACTTCAATTTGAAAATACAAGTGGATGAGCGTGGACCATAAGTAACCTCATGACCAGTACCCATAGGAGACTGAAAAATCGGCCTGCACCAGGAGACAAATTTCGCAGCATGCGTTATTCAAGAAACAGAATGCTCGACCCTAGACCGTAGTTTCCAACAAGCAGCCCTCTCTTGGGTATCATAGAACACACCGAACGATGGTAAATGAGAAAGGCAATACAATATTCAAACTTGACGAGCAATCTTTCCTAACAAACTAGCTGAAACTACATTAGTTCAACAAATCTCAACACGAAGAACAAAACAAGGGGTGCTGCCGTTGGTTTCCATGTGTCGGAAGCTTTCATTAGATTGTTATGAATTTGTAATGACATCCCGCTGTGCCGCACATGACTCAGCAAAGCCATACGGATTCATAAATGATCCTGAAATCCGAGGGAAGCCTCAGGGGTGAGCGGCGAGAGGGAGATAGGCCAGAATCCGTATCTGCCTGCTCCAGCACCGCCCAGAGACCAATAAAAGTCAGCAATTACCCAACAGATGAACCGCTTTGATTGAACAAGCGCTCTTGGAAGGGGTTTTAACCCCATTGATTTCGATTCAGGTGGTCATGCTAAAGAGGACTTATGATTATAATTGATAAGAAACAGAATCGATGTAAAACTGAGGGATTAAAATTAAGTTATAAATAAGAAGCGTAGGGTGTTGAGAGTATTTTCGAATGAAAGAAAACCTATCGGTAGTAGTTTCAGAGGCAATAGCAGGAGATCTGGAGTGAATGGATGACGGGTGGGCAACGCTGAGATTGAACCCGCGTATTTCTCGTGATATGATTTGGATTACTAAAGCCAGATTTAGATTTTTCCCGAAGAGCGTATATTCTCCTTCCACCATCTGTCGGAAGAAATACTACCTACATCACTCGACTCTTACAAAAAAAATCTTAAGGGGGTCTCAGTCGGTCACCGTTCGTTGCTAGTTCCGGGTTAGTATGCCATAAATTACCGACACTCAAACTTTAAAAATTGTACCTAAATTTGAAATTTTCAAGGATTTTTAAATTTATTAGTGCACCAGCCTAGGGAATTGAAAAACTAAAATATTTCCTCTGGAATCATAAAAATTGAACAATAATTGCCGGCAAAAAATGGGAAAACCTAACTGAATAAACAGTTTTCCCATTTTCGCCGGCAATCATTGGGGGAACGAACGGCGACCGACTGAGACCCCCTTAAAATCCATTTGTGCTGCCAACCTTTCAAAGCTTCAAATACTATACTAACATTTGACAACTCGGGAATTATTCTAATAGGGGTATTCACGGTTGAGCTTATCGTGTTAAACGTGTTAAGTGGTAAACTTGTTAAACGAAAAAACCGTGAACAACCCCAGTCGACTCGTGTTATACGTGCTAAAGTTATTGAAGTCTCATCACTCCTTCTTCTTCGATTACCTGACTAGATCGCAGCCATTAGGGTCGTATGGTTATTGTGTGGCATGATTCGGTGGAGGAAGTGTGAACGAGAAGGGGAAAACGCCATAAATACGGTAAAAATGAGGAGAAAAAAATCTACAACGACCATTAATGTTTGTTCCATGGCAAAGAAACAAGCAAAGTTTTTTTACCACAGGAGACAACTTTTATACCACCTATATTGTTTACAGATTTTTTACATTTTACGTTGAAAATTTGAGGATTACTCACTGCAGTCATGTCGAAGAAAAGTTATAAACAAGAACTTGTTGATGATGAAGTGGTCAAGAAAACAGTTTTGCATTTTTCCTTCACTTTCATTGCATCTATTTGTTCCTCCCAACTACCTTTCTCTTCCCTCCATACCTCCAAGAGACCTCCATACCTTCAACTCCAACTCAAATAACTCACAAAATAACCGAGACAAACAAACGAACTCCAACTCAAAAAAACTAAGACGAAACTAATTACCTAACTCACAAGTAAACTGACTGAAAAACAGCTGGCAAGTTATCGGCCATTTTCTTTCTGATGTTGCGAAGGATAACACGTTTAGCACACACTTTAACAGACCATTCGGGTGTGTTAACTTGCGACGACTGATAACACACTTTGATAACATGTTTACGACCGATTCGTTCGACGTTAAACACGTTCTTGACGTATAACACGTTAACACGTCGAAAACGGCCCGACCGTGAATACCCCTAATATACTCGTACTAGAAAGAACTAAACGCTTCACACTCGATTCGAAAAATAGAAAGCTTCATATGGAAATTTGATTACTGGTTACGCAGGAGGCAAAACTGCATACAAATCGAAGAAATGAACAACGATCGCATTTTAGTCAGATATAATTTGAACGGAGATTAGACCTCTTTTGTGATTCACACTCATGATTCTGTTTTATCGAAGGAAAACCTTCAAGTACTCGTAGGGACCGAACGGTTTGTCCTACAGAGCTCCGGGTGGTCTCAAAAATTTTTTTAAATTCAATACTATTTAAAATTGTTGAAAAAACGATACCTTTATTTCGAGAGTTTTCGAGCTAGGGCACTCTTGAAAATTTTAACCCTTAATTTTCACCCCTTAGAAGTGACTGACATCAACCAAAAGCTTCGCGGCACAACTAGACCTCAAATGGAGCCCATATACCAAATTTGAACCAAATCGGTCCAGTGTTGCTAAGAAAAGTGCCGCGTACGGACGGACGGAAATTTTAACACAGAATGTGTTTTTGCGATGACCTACCGAAAAAAAATCGTCACGAAAAAGCGACAGAAAAAACCGTTACGCGCCTTTTATAATGATTTTCACGTGCAACCAAGCCGTTGGTAAGGAAATAGAACTCCCGCAGTGAAATTTGAGAGGGCGGGTCAATGGAGAATGCTGAAGGCGCCTGAGTGGATTGAAAATAAAATAAATAATTGTTAGACATTTAATTTGGTCTAAAACCCTATAAATGTGCGCATCCACAAAGCAGGATATCCCTTTTATAATAACTTTTATTATAAAATCCCTTTTATTATAACTCTTCATTTTCATCTTCTCTTGAAAGAAGGAAGAGAGATTCTCCTTTTTGGACGAGGTGTCATCTGTTCATACAGCATAAACGTGAGGTTCATATCAATTGAAAAGCATAGGGTTTTAAAACATTTATAGGGTTTTAGACCAAATTAAATGTCTAACAATTATTTATTTTATTATTGCCAAAGACTCCACATTTATTATTGTTGTTTTTTATTTAACGGATGACTAGCATCGCAAAAACACATTCTGTGTTCCTATGATTTCATACAGAGTATGGAAAAAGAAATAAACCGGGGGGTGAAGGGGGGCGGAGCCCCCCGCCGAGGCGCAAAGCGCCGAGTTTTTCATTCGATTTTTGGAGTCTACGTACCTTAAAACGTAAAATATCAAATTTTGAGGGGGGTTAAAATTTATTTTCTTGCTCGATTCCAAAGGCTTATTATTGAAAATAATAAACCAAAAATAAGGTTTAAAAATGATGATTTTTAACTGTTTTCAGTCTGAACCTGTAGGTAATCGTTGCATTAACAATGTAAAGACATTAGAACCTAGCTAACTACAGGCGTTTCCGCTAGAAAGAGGCGTTTGTGTAATTTCTTGTGTTTCTACCACCTACACTGATGAAAGGAGCACTTTGGAATTGGAGGTAACATTTTTGATTTTGAACTCAAACTACCAGGGATATAGAATTATGAACTCATCAATTTACTCCTTTCCTACTAGGTATTGGAAGCTTCCAAAACTACTTATTAGGTCGACCTGACGATGTTTACATACTGACATGGTGAGACTGAATCTTCCTCTGATGGCCAACATTCAGTATCCTTCTAGAAGGCGAAGGGAGATTCGTTAAAATTACACCAGGTATCGCCATTTTCCTCATAAGAAAACTTACTTCGACGAAACAAATTAGTCTCTAGGAAAGATCTCCAACTTCTGAGTGAAACTGAGCAGAATGTTGCACGATGTGAAATATTAATCTTAATTAATCAAACTTAGAAAACATCCGAAGTACCTATAGACCTGACAGAACTAAAGCAGGTACATATCGACTACCTCCGATTGTAGGGATCCGATTATAACAAGATGGTTATTATTAGGTATGAGTTGGTGAGATTGATTTACACATCCAGTAACAAACTAATTTGGAAACACGTTCTAAATACTGTTAAAATTTGAGTTTTGAAATAATTGAATTGAAAAAATTATACCAAGTGGGTGTGGCACATAGCTTCCTCGTATCCATAACCGTAGTCATAGTCATAGTCTCAAAACAACAATCTCTAAGTAACTTCCACTACCCTCATAGGGGACCATCTACACGTCAATCTGAACAATCCTAGAAAATTTCATCAAATTCGTATAAAAATTTTAGTGTTATGGCTAAAAATGTTATGGCTAAAAATGTAAGTGTTATGGCTGTTACAAGGATTTTACGTTTGCGCATGCGCAGCGGCTACTATAAGTCCGGGGGTGATGATTTTCATAGGGGACCTTTTACAACCTAATCTGCACAATCCCTTAAAATGTCATCAAAATCGAACAATAAATTCATATAGTTATGCCGGTTACAAGGATTTCATGACAGACAGACAGACACGGAACCAAAATTGTTCAGAAAGCTCGCGTACAACGCGAGTGGAAATTTCGATTTTTTAGAACTTTTTTTTCAACCTTGAAAAGTGAAAACAAAGCTTCCGCTACCTTGGTAGACTCGGAAGCAACACTGGTTCAAGGTTTAGGCACTTTTTTCTGGTTGTCGCCGATTAACAGGTAGAAAAGCCACATCGACTAAACTTGATAACTTAAACTAACAGGTAAATACAATTACACGGTATTTTACCCAAGAATACCGGTGTTATTCCTGCAGACGTGGCGTAGTAGGAATGATATTATAAAGGCAGACATGCCGTAGTCCCCCATTTTTGTGTTCAATATCGGGTAAACTGTTGGAAAATTTTCAAAAATAGAATATACGTATCAATGAAGGGTTGGGTTCGAATGAAAATTCTTCGGTTCGAGAAGTTCCAAATATTTAACGAAGAGGAATGCCGGGAGGGAGGACTGCACAAATACTCGTGGAAAACCGGTCTTGCTTTGCGAAGGTTACCTACCGCTACAATGAATCCTACTGGTGTCTTCAACCAGTGGGCATACTGGGCAAAAAACGCGGCGAACCGAAAACAGTATGGCTCGAGGAATGTGAGATTCAGATTGAACAGGTAATATGAGCATGTATAATGAGCATCTACGTCTAATTAGGTACCTGAAAAACTATAAGTATTCCGAAACGGACTAGTGAATTAACTTTGAATTTCTTCTTTGAGCAATTTAAGCAGAGGTGGCTGCAGTGTTGCTAGGCGTACGATTTTATTGTTTCATGCTAGAATAGGGTGTGCGCCTGGGTAGGAAAAACTGTTTATTGTTATTTTTAATCTAAGGTAGACCTCATTCTGAGAATTTTGGTACCAACCGCGACCTTCTAGCGTGTGTAAATCTTTTTCTATGAATTTTTAAAGTTTCGACCGTTTATGACGTCACAGTGGGCTGGGGGGTCCCGCCCAGGCGAGAGGGGCGCGTGACGTCATAAACGGTCGAAACTTTGAAAAATCATAGAAACAGATCTACTCACGCTAGAAGGTCGTGGTTGGTACCAAAATTCTCGGGATGTAGTCTACTTCCGATTAAAAATCTAAAAAAAATCAAGGCGCACCCCCCATTTAAGGGATCTGTACGATAATTTAAGAAAGACATACACGAATTTCGCCCCTTCTCCATAATTAATCCATAATTGAGGAGTTTGATTCCAAAAGGTAGGTACTAAAGACCATTTTTTATCGAAATTGAGAACACTTTCCCAGAGTTTTAGGAGGGTAGGTAGTTCTTCACAAAAAATGCGATCGTTTTGTAGCAAAAGATAATCTAATCCCTTGAAAAACGGGAGTGAATATTTCGTTTTGTTCCAAAAAGTACTATATCCATAAATCTGATATTTCAAATCTCGTTCCCAATTATTTTAAACTTTGAACTGAATGGATATAGTACCTTTTGAAATCAAGCTCCTCAATTTTGAACTTTCTCGTCTTAAATCAAATAATGAAGTTCTCAATAATAATTTTTATGAATAGGTCGGGTAGGTGAGACTTTTATTAGCTTTATCTCTACTCCAGTTTTATCCCCACGAAGGCTGATGGTACGTTGAATATTTCATTAAAGAAGGAGTCCACTTTCATTGACGAGATGTGCTAAGTAGACAGCATTTTCCACAAAAGCGTTGACAAAAGACGGTTTCCATTACTACCTATTATCGTCATTGAACTCCAAACAATGTTATCAATACTATTTATAAGCTAAGGAACCGATCGAAATGCACAACGAGATTTGTTATCGTAAGAGACTTCTGCATTCTAGCCGTTGGCTTGACATCTTAGTACGTGATCATCCCAACGCAGTAACCGCCTAATTTCTGAATCTCACATTTACTAGCTGAGAGTTCCGCCTGTGATTGGCCATAGCCTCTCGTTGCACTTTTAGCTTGCCAAATATTGTTTTGAAATATTCATGCTGCATAATGGAGAAATTAAATAGAGGAAGGTTACTGTAAGGATGTGAAGAGTTGAGCCTACAACTGTCTTCTTATTGACCAAAGCTCGGCAAATATCGTAAATCTTCTACTCGACCTTCTTCCCATAAATTGTTCCGAATTCCGCACCAATGTAAGCAATCAGAGCTAAAAAATAACTAATTTCGTAATCAGAAAATCATAACACGTATTTTAGTTGGAACCTTGGACATTTCTGTATTTATGTATCATCTGCCTTCATGGCTTAAAACTAGCGTGGATTAGGGATGGGTATCGTTATAAAAGTATCGATACTGTATCGTATCCGAGTATCGATATCCCAAGTATCGTTGGGCATGAGTATCGATATTTTAAAATATCGAGTATCGATACTTTAGTGTCACAAACTATCAATATCATCCAATTTTTTCAAGAAAAATAATTTTTTCAACAACTTTTATTCATTTTTTGCTATTGAGAGTCCAAACAGTGTGATTTTTTCCATGATGTAAACGTTATTTGTGCAACCAAAGAGTAATGACCCAAAAGCCTCTCTATCTTCTTCATTTTTTAGCCATTATGTTGAATTTTCCGCAAGAACAGTATCGATATTCGATATTTAGAAATATCGGATCCAAAGTATCGATATCCAAAAATATCGGATAGTGCAGTATCGATACTAAAATATCGAATATCGGTACGAAAGTATCGATATTTTGAAATATCGAGTATCGATACCCATCCCTAGCGTGGATGAAGTAAAGTTGGTACTTGACCACTTACAATCCTCCTTACCATCAGCCCTCTCAATGAAATCTTGATTGTGAAGGTGTGAAGTCAGTATGGTGTGGTAGGTAGTATAGTATAGGTAGTATAGGTAGGTACCAATAGTTGGTAGGTAAAAAAAACTTGGTAGGTAAAATAAAGTTAGTAGGTGAAACGCTGCAAATCATTGCTCAAAGGTTTATTATTTTCTGTATGAATCACCCTTCTGTATAGATCGCTGGTTCTCCATCAATAGCACCTACCACCATCTGTATTCTCCCTTGACCTTGCCTCTCAAATTTCAGCTTCCTGCGTTCAACAGGATTGAAAATGGCTTCGGAGCTCACTCAGCTGATCAGTGCTCTTCCAGGCGTCTCCAGCATTCGAGAAGATCTTCACTCTTCAGATCACTGATCAGCTGAGTGAGCTCCGAAGCCATTTTCAATCCTATTGAACGCAGGAAGCTGAAATTTGAGAGGGAAGGTCAAGGGAGAATACAGATGGTGTAGGGATGGGTATCGTTATAAAAGTATCGATATTTTGTATCTATACTTTAGTGTCACAAACTATAAATATCATCCAATTTTCTCAAGAAAAATGATTTTTTCAACAACTTTTATTCATTTTTACTATTAAGAGTCCAAGCAGAGTGATTTTTTCCATGATATAGGTAAACGTTATTTGTGCAACCAAAGAGTAATGATCCAAAATCCTCTCTATCTTCTCCATTTGTTAGCCTTTATGTTGAATTTTCCGCGAGAACAGTATCGATATTCGATATTTAGAAATATCGGATCCAAAGTATCGATATCCAAAAATATCGGATAGTGCAGTATCGATACAAAATAACGAGTATCGGTACGAAAGTATCGATATTTTGAAATATCGAGTATCGATACCCATCCCTAAGATGGTGGTAGGTGCTGTTGATGGAGAACCAGTGATCTATACAGAAGGGTGATCTATACAGAAAATAATAAACCTTTGAGCAATGATTTGCAGCGTCTTACTAATCGAGAGATCTCTTGAATCAAAGAATCGACCAACTATCTGCCTATTGTGGTACGAACGCCCAAGATCGCATCGGTTATCCTGTCAAATCAACAAAAAATATCAATTTATTTTGTTGTGAAGGAACGCTGTGGTTTCCCCATGATCATAAGGAGTTCGACTAAAATTTAGAAGTCTGGATTTATCTTGCCCTTCTTGGGATGGGCTAATGTGACTAGACTGGCGAGAACAATCTGCTTAGCAGAGCAAATGTTCACATCTGCATAGGAGGTACTTGGGTGTGATTTTTTACTTCAAAGATTGTATCACTTAAGGGTTACAAACTTGTCGAAGATACCTAATCTACGGTGCAAAAAACGTTGAGTTGTGCATAATCTACCTAGGTAGGTACCTATTCCAATGTTTGGTAGGTATCAGGCTACTCAAAATATGAATATACACGACATAATATGAATATTTGGACAAAAATTTGTTAGCCAACAGGGAGGTGTGTCATCTCAGTACCATATAGCTGAACGTATCGTATCTACTTCGAGTATATCTCGAGAAGACAGACAGCTATCGAGATGAGTAGGAATTGAACCTTGAGCTCTGAATCTGCTGGAATTGGAAAATGGATAGTATCTGTACAGATTCGTATTCTAGAGTTTATTTGATCGTTATTCAAGAGTTCAAGTTCCGTGAAAAATCAAGTTAATGACCAAATTAGTAGGAACCTATCTAAGTATACAAAACAAAACAAAACAAAAAATGTCTCTTAGCAATTTTCTTTTAACCCACTCAAAATTCCTTTTTTTCGCTTTAAAGTTTTTCTTCGCGTTTTTGACCTTACGGCACTGACATGGTCATAACTCCCTTATTTCTCCTGAAAATTCGATTCTGACTACACCGTTAGAAAGAGCGTTAAAGTCCTAAGCTACCTAGGGCTAAATCAAAATATTTCAGCAATAAAATAGTTCCAAAAAATCAAGTCAAAAAGCCAACTTTACAAATTTTTCTAAACTTGACTTTCTTCGACCAAAGTTTTCCCTCTAAATCCCTGCCCATTTCGATAGGCGCTCTTCGGAGAAAACATGCTCAAATTGTCAGCTTTTCAACGGTCTATCAATTTTTCTTTTTAACATTCAAATTGGAAGAGTAAATGAAGTTTAAGTTTGTCAAAAAACGTGTGTTTTACAAGCAAATCCAGTGTTTCAAGCGGTTTATGGTCTCCCTCGATCTCAAGACGGCTTAGCGAGTTTGGTATCATTTTCTATGTAATTTTTTACGCTGAATCCAATGGTGATACTTCCAAATGATTCTGACGGCTAGAAAGTGGATTTTTCTAAGAAAACCTTCGTTTTTCGTACAAAGAATACGCATTATTCGTAGATATGGTAGTGAGCATAAATATAAAAGTAACACCTTCCTACTCAACAAAAACACCGAATTTCTAGCTGATTGAAGTTTTTGTTGAGTAGAAAGGTGTTACTTTATGCTCACTACCATAGGAGAAATAAGGGAGTTATGACCATATCAGTGCCGTAAGGTCGAAAACGCGAAGAAAAACTTTAAAGTTAAAAAAAGCAATTTTGAGTGGGTTAAAAGAAAATTGCTAAGAGACATTTTTTGTTGGAAATACCTTGTAGAATGGAACCCTGAAGTTATGCCCATCCAAAGTGTAGTCACCCTGTAGATATCGATACCTGACAGCTACAAGGGCCAATCTGAAATTTAGCGATTTTCGTAAATTGATGTTCGACAATTTTCCGTCTTCCCATTTTCCAAAAAAAATAATTGCTTCCCTATCTGCCGGCGGCATGTCTCAAAAAATTGCCGAAAATGAGCTATTACCCACCGACGATGGGTTGCAATTTGCACAAATCTTCACAAAAATTGTTGCTGGCTTCAGGCAATAAGCAATAATATTGCTCCACTCAAGGGAATCATTGCTGTAGATACTGAGGAACTTTCCCGTCTTAATGGGGCAATGAAAGTAGTAAGATTGTAGTAGGCGACTCTTACCTCTGTTGCCAAATTATAGAAATAAGACTCACCTCAGAAGAAGCTATGAGACAGGCAGGCGACCGGCAGACGTCGAACATGAGGGCGTGAGGGATGGACGGCCAGATGAGACTCATGATGAGGATCGCCAAAGTCAGCGCGAACAAGGCGAAGAGAAGAAACGCAAGAAGCAGCAGACCCAGGCGGGACAGACCCGTCTTGTGCGTCGCCCATTCCTCGAATTTGGACGTCGGAGGGTTGAATTTGACGGACTTGAATCTGGGTTTGCTGTTCGAATTCGCTTTGATCGTGTTGTTCTCGGCGTTGGCGGCGTTTCTCTCGACGTCCAGAGGCTCCGAGGATGGATCGTCTCTGGTTTTATTCAAAGACTCCATCGACTTTCTTTTGTTGTTTTGAGGACGGATGCACGGCTCATCCTCGTTCGTCGCGTCGTCCGTCTCGTCCGTAGAATTTATCGTCGGGAGCGGTTTGCTTTTATAATCCCCATCCATCATTTACCTGCTCGGGATTTGTCGACGACTAGAGCAGAAGAGAATGGAAATCACCAAATCGGGTAGAAAGGGAAACCTCAATCAGCCGGCCCCATATGCCTGGCGACGGGCCTACAAGAATGTCTCAAGTCTTGAGCCAACGGTTCTTCGCCGCTCGTAAACAAAACAACAAAAACGTCAAATTCCTCACCTCAAATCGACAACAGTCCCTTCGCGATCGTCGATACCGCTAGATGAAGTCACTCTCTAGGTATATGAGAACTTTCGGTTGAAAAATACGACGGAATTCAGCGCGTTCAAGTCACAGAAAGACACCCGCGACGCGACCGTATTAGCACTTGGAGCACGGAAGAAAGGTTACTGAAGAGCTGCTGGGTCGTGTTGTGGACGTGTGGAGGTCGAGCGGTGGGACTTGAATGAGGGTTGGCGTGCTCGCCGCCAGGTGCCGCCACTTCCCGGGGAAGTTCGGGAGGTCGGGTCAGAAGCAACAGGTAGCTGCAGCCCGCGCATCTCCAGAAGGTACGTCCCCTTGATTTTCTGTTATTTCTCTCCAGCCTCGTTCCAAATTTGGTATCGTGAAGGTGCAACAATCGGCATGTCGCCAACTTCTCCAAAACTGAAACCACATCCATTGAAGGCGAAACAGTGATTCAATAATAATAGTAATAATAATAATATTTATTGCCAAAGACACTCATATCACAGAGTAGAGCAACAAGTCATAAATAAGTAATAAATAAGTCATAAGTAAAGTAGGCAGGAGTAAGGATGTGGTTTATAAGAAAGGAATTCGGTGGCTGTATAAAATTCATGGTTAATAAGATACGCTTTTAGTTGTCTTTAGAACATCGGAAGAGTGAAATTGCTGATAATTTTTTGGAGAAATTGTGTATAATGGTTGTAGAGTCTAACTGCACTGTATTCAAAACCACGCTTAAAAAATTCAAGGTGGTGCTCGGGAACTAGCAGCATGCAAGAGCGTGAGGTCAATTTTGCAATGGCTAAATAGCCCTTGACGTCTAGTTATGAAGCTTAATGCTTCGTAGATGTACAGCGAAGGGAGAGATAGAAGCCCTTCTCTACGAAATAGTCCACGACACGAAGAATTTGGTGGATGGCCCAGCAGTATTCGGAGGGCGCGCTTCTGAATTTTGAAAATTCTTTCTAAATTGCTGGGGCTCATCCAAAAAATCATTCCATAGCGTGCCCTTGAGAGGAAAATCCCGTGGTATGCAGCGAGCAAAGTTTTCCTCGATACGACAGGTCGAAGCTTCCGAAGGCAAAAAAACACGCTGCTCAACTTAGATTGGAGGTCGGTGACATGGGTGTGAAAGTTGAGGTGCTTGTCAACTCGAACACCCAGGAAGCTAGCTGAGGATGAGAAGAGGCGATCAATTACATCGCCAGTCAGGGGCTCCAAGGTTCCGCGGTCGAAACCAGACACATTTTGTTTTCTGCATGTTCAGAAGAAGGTCATTTTGGCTTATCCACATCTCGAGATCAGTAAATTTTTCCTGTAGGGTGCAGATGCAGTGAGATAGACTCTTACCACTAACTAGAAAGTTAGTATCGTCTGCAAAGTTGACAACTCGCACGGAGGGTCCAGTCAGAATATCTGGGAGATCGTTAACCAGAATCAAAAATGATTCAGTCCTGATTAGACCGGACTTTGAATTTGAAGCACTTGGTAGCAACACGACCGGGTTTGTTGGTTATTGTTGGAAGCCTGGAGGTTTGGAATCCTAATTCTGATCTAAGGTAGACATGGACCTAGTATGAGGAACTAGGACCATAAAGGTAGAAGAGGATGAAAATCGCATTTCAAAAACCTCGTATAAGGGGGTCTCAGTCGGTCGCCGTTCGTTTCTCGTTCCGGGTCAGTATTTCACGAAATTGAAGGGGCAAAACTTGAACAGTTGTACCTAAATTTGAAATTTTCAAGGATTTAAGAAATTCATTAGTGCACAGAGATTGATAAACTGAAAGATTACCGCTGGAATCATCACAATCGAACAATAATTGCCAGAGAAATGTGGGGAAAACATTAGGAAATCCGTTTACCCCAGTAAATTATAAAAACTTGGAACATGTTTTAGCCAAATTTAGTGCAGAACCTTTAGTCGTAGGTAGGCTGTACAGGTGCCTATAGAAATACTGTCTATCAATAAAAACTATGCTGCCTACCTATGATAATATGCTTTCTCAATAATTGTTTGTTGACGTGTAACAAAGCACATTTTCCAGCCCTTATTAATAGGGTAAGGGGCGAAAAAATTGGCAACGTGAGTTAGAATAAAATGTTGGATAAATCAATAGCCTAGCTTTTCAATGAGAGGTAAATTATTTCAGTGGGTTGGATAATGCAAACGTTATACTATCCCTAGGAGCATAAAATGCTGCTAAATGCATTGAGATAAATTTTATCTAAAATGCATTAGATGTTTTCGTAACACAATTTTGTGTTCTTTTTGGCCAGTTAGCGCACGGTTAAAACATGTTCCATGTAAACATGTCGTTCAAAAAATGAAAATGCACAAGGAAAGATTCTGGGCACGTAGTGTGGACACTAAAGAAACAAAACAGATTCATATTTTCCTGAGTGGTCATTTACGGGGATATAAAGAGTTTGGATGATTTTTGGGATTTCAATTTGAGTGGAGCCAATGAGTTTTGTGAGTTAACTTCATAATTAAATGATGATTGAAGAAAGATTGCCGCTGGAATCATCAAAATCGAACAATAATCGGCATTTTCCGCGGCACTTTCCTCACTTAGCATTGACCGATTTTGATGAAATTTGGTATGTAGGCTCCATTTGGGGTCTAGTTGTGCCCCGAAGATTTTGGTTGATGTAGTTCACTTCTAAGGGTAAAAAATGAATTTTGAAATTTTAAAAACGCCCTAAAAAATGTTGATATAAAGGTATAGTTTTTCCATCAATTTAAGATAGTATAGAATTTTAAAAAATTTTTGAGACCACGCGGAGCCTTGTAGGACAAAGCGTTCGCTCCCTACAAGAATTTAAGGGTTTTACGTACGATAAATCAGAAACACGAGTGTGAATCGCAAAAGAGGCCTAATCTCCGTTCAAATTAAAGCTGACCGAAATGCGATCGATGTTTTTCTTCATGTTGGATGGTTGGTGGCTTTGCAGACGAGTGATCTATATAGAAAAATAATAAACAATTGTGTAGTAATTTGCAGCGTTTTTCTCTGGTCAATTGTTTGATTTTGATGATTCCAGCGGCACTCTTTTTTTCAATTGTTGCACTAGTTTTTCAATTCCCTAGACTGCTGCACTAATAAATTTCTAAAATCCTTAAAGACTTCAAATTTAGCTACAACTTTTTAAGTTTTTCCCCCTACAATTTAGGGAAATACTAACCTGGAACAAGGAACCAACGGCCACCGACTGAGACCCCCATAAACTATTATCAGTTATGTAAAGGGTTTCATTAATTTTGTCGAAAATTCAAAATTGATTTGTAAAAACTGAGCTTGAAAATAACGGCTAGTTATAACAGTTCAGTTTAACAGTTCGAAAATGTCATCTAATGTAAAACATCAGTATATTTGCTCAAAATTTACTAATTTGTTTTTAATCAGAAAACATACCTGTTTTTGAATAGTTATCCAATTGGACTTGAAAAGTTACAGTTGTTTTCTTGCTTTGGCCAAACATTTATTTTGATTAGCTCAGTGTCAATAGATTCACCGAAAGTTTGTCATGTATTATGATCACATTGGGAGTACTAGATAATAATTTTTATCCGAAATGTGTGCCACTTTCCATACTAATTGACCATAGAGAAGGGATGGTTAGGAAGAAGGGGGCGTAGCCTCCAGATCATCCCCTCTCCATAGACAACGTTGGGGATGGAACATCATCGTGGAGCTTCTACTTCCATGCTCCTTGTTGATTGTAACCACGGCGCTACCTACCAATATGTCAAGTTAAAGTGACGCTAGAGTTGTTTTCAATGTGCACGTGATTAGTTTTATTTATTCACTTCGGTTTTTGTTGATTTAAGTCCTTTCATTTTACTATCATATTATTTTAAAGTGCGTCCAAAGTAGAAAAACTGTCAAAATGAAAGCGAAAAAAAGGCTTCGAGATTTGGAAGCAGAAGAGATCGAAGCGTACGAGGAGGAGACAGATTCGGAGACCGAAGCGTTGCAAGAGGCCTTCGCCAAAGGCATTCTGAAGCCCGGACTCAATTTTCCAGTTACGCAAAGGAAGCTGGAAAATAACGTGCCCCTGCTGAGGGAAAAACTGGACGACATAAGACTGGACCTGCCGTGGGTTGAGAAGTTGGATGTTATTAGTCCGTTAGCTCCGTTAGCCCCAGAGTTATCAGTCCAGGTAATTATTGTGTATTCTTGATTTTCAACTAATTATTGAAGAAGCAGATTATATAATAGTGTTGTCGTACTCGTAGTTCTGACGGATGGTAGGTAGTTTGGTAACCAATAATTAATCCGAACAAACCTTATACTTTATGCTTAGAAAGAAGCGTCCCATGGTAGGGGGTTTCTGATGAGTTGAGAAAAATAGTGTCATTATTTCTATATTTAATGGTCCCTGAAGCTGCATGTTAAGTACAATTATTAAATAATAGAATGATTTCTGTGGGTACTGTCGAGGAGGATTAACTTCTCTGCTCTGTTGACAGTAAGCGACAGTCGCGTGATCACTTGGGATGTTGGTACCGTGAACTGGGGTGATACTGATCAACACGCCTTTTTTCATATGCATGCGATTGCAGAACTCCACACAGTCCTAAATTGGATAGTTAGGTCGTGTTATGTGTTCATAACAATTTCTTCTCTGGGGGGATATCGTTCCCGCCCGATAGTGTAGGTTACCATGGTAGCTGATAAGGAAATAAACAAATCTCAAAATCGGGCCCAGCTGACATTGTGATTGTAACTTCTGTTGTGCCGGTGTCGGGTGTTGTGTGATGAAGTTCTAGCGAAAAGATTTTGTTTCTACTAGAGGTAAGCATGAAATATCTGCAATTAGTTTGTTCTTTCCGTGTTTCTACAGTTGGTTATCTGTTAAAAACAAAAACAACTCATTTCCAGGGGGTGATAGTGATCACGGCCGAAATGCCCCGAAACTATCAAAACGTGATTGGTCCATCATTATTTTTGGCAACAAGTGCTTTAAAATAAGTTGTTTCTTGTCAGTTACCAAACATGTGCCACAAATTGTCTTATTATAATAAAAAATACTGAAGAGGATATTACGAGTCTTGAATTTCGGCTTGATTCTGATTTCTATAAGTAAAGAGTTGGTTTTCATTAGTTTTTCAACAAAAATTGTTTTGAAATGAGTTACTAGTGGTTTTTTTTACCTCAGGGTACTAAAAAACAATTTATAATAGTTTAAGTTCGATTTTTAATTGTTTTTAATATGTTTAAGTTCGACTTTAAATTAGTGATCACTATCACCCCCTATGTGGGGGGTGATACTGATCAATTTAAATTTTTTTTTAATGAGCTTAATTGAACAAAATTTCAAAGTTTTATATAGGATACTGTTCGTAAGATGTGGGAGAATATAAACTATTTTTTTCAGATTTTTTTGAATTATTACACTGGTAGTTTTCAAGGAAAAACTGTAGAAATTGATCACTATCACCCCAGTCTACGGTACTGATCCTGTAGAATGGGATTTGCTCAAGGCCTGTTGATCTTCACGTTGGAGCTGACGCTGACGAGTCTTGCTTCAGCGAACATGCGAACATGATCTTCACGGCATGCCATCTTCAAGCCTCTTCAAGGCCTTCTCCGGCCCCGTGAACAAACAGACCTATAATTCCTGTTTCCAGAAATCCGGTGTGCTTATATCACTCTTGCTGTATCAGCTTGTTACCATCCACCTGAACTTGTGAGGGCCACCATTGCAAGGAGATATCCAGTTCACTTCTCCAGGAGTTCTTATGAACGAAGTAGTGGAACTATGGACCTTTGTGGACGCCCCTTACTTCTAAGTTTGTGTTGTAACGATGGAAGTAGGATTAATCCAAGTGATGTTAGCGTTAGCAACATGTTTCATATGCCAGGAAAGCTTCATGAGTTATTTCAAGTGGATTTACATGCTTAAGAGGTTACACAGCATGTGAAGAGATCTGACAGGTTTATCTTCAATGTTGTGACGAAAAACAGAACCTCTCTTTCTCTATCCTGAAATATCTATTTAGCATACTTACAAGCTATCTAAGGTTTTTTTCCAACCTTCCACAATGTTACTGAAAATACATATAGGAATATTAATTTTTATCTGTCCCTACAGCCCAAGGACAAAACGTTCTCTCATAAGCGGGATATGGTGCTGTTCTAACGAAACGAATAAATTAGTAGTAACAGTACAAATGGCCATAATATTTCAAAAAACTAACTAACTAACTAAATGGCGCTACAGCCCAGGGTGGGCCTTGGCCTCCTCTAGGACATCTTTCCAGCTTGAATGATCTTGTGCCGTTGTCATCCAGTCGTAGCACCCGAGCCGTGCTGTGTCTTCTTCTAAATTGTCACTCCATCTTAATCGTGGCCTTCCTCTCTTCCTTGTACCATTCGGGCGAGTTAACAGGAGCTGCTTAGCCGGATCGTTATCATTCATTCGGAGAATATGGCCGGCCCACCTTAATCTCCCCAACTTCACGAATTTGACAACGTCAAAATCATCGTACAGCTGGTAGAGCTCTTCATTGCGGCGCCGTCTCCATTTCCCATGGTCGAACACTGGGCCCAGTATTCTCCGAAGAATTTTTCTCTCAAAAATTCTAAGGGAATTCTCAGATTGCTTTGTCAAGACCCACGTTTCTGAAGCACATGTCAGGACGGGGCGAAGCAGCGCCTTGTACAAGGTGAGTTTAACCCTCCTGGAGAGTACTCGGGATTTCAGGAGCGGCAATAGTCCAAAATAGCATCGATTAGCAGCTAGTGTTCTTGATTTTATTTCGATCGTACAATCATTATTTTCGTGGACAGAGGAACCAAGATATTTAAAAACATAATATTGTTAGCTTGCTTCGCTCGTTCTTTCAAGTGGGTCTTTTAATCACAAGACTTGCTCGTGGAACTGGTTGTAATTTGCAGGTTTATGGGATTGCAGGTCTCTTGTAACAATATGTCTTCTAGTTCTGCGAGTGCGATAAATTACGAATTGATTTATTTATTGCGAGTATGGTCGACTCAGATCAAGTTATAGCATGATTTTTCAATAATATTTCCATTACTATTTCTGTTTAGATTAAAGAATCTGAATCCAATCCAGTTGTCCACGATGATTTGAAAAGGGAAAGTATATTCTACCGACAAGCTCAGAACGCAGTTCTACAAGTTCTCCCGAAGCTGCGATCGTTAGGTGAGTACCTACCTTTATACGATTCAAGGTAACGTGTTTGAGGAACTGTTGGACGTCTCACACGATGAGACCTCTGGGAAACATTTTGTGGGGAAAATTTCGTTGTTATTGTTCAAAGTGGTGCCAGAAGAAGGATATCCCGCGTGGTGAAGTCTTCGGTTGGCGAGGTAGTCAGATGAGAAAGTGTATAAGGTAATTTATCTTATAACCTAGGCCACTGGCCTCTAGCTGGAACAAGGGCTCAGTGAGCTTTAAGGGAAGAAGTGAAGAAATGATAATTTCGAGAGACGGAGATTTTTATTTATGAAAATTGCCCCTAACTATTTCCTACTTAAATGAAACGAATGACCTCTTAATTAGTTCGGGCCCGTACGTGGAAATTTGAAAGATTGGTTGACTCACCAAATGACGACACTCCACACTCAGTATCTGCCCAAAAACACAAAATAAACTCACTCGAAAATTTAAACAGATTAATTTTTTAAAAACGGGAAAAGCTCCGAGAGGAGGGCGGATCGTCGAACTGAGAGTAAAAACCACGTTGGTGATTAGAAAGATAGACAAGAGCCGTAAAAGGCACAGCCCGTGCCATCTCTTGGATGCTGCTGAAACTAATATCTGCCTGCAGAGTTTTCCCCGTGACAAGTGTTAGGTAAGTAATATTTACCTCATGTTATGAGAGGTAACGGAACTAGGCTTTCAAAAATCACCAAGAAAAAAGTATTGCTTATTGGGAGTAGGAAGTTTGTATTTTTGACCCCAAGTTCGAATGTACCTACCAGAATTTGAGTTTTCACTGTTGAAGAACATGAAATTATAGGTGTATTAGGGTTCTTTTTGGACCATGTCTTGGAAGATTTTAACCCTTCAGTAGTTGCGGCCAATCTGACAGTTCGCGCGAAGGTATTTTTTGTTCTTCCACTGAGAAAGTTGGCGGCCCTGCGCTGCCCTTCTCGGTAGCTACCTGACGGACGAAGGGGGAGGGTTAAAGCTGGATTCACATGGAACGGAAGGACAGAAAGAAATACCGCAATCTGATTGGCTGATTTTCCCCTGTGGAGAATGGTGGCTGCCATCTTGAATGAATGGGGGAAAGAAATTTTATACCGTCGTCCGTCTTTCGCCCATTCCACGCGCCTGCGCAGTGGTCAGGAATGATAACCACTAGTGGAGGTTGCACTAGGGGTGACTAACTGTCGATAGAAGCCAACAATCAATTGTATTGATGCATTGATTCCCAACTGTGATAATTTCGTAAAAATGGATCAGCATGTGAGTAAATTAGAAATTCCAAAAGCAATTTATTCCTTTGTCAAAAAAAAAAAAAAAAAAAACACCGAAACTACCGATTGTTGGAAGAAACAATCGATTGTTGCAATTGACAATGGGGTATTTCAGTCAATTTTTTTTATTTTTTTTCCAAAAGAGTAAGGCTCAGGAATAACGGTAATCGGGTCTGTTCGTCGAGAAAATGTTTTTAAAAAATCAGAGAAGCTAAGGAAAGTTGAAGATTTGAATGGTGTGACGTAGCTAGCCAATCGTGACGTAGCTAGCCAACTGTCTTTGAAAAAGTATCCATGCACAGAAACCCCTCTTGGATACTACAACATTCTACTCACACACGCGCGCGGGGCAGTCCGCGGCGTAGTCCTTGCCTAGTGTGTGTGCAGTTATAGCGGCCCGCCTTTTTCAAACGTGTGATCTCTTTAATTAATTTTTCTACCACATGTTAAAGTATCATTGGGCTTAAAGTTGGAGTATATAGGTTTTCAAGGGTGCTGAATCCAAATTTGAGGTCAAAAACCTGAATTTCCGACCCACTGAAATACCCCATTGGCTACCCCAAGGTTCCACACTCACGCTTGTTTGTTTGTTTATTTTCTCGTGCTGTCCTTTTTTTGAATTTTTTTATTCATGAATTTCAACGAGGAATGATCACCTTCCCTTCAAAACACTGTCAACAGAGGTTACAGATCAGACAGAGGTTATCATTTCAGAGACTTCCAGGAGGAAGGTTTTAATGGGGTATTTCAGTCAATTTTTTTTTATTTTTTTTTTCCAAAAGAGTAAGGCTCAGGAATAACGGTGATCGGGTCTGTTCGTTGAGAAAATGTTTTTGAAAATCAGAGAAGCTAAGGAAAGTTGAAGATTTGAATGGTGTGACGTAGCTAGCCAATCGTGACGTAGCTAGCCAACTGTCTTTGAAAAAGTATCCATGCACAGAAACCCCTCTTGGATACTACAAAATTGTACTCACACACACGCGCGCGGGGCAGTCTGCGGCGTAGTCCTTGCCTAGTGTGTGTGCATTTATAGGGGCCCGCCTTTTTCAAACGTGTGATCTCTTTAATTAATTTTTCTACCACATGTTATAGTATCATTGGGCTTAAAGTTGTAGTATATAGGTTTTCAAGGGTGCTGAATCCAAATTTGAGGTCAAAAACCTGAATTTCCGACCCACCGAAATACCCCATTCCGTCCTTTCCGCCCATTCCATCCATGTGGACCTTCCTTATCTCCTTCAATTATATTCCATAATGATTACTTCCTTTTCTGTAAAGTTGTCTCTATTCCTCTGTGATAGAGGGTCACAGTAGACTATCTATTCCATTCCATTACTTTTCCTTGCATGTTCCAGGCATTCCAACCCAGAGGCCAGATGACTACCTCGCTGAAATGGCCAAGACAGATGCTCACATGCAGAAAGTCAAAGTTGCGCTCATCAAAGAGAAAGCAGAGACCGAGCGGGTCGAGAAAGTGCGGGCGATGCGAGCGCAGAAGAAACTCCAGAAAGCTCTCAACGCTGAAGCCAAAGTCAAAAAGGTCAACGCTAAGAAGGAGCTCATGGACCAGGTGAAGAAGTTCAGAAAAGGGGAGACCAAAGATTTGTCCTTCCTGGACGGTAAAAAGTCCAAAGGTGGCGCCGCCGGTGGACCGAAATCCAAGAAGGCTGCTGGAAAGAAGAAGTACAAAGACGGAAAATTCGGTTTTGGAGGGAAGAAGCGCGACGGAAAGAGGAACACCCGAGAGTCCACTTCTGGTTACGACAAACCCAAACATGGGAAGAAACCACCAAACAAAAGACCAGGCAAAAGTGTCAGGAAGAACATGAAAGGCAAGAAGAAATAGATATCTAGGTACCTATTTTATTTTCTACGTTAATGTCTGATATTTTGTAAGTTATGCTTCTTTGTAAATAAAAATGTTGATTGTATCGCCGTCATCAGTTCACCTCATCTTATTACTTACTTACTAAATAGCTCTACAGCCCGGGGTGGGCTTTGGCTTGCCTAACAGTGGTCTGCCATTCAGATCTGTTCTGCGCTCTCTGCTTCCAGTTTCGTATACCAAGCTTTTTTAGGTCCCCCTCGACATCTTGGAGCCAGCGAATCCTTGGTCGTCCCATTCGACGAGTCCCCATCATCCTCGCATGCAATATGCTATTTGGCATTCGCATCGGCATCCGCTCTACTTGACCGAGCCAGTCAATCCGCCGAGCCTTAATGAACTGGACGATGTCCTCCTGATGGTAAAGGTGCTGGAGCTCATCATTGGTCCGGATCCTCCACTCTCCATCAACACACACTGCCCCAAAAATCTTTCTTAATATTTTTCGCTCAAATACACGGAGTTTATTGGCGGCAACAGTACTTATTACCCATGTTTCGGCACCATAGGTAACTATTGGGCGAATCAGTGTACGGTACAGCCGAACCTTGGTTGTTCTGGAGAGAAGAGTGGATCGGAGGGGCTTAAGATTGGCATAGTACGCTCTGTTGCCAGCCATGATCCTTTTTTCAATTTCATCCATCATTCTGGCTTTGTCGTTGAGATCTACTCCAAGATACGGGAATGTTTGGACCTTCTGGAATACGCAATCATCGAGTTTCAAATCCTGCGTGGACTCAGGCTCACCTTGGCGGGACATTTGCATATATTTCGTCTTGTCGACATTTATTTTCAGACCCATTTCCTCTCCCTTGCTCTTAATTTGGTGAAACATCTCCTCAAGGGATTGCATGTTTCTGGCGACCAAGCAGATATCATCCGCGTACGCGCATATCTGCTTGGATTTGCTCACTATGTTGCCTTGTACATTCATTTTCTCTATCACATAGTGAAGGGCGAGGTTGAAGAGGGTGGTGGAGAGGGCATCCCCTTGCCGAACCCCTGAACTAACCGGGAATTCTCGGCTCATCTCCCCGTTCACAAGAACTTTTGCACAGCTCCCTGCCAGCGTCATATCTATCAGTCTTATTATTTTCTCGGGTATTTGCTGTTCCTTCAGTGCCGCCAACAGTCGACTCCTACTCACCCGGTCGAACGCTTGACGGAAGTCAATGAAGAGCAGGTGCAGACCGATGTTGAACTCCCAGCATTTCTCCATCGTTTGTCTCATGACGAATATTTGATCTGCTGTCCCACGTCCTCGCCTGAAGCCACCCTGGTAATCTCCCAGGAGGCGTTCAGCGTATACGTTCAGACGTTTCACCAAAATGTTGGAAAATATCTTATAAGCGACAGCTAAGAGCGAAATCCCCCGATAATTTTCGCACTTGAGCTTGTCCCCTTTCTTGAATATTGGGCAAATTACGCTTGAACACCATTCGTCAGGCATACATTCAGAGTCCCAAATCCTCAACACTAATGTATGGAGTTCATTGTGGAGGCACTCTCCACCATGCTTGAAGAACTCAGCGACAAGCTGGTCTTCGCCTGGGGCCTTATTATTCTTCAGTCGGCCCACAGACTCCTTTACCTCGTTGGTTGTAGGGGGAGATATTATTTCTTGATTGCTTACAGCATTGGATTCTTCTGGTGGGTCATCTTCAGCGTTACCTTGTGGTTCACCTGATAGCAGTTGACCAAAGTGCTCAGCCCATCTATCCATTCTACCTCATCTTATTGGAACATCATCTACCCCATCTTATTGGAACACGGTAGTGTCCTAATCAGCCAAAGTGAGGACAACCCAGGGTTTAAGGTCTGACGTCATTTTTGCTACCAACTTACCTGAGCCCTAAGAACTAAGGCTGAGTACTGGAGAAGCGCATTGATTGGTAAACATTGCGAAGTAGTTCAGGCCAATCTCACGAGATTCCAGCATGAAGGGTTGTCGATTTTTGTGTCATCAACAGAACGCAACATAAGTAGAGACGAGATCCATACATTCATTTATGCGTTTTCAAGGCCAATCCGTGTATTCTTTACAACAGGATATAAGAGTGGAGAGACAAGCCAACAGTGGAAGCACTTAAGACTGTTACGAATGACCCTACAGTAACATAATGGGAAATTTGACTCACATTAAAAAAAAAATTCAATTTTTTCTTTTGAAAGAGGGTTCACTGACATGGAAGAAAACCATACTTGGTGTGCTGCTTGAAAAAGCATCCAAAAAATTTAGAGAATGGGGTATTACAGTCAATTTTTTTTATTTTTTTTTTTTCAAAAGAGTATGGCTCAGGAATAACGGTAATCGGGGTCTGTTCGTTGAGAAAATGTTTTTAAAAAATCAGAGAAGCTAAGGAAAGTTGAAGATTTGAATGGTGTGATGTAGCTAGCCAACTGTCTTTGAAAAAAGTATCCATGCACAGAAACCCTTGGAGGACCTATTGGATACTACAAAATACTACTCACACACGCGCGTGGTGTAGTCCTTGCCTAGTGTGTGTGCATTTATGGTGGCCCGCCTTTTTCAAACGTGTGATCTCTTTAATTAATTTTTCTACAACATGTATAGTATCATTGGGCTAAAAGTTGGAATATAGAGGTTTTCAAGGGTGCTGAATCCAAATTTGAGGTCAAAAACCTGAATTTCCGACCCACCGAAATACCCCATTTAAGGAAGACGGAAATTTTAAATGTGGCAATCTGTTCATGGGGGCAGCCATGTTGTGACGTATCCAGCCTTCTAACCAACCTGACTTCATAGGGAGATCTGTGCCCCTTACAACAGTACAGCTAAAGTAAGTAAAAAAAGTGAAGTAATAACCATTTCAGGTTGGATTTTCGTCCGACTGCCATTCCTGGCATTATGGACGTCATCAGCTGTTTTCCAAAGGGACGATCAGAATTTGTTTTGATGATTTCACTCATAGCTTCCCATTTACCTCACTGCTCTGGTTTGGGACGAGGGGGGCGAAAGACGCACGCTGCTGGCGATAAGCCTTGAACCCACGATCCCCGCAGAGGTTGGCCCAAAGTCCACCACCAAACAACGACCATAGCCACACCTCAGTCCCCCAGTAGTGCTGCCTCTGGAAGCGTAAATGAAACTGTAGCTTACGTGGTCAACACAGGAGTGGACAACTGCGGGAGAGAATAAAAACGACCAAAAGATGCAATTTTCCTCACTCTTTTATACAACGATTCTACCTATTAGTTTATCAAGCATTATTAGTCTTCATCTTCTCTTATTTAATTTCTGTATTAGTTAATTTCGTTATTTTAGTTGATTGTTTCGCGTGGTCACTAGGGCGCCTTTAACTACTCTATCTGTTGTTCTTTGATACTATTTGCTGAGACTTCTTTTATGGTTTGCCAGAGCACAGCAGTGTGACTTCGGTCAGTTTTCGCGTTGTTTTGTGGGAGGAATCCTGGGGTGTGACGTGGTCAGCCTCCCTCGATTTTCACTTGTTAGTGCATTTTCTTCTAAGGTTATTTTTTTCCAATGGGTATTCCTGGTGTTAAACGTTATTCTAGGGCCCTATTATAGGATTTTACGTGAAATTCAAGAATCTAAAATTGAGGCAAAGTCCCCATTTGAGCTCAAAGGCTGTTGTTTGAACTCTGCCCATCCCCAGCCGTTAGTTCGAAGGAGCCTGCTCACTGCCAGTTCAAATGCCCGCCTAGAGGCTAGCATAAGCGCCCCATTCTGCCCCATTTTACCGATGCAACTTCGATCATTTACAAACCAGAATATAAGAACCAATACGAGTAGATTCAAGTACAGTTAAAAAACAATGTAAGTACGGAAAAATAAGCTCATCTCCCCGAAAGTACTAATATCAGCGTGGCATAGAAATCGCAACCCCGGGATACCAATCCACTGTCCTCCATTATGTACTAGCTCCGATGTACAACCGCTCACCCCCGTTTTACATTGTGCTATTTCATATTCAAGTGTCAACCATTTCTGTACAATACAAACCCTTTCAAGTTTAGTTCTTTTAACGTCCTTTCCCGAGGAGCAGACACTGACTTTACAGTAGCAGCCTGCTCGTACTTTCCCACCAATCTGGTTAGGTAATCACATTGCTGGAATCTTGTTCTTGAATTTAAATTCTTCCGGAACCAGTTAATGTCCTTCATAAAGCAAAGCTCCCACTAAATGAATAAAGCGTAGGTAATTCGAATAAAAATCAACACATTACCAAGCAATAAAAATATATATTCTAACTTGAAAATAATACATCTTAAATAGATAATATTGTACATTTTCAAGGATTCGTCATTTTTGCTTCGTTAGCATTTTTAATTTGAAATGCAACAAAAAACATCAACGATGAAAACAACATTAAACCGTAGATAATTAGGTATATCACATTAAACAAGGGGAACAAAACATGCCCCATAAATATTAAAAATCAACGTAACCTCTAAGGCGAGGTTGAAAACGGAAATAAAAACTCAACTTTTATCACAAAAAATGTCAAAAAAAAAGGAAATGAAAGAAATTTTAAGACATGGAGGAAATTTATGAAGTATAAAACGAATAGGTACTTAGGTGATGCTCCCTGACATGGTTAGATTCTTGATATAAACATAAAATTTGGACGCTGAGTCGGCACTTAACGCATTGTAAACTGAGATTAATTTAAATACAAAATAAAAATGGAACCTTCAGTATAAAAATTACAACCACACGTAACAAAAGCTAGTCAGTCTGGACAAAAAGATCCTAGCGGTTTTGTTTCCAATGTCAACAATCTGTGGACTTAACAACGGACGTCTAATTGGATAAACAATTCTTAACAAACTTCTCCTCAAGGGTCCCTGGAATCTGGAAAACGAGAAAATAACAAAAACAGTGTAATTTCATCGGAATCTACAATTTACTGAATATTTACACGAAACATGTCTGCCAAACTGCAGGAGTCGATTCTAGACTTAATTTGCGACAAACAGACCCTCATAGGTACTTAATTTTAGAGGACTTGTTTCAGAGTTATCTCAATTTTAGGATTTTGTTCGTGATTTTGACTTTACGTTACTAAATTGGTCATAATTCCTTTAATTTGCCGTCTAAATTCAAATTTGAGGACACCGTTGGAAAGAGCATTAAATTTCCTAATGGATAGATGCCTGACCTTTTCTCTGAGTCAAAGTTTGAGGCACAAAAAATCGCTCTGAAAAGTAACTTTCAACTATTTTGGAAAACCTCGAGTTTTTTCAATCGGAAATTGAACCAATATTAGAGAGTTACAGCGGGCCAAGATACGTACAACAATGCGAGACTCACGTCGAAAACGCGAGCCTCGTGCATGACGTGAGGCTCATGGAAGGCGGTTGACTCGGCCCTCTCGCATTTTCGTTGTGCGAGTTGCGTTTTCGAAGTGAGATAACCTACTAGGTCAACTCCTTGTTTTAGTGGCTGAGCTAATGGCCGCCGTCAATCAGCTGATCATTCTGTTTCTTTCGTTTTGAAGAGTTTCCGTGAATCTTGTGTGACTCACACAGTGTGAGTTCTTCATCTTCGGGGTCGCGGTAAAGTGAATTGAACATTGATGAATTGATCCCTTATACATTTCGCTTGGAGTGAATATTGCTCCCTTGTACATTTCAGTCTGTTGCAGCGTCTGAAGTGTGGATGGCGGATGTTCAATCTCAATGACATCAGTTGGATGATTGATCTCAATTTCTTCCCCATTGAAGGCAAGTTTCCTCTACCTTTTTGGACGACTTCGTATTTATTTTAGTTCGAAAAGGTAATATTGGAATATAATACGAAAAGATTGATTAGTCCGTGGTCGATCATAAACTACCAATCTCGTTGAATTCGGTTGTCTTTCATCTACTCCTCAAGAGGATGGACTGAAATGCACGATTAGGTGCTTACATTCATTTTGCATTTATTTATTTATACTTTTACGATTATTTTGGGTAGTAAACGAGCGTACTTCATTGATTTCCTTATATTTTCCTTCCTGTTTTCCTTCATTAGTTCAATGAATACAAAAACCGCGTATTGAGTTGACGTTACCTATGGAGTGTTGAAAAATCTATAGCAACGTCAATCGCCATTGACGCGAGACTCACGTCGGAAAGTTAGCATCCACTCGATGCTCGCAGCTTCTCACGTCTGAACGGTTCCAAATGTTGCTGTAACTCTCTAATATTTCATGATTCAAGAACGGTAAAAAATGCTCCCAAATCTCAGCTTTTCATATTTACGGCATATTTATTTTTATTTTTAAAGTAGGGCACATTTGTGACATCACAGACATTTGTGACTGAACGAGGAAAAACGTGAGTTTTTTCAACAAACTCAGCACTCTGGCTGATGATCTCTGTGGGTGGCACAGTAGATAGCGAGGCCTCCCAAAACACCTCAACTCGTCAACTGGAGCGCTGATTTCGGTGAAAACATTCACGTTTTTTCTTGTTGAGTCACTAACTTCTTTGATAAGCCCCGCTTTAAAAATAAAAATAACTAGACCGTTGGGAAGCTGAGATTTTGGCGCAGTTGTTACCGTTGGAATGATCTATTAGTTACCTAGTTAGTTGAGTAGGGACCAACCTTTGGAGGGCTTTTTCATGTCAGGCGTCTAACTGATAGGAAACTTAATGCTCTTTCCAACGGTATCTTCAAATTTTAATTAACACAGCAAATTAAGGGAGTTATGACCAATTTAATAAGGCCAAATAAGGCACAGAGGGATGTGTTATTTGATATCAGTGTTATTCACACCCATGCTCTATGTCTCCTGCCGACAGTGCTGTCCTCTGCTGAGCAGGATAAGAGAAGGACATATGCCGAGGCATGCGAAGAACGCCCTCTACATGTACACCATTGGTGTGCTCTAGGGATGTGGGCTCCACAAGCAATAGCCTTCATCAAGATTCTGGCGGAGAGGCTCTTAGAAATTTGGGGAAGGCAGCAGAGTATAAGCAAGCAGCTTATGCTTCAGAGGCGCTCAGAAACACTGGAGATGTGCTGACAACCTGCTAGGGTTCGATGGGGGTGTAGCCGTCCAGCTGGGCTTGGACCCATCATGAGAAATGTCTTGGACTTTTTGGCAATATTGTTTTCACTTTTATCACATTTTATCTTTTCTTCGATAATGTTCTCCATCAGCTCTCTCATTCTTAGTACCTACTCTTTCACGCGGCTCCTGTTTTGTTTTCCCTTCTAAGTTGTTAAAATAAATTGTGTTTAAATTATTGACAACAAAAAATTTAGTAAGGTAAGATCAAAATCACGAAAAAATCTCAAAATTGAAAACACTCGGAAAGGAAACCTCCTAAATAAAAAGTCATGAGAGACTTTTTGTTGCAAATTAGATGTAGAATCGACTCCTGCAGTTTGGCAGACATGTTTTGGTTACACCCTGTATAAACTTGATGGGTGGTAGCTTAATACGAGTACTAGAGAGACATAGCAGAGCAATTCAAAATTAAAATTGTCAAGAAACAATCTTTTTAAAAAGTCAAAAATATGGTTCGGGTTTATGTTAACCACACTCGTTTTTTGACGAAAAAATTGGAGGAAATATAAATTAGCGTGAATAACGTAATTTATGTAAGTGTAAGTACACAATGAAGTAAGTACGTAAGGTTTGTTTTAAGCCTTTAAGCTTCAGAGGTTGCTCACAAGAGAGTAGTGCAGGATTCAAGTAGAACATGATTGGATAAATCCCTTATATGGATGCTTTTCACGCTAATTGGTTCTACTTCCAACAGAAAGCGTTGGTGAATGCAACTGGGACCATAGCCTGACAGTTCAGCACTTCCAAGTTCTGAGCAACCTCTATTCGTATCAATGTTTAGAACACGAATGATTATGACAGCCATTCAAACTTGAAATAATACAGATAACTAGGTATATTATCTGATATGATCATATTCCTATACGATAGTTGTACATTTAACATTGAAACAATGAATTGGAGATGAATTCCACTGAAATACCAAGTGGATTAGCTTGGTGGTTTGTTAGTTTCAAAGGTAAGTTACATACATAACAATATGACCATGCATACTGATTTGTGAATACAGAAATTAACGAGAACATGATGGGTTGATGAAAAATGGATGCTTCAGCGTGATGACAGTAATGGTGAAGTTAGCTAAGGAAGTTCATAGTTGCTTAATCGAGATGAGACAATCTTGAAGAGACTGACAAAACTCGTAACAATTAGATCTGTCTTGACAGGACATTTGTGGGAAACAAAATGAACAGTAACCAACCCACAGTTAACAGTTCTGTAAATTCTTCAACGTTAAAATAGTGCCTGCCTATCTATCATTATTATATACAGTAAAAGGGCAACGTCTTCGAACGAGACTTTACCTACTACTAAATCATATTATTAGGCATTTGTATCGAACGTAATCTCAACCAGGGTGGAGATGGTGGGGGTAGGTAATGTTAGTTTCATGCCTTGGAGTGCTGACCATTGAGGAGTCCAGGTGCCTATAATAACAACACTCACAGTCAATAACAGCAAACAAAACATTAATAACAAGAAGTTAGTGAAGTAAGTTTACAATGAAATGTGGTGTTACGAAGGAATATTGAATGTATTGTCAGAAAAATGTCCGTGTTTTTTCTAATCTGTGTAAAGCGGAATATTTGTTGACCATTGTTGATCGCAGAACTTGGATGTCTCAAGTTCCCTCATCGCAAATAAGAGAGGCCCAACTGCACTAAGTCCAGGTTCACTTCTCTGGTACACAGATGGGTCTGTGATGAATGGAAAAGCTGGCCTAAGGATCAAAGGCCCAAACTTCAGCTTAACTAAACCCCTAGGAACAATAGCGACCATTTATCAGGCTGGAAACCATGCCATAGGAATAGCGCACACGAAATCGCCCAAAACGACTCAAAGGCGCGAGAATTTACATAATGTCTGATCGCCAGGCCTAAAGGCCATTGCAGCCTACTCAATAACATCAAGGCTAACCTGGGATTGGCTGGACTCCCTCAGGGCTGCAGCATGGGGCAATATTTTGACTTTGCTCTGGGTCCCTGTCCATGAGGGAGTTGATGGCAATGAAGAAGCCGATCAACTCGCCAAGCAGAGACCGGAGTCCCAATGTTTCAGTCCTGAACCCCTACTTG
This sequence comes from Apolygus lucorum, assembly GCA_009739505.2. Lineage (NCBI taxonomy): Eukaryota > Metazoa > Arthropoda > Insecta > Hemiptera > Miridae > Apolygus > Apolygus lucorum. Next base: position 41,260,498 of record CM019180.2, read on the forward strand.
GGGTTATTAAGAGCTTCATTACTCAACAGGCCCAGAAATGGGAGGACAGCAAGAGAGCTGCACATTGGCGCAACACTCCAAAGCAGAGGCAGGCCAAGCAGCTGATCACCATCTCTAAAAATAGATCAAAAGCCCTGCTGTTATAAGGAGGAAAGACCTCCGCAACATAGTAGGCCTCCCAACTGGCCACTGTCCCTTGAGACACCATCTCAACAAGATGGGCGAGGCCAGGACAGTTGAATGTTGAAGGATTCGAGACAGCAGTACACATCCTCTGCGAGTGCCCTGCTGTAGCCTCTACCAGATTCTGGCGTTTCTGTAAGGGTACTCTTGTCCCGGCTGAAATTGCTCGGGAAACGCCCAAAAAACTCCTTCACTCCGTGAAAGAAGAGGTTTTCCAAAAGTTTATGGTCTGAGTGACTAAGGGCCTGCCCCGTAAACAAAAGGTTTTGTATGTTAGAGTAGGACACCTGGCTCTCGATATAACACACACATGGTTTGTTTATTGGAAAATTGTTATGTTCTTGTAGGAAAAGGTCATGATTGAGAGTAACTATACGGTGTTAGAAAAGTTAGTAGGCATGTAGAGGTTTTTTTAATCGCAGTATTTAACTTTAAAAAAAGTGAAAAAATGGACTTGGAACGTTCTTTTACGAGGGGAAAGAAAAGTTCATTAATAATAATTGAAGAGTTATAATCAAGATCAGCTCACTTTTGGTTTGGGCCGGTGAGTATCAACAGCTTCAATATCAAATGGAATGTAATCAACTTTACACCCGTAGGCCACAGGCGTGAGTTTTATAATCGTGTGAAGAGGAACGTGGAGGTAGGGTAGCTCATCTGTAACGAAATAATTCCTTGTTATAACTGGAACACATCATAAGTCATTCCAAATGACTTGGTGAACAAATTGTCCATGGTCCTACATCAAGGGATAAAAAAATGAAATAAAGCCTTTTACTAAAAAGAATGGGGTCTGAGACGTAAAGAAGCTAATATCGAAATGAATACCTGCTGATTTGTCCAGAAGGTAGGCCAGAAGACATCTTATGACCGCCTGGTGGCTAACAACCAGAACGTTACCCTGACGCTCCAGTTCCATGATGACTGGTTCCAATCGAGCCACGAGGTCCTCGTAGCTTTCACCTCGGGGGTACCTGGAGCAAATTAGGGACACTGCTCAGGAATGAAGGTTCAAAAAGTACTATTGACAATGTTGGGCACGCAATGTAGTAATTAGGTGAGGTAAGACCAGGTTCAGTCAATTCTACTAAACACATTTAGTAGTTACTCAAAATCCTGCATATCACTCTCACTCGATTTAATTTTATTTGGAAAGTATCCACTGAAGTCTTTCAATACAAAATTTTTGTTGCAGCATGTCATCATTTTCAAAGGTTTTTTTTGCACAATTTTACACCATGCATGAACCTCAAATCAGGAAGTAGTGTACCTCGATTCAACAGTCCTGCATGCCAATATAAGGCCAATGCACACTAGAGGCCGCATCACATCGCAACTGGTCGCATTTGACGAGGGAAAAACCGCCTTGAGAAATGCGCTCTGCCCTGACTGCAGTGTGCGCACCTCAGTTTAAATCCCATGGAACTTATCCAGGCGGATTTTTGCGATGCGATGTAACCTGACCCGACCCACCCCTAGTGTGCGCCTACCTATAACGTTAATGGGGTATTTCAGTCACTTTTTTTTCTTTTCAAAAGACTATGGCTCAGGAATAACGGTAATCGGGTCGGTTCGTCGAGAAAATATTTAGAAGAAATTAGGGAAGCTAATAAAAGTTGAAGATTTGAACGATGGTAGCAGGCTGTGATGTAGCAAGTTGTGTGACATAATTGAATTGAACTAATTGAATCCAAGCTTTGAAATTGAGAAAAAATTCTCATCAAACCTCCGGATTTTCATGAATCTCTGAAACACCATGGAACTAATAGAGGTGTCAGGACACCATAAACCGCATATTTCGTGGGCTTTTTTTTGTGTGTTTGAACTTGAATACGGCAATGAACTTCGACGGACTGCCTATCAAAACAAATAGATGAAAGTTCAACTTTACGAAGTTTACCGCTTTGGTGCCAGACTGCACCTTGGGGGGGGGGGGGGGGGGGGTGAACTCGAATTCGCATGTTGGGTGTTGTAGATCATGGATTTCAAAATGCTCTTCAAATGCGAGGCTCCCATGACTCTAGAAATGTTGTGTTGGATAAAGGTTGAGGAGGGGGGGATCACTATTTCTTGCCTAAAATACTTAATAAATTACATTGAGTGAAATAGTTTTTTCGCTTACCAACTGGTATTAATTGACCTAATGCTTATCGAATGGCACGTCCCCTGGAATGCATGCATTACTAAACAATAACTTTCAAACGTGTGATCTCCACACGTTATTGTTCTTCCACATGCTATTGTAAAATTGGGCAAAAAGTTAGTGTATATAGGTTTTCAATGGTGCTGAATCCAAATTTGAGGTCAAAAACCTGAATTACCGACCCACCACAATACCTATTAGGAAAGTACCGGGTACAATGACAAATCATGGCAAATCTTGCACGAATTTTTGGCAGACAGTTTACCTGTAGGTGAACTTGGCTTGGTCTCGCGCCGTGAAGTCCTCAGGGTACTTTTCCTTGATCTCTTCGTAAGTCATTTCCTCGCAGATACCCTGTTGAGAAGTATGTTTTAGAATATACTGAACCAAAGCTTCCCAGCATACCCAAAAGTAGAAGAACTCAGACTCTCAGAGACTGATGTCAACATTGAAGATTAGATACAAGAAGCCTATCGTATTGCTATATAATAAACATGTTGTTCGGTATTATCGCTAATAAAAATATGTTTTCAATTTTCATTCATTCTCAAGATTTTCTCGATTCAGATAAAACACAGGATTGAACGGATAATAATACATTCTAAGCCCTTGATAATTCAAATTGTCCAGATTTGATTAAGTTGGCAGCAATCTGCAACATCAAGAGTTACTTATATGAAATTAACATTGACCATATCGATGGCTAAGAGACAACATGTGATATGAAAAAAATGGGAATCTAGTGCTGTGGTCCTCTTTTTTGTTCGGACTACTGGACATTTTGCTTCCTCACTACCGAAGGTAGGGAAGCTTTGTATTCGTGAAAGAAGTGAAAAAAAAATGTCCTCCAAAATCAAAATTTCCACTTGCTTTTTGCGTTTTAGAGCTTCCCGAACAATTTTGGTTCCGTGTCTGTCTGTCTGTGGTCAATCCTTGTCCCGGGCAAAACTATACTAACCTGAGGTCCGATTTTGATGAAATTTTCAGGGATTGTGTGGGTTAGGTCCTAGACGGTGGACCGCTAAATAATTTAGCTAAATAATTTAATCAATTTCAAGAATAGTCAATATAATACCTAATCATTTTCACTTGATCTAGTAATTCATTTAAATTGTAATTTTGTGATTTTAGTTGTATACCCACACACTTTTGTTCAATTATTTCAGTGGTTTATATACCACAACCATTTTAAACAAAACTCAAATTACGAGTATATAACAAATTAATACCCATAATCCTAATACGTACACCTATTATAGTTTTAGTATTGAATAATAATAATCATTATCGTCATAACTTCGTAGTTTTATTTTATACCTACACTCTTTCGTTCTTTTATTTCAGTGGTTTATATACCACAACTATTTACAACACTATTATAAACATTAATACCTGCAACCCTATCCCGCATATTATCGCCAATATTTTGGTATTCAATAACTCTTTGAATCATAATTTTTTCGCCAACTGATTCTATACGTCCATGTTACAATGAGTGAGGAAGCTATACTGCCCACCCAACTTGGCAGACGTTTTTATTTCAGGTTTAGCAACATTTGTTATGAACAACGGTTGAGACAACAAAAGTTATCAACACACTTAGCTACCTTTTATACAGATCCAAAGCAAGCAAAATAGAAAAGTTTTTTCGTTCTCCCAAAACCAGTAGAATTTTCATATCACATGTTGTCTCTTAGCTATCGATGTTTGCTTCCAAATGAAATGGTTTTTAAAAAAATAAAATAGCTTACAGCATCGATTTCGTTTAGTGCCTTCCATCTTTCCTGAGGAGCAGGGATCTTCGCAACAGTTTGGATGGTCCTTTTGAGCCAGGAGGTCCAAACCCTGAGCCCGCTGATGTTCTGCTCGTGGATGTAGTTAGCCAGGGCGTCGGAGAACACCTGTCCTCTTTCTGAGAGCTCCGCATCCCCTCCTATCCTTCCCTGGAGATTGTGCGTACTCTCGCCGTGCTGAAAACGAACAGAAGCCAACTTTGAGTCCTCCTGGTGTACACAGGGTGTCCCATACGTTATCCACCAAACTTCGGGAGTAGTTTCTACGTTAAATTTGCAACAAAAAATGTTTCTTAGCAATTTTCTTACAACCCCCCTAAAATCCGACTTTTTTGCCTTTTAAGATTTTTTCATGTTTTCGACCTTACACCATTTAAACGGCCATAACTCCCTTAAATCACGCTCAAAAATTAAAAATAAGGATACCGTTGGAAAGAGCGTAAAATTTCTCAATAGATGAGCCGTTGAACAGTCGAGAAGAACTGAACGCTAGAGTAGTAGGTATTTTTACCTCAAACTTAAAAATTTTTCAATTTCTGTTTTTTGTTTGAAAATTTTGTTGATTTTCCCTCATTAAAACAAGGTACTTGCCAGAGGGGCTCAAAAGCCTAAAAACTGCTCCATTTCATCCAACAGGGTCTGCTCCGCCGCGGCTCCTCCGAAGCTCAGAGTCCTCCCCCCGTCTAACAGTCGATTTAGTTGAAAAAAAATGCACGGTTTTCTGCGTTAAAACATAAATTTCTCCCATAAATTCGATTGTAAAATATTTTTTGATTACACCTTTGGAAAGCTGAGATGTTGGTGCACTTTTTAGGGAAGTTTCACAATTACGCGTCAAGAATTGATATGGTTTCCAGGCAACTGAAAAAACAAGCGATTTCAAGATTTTGACGAGTTTTGCTTTTCATACGTCGTTTGCACATCTCAACTCCTCTTTATAAAATGTTATTGGGGATCAAAAAAATTGCAAATTTAACGCCCTTTCCAACGGATTTCTTTAGATTTGAGCTAATTCTCGAATTGAGGGAGTTATGGTAAATTTATTGAGCAAAGATCAAAAACACCAAAAAAATTTTCAAAGAGAAAAAAATTCGGGATTTTGAGTGGGATACCAAAAAATGTCAAGAGGCACTGTTTGTGGGAAATTAGTTGTAGAACACGTGGGAGAATGATCGTGAACCACTCGTGTTACACCCAGTATACCTCAAGATTTTAATTAACTATTCTTTATGCCACTATGGAACAAATCAGTGGTGCCAGGACACCAGAAACCCCGTATTTCGTGAGTTTAAGGGTGTTTAACCTTGAATATAGATGAATATAGACTTACACAAACCAACAGATAAAAGTTTAACTTTCCAACGTGTTACCGCTGTGGTGCCAGGGTGGCACCGTTAGGGTGGGGGGGGGGGTGTACGAATTCTCATGTTGGGTATCGTAGATCATGGATTTTAAAAATGCTTAAATTTAAAGATTTAAAATGCTGAAATATTTATCCAATGGGACGTCCCGAGGAATGCATGCATTATTCTGGCTACGATTCTGCCTCCGTTGGTGAGACCCTGGCCGTGATTAACGATTTCTAAGCAAAACCACTTCGAGAATTAAAAATAAAATCATTAAATTGTTGAAAGATTACGAACTGGAAGTGAATATAAACTTTGGCCTGCTTATAAAATTTCAAGCACGACTTGGGCCTCACCAATAAGAGCAGAAACTTTGCTGAAACGATTTCAATAGAGGCAAGTGATTCAAAGATTGGACCTGTGAGTTTTCCATCAAACGCAAGACAGATTCAACATCCCTATAAAACAATTGTATGACAATGTTGAAGATGCATACTTTTCTCGAAGAAAGAAAAGCGGGGGTCGGAGGCTAAATAACCAGTTTGATGGGACACCATAACCTACTGAAAATCCTGTACAAAGTGTATCTTTGATGAACCATCCACCAGTGAATCACACAATCACAGAAACCAAAATGCACATGCTCAAGACTTGAAACTCACCCGGGCTATGTAAATTGTTCTAGGAACAATGTGAATGTTCATGAGGTAGTAGACGATTCTAGACTGGATGTGCCCTTCGTGCTTGTGGACCAGAACTTTCTCGCCCGTGTTGTAAATCTTCATAAAACTGAGGTGCGCTTCTTCTTCCTCTTCGAGGGGTTCGTAGCGCTCTTTGTAGTGTTCTATTCTCAACAGAAAGTCACTCAGAGCCATATCTTTGGGTATGTTGGTGTAGTCGGGCGAGTTCACTTTAACCTCCTGCAAATCGCGATTAAAATATGAACAAAACGAGCGCCAGATGTTTGAAGCAAGTGAATACCAGTGAGGGACAAAAGGGGAAGTCATGGGTGTACCTTAGAATCCCCCAAAACATTGGGGCAGTAGATTAACTAATATTTCAATTTCAATTTACATTCAAAAAATTAGGAATCAGTCCTGTGGGTCCCACTATATTTATTAAACATAACCACATTGAAAAATAGAAACAAAGAATAATAGCAAGTAGAGGACGAAAGTTGTAATTTTTATTGGGTCTCAAGGAGCAAATTTTTGGAAACGCTCGAACAATGGTCTTAGTTAGCTTATTAGCTTAGTTAACTTAAGAGCTTATAAAATTAAAATTCAACACTTTTCCAATGCCATAAAACATTTTTCAAACAGAATCAGTATTTTCCAAATAAAACAACACTTTTCGAACGGAAGTCAACATTTTCAAAAAATAGGATTCAACAGTTTTTAAATAGAGAAAAAATAAATCTATAATAAAATTCAAGTCTAGTATGATTTTCGAGATTTTGAGTACAACTAAATGTCGAATTTAATTTAATTTAATTCAATTTTGAAAATGTAGATTGCGATTTGGGAAAGTTATATAACCCTAAGATATACACCGGAGATATACACCGGAGTAAGTAACCAAAATTAAAACTGCAATTTTAAATTTAGTGGACAGAAGAATTTTCAGAAGTCTCAAAATAGAGTTAGGACAAAAATTTCACAATTTTTCCCATAACATCATTTTTGACTTATAACTTGGTTAAAAAAATTCAGCTCTATCTATTAATTTTTCAATTGCAATTTAAATTTAGTTAATCTGGTGACACTTAGGGACAGCTGTGGAATTCCCAAGATGTTTTCGGTGACACTAGAGACACCGTGGTCCAATAGAGTATGAGCATGGGTCGGAAAAACTGTTTATTGTTATTTTTAATCTAAACTAGACCTCATTCTGAGAATTTTGACACCAACCACGACCTTCTAGCGTGAGAAGACCTTTATCAAGTTTTTGAATTATTATGACGTCACGTATTATGACGTGGGCGTCGGTGGTCTAGTGGACAGTGCACCCGACTGCGGCGATAGGATGAGAACCGTCTAGCGGGGACGCGCGTTCGAGTCTGGTCGTCGCAGAAAGTTTTCTGTCTATTAGACGATCGGCAATCTCTCGTTCCAACCCAGGGCGGTGATGTTTGGGAAGCCATGAGCGAAATCATCAGAACAAATTCTGATCTCCCCTTAGGGAGACAGCTGATGACGTCCGCGACGCCAAGAATGGCAGTCGGACGAAAATTCAACCTGAAATGGTTGCTTACTTTACTTTTTACTTTACTTTACTTTACTTACAGTCACGGCGGGAGGAGCGCGTGACGTCATGAACATTCGAAACTGAAAAACCATAGAAAAAGATCTACTCATCCAAAAAGAGAACGGCTGGTGTCAAAATTCTCAGGATGAGATCTACTGTCGAAAAAAATAAAAATAAAAAAAATCAAGCGCACACCCCATTAGGGTTAATTTTACAATTATTGTTATCATACTACAGGAGGCCTCCTGCACTCGACTTACTGGTTACGAATTATTCTCCAATAAGGATTCTATAATACATTCACAATTTTAGGTTATACGATCTAAATGCTCAGATTAGTCCCCAACTCCCGGAAAATTTATTTACTGACCTGAAACTTTTCCAGACTAAGGTTCTTTCAAAGACCAATTTTCGTGTAATAGGCTAACCAGTTTAATTAGGTACCGACCTAATGCAATTTATTTGAAGTCTCAAAATAGAACAACAGAACTAGTTTTATACGAAATCGTCAACTTACCATAATATTTTGCTCGACGATTTGAGGGTCATCACAGATAGATTCAACGAAGAAAAGCTTGAAGCCTAGTTTTTTAACGACGATATCGTGGATCAGGACCCGCCTGTCAGTCGTCGAATTCGTGGCATCAAACACCTGAAAATAAAACAGTGAGTAACCTCGTCGAAAAACACGAATGAATAAGCGGATTTTCGGAAATAAATTTCAGCTGATTTTGAACAGTTTTTTATATAGATTAGTTCTTGTCTTCTGATTTGAATTTTTCTTGTTTTCGATTTCAAGTCATGAAACTAGTATACCTACGTAATATTGTAACCTTCTTTCAAAGGGTCTAATTGAAAAGGAATTAATTTAACGTTAGTTCTTCAAACTCAGTAAAAAGAGACATAAAATTAGTCAAATTAGGAGAAATCCAATGAACGTTTGGATATTGAGCATTAAAAACAAATTTTACATGATAAATTTAGACCCTTATTCAGTAATTGTCACTAAATGATGAGTTTTCTAAAAATTTTCTAAAATTTTTTCTAAAAAAATTGTCTACATTTCTAAAAATTTTCTAAACTTTTCAAATATGTTTCAAAAATATTAACATGTTTAATGTTTTAGGGCTGGGGGTCATTCTGTGAATTCCGACACGCAAATCTGCAACGCTTTTTTTTCTTAGTTACCACGGACCGATTTCTTAGTTACCACGTTATATCGGCTCCATTTGGGGTCTAGTTGTACCAAGATGGTCACTGATCAGCTGAGTGAGCTCCAAGGCCATTTTCTCTCCTGTTGAACGCAGGAAGCTGAAATTTGAGAAGCAGGGTCAATGGAGAATGCTGAAGGCGCCTGAGTGGTCACTGATCAGCTGAGTGATCGGCAATCTAATTTCTCCCTTGCGAGGGAAAAACATTAAACATGATTTAATGTTTTTCCCTCGCAAGGGAGAAATTGAACAGTTATCCTAAAAATTTATTAGTTTTCCAAATGATAATATTTTTCTATCTCTCCCATTTACAAATGGAGGTTTTAAAGGGGGTCTCAGTCGTCGAGCGTTCTGGGTCAGTATTTCCCGAAATTACCGGCGCTAAAACTTTAAAAACTGTACATAAATTTGAAATTTTTAAGTACTTTCAAAATTTAGCAGTGCAGCAGTCTAGAGAATTGAAAAAATTGAAATATTACCGGAAATCATCAAAATCGAACAATAATTGTCGTACATTCTTGTTAGATTTTGTTGATTTCAGCGGCAATATTTTAGTTGTTGAATTCCCTACCTAATAAATTTCAAAAATTCCTAAAATTTTTAAATTTATGTACAATTTTTAAAGTTTGTGCGCCGGTAATTTCGGGAAATACTGACCCGGAACGAGGAACGAACGGCGACCGACCGAGACCCCCTTAAAATTAGTGTGATTCAATCCTGAAGTATCTTGGAATAAGTATATCCTGACTGTATTTTTTATATTTAAAATTCTGGTAAACTTCTTATGTAGAAATTTAATATATCAATTTTATTTGTGATTAAGTGACACAACAAGAAGAAGCAGTCATTTGGCCCTCGAAGAAGGAAACATCCCTGTACTAAGTCGTCAGTTAGAGTCATATTTTACAAGATGGTACACAATGGGTTTGATCTATCTTAATGTGACTAATAAAAGTACCCAGTAAAATATTTCTTACAGTACTTCTTTATATAACTTACAGCCACTTCGCCTCCACACTCTAGCCAGGCACAGACGTCGTGGAGGGCGTCTATGCAACACTTGGTCCGGATAGCCATCGCCTGTTGGTTCTCCGCCCGGAAGAACTCGTGGCTCTTGTAGGCGTCCGTCACGTGCCGCCTGTACTCTCCCAGATTGAATACTGCGATAAGACCAATAAAATAAGTCAAAATCAAGGTAGTTACTGTGAAACATATATAGAGAGGACATGCGTAGGACTGAAAGTACCCTATAAGTAAGTAGGGAAAGTACCCTATAAGTAAAAAGTAGGGAAAGTAGGGTGCAGAATGCTTGAGACCCATGATTGTAGAGGAAATTTCAATATATTCTCAAAATATATCCAATCTTCTGCACTAATGCAAGAAGATGGAAAAGCTATTATTCTTGCTGCAAGTCAAAAAACGCTCCAAATCAAAATTTCCGCTCAATTTTTCAATTTCCGATGTTTTAGACCAATTTTGGATTCGTGTCTTTCAATAGTAAATAGCTGTCCAAGACATAAGTAATCTTGGTCCACTTTTGATGAAATTTTCAAAATTGATGAGAATCAGCCTCGAGAAAAAAAAATCTATCAAGATTGGACAAACACGACCGGTTGCGTTACTTAAACAAAAATTTCTTGACTTAGTTCGATGGAGGAAAATTTATTTAGCTCGATTTTGAGGAAAGTTCAGGGTGACCCCTAAACGAAACACACTGATTTCATTGTTATTCGACTTGTAGGGAACACGTTGAAAAGTGAAAAATAATTATCATAATCACGAACTTCGTAATTGTGTTGCAATTTATTAAGATAAAAAACAATATGATCGTCAAAATCAAATTTCGTAGATCGGGGAATCGATGAGTAGAACAGAACGAGAATAGCCTTTTCACACCTGCTGGAATACGCCCATGCTATTCTACGCGAGGAAGACGTTTCTAATTACGTACAACAAAGAAAATTAAAAATCAAATTAAAAGTTAAATTCGACCTTCAAGCTCAGAAATTCCTGAACGTCCTGAACGCCATTAGAATCCCTTAAAATCGGGATGTACGGTAAAATTAACCCTACACATGTGAAGGTTATTTGCGTTCATATTTGAGTGAAAAATTCGGAATCCGTTAACTAACTAATAACTTTGACGCTTGAGTTGACATGGCGATAAAATTATCTTTTGAGCCAGTCGACTTTACAGTACTATAATCGTGTTGATATGACGAAGATAAGTCACCGACACATTTTCCCATCGTGTTTACTCAGTTCGGCGAACCTCGGAACTTTCCTGACCTCTGTTAACGATGTTTGTATTTGATATACAGGACGTAGAAGACACGTACTGCTCGGGGATAAGTGCTCGTGGCTGTCAGGGTTGGCAAACAATAAATATAGATTTCCACGAATGACATCACTTTCAGTGCACTTCTCGTCAAACGTACTTTTGTCTACTCAGGGAAAGGAAAATTAAAAAGTACACCAGTGGTGCAACAGGCGTTCTACTGGAAATTTAAATTTTTTCTGGACGTTGCCGACTAAACATTTTGATAAATTTGAAAAAATACAGTTAAAATTTGATGAATTTACTAATTCCGAACAATATCTTTTGGTTTATTATTTTCAATAATAAGCCTTTGGAATCGAGCAAGAAAAAAAAAAATTTTAACCCCCCCTCAAAATTTGATGTTTTACGTTTCAAGGTACGTAGAATACGAAAATCGAATAAAAAAATTTCCGTCCGTCCGCCGTACGCCGTACGCGGCACTTTTCTTAGCAACAGTGGACCGATTTGGTTCAAATTTGGTATATGGGCTTCATTTGGGGTCTAGTTGTGCCGCGAAGCTTTTGGTTGATGTAGGTCACTTCTAAGGGGTGAAAATTAAGGGTTGAAATTTTCAAGAGTGCCCTAGCTCGAAAACTCTCGAAATAAAGGTATCGTTTTTTCACCAATTTTAAATAGTATTGAATTTTAAAAAAATTTTGAGACCACCCGGAGCTCTGTAGGACAAACCGTTCGGTCCCTACGAGTACTTGAAGGTTTTCCTTCGATAAAACAGAATCATGAGTGTGAATCGCAAAAGAGGTCTAATCTCCATTCAAATTTTATCGGACTAAAATGCGATCGCTGTTCATTTCTTCGATTTGTATACAGTTTTGCCTTCTGCGTAACCAGTAATCAAATTTCCATACGAAGCTTTCTATTTTTCCAATCGAGTGTGAAGCGTTTATTTATTTCTAATAAACTTGATTGTGAAGGTGTGAAGCCAGTATGGTGTGGTAGGTAGTACCTAGCTGGTAGGTAAAAAAAAGTTGGTAGGTAAAAAAAAATGTTGGTGGGTAAAAAACACTGCAAATCATTGCTCAAAGGCTTCTTCACTCTTCAGATCACTGATCAGCTGAGTGAGCTCCGAAGCCATTTTCAATCCTATTGAATGGAAGTGCTCTTCCAGGCGTCTCCAGCATTCGAGGAGATCTTCTTCACTCCTCAGATCACTGATCAGCTGATTGAGCTCCGAAGCCATTTTCAATCCTATTGAATGGAAGTGCTCTTCCAGGCGTCTTCAGCATTCGAGGAGATCTTCTTCACTCCTCAGATCACTGATCAGCTGAGTGAGCTCCGAAGCCATTTTCAATCCTATTGAATGGAAGTGCTCTTCCAGGCGTCTCCAGCATTCGAGGAGATCTTCTTCACTCCTCAGATCACTGATCAGCTGAGTGAGCTCCGAAGCCATTTTCAATCCTATTGAATGGAAGTGCTCTTCCAGGCGTCTCCAGCATTCGAGGAGATCTTCTTCACTCCTCAGATCACTGATCAGCTGAGTGAGCTCCGAAGCCATTTTCAATCCTATTGAATGGAAGTGCTCTTCCAGGCGTCTCCAGCATTCGAGGAGATCTTCTTCACTCCTCGGATCACTGATCAGCTGAGTGAGCTCCGTAGCCATTTTCAATCCTATTGAACGCAGGAAGCTGAAATTTGAGAGGGAAGGTCAAGGGAGAAAACAGATGGTGGTAGGTGCTATTAATGGAGAACCAGTGATCTATACAGAAAATAATAAACCTTTGAGCAATGATTTGCAGCGTTTTTTAGCTCTGTTGCTTACAATCACGTTGTCTCCGAAAATCTCAAAAAATAATTTCAACCCGATTACGGAACATGAATTTTCAAAACGTAATCCAAGCATTGTTAAATTTCAGACTATTCACTAATCCCTAATTTTTACAACGTTTTGAATTCTTAGAGTTTCCCCAATAGGAAATATTGATAGTTTTTTCAAATATTGACTATCACCGACCAATCAGCTGATTGCCTATTGAAGAGGAGTTCGAGAGAAATTGAAGAGCTGGGCCGAAAAGGTGTACATGTTCCTTTTTTGAATTTTACAGGAGAGCCAAAAAACGAATCCCAATCATGCGGTCACGAATTCACAAGCTGAATCGAACATGTACCCCTGTTCCATCAGATTTCCCACAAGCTAATAATATATAGGTAAGCTATATAATATATTAATAGGTACGTACCGTATAATAATATAAGAAAGCTTTCTATTTGCGGCGCAGTTACACAATATAGCATTTACAAATTTATTCCAACCCTTTACAAAATAATTTAAACCCTAAAGGGGAAAAGGGTTTAAATAATTTTGTAAAGGGTTTGAATAAATTCCAAAAGGTTGAAATAATTTTGTAAAGGTTTGAAATAAATTTGTAAATGCTATATGTCTTTATATTTTCTATCTGAAGGACGTTCCCTAAAATTCATACTTTTCCAAACAATAAGTTTTCATTTTTTATAAGTAAAAGTTTTATAAGTTCATAAATTTTATAAGAATTCTAATGAAAACAGACTTTGAAGAACGAAAAACACTGAATTACAAAACGTTTGATAGCTTAGAATTGCGAGAAGAAAACAGGTGGTCGTCGGGTTTTGAGTAGGTAACTCATCGGGTGATCGTCCTAGCAACGGGAACATGTATCTCTATTCGTCTATTGGAGGCGTCACATTTTCACTTGCTCTCATCGCAAAAAAAAACCATGAAGTTTAAAATATCGATATTTTATTCTATAATCGTGTAGAGGAAACCTCAAGCTTCAATTTGACGCAAAAATTTTTTATTCGTAAAAAGTGACATGTACTCCTTTTCGGCCCAGCTCTTCAATTGTACAATACAACTTTAGGAAAAATAAGTCTGTGGACCGAGAAAACATGTTCGATATTCATGAATTTGTTTTATCGTCAATTCACTATATTATTGATGTTAGAATTCGTTACTTCTTATTGAGGTAAATATTCGGTTCAAATACATTTATGTGTAGTTTACCTATGTAATGTAAGGAACTTTACAAGTTACTATGCACATCAAGCAGTTGTAGACACCAACAAGTCAGTTGTAACCTCATCAACAAATTAGTCAATTGTAACATAAAAATCAGTTGATTGCCAGTTTTTTAAAACCCCTAGAACGAGTAGATTCTGGGGTAATTAGATTTTGTTGTACCAGTAAGATCAAAGGAGAAACATTCAGAGGATCGAGAAAAACTTGTTCCATAACACGTTGTTCAGAATGAATTTTATCGCTACAAATCAAGGTTCGTTGGGTTCAGCAAAATATAAACTAAATTTATGTAATGTTAATACTTTATGTGGTATTTAGGTACTTGCTTGTAATACCAACCACTGTAGAAATAAGGAACAAAATAATGCATTGGACATGAAAATAAAGCAATCGATCAGTAGGCATAAAAAATCTCTTATTGGTTTTTAGAGGCTGGATGATCACTCCTTGTAATTCTTCTTAGACTTTTGGTGAAATTAGTTAAATGGGGCAAAGTTTTAGAAAAAGTACTGTGTGGAAACATCTCTGCAGGGGTAAGAAAGCACAAATCGTTTGTTAAATTGAGGTCCGACATTACTAACTATGAAATAACTGATTTTTTTAGTGATAGGTGAGAGGAGCAGACCTTTGGTATTGATGCCGATCCAGTTGAGGTATCGGGACAGCTTCTTGGATATGTACGTCTTTCCCCTGGCAGGCAAACCCACCATTGCGATGACGTGCGGACTGTTGACATAGTTTGCTCTCTCCCCTGCAACAAAAAAGTATTGTTACTTACTGATAAACATTTGAACGATATTCAAATTGAGGGTATTTAGAAAGAAGTGATTGTGGTCATGAAGCCAGGGGAAGCAAAGAATTGTGGTTTACACGTAGCTTTCAACAAAGAAGTCCATGTGACAAGATTGACAATAGTACACTTTATACGTATTTAATTTGGATCCTAAACTAATGAAACTTAAAGAGAAAAAAATGCCCTCGAAGTAGGGTAAGTTGGGGTCAGCCACGCTTGGTTTCACCCAACCCACTTTAGTACAGCGGCTGGGTTCACTTAAATAATAAGAGTAGCTCGATATTCAATACTCTCTCTCAAACTACAAGTTGCAGTCCAAAGCTTGCCCTCATAATCAGGTACCTGAGACTTGGATACATGAAATCCTTGGAATATACTCCAATAATCCAAGTTGGAATAAACTCTACTCAAACTAAAAGTCGTAGTCCTAGGATTATCTCATCAACTGGTAACTGAGACCAGGAATCCTTGGAATATAATCCAATACTCCAGCTCAAACTAAAAGTTCTAGCTCTAAGCAGGCCCTCTCTCATCAACTGGTAACTGAGACCTGGACCCCTCGGAATCTTCTCCAATACTCCAGCTCGAACTAAAAGTTGCAGTCCTAAGATTATCTCATCAACTGGTAACTGAGACCTGGACTCCTCGGAATCTTCTCCAATACTCCAGCTCAAACTAAAAGTTCCATCCCTAAGCTGGCCCACTCTCATCAACTGGTAACTGAGACCTGGAATCCTTGGAATATAATCCAATACTCCAGCTCAAACTAAAAGTTCTAGCTCTAAGCTGGCCCTCTCTCATCAACTGGTGACTGAGACCTGGACCCCTCGGAATCTTCTCCAATACTCCAGCTCGAACTAAAAGTTGCAGTCCTAAGATTATCTCATCAACTGGTAACTGAGACCTGGACTCCTCGGAATCTTCTCCAATACTCCAGCTCAAACTAAAAGTTCCATCCCTAAGCTGGCCCACTCTCATCAACTGGTAACTGAGACCTGGAGTCCTTGGAATATACTCCAATTCTCCAGCTCAAACTACAAGTTCTAGCTCTAAGCTGGCCCTCTCTCATCAACTGGTAACTGAGACCTGGACCCCTCGGAATCTTCTCCAATACTCCAGCTCGAACTAAAAGTTGCAGTCCTAAGATTATCTCATCAACTGGTAACTGAGACCTGGACTCCTCGGAATCTTCTCCAATACTCCAGCTCAAACTAAAAGTTCCATCCCTAAGCTGGCCCACTCTCATCAACTGGTAACTGAGACCTGGAATCCTTGGAATATAATCCAATACTCCAGCTCAAACTAAAAGTTCTAGCTCTAAGCTGGCCCTCTCTCATCAACTGGTGACTGAGACCTGGACCCCTCGGAATCTTCTCCAATACTCCAGCTCGAACTAAAAGTTGCAGTCCTAAGATTATCTCATCAACTGGTAACTGAGACCTGGACTCCTCGGAATCTTCTCCAATACTCCAGCTCAAACTAAAAGTTCCATCCCTAAGCTGGCCCACTCTCATCAACTGGTAACTGAGACCTGGAATCCTTGGAATATACTCCAATTCTCCAGCTCAAACTACAAGTTCTAGCTCTAAGCTGGCCCTCTCTCATCAACTGGTACCTGAAACCAGGAATTCTTGGAACATACCCCAATACTCCATCTGAAAAACTAAGTTTCAGTCCTAAGATTGTCTCATCATATGGTACCTGAGACCTGGATACATGGAATCCTTGGAATAGAGTCCAATACTCCCCCTCAAACTAAAGTTGCAGTCCTAAGCTTGCCCTCATCAACTGGTACCTGGACACATGGATCCTAGGGATAAACTCCAATACTACTACTCGTCTAAAAATTGCATTTGGTAAAAAAAACTTTCTTCTCTAATGAAAGTTTCAATAGCCGAGATAAAAAGACACTTTTCGAAGAGTGTTTTTCATGAGGTTCGATGTCACTGATAGTAAATCAATCCAGAACAGGGCCTGAAACCTATGGATTACCAGTTAAGATTTCCATCAGCGAAGCGTGACGCGCTCAAGCACCAAGCTCTCCGTAAGTAAGACTTGACAATTACTAGTAATTATTGATCATCTCATGGTTACGATTATACCAAAATCCGCTTGGACGATACGATGTTGTGATTTTGTCTGAACAGGTTCAGTGAACCGTGGGTAATTTTTCACAATATTTCAAGGTTGATATTTACGTATCAATAACCTAGCCCTTCAATTATTACTCGATTGAGCTAGGATTTACCGAGATAGAGCGAGCTAATAATATTCTTCGTTTCAATGTCAGATAAGAGCTCTTTCATATTATTGACATGAAACCTCTCTCGAACTGGAAAATGTCACCTTCGTTAGAATCCGATTGGAAAATTATTAACAGTAACCAAACGCAAGTATTAAAGGAATTATTGAAACAGCAACAATAGCACATTATGCACAGTATAGAACATAAACAGTATCTATACAAAAAATATGTTATACACCCACACGCGCTAACATAGTGAATTAAATTTTCTTGTAACACCAATTTCTCCAAAGTTTGAATGATTGCTAAAGAGATGAACCGTCGTGATCCGTTTTGAAGCTACATATTTTCTCATGATTGTCAATAAATAGGTAGGTTAAAATTTTCACATGTCAATTCTTTTATGGTTTGGTAGGTATGTTTTCCATCCTCACTAACGATGATATAAAACCTTTATATAATTAGAGAAGGTAACAATTTGTTTCTCTTTTAAGTTAAAGATTTTTTATTGTTTTATTTGTACATTGGCTCCTACAGAACAGTTCATGAACAAACCATTGAATTCTGTTCTCGGGCCTAGCCCCAAACTACCCTCCAAATCGGAGCTTAACCCTAATTGGACCATGGTGTCACTGGTGTCACCAAACACATCTTAGGAATTCCACAACCGACCCAAATATCACCGGAGTAACTTGATTTTAATTACAATAAATTTCAAATTTAATGGATAGAGTTACATTTTTGAACCTATTTTCGTGAGCTATTATGAAAGTCTAGACATTATGAATGACAATTTTGAACACTTTTTCATTGATTTCTTTGTACATTATTGTAACAATTTCATTTTTTAGACTTCCACTAGCTCACAATAATATTTAATAAATTCAGCTCTGTCTATCAATTTTAAAACTGCAATTTGAATTTGTTTTCTCCGGTGATACTTTCGGGCAGCGGTGGAGTACCTAAGATGTTTTTGGTGACACTAGTGACACCATGGTCCAATTAGGGTTAATCGAGCAGTCTGATCGTGAGAAATTGATGATTTTTTAAATTATGTTGATGATCAAGTATCTATTGACTGTAAAACGCAAATTTTGATTTTGTAGGAACCAAATTTTATTTTATTCGCACGAATTCAAAGCTTTTATGTATTCGATTAGCGAGGAAGCACAACTAAATGCCAAATAAAGTAGTTGCTGCACATTTTAAAATAACTAACAGTTTAAATCACAATGATGCCAATATACCCCCTTTATAAGGCTTTTTCTTCTTTATTCCTTTGTCCTCACCTATTCGCACTGATACTTGACGTTGGAACACCCTCCGCCTCCTCATCGTTTCCGCGTCGGCTGTTGGTTGGCGGTTCAGGTTGGCGGCCGGAAGTTTCACAAGATCGAAGAAATATGCAGTCGATGAGTGACGAAGGATTGACGGCTTAAAAATTAAAACCGTCTAACGTCAAATAGACAGATTGAAGATGGAAAACGTCAGATGACGGCTTCACGCGGACTACGGAATTACGACTGACGACTGCGAGACGGATAATCGTCGGGTAATGACGACGATAGTGGAAGAAAATTACGTCAAGAGGCGATAGTGGAGAAGGAATAATTGTTGTGGCTCAACTGGGGAGAGTCAGATAGCGAACATACGACTCCGTGGGTGTCCTTGAACCTCGAGATAAGCCTGTTTGCAGTGGAAGCCGGGTGAGGGTGGGGAAAAAGCCCATGGAAAAATAAATGCTACCAGGTCAGCTCGTAGATTCAAGTGGTTTGAATCAATGGATATGTCATTCAAGAGGTTCAGATCACTGGACTTACGGCATCCAAAATGTTTAGATCACTGATCATCCGAAATTTGTTTAACCCATTTCCGACCACTGATGCGTTTTCGCATGAACTTTTTTTTTTTAAATATTGAACAAGTGGAGAATTTTGAAATCTTGAAATTTTGAAATATTGAACAAGTGGAGAAATATTGAATCTCCGTAGGAGAATTATTTTTTCGTTCATGATGTTCATAATATGAACGAGAATATTATACTCGTCAAAAAAAATTCTTCTTAAAGAGCTCGATACAACTTTGGAAATTTTTTTTTGAAAAGGAGGCCTTTTGGCCGAAAGCAAGAATATGGTGGCTCAAATTCGATCCTGGGCGATTGAGCGTTCTGGGCCACAAGTCGGATAAATCAAATCGATTTGAAAGACTGAGGCCCCTTAAATCCCATTAAAATATAAAATTCATAAAATTTGGAGTATTTTCGCTCTCAATTGGTGAGCAAATTATGCCTTATTTCTGCCGCCATCTTGTAAAAGAGTCTTCCTCCTCTCGCTTCTCTGTTATTTCCACCCTTGGCTTGAAATGGGTTAAAAAGTCCGTTTTATAACAAAAAGTAGTTGTTATTGGTAAGTACTGAAATTATATGTATACATCTCACTTTGTTTCCAATTCGTAATGTAAAGACCTTTTCCTAATCAGATGGATTCTTCACACAACATCTCAACTAGATCTGAAATGCCTTTAACTAACTAGCGAGAATTTGTATGATTGCTGCAAAGTGTCTACTAATGTGAATTTACAAATAAGTAAATGCCATCATTAGTTGAATAATCTTATCTCCTATAATTAAGGTTGCACAGATAAGATGGGGGTCCAAATCAACCAAATGGAGATAGGATGATTGCGGTTTTCAAAGCTAATTGATGGAGTTAGGATAAGAAGACTCAGCAGAGGGTGCTTTGGATGTACACAGTCATGTGCTTATTTGGAAATGAGGATGTTTAACTAAACACGGCTGAAAGTGGTGCAGATCACATTATATAATTTGCTAAGGATGTCGGTGAGTATCATAGACTCACGACTACGAGGTTCAACCCAAGAATTTTACAGTTCCAATGAGATAGTAAGCTTGTCAGGTTTTAGGGTCTCCGAATGTTGTGCACGACGAGAATGATTCTATAAATTGGAAATTATTCACTAACTAATATTTTGACTGTTAAACTTTGTGAAGTCGTGAGGTATTGATTTACTTGTTGGTCGAATCGACTCTTCTTAGTAAGAAAAAGGCAAAACGTTGGTTTTATATTTATTGTTTAGCAACAGTTTTGCTGACTAAACTTACCAGCATCTTCAGGCTTGATAAAAAATTGTCTCTCAAATATTTTGATCCTTGACGTGTAGCCCTACTAGACCTTTGTATTCGCCTCATTCAAAAACATCAAGGCCTCTCTACGGATCGGCATGTCCAAAAGGAAAGCAAAATAACAAACTATATAGTATTCATGGTAGATACACCCTTCAAAAAAAACTCTCTTTCAGATACAAGTCTTTTACAAGCAGATAATCCTCACTTGTCATATACTCCATAGAGGGAAGAAAAAACGATTTGGTGTACAAATAGAGCAAAAAAAAAAAAAAAAAAAAAAAACTTAAAAAATGCGACAAAAAATGTTTCATGCGACTAGGCAGAAAAGCACATTTTATTTTACTTTTTTGGTATTTTTCCAAAAAATTGTTGTATAGTTCTTCCGTCTTTATTCTGGAATACCATGCTTTTTTTGCTCTATTTGTACACCAAATTGTTTTTTCTTCCCTCTATAGAGTACCTATATGACAAGAGTGAAGAGTATCTGCTTGTAAAAGTCTATCTGAAAGATAGTTTGTTTTTTGAAGGGTGTATTTACCAACCATGAATACTATATAAAGTTTGTTATTTTGCTTTCTAAAGGACTAGTAGAGCTACAAGAAAAGGATCGAAATTTGAGAATTTTTTTTTCTTAAAGCCAGAAGATGCTGTTAAGTTTAGCCAGAGAAACTATTGCTGAACAATAAAATGATTATAAAACCAACGTTTTGCCTTTTTCTTACGAAGAAGAGTCGATTCGACCAACAAGTAAATCAAAAACTAATATTTTGATAAGACAATAGCATTCATTCAAAAACATTGCTGTCATTATTCACGCTTGTTGGGATATTTAGAGACTTCCGAACAAAACACATCAAACAAAAACAACTTATGGCCATAAAGATCTGCACTGTGGTCCAGCGGGTACCTATTGGTGAATTCAGGAAAAACGAAGACGCGAGAAGTGTTAGCAGCGACGACCGACCGAACACTACATCAACACCGCATAAATAAATTGACAGCGCAGATGTAATAGAAACCGCTGAGAACCGAATCCTCTCCTATTCTGACGGTACAAAGGAATTCATCGAATACGACCATGACGAATGTCATTTGATCTTTTCAAACGAGCTCCGGAAACAATATTACTACACAATAGGGTAGGTTAGTGAACATGAATAGTTTTCGAATTAGTTCTATGTGGTCCAGAGGGAACAACTGTCAAAAAACTGTGCCGTTGGTATATACTTAAATAAATTTTAAACTATCATAGATAGATTCGTTCGGTTCTGGAGAGTTCATACTAACGTACCATTAGATTTGATTTTTTATTTTAAAAAAGAAATTTAAATCTGACTTTTACAATGTCAAATTCCTCCAAAGAGATGTGTTTAATGCGACTTTGGATCTAGTTCCTCGGTTTTGGGTTATTGTTTTCAATAATGAACCTTTGGAATCGACCAAGAAAAACAAATTTTAACCCTCCCCAAAATTTGTTGGTTTTGATGGAAAATCGAATGAAAATTTTCCCGTCCGTCCGCCGTACGCGGCACTTTCCTTAGTTGATACGGACCGATTTTGATGAAATTTCATACATGGGCTCCATTTGGGGTCTAGAAATGCCCGAAGTTTTTGGTTGATGTCAGTCACTTCTAAGGGGTGAACAATAGGAGTTGTAATTTTCAAAACACCCTAGCTGGAAAACTCTTGATATTAAGGTATGTTTTCCGAGTGATTTAAAACAGAATTGCATTTTTAGAATTGAATGAGACCACCCAGAGCTCTATAGGACAAACCTTTTGCTCCCCATGAGAACTTAGGGTTGGACAAAAATCAGAAACACGAGTGTGAACCGCAAAAGATTGTTCACTGACGGAAATTGGCCTAATGTCCGTTCGAAATTCTTTGAGTAAAGTTAGGTGATAAGAACCGCTTCGAATAGAGTTTTTTGTCACTCAGTTGGGCTTCCTTACAAACCAAGTACCAAAATTCGTAATGAAGGAACTCGGAACTCTCAGATAGCGATATATTTTTTAATGGGTAGTGCCTATTAATAGAAAAGCTGAGCTTTCCATTGGTTTAAAATTTGCAAGAATTTTTCGAGTCGAATGACATCACTCAGAGCTTTTTAGGCCCAACCGTTTGCTAATGAGGGTTATCATTAATAATTAATGTTGGTTTGACATCAATTTAATAAGTATAGCTTTCAATTAAACAAGATAGCTTTCAATTTTTTAAGTGAAGCCAGTTGGACGATCAACTATCGTTAAATGAGCAATTATTGTGAAAGTTACCAGAACTACGTGTTAGTTAGTTAGCGAGCTCAAAAGGACCCTACCCCCCTCCCACCACCTACCCCTGGTCCTTAGAGGAGACGGAAGAAGCCGTGTTCTTCGTAGACGGGCGATCAGGAAAATAATAATATTAGAATTCACTCGCCTACACAAATCCAGTTCTTCCCCGTAACAATGAATGATCACTTGCATTCCAGATTCCATTGAATATTGCACGAAAAATATATTTTCATTTTATTATTTTTTTCAAACCAGCACTCTCACACTCCAATAAATAAACCGTTGTGTAATAATTTGCAGGGTCTTTATAAAGATACAAGATACCACCACCCGGAACAAATTATTTTTGAGAGGGAATTAGGTTACTTATTTTTGGTTTGTTCAACTAAAATTAAAAGAGTTGTAGGGTTAGATAATGTAAAGAATACTGCGAAGTTTGAAATTAATTCTACTTCACCTTGGTCTAATTTAGAGGGGACATTTGCAACTTCATGTCAACAAGGAGATTCAATTGTGTTAGAGGACATGCAAGTTTTGAGTGTATGTGGTTTTCAAGGGGTCGGTCAAATCATTGGAAATGGAATGAAATTATTTGTTTGCTTTTACCCTAAACGGTTAAAAAATAGGGTCATAGTGAAAATCCCTCTACTCCACAGCAGTACTTACAATCAAAATCGAACTCACATCATCTGGTTTCTGGTTAACATTCAAATTGAACAATAACAATAACCGATTAGCCTAGTCTTCTTCCTTTACTATTTTAGCCTTAAACATGAAAATCAGGGTTCAATTGCTTCATATTCAAAAAACAGTCAAAAATCGCGGAAATTCAAGCAACCTCTCTTCAGTGTTATAAAGTGAAGGTCTTCAGCCACCACGATTGCAGTAACGTCACTAGTTTACAATCACTCCACCTAGCCCTGAACAGTTTGCTGGAGGAAAATTAATAGACTAGCGAAACAAGATGACGAGGAAGTAGTTGGCCCGCAGGTCCCTACACCGCACTCAGTTTTCCAACTCTTCCTTATTAGATTTCCAGGGGGAACTAAACCATAAGCTGGAACTTTTTCACGATTAAAACGGTAATAGCATAGCAAACAAAAACGAGGAACTAGTTTGGGAGTGCTTGAGGGATCACGCTTGTTATGTCTCAACTTTCAAGGTTTATCGCAGCGTCAATTCAACTATCACAAAACCCAACGAAAAGAGATACCAGGGTCGACCGCTTCTCCCTTTTTTACGAATAATTTCGTAGTGATTAAGAGAATCTCTCATTCATATTTTCTTTCCTGATTAGAACGGTTGACGCCTCGTGAATTTGAATTTTAGTGTAACGAAATTCAAGCCTTATTCAGAGAATCAGAAAGATATTTATTCAGAGCCTGATTCAGCCTGATTCAGAGTTTCGGAGAAAACTTTGGAAAAGTCATACGACAGTTGGTAGGAAAATGCGGTATTATTGATGTATATTTAAGTTGTTGGAGGATCGGGGTATTCAAATACTTAGTTGAAGAGCATGTATTAGTTTTGAATAATTTTTCATCAGCTATCTGTCACTACTCTTTCAATCAATGAAACAATACTTAATTTTAAAAAAACGTGGAAATTCTGGACAAGGAATTTAGGAAAATTCATGGAACACTAATTTAGGAAGATATTAATTATGTGCATTGTACTCAAAGGCACTACTATCCATAGTTATATAGATGAAGCAAATCACTTCTAGGAGTAGAGATAAGACCTGCAACCTAACGAGAATTGAACCTATACCTACCTTTCCATCAATACAAAAGATGATGAGTTTCAAACTTAGATTTACAGATCAATCCAGTCGGTTAAAACTTGACATAAAAACTAACGTTTAAACTATTCGTAATACAGAATGAAAACCCCCTTAATTAAAGCGGATTGTACAATCCAATTCAAGAAAAGTTGACATACAAGTGTTGAAAATTGAACATGTTGGGTGTAATGAATCACCGACTAAAACGACAAACAACTTTGATTTGTACCTATTTTCACGCTGTATCGCACGAAGATTTTAGTTTTTTTAATATTTAAGATAAACTAATTATCAGGATTACTACACAACGGTTTATTATTTCTACATAGATCACTCGTCCGCAAAGAACACGGTTTTGCCATTGTCACTACATATCTACTTCACAATCAAGTTTGGAAGAAATAAACGCTTCACACTCAATTCAAAGAAATAAAGAGTTGCGGGAGCCTCCATCGGAAAATTTGATTAGTGGTTGCTAAGGACACAAAACAGAGTACAACTCGAAGAAACGAACACCAATCGCATTTTGCTCTGATAAAATGTGAACGGATATTGGGCCTCGTTAGAGATTCACACTCGTGTTTCTGATTAATCGTAATTCCAACCCTCAAGTTCTCATGGGGAGCAAACGATTAGTCCCACAGAGCACTGGGTGGTCTCATTCGCTTCTAAAAATAAAATATTATTTTAAATAGATGAAAATACAATACCAATACTTCAAATTTTTTTTGAGCTAGGGCGTTTTCAAAATTTTAACCCTTATTTGTCAACCCTTAGAACTGACTGACATCGACTAGACCCCAAATGGACTCCATATACCAAATTTCATCAAAATCGGTCCATGGTGGAAGGATGGCAAAATTTTCATTCGATTTTCGGATTCTACGTATTACCTTGAAACGTAAACCAATAATTTTGTTTTGTTTGGGGAGGGGTTGAACAATTGTTTTTCTTGGTCGATTCCAAAGGTTCATCATTGAAAATAATAAACCAAAAGATGATAAGGTGGGATTTCAAAGCATGAATAGAAAAACTGACGATTCAATATGAAAAACTACATTATATTCTTGTATCGAGACTACAAAATGCTACAAAATAGCTACAAATGCCTAGCATTTAATTTTATCAGTAAGACGTACTCAACGTTCCAAGAGAAAGCGGAAAGCGACCGTAGCATCTTCCAACCATGTTGTGCATGCAGCTAGAAACGAAATTGAAAAAATATATTTTTGCGAGCTAGCCGACAGACTACGAGATTACATGAACTCTTCCCAGAGATCACTACTAACTTGCTAAGAACTCGTACGTAGGAACCTACGTAACTGAAATGACATTGACGAGAATGTGGTAGCTATCTACCACAACTAATAACCAAGCGTATATTTTACGAGCGGTTTATGGTGACGGTGAACAATGGAATATGAAATTTTATCGATTCGATTTGGCGGCGCAAAACCCGTAAAACCCGTCAAGATAACTTCCGTCCACCGGAATTGTCCGGTGGAATACACATTATCGCTGAACCAAAGGAAGGATTTACAACTACTTGAAAATGAACAGAGTAATTTCAGCGAATTTTTGAAGAAAATTAAATTATTTAAATTGCGCCAACATTTTCAGTAGAGAAATTTTGAAATTTTCTTTTCATAGGAATCCACTTTGGCACAGTCTAAGTTTCCTGAAGTTTAATATTTGTCCTCTTTTATGAATATATAGAATATTAACACATCCCACTATGAGAATGCAAGGGAACAACGCCAAAAGCTGTTTCTGTGAAACGCATTCAAACTGTTTAACCTCTTTCAAAACTTTATTCTGAATCTTCTGTACTACTACATAATTCCTGCTGGGTTCAGCTGTGGCCAAGCGAGTTCCGGCATGTGTCCCTGGGGACGAGACGCGGACCGGTTGCGGGGCCGTGAGTTCGAGGCTCGCCTCGGGAGCATATTTTCGGTCGCAGTTCCCCCTCGCCACAACCCAGGGCGGTGAGGCCAATGGGAAGCCATGAGCGAAATCACCAGAACAAATTCAGATCTTCCCTAAGGAAAACAGCTGATGACGTCCGCGACGCCAGGAATGGCAGTCGGACGAAAATGCAACCTGAAATGGTTGTTTACTTTACTTTACTTACTACTTACATAATTCCTGCTTTCTTTTTGCAATTAGTAGGGAAATTGGACCGTTTTCGACACCAGCTGTTTGAATTTTAATTTCTTGCATAGTGATTCTCAATAAATAGAATTATATGACATTTTCGTGAAATACGCTCCTTGTACACAGATCACTCAGGCTTTCTGTTTTTTTGGCATTTTTGGATTGGACTATTTTCATCTCTGTATCGAGGCAAATGAAATTGTGAAGGCTCGAATTCGAGGAATTTAATAAGGAATTAGGGATATTTCCCTTCGTTACTACGAGTTCATGAAGTAATTTTGGAATGCCACTTGAAAAAACCAAAACTAGACAACCAAAGAAAGCGTGTTCAGTAATTACAATGCCAATAAAGGCCAAAGCAGACACACAACACACTGAAACACACAGCTAACACTGAATCCAAATAATCCTTTAGAATGAAAAAGATTGAAAGATGGACAGCATAAAACAGCCTGGGCCCTTCCAGTTATCATACTGTATAAACGTGCTACATTTGGTACAAACGGGCCAAACAAAGAGATTTATGTATTATAGGCGGATGTAGTAAATGAATTAAATTAACAAATATAAAAATTTTATATTTGTTAATTTAATTCATTTACTACATCCGCCTATAATACAATTTAATTGTATGAGGAAGTGTTAAGCTTTGTTCAAATGGATTCCCATGTAGACAATTTTCAAAATTTTACTCAAGAAGATTTTTAGCCATCGCAATCCTACCCTAATTTTTTTCTTTGAGAATTCGTTAAAATGTGAAATAAAAGTGCTTTGTACTCGTAAAAAATACGGAAAAACACAAAACTCTTCGAAAATTAGTTTTAAAAAACTAGAAAAAGGTAATGGCCAATAATAGCAAGGAAGACGGATGTTATTCGATGCTGTTGGATCTTCGAAGAAATGCTATGAAACAAAGAGTAAAGAAACTAGAATATCTTTACTAGAGAATGTACATAAACAGTGGAAAACGACACCTCTAAGGATGACACAATTTTTGCAGAAAAGTAGCCATTTTATCCCACAGTAATGCGAGGGTTACGCTGCTGTCTATGGTTTCGAGTGTCAAAATGGGAACTTTTAATGGTTTGTTTGTTCGATAAGGTTGGTAGGTTTAGAGAATGGGGCGTAACAGAGACATTGGCACGGAAACAAAAGTCCCCACCCAAGGACCGTCATCCGTCTGATATCCCTCCATTCTATCTCGACACGCGCAGACCACCTCGGGAAATAGAAATCAGGTGATGCAATCCTCGTAGATTTACAACTTTTCAAATGTGCACCAGCAGAAGACACTGTCTCGCTAACTCTAACCCTAGCAGGCGAAATTCACAATTTAGGAAACCTCGAAAAAGTTAACAACTACCTAATTTCCTTAATCAGTATTTCGCTTTCCTCCTTCAAAACCTGAAGTTATTGGGTTATTGGGTTAGTTATGGTTGCAATACCACCAGACTATTTTCTTCGATTTGTAAAAGAACACTTCCTCAGTTTGAAGTCTGCTTAACAGTGGCATCGATGTCCATCGATGACCATTTTCTAGAAGTAACGCCAATTTTCAATTCAAATTTTTCAAATTTTATTTAACTTTACATTTTAAAAAAATTCACTTTATATTGTTGTTTTGTTAAAATTTGATTGTCTTTAGAGAACTCCAAAATTGAAAAATGCCGCAAACCCCATCAGAATCTGCTGAAAATTGACTGAGACGAGAAACACATTTCCACGCGTATTAGGTCTCTTGTGGTACTTTATGATGTTGGTCTCAATTGCTACCAATTGCTGATTTGCATTAATTTTTTCAATAAAATTCCGAGCTGGGTGCCTCTTTACACGCATCTGAAACTTCGTGTGAATCAATCCAGAGAGAGGTGGATCAGTAATCAAAGGAATAGCCTTTTGAAAGGTCTTACAATTCTTGGAGTGATTCGAATTGTCTGCATAATATTGAATTGACTGGTGGAGCTTACATACTAACAGGAAATGCAAGTAAATCAAACGTGAAATGTATAGCTCTGATAAATACAAGTTTCGCCAAAATTTTGATCTAACTATAAGGTTAAGTACATTATCCAGGTAACATGCAGGAATTTCACGCGATTCGAGCAAATATGGCCAGTGAACATTTCGGGTTGGATTTTCGTTCCCAGAGCTCGGACGTTTTCAACTGTTTTCCTAAGATCAAAATTTGAAAGGAAGGGGGGGGGGGGAGGTTTGCCAATCAACCGACTTGAAGAAATACCATACAAGTATCCAACATGTGACTCCGTGCGGCTGTGAGCACGAACATTGTTTTACACACTCAATAATCAAATGTTGATCTATTTGTCGGTATACCAGTGGCCAATCTTTTGTTTCGGACCAAACTAGACGAAATCATCAGTGAAATTTTCAGTGGTGGTAGATAACTCCTTAGACTCTCCTCTATGCATATGAGCCAATGAAACATCTATCTTTAAAAATCTCTTGAATTACGAGAGCAGACCCAAAATGGTTTTTAATTTATGATTAAATTAATCCTTTTCCAATTCATGAAGTTCGTAAGTCAGTAAAAACGTGTGTATACCGCAAATCTATGTTCTCGAACAGCAATCAACGGTTCGGTATACCTACTCGATAAGATCAAAGTCCGAATTACATAAGAACATTATCGCTCATATCACCTGGAAAACCTCGTTAGTCTGATAGGGATATATTCTGATAGAGGAAGTGAGTCTGCGATTCCTCGCAAAATCTCTCGTGTGCAGATCAAACCATTTTCCTGCAATCAACTGGGGAAAAAACCTGTAAATCACAGGTCCTTCCAGATTGGTAAGAAGACCTTGTAAGTCCGTGTTCCGCCATTGAGGAAGGTTTTGCTCCCCGCTGTATTCGTTAAAAGTAAGTATTATTCAGTGTTAAACTACTAGTCGTGTATTTTTATTAAATTTCTATAGACTATTTCACCAAATTTATGGAGCATATGCGTCAGGAAACGTGGATTTAGGGTGAACGAACGAGAAAAATCCATAGAAACAGACTTACAAGGAATTCCATTCCATGCTGACTTTCGCATTGGAAAATTTGGCAGACTTACACGCGTTACCTACGCTTTTTTCTCATATTTGTTTGAAAAGAACAAAGACTATTGTTTTTAACAGAATTATTAACATTATTATTAAAAAATTGTTCTACAGTCTCATTTGAAACTGTTGTTTCCTAGCTCGTACCTACATAACTGAAAGAAGACTCTACTAAGGCACTTACCTAAAAACTTTTCCCCCTAATTCTCAAAACTAGAATTTCATTAACTTTAAATACCCTAAGACACGATTAATGTGATTTTGTTATTGCTTCCTTGTTTTTAAAAAATTGTTAAGGTGTAGCGAGGTATGTGATCACTTTGGAGGGCCAACTAAGTTTTGGTCCCCAGAATATCAATAAAGATTGAAACATTTTGCAGAAAATGTGTTGAAAATTAATTTAAAAACAATAAGTTTGACAGAGCAGTTTTTAGTTTTAACCCCATTAGTCCTCCAAAAATCTAACAGAAAACCTTGTAAGTACGCTGCAGGGTATGAGGAAAAACTCTTGTCTTAAAATCGGCCTCATATAAGAAATTCTCTCTATTCAAGCTGTTTAATTGATTCCTTCAATCGATCAATACTGAGTCGCATGATGGTCGATTGCTCGCCTCAAACTCATTTGGGTCATTTTTATGAAGTTTTTCCTGTCTCCTGAAAAGTTGACCACTTCGGACTTACGAGGTTTTCCAGGAATATGAGCGATATTAGGAATCATTTGAATGGGGTGTGCGCCTTGATTTTTTTTAGATTTTTAATCGAAAGTAGACTACATCCTGAAAATTTTGGCACCAACCGCAACCTTCTAGCGTGAGTAGATCTGTTTCTATGATTTTTCAAAGTTTCGGTCGATTATGACGTCACGCGCCCCTCCCGCCTGGGCGGGACCCCCCAGCCCACTGTGACGTCATAATCGGCCGAAACTTTGAAAAATCATAGAAACAGATCTACTCACGCTAGAAGGTTGCGGTTGGTACCAAAATTCTCAGAATGAGGTCTACCTTTGATTAAAAATAACAATAAACAGTTTTTCCTACCAAGGCGCACACCCTATTGTTTTCAAATGGGAGTCCTCAAAGTGTAAAGTGTAGCATTCTCGAATTTAAGTGCTGTTACGGGCACAATACTTACACCTCCATTTCGCACCCATGTAAAATCCTTTGAACGAGCTCTGGTACCACTGTCAGCTCAGTGAGTTCAGATTAGAACAAAATTCTCACTCGAAGCAAATTCCACACTCGCGCTCGATAGCGGAAGATACGGAAACGACACTCTCTGATCCCAGACTGATGAGTCAACGTGAGGCGCAGAGCCTTTGATACGGCGAGCCAATTGATCGGTGAGCCAAATGAAAACTTGAGTCGTTGCACAACGAAGATGAAGTGGTTTGCCAAATACCGAGAGGAGCCGGTGATGGCAGATAACGGAGTTGTGATCGGCAAGTTCGTGAGATATGAGAGGGGGATTACAGGTAGAGCCGACGTGCTTGAAGTTGACAAGGACAAAACCACGGAACAGCGGATTATCATGTTCATATTGCATGGTTCGTTCGTTTTCTCAGTAGTTGGTTAACTCCTTTCGTATCTTGTTAGAAACATTGAGTGACCAAAAATGCACCAGGCATTTCGTTCCTGAGTAAGAATATTCATTTCCTGGAAATATCTTCTACACAAAGTCTCCACCATACGCCAACGAAGCCAAGTATCTTGGAATCACCCTAGATGCTGAATTGAGATGGAATTCTCACGTTAAAAAAAAAGGCAGAACTTGGGCTCAAATTCAGGAAAATGTACTGATTGATGGGTCGACACTCCAAAATGTCGATCCAGAATAAATGAACCTTGTACAACCAAGTCCCTAAGCCTGTCTGTACTAGAGATGGGTATCGATACTCAATTTTCTTTAAAAGTCGATATTTTTGCTTAAAAATCAATTTTGAGTTGACCAATTTTGTTGAGAATTGATTTTTTGATAAATCGAACATTTTTTTAATGAAAATATTATTTATGTGGAAGTGGAAACAATATACTAGAACAGCCGATGAACAATAGATTTAGTGTTGAAATTTCTGGCCCCGGTCTCTACAAAACTGACGAAGTAAAATTGAACTACCTATCGCTGAACTGGAATGGAACTACCCTTTTCGTTTTGCTAATTTGTTGCCAAAACCATTCAGAGTGCAACTACTACAACATAAATAACTATGATACTCGATGTAACTTGATACTCATGATGTTTTATCAATGAAAGAAAACTGTGATTACTGAGCTCTAACTTAGGTATTGGTATTCAGCATTAACAGACATAATTAGGAATTCACTTAGGTGAGTTTATACTAATTAAATTCTCAGCCAAGGATCACAGCTTCTCATATTATTATTTTTAATCGTGTTTCTTTAAAAAAAAACGCTGCAAATCATTGCTCAAAGGTTTATAATTTTCTGTACAGATCACCCTTCTGTATAGATCACTGGTTCTCCATCAATAGCACTTACCACCATCTGTATTCTCCCTTGACCTTCCCTCTCAAATTTCAGCTCCCTGCGTTCAATAGGATTGAAAATGGCTTCGGAGCTCACTCAGCTGATCAGTAATCTGAGGAGTGAAGAAGATCTCCTCGAATGCTGGAGACGCCTGGAAGAGCACTTCCATTCAATAGGATTGAAAATGGCTTTGGAGCTCACTCAGCTGAACAGTGATCTGAGGTGTGAAGAAGATCTCCTCGAATGCTGGAGACGCCTGGAAGAGCACTTCCATTCAATAGGATTGAAAATGGCTTCGGAGCTCACTCAGCTGATCAGTGATCTGAAGAGTGAAGAAGCCTTTGAGCAATGATTTGCAGCGTTTTTTACCCACCAACATTTTTTTTACCTACCAGCTAGGTACTACCTACCACACCATACTGGCTTCACACCTTCACAATCAAGTTTATTAGAAAGAACTAAACGCTTCACACTCGATTGGAAAAATAGAAAGCTTAATATGGAAATTTGATTACTGGTTACGCAGAAGGCAAAACTGTAAACAAATCGAAGAAATGAACAGCGATCGCATTAGACCTCTTTTGCGATTCACACTCATGATTCTGTTTTATCGGAGGAAAACCTTCAAGTACTCGTAGGGACCGAACGGTTTGTCCTACAGAGCTCCGGGTGGTCTCAAAAATTTTTAAAAATTCGATAATATTTAAAATTGGTGAAAAAACGATACCTTTATTTCGAGAGTTTTCGAGCTAGGGCACTCTTGAAAATTTCAACCCTTAATTTTCACCCCTTAGAAGTGACCTACATCAACCAAAAGCTTCGCGGCACAACTAGACCCCAAATGGAGCCCATATACCAAATTTGAACCAAACCGGTCCAGTGTTGCTAAGAAAAATGCCGCGTACGGCGTACGGCGGACGGACGGAAATTTTTTTATTCGTTTTTCGTATTCTACGTACCTTGAAACGTAAAACATCAAATTTTGAGGGGGGGTTACAATTTTTTTTTTCTTGCTCGATTCCAAAGGCTTATTATTGAAAATAATAAACCAAAAGAAAAAATTCATAATAAAATTCAAATCATATAAAAAAGTCAATTTTTCATAAAATCGATTTTTTGTTACTTGATTTTTTAGAGAATCAATTTCATAGACTCGATTTAAAAATCGGCTGAAAATCGATATTTTTTATAACGATACCCATCCCTAGTCGGGACTTTTGGAGTGCAGTTGTGAGGCTGCACTGCTCAAAGTAACCGAGAGATAATACAGCGGTTTCAAAATAATGTGCTGCGATGTTGCGTCAATGCGTACCGGTACACCAAAAATGTCCGACTGCACACAGAACTTCGCATTTCAACCATAAACGAAGTCATCAAGAAGCAAGCCGCAGCCCATCGCAAGAGGTTATAATCGCACGTCAGTGAAAAAGCATTACAGTTGCTCGACGTTGACGACCTATAGACGCCTCAAGAGGACCTGTGGAAGTATACGAGACGGTTCGGGTGCGTCGAATGTCCCTCTAGCTTTCAAATGAAGAGAGACTTAGTGAAGTATCTAAGAAGTTCTTGTAATTTGATCATTTATATCAAACGAAAGTTGCTAATAAATATAACTTGGTGCAATAAATTATTTTATGAGAAATAAAAGTCTCCACGCTATCCGAAGTTTACCTTCGCCCTGTGAACTCCAGTCCAGAGCCTGTCTCCATTTTCATCAATTGTGGTCAATACACTTTCGTAGCTGTATCTCCTCTGAGACAGCGAATTTTCCTGAGGAAAGATATTCAACTGGAGGAAAAAACCCACTGCCCTGTGGCATTTAGCAATAACATTGAAACCCTTCTGAAAGACTATACAAAATCCTGTCTTATACTCTTGTTTTCTTACTATATTTCATAGTTTTTAACTTGTTTCAATTGCTGAAGTATCCTTGGTTTGTCATTTCTGACATTTCTGTCTTTTCTTGTTTTCTTGGGTTCAGCTGTGGCCGAGCGAGTGCGGCATGTGACTCTAGAGACGAGACTCGGACCGATTGCGGGGCCGTGAGTTCGGGGCTCGCCTCGAGAGCATATTTTCGGGTAAGCCGGTCACAGTTTCCCCTCGTCCCAACCCAGGGCGGCGAGGCCAATGGGAAGCCATGAGCAAAATCATCAGAACAAATTCTGATGGGAAGACAGCTGATGACGTCCGCGACCCCAGGAATGGCAGTCGGACGATAATCCAACCTGAAATGGTTGTTTACTTTATTTTACTTTTTACACTTGTTTTTTTTATTCCATCCAGATTAATTTTGGAAATCACCATTGAGAATGGCACACCAGTGGAACTCAACAGAAAATTCAACAATCTTTTCCGATACGCTTTTACGATAATGCAACCTCATGGTCACCATCTTTGCCAACAAGAACAAGAACTTTGCTACGCTGTTCGTACTTTGGTTCTGCAGCCTTCATAGCTACGATACATTTTTTTGATAATTAAAATGAATTTCTCTATAGAGGTTAGCTCAGCCCAAAAAAGGTCTT
Organism: Apolygus lucorum; assembly: GCA_009739505.2. Taxonomy (NCBI): domain Eukaryota; kingdom Metazoa; phylum Arthropoda; class Insecta; order Hemiptera; family Miridae; genus Apolygus; species Apolygus lucorum. Next base: position 41,295,211 of record CM019180.2, read on the forward strand.
TCATTCACAGTTTGACAGCCTCTTCCTTGGCCTTCATTCCTAAAGTAGCTGCATAAATGATGAGGGGGTAAAGATCCACAACAACTTAGTGCTTCGGAAGTTTGAACTTGAGGACTGCCAGGGGTAGGTATAAACATGGCGAAGCTTAAAAGTATCCCTTAGTAACGATTGTCTCAGGCGGAATTCAGCGGGCATCTTGACTTACTAGAAACCAAGTGACCTAAACCAGTTTGAAGAGCAATATACGTGAATACTATACAGTGAATATACGTGATATACCCTCTTGGAAGAAAGACCATTACGAATGGGTGTTGCCAATTTTCATGAAAACGTGAGATTCTGGAAAAACCAGCTTTCGTATCGATTTCTACCTGTCTGTAGAACTCTTTTGTATTTGTAATTCCACCATTCAAGGAGAACTAATAACGTAGGACATGCCATGTTTGCTGTACGTCCCATGACGTGCAACTGTTAATTGCCTCAAACAAAACGTCAGCGACTTTGTTTGCATTTTCTCGACGAACACCCTCGTTGCTGAGAGAAGAAAGGGGCTTTCGATCGCGAATCCCATTACTTACCAGCACCTGACAATATGACGGATTGCGATAACCCTACTCTTCCAATATCGCATGTTTGTCAGATCGCTCACGAAATTTGGCGCGGAGCGAGCAATGTCGAGGGTGTTCAAATATAAACCTTCCATAAATCATTTTAGAGGACCCCGCGGAATTAACAGCGGAAAATAATATCTTTCAGCTTTTGATACAAAACAAAAAACGTTTGCCAAGTTAGATGGGCATAGAATCTCAAAGATATCTTACATCGACTTGTGAAACACGATCCGATCAACCATGTTTCCTTCTGTCAATGGTGAATTAATAGGAAAAGTGTGTTAAGGATGCTTCCCCGGCTTTTCTGTAAACAACTGTACGGCCATTTCGACCTCTGTCGTCCTTAGATGTGTATTACACAGGGTGTAACTCCTATGTTCCTGCCTTAGCCTAGGGATTGATTCTACAATTTGTGATTTTTTTTGTCTCTAGACTTTTTTTTAACCCCCTTAAAATCCGACTTTTTTCACTTGGGTGGGTGGAGAGTGAGAGGAGCGGCGGCGGAGGAGACCTCTGAATCCTCCCGTCAAACAGTCGATTTCGTTGAAAAAAATCACGTTTTTTCTCATTCAAGCGCGGTTTTCTCCACTAATAAAAATATTGGAAACAATTCTGACCATACCGTTGGAAAGCTGAGCTTCTGGGTCAACTTTTGAGGTTGCAGTGGGAAATTAACCGGCAGTTTCAGTTAGGCTTACAAACGTTTGAAAATACGGTACATTTCCGAGATTTTCGAGATTTTACTATTCGAGCTCATTTTTCAACATCTGAGTCTTCTTTTAAAAGTTGTATTTATCACTTGGGATATAGGAAATTTAACGCTCTTTCTAATGGTATTGTAAAATTTGAGTTTATCTAGTAAATTAAAGGAGCTATCAACATTTTAATTATACAAGGTCGATACACGAAAAAAATCTTATAAGTGAAAAAAGTCGGATTTTAAGGGGTTAAAAATAAGTCAAGAGACCAAAAAAGTCACAAATTAGTTGTAGAATCAATCCCTAGGCTATGGCAGGATCAAAGGTGTTACACCCTGTATAGGAGTCATGTGTGGATGGGTGTGAGGCCGAAATGACCAATATTATGTCAAGTAATAATATAAACAGAAAAGCAAAGGAGTCACCCTTGACACACTTTCTCGACCATTTGACCATGTGAGTTTAATGAATTGGCAAACAACAACACTTTGAAGATCTTGGAGTTAGTCCATAACTATCATCAGAATTTGAGCCAAATCGGTGGATTGACGTGGATATCACGTCCAATGTTCTATAAAAATCACGTTTACGCCGGCGCAAATGCTGCTGCTGATCCATTGAATACTTTTCTAAATTCACCATTGCTGTCACTCGAAAGAACGAGGGAAACCCCACACGCCTGAAAGGTCATTATCATTTTTCTATCGGTTAGTATTTCGCCTGCGTCTCGCCGCTATTGTCAATGCCAAATTATTCCGCAAGGTTCCAAGAGCTGCCGCCTAATTTCAAGAATACGCAGTCTAAAAAGGTTTAATTTATTTCCCATTGACATACCGCCGTTGTTCCAAAAATATTAGTCGCACCGAGGTTTATGAATGGGGAACAAAGATAACAAGGGCTGTCGCTGATGCATCAGTCTTTCGCTGCTCGCCTGAAGGATAAAGCAACTACCTGAGTAACTTTAACACACAACATCTATGAGTCATTCTTTAAACATCCTAGTAGTACACGCTTCAAGTAGCGCCAATAAGACAATTCTTCAAAAAGCAGAGTATCTCAACGCTTGCAAAATCCAAAGATTTCAAGGGAGCTGATAAAATTTAGGGCTACGTGGAGCGCATAAAGAACTAATTTGTGATATTGCACTTCCACAACCAACTAATGATAATACCGACTTATATCGGATATTTTGCAATACATGTGGGCCCATTGTTCCTCTATGCAGTCCGTAGTCGAGATGTCTCAGACTGAGAGCTATAAAATATAAATAATAAGTCGTAGAGAACTGTGAAGTCAGGTCTTCAGTTTTCAAGCTATATGAGAAACCATAAATAAAAAAGAAAAATAAATTTCAAGAGAAGTAGAAATCAGTATTTTAATAAGTGGTCGAAAACGGATTAATTATTCAGTTTTAATAATGGTTGATGCCAATATCGTGGGAATAGGCGGGTGAAAAAAACCTTCAGAATATTGCAGTAATTCGCTAATTATATTTAACGAGTGCAAAACTGAGCAGTACTCGAAGGAAAATCAACAACTGACTGACTTTAAAATTTGATTTGACCACTTAACAGGTCTTCGGCAAGACGCTACAGATGTCTTGGTACTGTCCACCAGCACATTGTCATAATCAATGCTCATTTGGTTGGGACTTTTGAAAGAATGCCTCGACGAATTTGAAAACAGGAACGACTTGCAGCAAGTGATTTCCGAACCAAAAGAGGGATAAGTGAGATCAGGGTCATCGCTGAGCCCCTATCATGGCGCAGAGTAAGGAAGAGTGCCACGAAGGTAATCGAATAGGGCATCTCGGCACGAGTGATCAGAGGTATCACCACTCGCGCCGTATTGGTGGTATGTTTTATGGAGGCACCTCCTTTTGCCTCTTCTCACCTTCCTCAACTTCCGAATCCCAAGAAATAGCATAGATCAGCCCTGAGCGACCTCCCAATTAATTCTTTATTTATTTGATATCTTTATGGCGTTTTATGAACAATACATAAATAAATACGTATTCCAATACCTACTACTGACTGATGTATCCCGAGTTGTTCGCTATAAAACCAATCTTCCCAGACAAGATTTGGTGCGTACTCGTTCAAGGAGCTCAACTGCAATTTGATGCTTGTTGATGTATAGTTTGTTGATGATGGCTACTTATATTATATTTTATTGATTAAGACTATTCATATTCTCAACCACTCCAATGCGCAATACTGGACATCAAATACCTCAAGAAATCGTATTGAAATCAACTCTACGCCCAAAAAGCACTCTCGATCCATCAGGTTGTGAATGATCGACGAAGTGGTTTTCTTAAATTTCCTGAGCTTCTAAGAAGTTTTTCGGATTCTGAGATGATGTCATTCATCGCACTTGAAATGTTTCGCATAGATGAAGACTATTCTGCCATGCTAAGCCAGAAAGTCGTATCTTGACTTCACCCAACTTTCGGGAAAACGACCTAATAGGTTTCGTGGCGAAATAACTCTTTCACGGGATTATTTTTCCTCCATTTACCACAAGTAAAGGTTTTCCTTAAAGGAAATTAGTAGCCGAATAGACTTCTGGAGTCAAATATAAGATTTTGAGTGTATACACTCAAAAATTTATAAATTTTCAAAAAATGGTATAACATTTTTCCATTCCTATCTTACTTAGATTCAAGCCAGATATACTAAGCCTTGAAGTCGTATCTCGATTTTGCTAGCACTAAAAGTAGTATCTATGATTGATACGAGTTTACGCTCTATTACCCGATGTTACGACTATTCTGTTCTGAATACGCAACCATGAGACTTTGGAATGCAAAGCACATTTTAAATCCTGAAACTTTATAATTATCTTTAAATCAAAAAACCATTTCACCTTACTGCCGAGCTAAGCCAGAAAGTCGTGACATGAAAATTTGACCAAATTGAATTATTGTTACCCGGGGGTTTTGGGGGTCGATTTCTATCAATTTTCAGAGTTTTAGAGTCGTATCTTTACTAGAAATGCCTCAAACAAGCCTCCCGATTTTCGCGTTAAGGCGTGTTGACTTGATTCTGCTAAGAAACTAGTCGTATCAGAGCGATTCAGAAGAAGAAACACACTTGACACTGATACAAGAATCACCCTTAGTATACCTGTCATTTGACTTTGTGTTTGGTGTTGTTGCCTTATGATTCGGTTGTGAAGCTTCAAGTATGAACTTAATCACAAGTAATATGGTGACATAAAAAGGTTTCATGGTTTTATTAAGTACAAAACCTGAAGAAGAACTCGCAATTTTCTGAAATCTTGGCATTAGATAAAGATATTGTCGCCTATAAGTAATTCCTTAGTTTACCGATAACCTCTCAATATTGTTTCAGGTCGGTGAAATTAATCTACAAAACCTAAAGAACACTGCCCAAGCTTGGTAAGTAGCTGCAGATCACCATAAACTCAGTAAAATTTCACACAACGATCCGTTTTTGCGGCGTAGTTAGTTTTACAGATTTTTCGATTTTACCGAATTGACAGGTTTCGATTTGAATGTACTCGTGTTGTAAGCAGTCTGAAGTCCTTACAGCAATACTTGATAATAGGGAACTTTTATTTTTTGATTTATTAATGAATTGATTGTTTTGAACTCGGTAAGGTCGAATTATCAAACTTATTGTACACAACTCGGTATTGAATAATACAGTACACTTCAACCTAGCAATCACTTTTTGGGTCGTACTTTCTCAAAGCGTTTTTGAACGAATTTACTAATTGTTGTTTATTATTTTCAATAAACTTGGAATCGACCAAGAAAAAAAACATTTTTAACTCCCTCAAAATTTGTGGGTTTCAGGGTACCTATGTAGAATCTCAAAGTCAAATAAAATTGTTGCAGTCCATCCGCTGTACATGGCCTTTCCTTAGTTTCCATGGACTGATTCTGATGAAATTTGGTATATGGGCTCCATTTGGGGACTAGTTGTGCCCCGGAGCTTTTGTTTGATGTCAGTCGCTTCTAAGGGTTGAAAAATAAAGGTTGAAATTTCGAATACGCCCTTGCTCAAAACATTTTTGATATAAAGGTATTGTTTTTTCATAAATTTGAAATAGTATTGAATTTTTAGTATCGAATGAGACCCCAGAGCTCAGTAGGATCAACCGTTTGCACCCTATGAGAACTTAGGAGTGGAGCTTATGATAAATCAGAAACACGAGTGTGAATCGCGAAAGAGGCCTAACCCCCGTTCAAATTTTAGCTGACCAAAATGCGTTTGCTGTTCGTTTTTGATGAATGCTTTGCTGAACCGCTGTAAATTATAATAGAATCGGGCGTTTTTGTGTTGGTACTATTGCGCTGATTGTTTCATTGGAAAACTGAGTATAACGGATCTGGAAAAAATTGGAGAAAAAAGGAGCTGACGCGTATGAAACGGGACTGACCGCTGTCAAAATAAAGCCTTAGTATTTCGACGATACGACTTCCTGCATTCTGAATCGGCGTGATACGACTTTTTGCCACTGAAATCTTGGAATTTAGTCGTGACTTAAAAACAGGTAGGGAAGTCACCACTCAATGCTGAGTTTACAAAGGCAAAACTTCGTATCATGCCGATTCAGAATTCAGGAAGTCGTATCGTCGAAATACTAAGGCCTATTCCCGTATCAGTGTCAAGATACGAGTTTTCTTCTTCTGAATCGCTCTGATACGACTAGTTCCTTAGCAGAACCAAGTTAACACACCTTAACGCGAAAATCGGGAGGCTTGTTCGAGGCATTTCTAGTAGAGATACGACTCTAAAACTCCGAAAATCGATAGAAATCGTCCTCCAAAACCCTCGGGTACCAATAACTCAATTTGGTCAAATTTTCACGTTACGACTTCCTGGCTTAGCACGGCAGTATTCATATCGCTTCCTGTTGATGGCTATTCTTATCGTCCAGTTCAATATTGCATACATTTCATCAGATACCTGAATGAAACCGTATTGTTAATGAACTCTACTCCCTACAGCACTCTTGAAATACACAGGCTGTGAATGACTGCCACTTAGAATTTTTCTCGAGCTCGCGAATTTTTTTTCGGACTCAGATGAGGTCATCCATCGTACACTCCAGACACGTTTGTGTAAAGTACGTAGCTGGCGGAATGCGAGCTAAATTTCGGTTGGTTGTTTGTTTATGACGCCTCAACGGTCGCCGCTCACCCCGTCTCCCTGAATACCCGTGTTGGCGCCTTTCCGCTCCCACTAGCCACCGACCAAGGTCAAGTCCATATTTAAAACGGTTCCGCCAGCCCCACCATTGATCTTGTGTTTTGACGTGTTTGGTCAAACGATCAGATCCGAATTGTTTATAAATAAATAGCATTGTGGGATAACTGGACAATACTCGCAGAAAGCTCAATCAAATAGGAATCGCTTTAGGATCGTCCAGTGTGCGTATGATTGTAGGTATACCTGCAATTATACAGAATACAGCACCTATCTTGAGCACGCAACATTATCTATGCTAGGCTGTCCAATTTAGTATATTGCAGGATGCTTCACATAAGTTATGATCTGTCTCAGCTCAATATCTTAATTTTTTCAAGGAACGATGACTCACGCGTTGCTTTTATCGCTACACCGTTACTGGAGACCGATTTCCGGTAGCTCCCAAGCTAAATCCAAAGTATACGGACGTGAAATTATAATGTAAAAACCCATTAATGAAAAATATAGCCAAGTTCGTCGTTTAATTATGAAGTTTGTAAGACTATTCATCCATATCATAACCAAGGTGAGTTTTTGTGAGTTTTGGTTTCAATTATCTACAAAGAAGTACCACAACCACAAATGCCAAACTGAAACAATCCTTCATTTAATGGATATGGACCCGCAACACACGAATGCACTGCTGCTTGCCTAATAGGGATATGAATAGGCAATACTGAAACTTCGTTCAAAACAGAAACAGATAGGTACTACTACTAACTACTAACCTACTTACATAAATCAGATGAAGTAATAATTTTAAAAAAATAACTTGAAAAATAGTATTTAAAAAACTAGAAAATACGTTATTTCATAATATAAAATTTATGATTATAAATCAATATTAATTTCCTTGATTTGATCAAACAATTTGACGTACACTTCTAAATTTGATGTTGCCAGTACGGTGTCCAAATTAAAAGAACTATCGATCGTCTTAGTGATCACGTTTAGAAGATTCCTTCTAAGTTAGTTTCAGCAAAAAATCATCACAATACGCTTAAATTGCAGAATATGATAAGATGTGATAACTGAAAACGGGAGATGACCATCTAATAAACAACAAGTGCTAACCATGCTATAACCATAGTTTATCGTTCAAACGCCATAAATGAACTTGGTAGCCATGGAAATTGTAAAAATGTAGGATAAGTCGAATATAAGTCGTCAGCGCCTCTGTAAGGTTTTTGTCTCTCGTGAAAAGTTGCCAAAAGTCAATTAGCACGTGTTGCATCTTCAACGACGAAATACCTACACCGGGATCTTTGTCAACCTACCTCATTTATAGAAATTAGAAATTGTCAGGGATTTCGAGTACGCGATGGTCTCCTATGAATTTCATGGTTCTCAGATCAATGCACAAGATTTATTCTTCCTCGTTTACAGACTTATAGCGGCTTTGAGAACTGACGTTGGCATTGGACGGTAAAAAAAGGAGAAAAATCTAAAATTGACCATCACTGATTGTTTCAAAATCTTCATCCTTCACATCTTCGATCCTTTCACTTTCAATTTTAAGAAATAAGAAATTGAAAAATTGAGTAAGTGAAATACTGACGTAAACTCAGATTTACCTAATTTAAACAATAGAAAGATGGCCGATTTTTTCGGGTCAAAATTAACCACTTGGAAAATCAATGCTTGTTCGTTCGAACGAGATGATTTGCGCTAAAAAGACACAACATCTAATATGATAAACATTTTCAAAGTACGGAAAAACATCAGTGTAGATTTTTTCTAATTTCCAAATTGTGAGGTATAAGTGGGTTTTTTTGGTTTATTATTTTCAATAATAAGCCTTTGGAATCGAGCAAGAAAAAAAATTTTAACCCCCCCCCCCCTCCCTCAAAATTTGATGTTTTACGTTTCAAGTTACGAAGAACCCGAAAATCTAATAAAAAAATTTCCGTCCGTTTTCATCAATTAATGGACGACCAAAATAGGCGTTGCGGAGCGTTACTTGGGGATATTCCAACGTTACAGTTGAGTAGCAATCATCAATAAAAAAAATAAAATAAAAATAAAAAACGCTGCGAATCATTGCCCAAAGGTTTATTATTTTCTGTATAGATCACCCTTCTGTATAGATCACTGGTTCTCCATCAATAGCACCTACCACCATCTGTATTCTCCCTTGACCTTCCCTCTCAAATTTCAGCTTCCTGCGTTCAATAGGATTGAAAATGGCTTCGGAGCTCACTCAGCTGATCGGTGCTCTTCCAGGCGTCTCCAGCATTCGAGAAGATCTTCTTCACTCTACAGATCACTGATCAGCTGAGTGAGCTCCGAAGCCATTTTCAATCCTATTTAACGCAGGAGCTGAAATTTGAGAGGGAAGGTCAAGGGAGAATACAGGTGCTATTGATGGAGAACCAGTGATCTTTACAGAAGAAAAAAATATTTTTTACCAACCAACTTTTTTAACCTACCAACCATTGGTAGGTACTACCTACCACACCATACTGCCTTCACACCTTCAGAATCAAGTTTATTAGAAAGCACACAATCGATTCGAAAAATAGAAGCTTCATATGGAAATTTGATTACTGGTTGCTCAGAAAGCAAAACTGAATACAAATCGAAGAAACGAACAACAATCGCGTTTTGCTTAGCTAAAAATTCAATGGAGATTAGACCTCTTTTGTGATTCACACTCGTGTTTCTGTTTTATCAAAGGAAACCCTTAAGTACTCTTACGGAGCGAACGGTTTGTCCTACAGAGCTCCGGGTGGTCTCGAAAAATTTTAAAAATTCAATACTATTTAAAATTTGTGAAAAAACAATACCTTTGATTCGAGAGTTTTCGAGCTAGGGCACTCTTGAAATTTTCAACCCTTAATTTTCACCCCTTAAAGTGACTGACATCAACCAAAAGCTTCGCCGCACAACTAGACCCCAAATGGAGCCCATGTACCAAATTTTAACCAAATCGGTCTAGTGTTGCTAAGAAAAGTGCCGCGTACGGCGTACGGCGGACGGACGGAAAAATTTTTCATTCGATTTTCGGATTCTACGTACCCACCTTGAAACGTAAAACATCAAATTTTGAGGGGGGTTAAATTTTTTTTTTCTTGCTCGATTCCAAAGGCTTATTATTGAAAATAATAAACCAATAAGCACATTGAAGGTAAAACTTGAGATTTAGAGGCGCGTTGAACAAATTTCTGTTTGATTCAAAAGGATTATTATTGAAAATAAACCACACTTGGTGACCATTCACAGCGTGTCAACACAAGCATCGCCAGGCTGCGTGAGTGTTTCCACTTCACGTAGAGAGAAAACAAAACACTACGCCGAGGAATGAGATTTCCAAGATACGATAATTACGCATGACAGGAAGTAGAGCTCTGCAAAGATTGTATTAGATCTAAGGTGATATTGAAATACTGAAAAGTCTTGAATGGACATTCAAAGATAACGTGATATCAACGGAGACAATGAACAGAGGTACCTGATTATTCGTTTGACTTCGATGACGTCAATATATTCAGTTCACGTCATTTCGTTAAAGAAAAATGATTGATTTTTTCAAAACCTAAAATACAAAGGTACTGGAACAGCGCCTTGTTTTTTGATCTTTTGTGGTAGGTATCCTCATGACAAGATAAAACCGCAACTTTCCATTCGGAACGCAGTTGTGGCGTCACGTGACACCCACTACAGTCTCACGACATCCTTGATATCTGAACACACGGCCGGGGGAGCCTCGTCACGTGATTATTTTATGGTCACATATTCATTATTTGCTTTATTCATTCGTATGTTGAGTGCGTTTCATTATAGAGCTGTTATTAACGGAATGAAACTAACGATGTAACTGTAAGCAAATGTGGTGGGTAGAAGTGCCTACATTGAAAAAAAGACGCCTGTATGAAGAAATTGAGATACATGTAGAGAGAAACAAAACGTCAACATGTTTTATGATTTTGATTTCCTAATCTCATCCAGAAGGAATATTTTTTCAAAACTCGTTGGACGGCGAATCAAGTATATTTACGTGGAGTATGTCGTAAGTATGGATGGCGTAGTATCTGTATCAAGTTGCGGACAGCGCCAAAAGTATGGTAGTATGGTATCAAATCACAAAAGTTTGGTAGTGTTATCATCTCAATGGGGTCACTAAGGACCCTTCAGGACTGAGAACGGCATACAAATTCAATGTTAGAGATGAAATAAAATGAAATATTAATTCCGTCAGCCGGGGTTACTTGCCAATCTAAATAAGAATATGAGGTTTTATTTGCTTTGATTCGAAATTTCCTGGGCTGCCAACTTCCACCCAGTGCCAGTAACAGCTTTTTCGAGTTGATAAGTTTTAGGCAGCCAAGATGGCAGCAGTCAAACTTCCATGCCCTCCGACCTTCTCGCAGCAGTTTCAGTATGTACGACTTTTCTGCGAAGTTTTCAATAATTTATTGATGAAATGGGTTTCGCTATCGTCGTTTTTATCTGTGGGGGCAAAATTGGGAACGTTATTTCAGAATAAATATTCAAACGTAAGTAAGTATTTTTTTTCTTTTTTTCAGAACAGTGGTCCGTAAGTTTGTCAGAAAGTTTTCGAACCACATGAAAAAAAGATTTCCTTCACTTCATTTTACTGAAGCAATAATTGCTAATATTTACTAATTGCTAAAATAACAGCAAATATTTTTTAAGAATTATTCTTAAAAAATATTTGCTGTTATTTTTGTTCTTGACACAAATAAACTTTTTTTTATCCCTACCTACGGGGCACTTTGAGAACGCTATTTGAAAAAAATATATAGCCCCCCCCCCCTATGGGGAAGATTTTAAATTGTAAATCGAAAAAATTTAGGTTAGGGCCTTCCCAAAAGAAATTTGAATTATAAAAAAACATTTTTTTTAGTAGTACGTAGGTATAATTTTAGTTTGAATGGCGAAACTTTCCCAAGTACACTAAATTGTATACATTATTGTTACAATAACATAATATAATATAATTGTTTTATGTATATTATATTATTATTGTGTATATTATATATATGTATAGTGTATTATTATTGTTTATGTATAGTCAATGCGACTCGAAACGTCTAATTTGACACAAAACGTTGTAGGTAAATGGGAATAAGTAATAATAATGCATAAATCCAGCCTAATCATTTGGAAACTACTAAATAACAAGCAAGCAACCGACTGTCCCGTCATTATTTATGTGACATAAAGATTGGATCAAATTTGCGAAACGCATTTTTACATATTGCTGCTTGTTTATGGTAATATTCACTCCGCTTCTAAAACCAATATCCTTAAGACATACGAGTAGGTTGAATAATGACTACTTTACCTCATACAGCACAGAAGAGTACACTCATCGTTTATGACTCACCTGGAAGGAAAAAATATAGCATAACATTATCATACATAAATGAAAAATAAATGTGTTCATGTTTACAGATTAGTAGAAACATAAACATAATGTCTTTCACTGCCAACCACTTCTACCTATTTGATCAATTCATCAATCCCCATGATAACTTCTTTGTAACCTTCTGATACAAAGGTACTCACTCTTTCGATTACATTGAATTTTAAAATTAATCGGAAATTCACTACTTCTAACCTCCCAAATTGGACACTACCAGACGTATTCCTCCTGTAACTTTGTACATTAATATATTACAGAAAATTTTGTAGAAAATTAAATAAATATCTCATCTAGAGACTTTTCATTTAAGACCTAAGTAGGTAGGTACTAATTAAAAAAATTGCAACAATAGAAAACGCTGCAAATTATTACAAAATGGTTTATTATTTTTCTATATAGATCACTCGTCTACAAAATCACCAACCATCCAATATGAAGAGAAGAAAAAAAAAAAAAAAAAAATCAAAAATTTTTTTTTAAAAATCAAAAAAAATCAAAATCACCAACCATCGATTGCATTTCGGTCAGCTCTAATTTGAACGGAGATTAGGCCTCTTTTGCGATTCACACTCGTGTTTTGATTTATATATATATATATATATATTTCAATATAAACCCTTAAATTTTTGTAGGGAGCGAACGGTTAGTCCTACAGAGCTCCACGTGGTCTCAAAAAATTCTAAAAATCCTATAGAATCTTAAATTGAAGGAAAAACAATACCTTTATATCAAAATTTTTTGAGTTAGGGCGTTTTCAAAATTTCAAAATTGATTTTGGAACCCTTGGAAGTGACCTACATCAACCAAAAGCTTCTGGGCACAACTAGACCCCAAATGGAGCCTACATACCAGATTTCATCAAAATCGGTCAATGCTAAGTTGCAAAAGTGCCGCGTACGGCGTACGGCGGACGGACGGCCAAATTTTTATTCGATTTTTGGATTCTACGTACCTTGAAACGTAAACCATCAAATTTTGAGGGGGTGTTAAATTTTTTTTTTCTTGGTCGATTCCAAAGGTTCATTATTGAAAATAATAAACCAAAATGATGGAAAAGAAAATATTTTTAAAAATAGGGACTTCAAGATGACCACCTTATGCTTACTTAAACCATTAAATCAAAAAACTTTAAATCTTTAAATTTTTTTTTTTAAATCTCCTACTTTGAAGGTATTAACAATAAATTATTTAGGGAAAAATTTAGACGAAAAACGTAAAAAGAAATTTTTATGAGCTCTTAGTTGTCGACGAATTTCCCATAACAATCCTTTCCTTTGAAATGTTTTGAGTTTAAAAGTTGAGCGATTTTTTGATGTGCAAACTTCCAGATTCTGACTAATTGGGTATTGCTGGAAGCGACGTTGAAATGATCTTTTCACGTTTCCTTCATAGTTGATAAAATGGTTCCAGCAAAAAGTATAAACTTCAATTATCATTCAAAAACTCCCCTTTTTTTCAAAAACGAAAAAAACCTTGATTTCTCAACATTGGTCGAATGATTTGGGTTTGAGTCGAGCTGCCATCTATAGTTGTTTCTGTTTCACAACGAGCATATTCCAGCTCCGTTTGCCTCACTCATTAGTTCTATTGTTCCATGGAAAGCTGTGCAATCGATGATACGCGCGAATTCTATACGACTATAAAAGGGGAGGCGTTGAACCATCACTCCCTTCTCAATTCCAGTTCGATGAAAGGCCTACTCGACACGGCCTACTACGGTGGTACTCACTTCTTGTGGTATCGATCGCGTCTGGGCCAAAGAGGCATGGAGGGGAGAAGGGGGATCGACCTAGAGACCTGCCCCCCAGGGGGTTCGCGAATTGAATAAGGCCGTTATCCGCAATTTATTGAGATCTTGAAGAACAATATTGCGTAACTGATGTAAATGAAGATTTGAAAGCGAAAACGGGGGGCGGACCGGTTTTTACGTGCGTTTACTTCCAAAACCAATGGCAAATTTAACATATGAGTCAGAGAGCGACGAAAAGAACGATCGAAATTAAAACTTTTCGCCAAAACACAAAATCAAGATAATATCTAATATGAAGTTAGATATTATCTAACTTAGAAAGGATCTTTTCTGGTTTTTTAGAGATTTCCCTGACAGAACAGCTACATCACTTTTAATTACTGAAAGCTATGACTAAAAGTGAAAGCTTCTCGGGACAAAAATGCTACAATCTTTCAGTATAAAGTTCAAGCAATTCAATTATATGCTTTAAAAAAAACGCTGCAAATCATTGCTCAAAGGTTTATTATTTTCTGTATAGATCACCCTTCTGTATAGATCAATGGTTCTAGATCAATAGCACCTACCACCATCTGTATTCTCCCTTGACCTCCCCTCTCAAATTTCAGCTTCCTGCGTTCAATAGGATTGAAAATGGCTTCGGAGCTCACTCAGCTGATCAGTGATCTGAAGAGTGAAGAAGATCTCCTCGAATGCTGGAGACGCCTGGAAGAGCACTTCCATTCAATAGGAGTAAAAATGGTTGTGGAGCTCACTCAGGTGATCGGTGATCTGAAGAGTGAAGAAGATCTCCTCGAATGCTGGAGACGCCTGGAAGAGCACTTCCATTCAATAGGATTGAAAATGGCTTTGAAGCTCACTCAGCTGATCAGTGATCTGAAGAGTGAAGAAGATCTCCTCGAATGCTGGAGACGCCTGGAAGAGCACTTCCATCCAATAGGATTGAAAATGGCTTCGGAGCTCACTCAGCTGATCAGTGATCTGAAGAGTGAAGAAGCCTTTGAGCAATAATTTGCAGCGTTTTTTACCCACTAACATTTTTTTTACCTACCAACTTTTTTTACCTACCAGCTAGGTACTACCTACCACACCATACTGGCTTCACACCTTCACAATCAAGTTTATTAGAAAGAACTAAACGCTTCACACTCGATTGGAAAAAAAGAAAGCTTAATATGGAAATTTGATTAGGTACTGGTTACGCAGAAGGCAAAACTGTATACAAATCGAAGAAATGAACAGCGATCGCATTTTAGTCCGATAAAATTTGAATGGAGATTAGACCTCTTTTGCGATTCACACTCATGATTCTGTTTTATCGAAGGAAAACCTTCAAGTACTCTTAGGGACCGAACGGTTTGTCCTACAGAGCTCCGGGTGGTCTCATTGACCTTCATTTGCTCCATGTTTGGCCATTTTATCAACTATTTCGTTTCCACGAATCCTCACATGTGATTTCACCCACAAAAGTTTGACATCTACTCCAATCACTGTACAGACATGGAGAAGATGAAGTAATTTGGTCATCAAACCGTTTGACGTTTGACTGAATGATGTTGCGTTGATTTTGCTTCCTCACTACCGAAGGTAGGGAAGCTTTGTATTCGTGAAAGAAGTGAAAAAAAAAAATGTCCTCCAAAATCAAAATTTCCACTTGCTTTTTGCGTTTTAGAGCTTCCCGAACAATTTTGGTTCCGTGTCTGTCTGTCTGTCTGTCTGTCGGTCTGTCGGTCTGTCGGTCTGTCGGTCTGTCTGTCTGTCTGTGGTCAATCCTTGTCCCGGGCAAAACTATACTAACCTGTGGTCCGATTATGATGAAATTTTCAGGGATTGTGCGGGTTAGGTCCTAGACGGTCCCCTATAAATTTCAGCACCTTCGGATCAGCTGAGTGAGCTCCAAGGCCATTTTCTCTCCTGTTGAACGCAGGAAGCTGAAATTTGAGAGGCAGGGTCAATGGAGAATGCTGAAGGTGCCTGAGTGGTCACTGATCAGCTGAGTGAGCTCCAAGGCCATTTCCTCTCCTGTTTTTCGCCAACTGATTCTATACGTCCATGTTACAATTAGTGAGGAAGCTATACTGCCCACCCAACTTGGCAGACGTTTTTTGTAGGGAACTCAAGGAATCGGAGCACACAACTTTCGTTGTCTCCACATCGTTCTCATTGACTAAAAACTCTATGGCTTTGATTATTCTCAGATATCCCTGTTAGTCCTATAGTTAGAAGAAGCCATGTCGATTGTCCTACACACGAGCTCCCTACTATTGCTTCCGAGTCTACCAAGGTAGCGGAAGCTTTGTTTTCACTTTTCAAGAACGAAAAAAAAAGGTTCTCCAAAATCAAAATTTTCACTCGCGTTTTGCGTTTTAGACCTTTCTGAACAATTTTGGTTCAGTGTCTGTGTGTCTGTGTGTCTGTGTGTCTGTCTGTCTGTCTGTCTGTCATGAATTCCTTGTAACGCGCATAACTATACGAAGTTATTGTCCGATTTCAATGAAATTTTCAGAGATTGTGCGGGTTGGTGTGTAGACGGTCCCCTATGAAAATCATCATCCCCGGACTGATAGAAGCGACTACGCATGCGCAAACGTGAATTCCTTGTAACGGCCATATCATCTACATTTTCCATCCGATTTCAATGAAATTTTCAGGGATCGTGCGGGTTGGTGTGTAGACAATCTCCTATGAAAATCATCACCTTCGGACTGATAGTAGCCACTGCGCATGCGCAAACGTAAATTTCCTTGTAACGGCCATAACTTCCACTTTTTCTACCCGATTTCAATGAAATTTTCAGGGATTATACGGATTAGGTTGTCGATGGTCCTTAATGAAGATCATCACCTTCGAACTGATAGTAGCCACTGCGCATGTGCAAACGTGAACTACCTTGTAACGTCCATAATTTCTACATTTTCTATCCGATTTCAATGAAATTTTCAGGGATGTTACAGATTAGTATTCAGATGGTCCCCTATGAAAATCGTCATCCCCGGACTGATAGAAGCGACTGCGCATGCGCAAACGTGAACTTCCTTGTAACGTCCATAACTTCTACATTTTCCATCCGATTTCAATGAAATTTTCAGGGATGTTACAGATTAACTTGTTTTGATGTTTTGAGATTAACTACTATGCATCGGATCATCTATACAATCGGGTTATGGATACGAGGAAGCTATGTGCCACACCCACTTGGCAGACGTTTTTTTGGTTGCAAGAATTTCGTCCTGATCAAAAGCGATCATCAATCATACAATAACTCTGGTATTTACCCGTTTGCAATTAATTAGAGTGAGGGTTACTGGTTGATACCAAACGAATCAATTCTATTGTGTTCAGAACAATAACAGTTGCCCACGTGGACAACTGAGGTCAAAAAATATGCTTGAAAAAGGACGTCAGAGTTTGGAGAACGTGGTATTAAGATAGAAAGATAAGGTTGATTATTATACGATATTGCGATACTAATTAGCGAAAAAGACATCGAGTAAATTGAATTACAAAGAAAGAAGAAACAGATAGGCAGTCGTTCAACCAAAGAGTAAAAATTCGTATTAAGAGAGCGAAACACGAATAATTAAAGGTATTAAAAGAAGATAACTTCATATCTGAGTTGCAAGCGAAGTAATTAGAAGTATTGAAGTGGAGATAACAATACAATCAATACGTGGACAACAGAGGAAAGTTTGAGAAATAATTAAAAGCAAGAGCAAACAACTATTCAGGGTAGTCCCTAACAACGCTTTTCCGTAAAACCAGAAATTTCAATAAAACAGACAACTTGAAACCAACGTTTTAGAAGTTTTCAAATTTAGTAGTTTCACGATCCATTATCTCCGATGGTGAAAAAATCGAAGTAGGTCCCAAAAATGATCATTTCAAGGTGTTTGTGCCCGAAAATATCCCAAAAACGCTGCAAATTATTACACAAAGTTTTATTATTTTTCTATACAGATCACTCGCCTGCAAAGAATAGGGCTTTGGCATTGTTACCACCAACCAACATGAAGAAAAACATCGATCGCATTTCGGTCAGCTAAAATTTGAACGGAGATTGGGCCTCTTTAGCGATTCACGCTCGTATTGTCCTACAGGGCTCTACAGGGTCCTACAGGGTCTCAAAAAATTCTAAAAATTCTATACTATCTAAAATTGATAGAAAAACAATATCTTTACATCAAAATTTTTCAAGTTAGGGCGTTTTCAAAATTTCAAACCTTAATTTTCAACCATTAGAAATGGCCTACATCAACCAAAAGCTACTAAACTAGACCCCAAATGGAGCCCACATACCAAATTTCATAAAAATCGGTCAATGCTAAGTGAGGAAAGTGCCGCGTACGGCGGCCAAATTTTTATTCGATTTTTGGATTCTACGTACCTTGAAACGTAAACCAACCAATTTTGAGGGGGAGGGGGGTTAAACAATTTTTTTCTTGGTCGATTCCAAAGGTTCATTATTGAAAATAATAAACCAAACAGTTGGAAAAACAGTTTTTAATTTATTATTTTCATGAACGTTAAGAACCTTGAGGATAATTAACTACCTAATTAATGAATTTTCCATGACGTTTTCCATTTCTTCCGAAGATTTTCTCTGGGATGGAGATAAAAATTCCTAGAAGAATCAAATCTAGTCTCGACTATCCTGCAGATGAGAAATTTTCTTATCTACCGCCTGAATCTTGTCTCGTTCAGTCGGGATTCGACAATCCTGCGACGGTTGGTCTAGGCCAGTTCTAGCCAGGCATCGTCATTCGCCGAACACGCCTTCTCAATTGAATGCAGTGCAGCGATCAATTCCAGCTACTAAACCTTCTTTAACCGAATGCTGTTGCAATAGGGTGAGATTTTTACAGCATTTTCTAAGATATGATCAAGAATAGAAGACAGTGAAATCTTGATGACCAATTATTCATGGTTTTTTAATATTAACATGAATAATAGCGAGAAGAAATGTTGATGTTCTGTACGGAGTGACAAATAATCAATATCAAGGTAGAACTCATTGGAAACATTCCAGCGTCACATCCAAACAATCCCTCAAAATTTTATCAAAATCGGATGGAAATTGTGGAAATTTCAGTTGATACAAGGATTAGTCGATGATTGATTGGTTTGATGTTGAAAGTTTTAGGGGTAATCGAAACTTCAGTCCCAAACTACCAACCATGAGTAAGAGAAATCGGACAGTTAGGTATGGAGAAATTAGGTAAGGTGATTTTCTCGACATTTGCTCATGCACTGAGAAGGAAATTGGATAAACCGATTATCAAATTCAAAGAAAGTAGAATTGATTGGTGGATAGCTATTAGCAATTTTGTGTTCTTGGTAGTCATTAATTCTTAGCCTCCACGTCGAGGCATAATATGCAGAGTATAAGCTCTTCAAAGAAGAGCAATCATGTAACGAAACCCCACAGAACGAGTCAATGGTAGGAGGAATGACGCCAACCACCGGAACGAGGGCGAAGAGAAAAATAGAAGAAACGCGTTTAATGACTGAGTTGGGGCAAGAAAATGACAGTAGTTGGATAACAGTTCAACGGCTCGTAAACGAGTCTAGAGAGAGCAATCAGGGTTCCGGTGGTTATGACGCTCCAGGTGTACGCGAAGAAGAAATTGATTGCACCGCGAACCGATGCATTTGCAATTATAAATAATAACGATAAATTGTTTTACAGGGAGGAATTCATAATAGGTACTTGGTAAGTGGACAGGAAATGCACTGAGAAGGCAAGCGCACGTTAGTTACTGATAATCTATGATAAAGGACTCGAACATTTACTCTACAGCTTGATAACACGTTTACTACGCTGATTAAAGCCTAAGAATACTATGATCCTACTGAAGTCTCGGTACAAACGATACCTTAAAGCGCAAAGGAAATATGTCCAAAAATGTCACTTTTTGAGATAAATGGGTCAGTGACTTATGAAAAATCCGTAAGAACCCTCATGAAAAAGGATACATGATTGTAGCGCCAAAAACTTTTAAAATGGCTTAAAAACGGAAAATTCACTGGGTTCTATGTCCCCTCTCGAAAAATCGTTGATGGCATTCCGTGCTTTGTCCGAAAGAGGGTAAGACAATGATTTCATGTCCCAACAAGATAGCTAAAAATTCAATCGTGTTGAGGACATTGGAGCTTTGTCAGGACATAGCTCCTTTGTGCACTAACTTTATGGAGCGTGGACGTAGTTACTTTAGAGGATGATGGCATGCATGTCACCGTAGAGCGTCGAAAAACCCCGTTCTCTCCCTTCAAGACCTCAAAGGTTGGACTTTGAATAAATCAGAAAACTACAACTGAATAATAAAATAGTTGAAAAAATAATTTATTGATGTTTAGTAATCCATGTACTTGCTATGAATAGCATTCCAAATATCATGATCAACTATAACCACCCTCTGGTGCCAGCCTGTTACCAAGAAACCCGTGGTGACGCCAAATTATGATCGATGACGTGATATTCAAAGGGATCATGTCCACAATCGAACTTGGCCAGAGGATGCATGTCCCTAACCTTTCTTGGCCAAAAGATCCAGACCAAAAAGTCCATCCATCTTTCACATTATTATTATTATTATTATTTTGATCTCAGAAAAACTCAAATTCAACAAAACTAATATTGGAAGACCTTCTTGAATATTATAGCTTATAAGAAATTGAAGAGTTTAGTGGAGTAAGCCATCATTTTAGGAATTGTGCACTGGTGAAAACTTCTTTTGCGTTTTTCTCAAAACTCCGTTTTTGGACATGATAGCTCCTTTGCGCTTTAAGGTATACATGATGAGGAGTACCGCTGCCGAAGTGGTTAATTGAGTCACTTGGTCAATACCGGTATTCAAGAGGTAACTTTCCCAAAGCGAAAGTAGTTTATGTGCAAAAAAGGGAAAATGTTAAGGTATGAAATCGTAATGAATCAGCAGCTTACAAAATTATTTGAGAGCTATATTGACCTATTGTCAGTATGGGTGTACTTGAGAGTCTGGAGAAGAAACAGTTATCTACCCTTGAAAAAGGTTAAAATTCGGCCGTTATCGCCTCTTTTGCTAAACAACGGGTTTACTGGGAATGTTATTTGGAATGTAAATTTTATTCTTGTGTCGTCACCAAGATAAAGTTTATCCACAAAGGAAGCTCCCACTGCGTTGGAAAGAGAACTTGCGTAGCTCAGTCAGCACAGTGACACTTTAATTCATGAATTCCGGTCCACATGTTTTCGATCATGGACAGAAATTACTACCGTAGATCTTATTTATTACAGCCAAAAAATTACTACAGCCAACTTATTTGAAAAACGAATTTTATGGCGAAGGAAGTTGTCTAGGGTTCCCAAATTTTCCAAATAGTTTGTTAAAAAAAAGTTTGATTGTAACACCAAATTTCGAAATTTTGGCAAGCGTTTTGAAGGAGACACGGCCATTTCTTATTTGGATGAAAAACCCATTTGATGAAAAACGATAGATATGAGCCACTTTGAAAAAAAGCGAGTTTTTGGTTCTGTGAAAAAAAGTCTCTTTTTCATTTCATTTATTTGTTTACTCATTGTTTTCAATAATGAACCTTCGGAATCGAGCATGAAAAAATATTCTAACCCTCCTCAAAATTTGATGGTTTACCTTTCAAGGTATGTAGAATCCGAAAACTGAATTAAAAAAAAAATGTAGGTATTTGATGTAGGTATATAGGTACGTTTTGTCGGCAAACCCGAATTTTAGCAAGCTTTTAAAGCGGGATATAAACCGTTTCGGAAGGAATTCAACTCGTGAGGCGATAAGCCTTATCCCAAAGATTCAGAATCCGCGAAAAAAAAACAAAAAGTGTAAAAAATGGATGGAAATGGAGTTTTGGACACAATTGAGTTCTTGTCAACGAAAAATAGGGGTTTTATGTTGTGTTCGTCGTGATTCCAAAGTTACACAAAATTAATTTTAAACTTGTCTAGCCCAACGATCAGTGTAGAATCCACGGCTTTTGTCAATTTTGAACGAATTCTCTGATTTTTTCCAGACGCACGGAATTGTATGGCTTTTCCTGGATTGACAGGGTTTTTTATAGTTAAGAGGCCACCCTGAGATTATGAGAAGCAAGACAGGTGGGATGGACGAACAAGGTCACGACAGTGTTATCACTGCGTCAGACAGACAGAGCAAAAGCACAGACCAGAATGACAAAACACACTTCGCCACCCACAAAAGGACTATTTATTGCAGATCTCCTCTGAAAACGAGAGTCGCTTATACGAGTGAAATTGCCCTGCGCTGCTAAGCACTGCGCTGCGTCTCAATCTGTACCGCAGAACTGGCAGTTTTAGCCCAGATTTATTCGCGTTGGCGGTCAACTTGACGGCGCTGGTCTTTGCCATTTGCGTGCTAATTTTTCTTTTCTACGGCCGAACGGACCCGCTCGGAACAGCCTTCATTTGCATCGTAAATAAACCATCGTCCACCAGCCTCCTCTAACCTCTCTTCTACCAGCGCAGCGTCTTATACAACGCAGATCTCATATCTCCGTAATGATTCATCGATGCTTTGTACTCGAAAGCTGTTGAGGTGATTCATTCGCGATTTATTGGTCAAGGACGCGGACTTGGTTCTCGGAGACTTTCGATTGTTCCTTCACTGCACAACCGGCAAGAAAGTTGTAAAAAAATACGTCAGGAGGGGTCCCCGAGAAAGAGTTTACGTGACATGGAATGACTTTCTTACAAAAACATGAAGAAATAGTTTTAAAATTGTTGGAATTGAAATTTTATGGTACCTCACTACTGCATTTTCGCAGTCAATAAAAATTGAGACCTCCAAAAACAAAGTTTTCTTACGCATTTTGCTTTAACCCTAATTGGACCATGGTGTCACTAGTGCCACCGAAAACATCTTAAGAATTCCAAAGCATGTTACCACATTAACTAGATTTAAGTTGCAATTTAACAATAATAATTATTATTATTGTTAAATTAAATTAAAACTAAATTAAATTTTAAATTTAAAAAAATTAATTATTAATTAATTATTAACATTAATGATTAATTATTATTAATTAATTAACTAGTAATTAATTTTTAACATCAATTATTAATGTAGAGCTGAATTTTTTAAACCATTTTTTGTAAGTTATTAGAAATTAAAAAATGATGTTATGACAAAAATTATGAAAAATTGTTCATTGTTTCTTTGCAAATCTTTATCATAACTCTATTTTGAGACTTTTTAAAATTTGTATCATAACTTCCTATATTTTGAGGCCCACTAAAAAATCTGCTGTCCATTAAATTTGAAATTGCAATTTAATTTTGGTGACTCCAGTGACACCTTGGGACTGCTGTGGAGTTTCTGAGATGTTTTCGGTGAAACTAGTGATACCATGGTTGATTAGGGTCAATGAACAATTTTGGACTATAGCGATTTTTATGAAATTTTCATGATGTGCAGATCACTCCACTGATGGTCCCATACGAGTTTCATCCATCGAACCAATACAAGTGTCTGGATAAACGTGATTTTCCGAAAACATTGATTTATCACGGTCTGAAGGCCGATTCCACTCAAATTTGGATTTGTTCAGATCTGAGGTCTTAAATTAAGACGATGACATTGAAAGGAAAAACTTCTCGATCTTGTTGGTATTTGTCAATTTGGGAAACGGTCAACAAGGTCGTGAAAATCTGGTTCCTTATTAGCGTACTCATCGGTGGTTTGGGTGTTTGTGTACAATAAATCATTTTTAAACAAAGTTATTCTGTACGTCCATGTTACTCTACGAGAGGAAGCTGTACTGCCCATCCAACTTGACAGCAATGAAACGTACAGGGGACAGCCTAGTCTAACCAGCATATTTTCTGAAAATTTCATTGATATCGTTCCACAATTTCATGAAGGTTTGCCCCCAAAAAATGGATTATCGGGGACTTACAGTCGCTCAGTCACTAAATAGTGAGGAAACAAATAGAGCGAAATGTTGATAAGAATAAAGAATTTTTACTGAACGAGTTTTGGTCAGTGTTTTCAATTGACGTTGAACGAGCCCCAGTCACTTGAAATCTCGTCATTCAAATGACCAGAATCTACTGCCATTTAAAGTTAGCGATAAGACAGTTTTATTTCTTCAGTTTACTTTGACATCTTGCTTGACATTCGGAACATGGAAGAGACGAAAGGCGATTTTCCGTCTACAGATGTTTTCAACAAATTACTCATCCGATATTTTGAACTTTGCTACCTGTCTAATCATTCACAGTTAGATAAAGCTAAACGTAACAGAAAAGAATCATAGACACGTTCAGATAACAATAAATATTATTATTTAGATAGTAAATATTATTATTTAGATAATAAATATTATTATTTAGATAATAAATATATATTGTGTCAAATAATTTCAAAATGAATCAAAATAATTGTTTATAAGGTAAATAGATTTAAAGGCATCGAGAATAAGGTAATGCAATTACTAAAATCTGTTAACCTGCTTACAACCGGCCAGGGTTCGATTCTACAACTAATTTGCGACTTTTTTTACTCTTGAATTTTTTTTAACCCCCTTAAAATCCGACTTTTTCCACTTTTAAGATTTTCTTCGTATTTTCGACCTTACGCCATTAAAACAGCCATAACTCCCTTATTTTTCAGTCAAAATTCAAATGTAATTACACCGTTGGAAAGAGCGTTAAATTCTCTATCTCCCTAGTACTAAATAAAACTTTTTAAAGGAGACTCAGATGTTGAAAAACGAGCCATCTCCTACGCCGACTCTCCTCTCACTCTCCATCCGACCCCGAATCCTCCAGTCAAACCGTCGATTTCGTTGAAAAAATAAATCTGGTTTTTTCGCATTAGAGCTCGGTTTTTTCCACTAATACAAATATTGGAAACAATTCTGACCCTACCGTTGGAAAGCTGAGTTTTTGGGTCAACTTTTGGGGTTACAGTGGGAAATTAACCGGCAGTTTCAGTTAGGCTGACACACGTTTGAAAAAACTGTACATTTCCGGAATTTTACTATTAGGGCTCGATTTTCAACATCTGAATCTTCTTCAAAAAGTTTTATTTAGCACTAGGGAGATAGAGAATTTAACGCTCTATCCAACGGTGTAATTACATTTGAATTTTGACTGAAAAATAAGGGAGTTATGGCTGTTTTAATGGCGTAAGGTCGAAAATACGAAAACATCTTAAAAGTGGAAAAAGTAGGATTTTAAGGGGGTTAAAAGAAAAAAGTCAAAATTAGTCGTAAATTAGTCGCAAATTAGTTGTAGAATCAAACCCTGGCCGGTGGTGCGCCCGAAAGGATGACACCCTATATAGCAGTATTGCATTTAAATACCAAACAGAGTGAAACGTTTGACAAATAAAATTAAAATTTTTTTAGCCTTGCCATTAGCTAAAAGGCTTCATTCAATTTGTCAAACAATAAAGTCGAATCGTCTGTTTCTGAGTTTACGTTCTCTGCCTCTTCCCCAGTGTTATAAGTTCAACCCTTAAGTACCAAATGCAAATTAAATAAACCAATTATTTTTAAAAAGTTTTGATTTCGAAGAGTCCAAAAATTACGTGATACTCAAAAGATAATGACTGATAATAATCCCCCCCCCCCCCCCCGAAAGAAGAAGAAAGTAATTCATTCCTGAAGTAATTCATTTTAATCATTATTTTCAATACCAAAAAATAAGTTGAAGAAATATAGATTTTTAAATTGCAAATTTACATAATGAATCACACTGATTTAGAAGGTACCTACTAATAAAAGCAAAACACGATTTAGCATGAGACGACTTCTCAACAGGTTAGGAACTGAGAAATATTTTTAGGGTAGATAAGGGCAAATAAAGACGCCCTTTATAGTTTGGATACCCCGAACGAGCAAATTTACTTGAATCGATCAAATCAATGGATAGAACTCCTTGCGAGTCACGATCTTGACTAGCTTGAGCGAGATATTCAAAACTATCAACGTCTTTTGACAATTCAAAGCTATTCGAAAGTTTTTAAGTAATGGAGAACAGCATGGTAATGAATTTCAGTCATATTGCAATAATATTTCCATATAGTTAAGATGTAGGTAGGTACCTACTTTATTAAATAGAATTAAGTAAGCTACAGTAGAGCTGATCATGGAAGTAAACATGATTCCAATGGATGAAAACTGAAAAAAAATCGACTGAAGTTTTCTGCTCTAGTTCAAACGAAACCTGGACAAATCTTTTGATTTGTCACTCAAATTCTGCATATTTAGTTGCTACCCCGGTATATACCTATATGATTGTTGAGAATCTGGTACCTTCGTGTTTTCCCTACTTGAGGCGAATGTTTCAGTTTACTCATGCCAATTTTCCCTGAAAGAAGTTCATCTTTCATCTCTTCAATAATCTCATATAAGAATTGACAGCAAAATTTAACGCTCTTCAACAGTTATTATGCGTCTGTGTTATTAGAAAAAATTGCATCAAAATTGTGTTCCTAACTAAATTACAATGGGTGAAACTTTTTTTTGCAGAAGAAAGATATCTAAGTAAATAAAGACTTGTTTTATCGCTTACTGGTTCTAATCTTCATCTAATGGGACGTCTCCTGGAATGCAAGCATTACTAAACAATGTGTTTTTAAATATTGCTATTCTACTGTACGAGTACATCTTCGAGTACAGAAGATGAAGATGAGTGTATGTGTTCGGCGTTGTTTTGCCCTTCTCTGTAGGTACTGTACATAATACTTGGTGGTGGATTGCAGTTGTTTATGTTGTTTGTGCTGTAGATCTTATTGCCAGTTTTCAGTACATTTAGAGGATTATTTGTAGATATGATAATTGAAAGCTTGACAGAATGGTGTTTCGTCTGGTTAAGAAGTTGGTTGAGTGTTTGATGCTTGAAATTCACGAAATCACAATTAGCTCACCTCTGATAGGGAACGGTTTGGTTTGGATGGTTTCGGAAGTGGGCGGGATGTGCCTGTAAGTGGCATCGGACATCCCCACGTCCAAATTGCAAATCCTCATTTTTTCGTTGACGCAATCGCAGAGAGTCGGAACGGGGAAACTGTTGTAGAGCTCCATCCAACACCCCGCTCGATTCATGCAAAACGCGCCGCGCGACTGACAAGCACAATCAAATTATACCTCGAACCGCCCGCTGGATGAAAAAGGGGGGGCTTGAGTATCGGAGAGCCCCGAACTTGGACTGAAGGGTGGTGGTCTGGTGGTCACATGTAGCGCGTCCCCGAGCCGCGCATGCGCGGAGGCGGGAAGGGGAGAACCTGCCTCAATGGGGATCGGTTCGCGAACACAGCGATTCGCGCTCGCCAGGAGTCCGAGGGCAAGGTGAGCGCTGGGTTTAGAGTTAACGACCTCCACCAACAGCTGTCGCGAGCGTCGGCAATCGAAAGTCTCAAGCGACGGACAGAGGGACCCTGACAGGCTCGGGAAAGCCCATAAAGACGAGGCATACATCATCGCAACTCTTGTGGAGACACACCTAACAAGATGTACGATACAGTGACTGAGAGAACTAATCAGGCAGCGATACACTGTACGGTTACGCCTGTCAGTTTTTCCAGAACAGGTCACCGACGACCAGTAGCCGGTTCGTGTATGGGCTGGCTTGTAAGTTCCGACTGGTCAGCCGTTTGGCCTGCCGACGGTTCAGTGGGGTGAGGCCGCCGGATGAGGGGAAATCGCAGTTCTTATCACCGTATTTTGCTTCTCTGTCAGTCGAACAACCAATAATAATTGCCGGTTGTACTTTGTGGAGTATGAGGGAGGTATTAATCTCCGTGTTGGTATAAGTAGAGAAAAAGTAAGGATGTATAAGTAAAGTAAACAACCATTTTAGGTTGGATTTTCGTCCGACTACCCTTCCTGGCGTCGTGGACGTCATCAGCTGTCATCCTAAGGGAAGATCAGAATTTGTTCTGATTATTTCGCTCATGGCTTCCCATTGGCCTCACCCTGCCCTGGTTTGGACGAGGGGGAACTGCGACCGACTCGCCCGAAAATATGCCGCAGAGGCGGGCCTCGAACTCACGGCCCCTGCAACCGGTTCGAGTCCCGTCTCCAGGGACACATGCCGTAGCTCGCTCGGTCACAGCTGACCCCTGGATGTTTAAGTTTTTGATAGGCTTAGGAATATATTAAGGACCACGGTTGCCATATGGCAACAGCGAGAGCAAGAGGGTTTAAACGGGTATGGGCTCATTCAAAAATTGCTGAGAGGGCGGAGATGAGGTGGATTCTCTTCAGTAATACCTACATGAAGTCTTGAAATTAGTATTCAGTCCCGTTGCTAGATTGTGCTTGCGTTGTGCGGATTTGAAAAAAGCTAACATGGAGGAGCTTCAGGCGCTACTACAGTAAGTAGGTACTGTTTTCACTCACAGTACGTAATTTTTCAAGGTTAGGGGGGATAAGAGGTGGATTTTGACGTCGGTTGCCAAATGGCAACCGTGGATCCTAAGAGTACCTACTTTTTTCTCAAATTTCACTTTTTTCTCAGTTGATTTTTGTTGAATAGGGATTTGAGTTTCGCACAAAATAAACGAAGATGAGGCATTATTTTGAGACATTGATGTGCCATTTATCTTTTTTCCCCATCATCCTACTCCACGTTCTTGTTGCAGGCCAGGGTTCACTGCTCAAAAAGCGCTTGAGATATTGAGTGGTCAGCTGGAAAATAGTCTCTTTCCTGAAGAAATATTTATGGAACCACCAGACCCCGCCGTTATTTCCGACGAAGAATCTGATATGCGACGTCACCCTGGAAGGCAGTTACTACGAGGTGCCGAGTTGGTTTTTGCCAATGGGACGCGCACTTCAAGTAATGACAGGGTTGAAGCTTCTATGCATATTAGTCAAGCCACCAGCACAATTGCTCCTCAAAACAACCCTCCTTCTAGGGTGGTACTGATTTGATGGACAACGGATTGTCTTGTTACCGAATCGGGATTAGAGGTAAAAAATGGTGGTGGCCTTTTTTCACCTGGATTTTGAACGTCCTTATGACAAACGCCTGGATCACTTACAAGCGGTACCGTCCAATCTCACAATTGGACTTCCGGAGAAATGTTGTAATTTCCTACTTCAAAATGTACGTAACAAGAAGTACGCTACAGGACCGAAATTCGAAGACTATCGAGTCAAACAGAATACTCCGTGATGTAAGGTTTGACAAAAAGGACCACTATGTTTGTTTCACTGAAGACGGAAAGAAGAAGATGTGCGCTGGTAAAAACTGTGCCTCTATTATGAGGACCATGTGTCATAAATGCCAGGTGGGACTTTGCATTCCCTGCTTTGTCAAATTCCATACTCCTCAAGCATAGCGAGCGTACTATACCCCATTTTTTTACCAAGTATTTTTGTGCATCCCACGCCTGGCTTAGATCTCAATAAAGCGTCAAATGTTCAAATAACGATAATACCTACCTACCTAATAACTTCATGGCTGTTTTATTTCGTGTATCTTTATTATATGGCATGTGTGAATGTATGTTCCTATGAGAAAACTGTGATAGTTTTGAGTAGTATACCTACATAAGCTACACAAGTGCTTTTCTGTGATGTCCTGAATAAAGACTACTTACTGAAAAATAAAAGTTTGGGTTGTTTTCCTCATTTGACTAAATCGGCTGCAAACTTTCAATTTTTCTGGCAAAAATGTTCTACTGGCAACCCTCCGAAAAACGGTGAAAATGGACAAGAAAAATTATTTTTGCATTTTTCCCATGTTTTGTGGTACCTATAGAGGTAAACTACTCAACGATTTGAAAAAAATCGGAGAAAAAATAATCTGGTCCTTAATGGGTTATCGACTTTTTTTTGTATGTGAAATTAATTTTTTTTCTAAATTAATTTCTTTATAGCCTGATGATAGTAGCAAGCTTGACTAGCGAAACCGTTGCTAAAATAAACGTAAAACCATTGTGCAGCCTTTTTCTTTCCAAAGAAGAGGACCCAGAGTCGTTTCGACCAACACAGAAATTAATAATAATTGCTGCAGATAAGAGGTTTCGTCCAATCTTTTGGAGCAACCTTCAATTCACTGAGTAAATTTATGTGTGTATATATATTTTTTCCGAGAACCGCTGTTTGCACCAACATTTGTAATTCTTTCTTCACTTTTTATCGACACCCAGAGCTACTACTAGTACGAGAATCGCATGAGCTTTTTCATCACTGGGCAACTTCTTCATCAATCTAACTCAAACAATGAACATAATACAAATAAATGGGTGTAGAATGCTCGCCGGCCGAGCTGCAACTGGACGTGTATTGCGTTTTTAGTCGAAAAGGCCTGTTCGGGAGAAACTGACAGGAGCAACCGTACGTGTATGGGAGGAATGACAGACTTCAATTGAAGTATTTCAACGAGATATAAGCTTAGATATAAATTCGTGATATTGAGTTCAAAGACATGTATTAGAAATTTGGTTAACTTCCACCAAAACAACGTGTCGAGAAGGTCATGGATACCACCCAATTTCTTTCACTCAAGGACTGTAATCGATCTGGTGGCCAGAGACTTCTGGTTGAGAGATGGAGTACGTTACGATGGAACGTTACCCGTCTTCGAAATTTTCGAGCGATGGACTGAGGAACTGGGACAAGCTCAGGAAAGCTCACAAAGACGAGGAATTCATCATTGCAACACTGGTTGAGAAAACCTTATCCACACACCAAACAAGAAGTACGATACAGTCTGTGGACTGTGTCCATACTGGGGAATTCAACAGTGGTTCTGCTCAATAATACAATCAAGCAATTTTACAATAATTTTGATACGTCCATGTTTTTCTAATTGAAGAACCTACTGCCCATCTAACTTGGTAGACTTAGTGCACGTCCAAAATCCACGTGCACGTTCAACTGTATAAGTACTGCGTTTAGGAGGCCAAGCAAGACTAGCGTGCAGTAGAAAAGCGATGGATTGGACACAGAGCAGTATTATACGCGTTTAGCTCGGTTCCCTGACCTAACGTAATCCACTATGAGGTCCCACGACCCATTGTCAAGGTTTCAACGCGCTCTACTTTCCAATCCTGAAAATGAAAACCTTTCTTACTTATTACAAAAGATGGAAAACAGGAAAATCCTCGAAAAAAAATAACCTCCTTTTATCAACAGGAAAAACTGGATAACACGCATTACATCAAAATCTTCGTAAAAAGTAACCTACATTTTTTATCACTAAATGGAACACAACAATTACAGTATAATAACTCTTCAATTATAGTATAGTAAACACTTCAAAGTTCACTATTATGTTTTTGAGGTATTGACCAATTTCGCAGGTATAGGTGACAATAAAGATATATTTTAGCGAATTTTCGAGAAAAAAAACTATTGCAATAGAAATTCGTTTTGGAGTATTCTAAAATGATTCATGAAGCTTTATATTATGTAAGTACTAGTATGCATGAATAGGTGGGTCTGAGAGACCTTATTGTACATACAATAAACTCATTGCTCGATATCACCGTTTTCAAGATACCTGAGAGGTAAACATAAACAAAGCAACTTAACCCTTATTAACCCACGGTATCTTTTTGGAAGACCAACTTAAGAACGTTTTCTTGACGGTACAAAGTGGTTTTCACCCCTATTTAATGTCCCAATGGCTACTCTGACATCTCTAGAATAGAAAAGAAGAAGAAGAAGTTTCAAAACAACAACAACGTTGATATAATAATTATAAGTTACAAGGCGGCTCAAAATTGACATCAACACTCCAAAGGACAGTTTCACAAATTATTTTAGACCAGTTTTTCACCGTTTTGAGTGATATTACTTAAAGAATCTTGGGTAAAAAGTATCTAAGATCAAGTAGAAATTGTAATATCTACATATTATTAGTTGCTAAGTGGGTAAAAGTTGGTTTTTGTGATGGTATCTTTTTGGATACCGTGAGCAAGGGGGTCCCAGTAGAGCCAGGTCCATGATGGGGTTTATGCTCACTTTTATTGATTTTTCTCACCCTATAACTGATTTTCTTTCCTTTTTCTGATTCTGAATGAAGATTAGAGTAATAAGGAGCATAGGAATGTGCACTGCCTCCTTATTTCACAAGGTAAGCATTGGTTCTGAAGGGGAGGACTCGAATAGCAACGCCAACAAGACCCCGATGGACGAAAATAAATTTGAAAGAGAATTGGCTGAATTTTTTGAAGGATTGGAAGAATTGACATTAGAGGATGTCAACGAGGAGAGAATTGGAGAGTTCAATGACCACCTGGAACGAGCCTATTCAAATGGGTTTGGCAGGGAATGCAATAGTGTTTGAAAGATTCTCATGCGCCAAACTGTGAAAGAGACAAATTTGAAACTGACGAGCCTCATTTACCTTCTAATTCGAAACGAAATCAAACGAGGCGACTTCTTCCTATCGCCGAGGCAAAGAAAAATCCGAAGCAAAATAAAGTGCAAATTATTGAAAATAAAAAACCAAAACTTGCCAAGAAAGGATCTGGGTTCCGGTAAGTTTCTTTATCAAATCATGTCAGAAGTGAAATGATTTACAGTAGAAAGATGATTAATTTTGTATCTAAATATACATCCTTATTCACAGTTCGAACAAAAATTTACAAAAGAAGTCGCTTTACCTGAAAACAAGCCCCACCAACCAAGCAGGAACCATCAAGATGAACCAAGCACCTACTTTATGATTATTTATATGGGGAAGTTTTTTGATTTTCTAGCGAATAAAAATTGATTGAGGAAAAATTCTAGCAGAAATACTATGTTTGAGCTCACAAAAACTTATTACTCCTCTTTTCTAATGATTTTTTTCTCATTCCATTTTTTAAAAATGTTTTTCCGCGTACCTATATATTTTTTTACATCGAGTACCTTTTTTACATAAGGATGTTCGTTGTTCTAAAGACTATACTTACTAAGATTGAAGGCCATAATTTTTTTTTTTTTCATTTGGTCGATTGACAGACCGATTTTGGTATTTTTGCTAGCGAAGTAAAAGACTCTGATGACTTAGGTAGTCATTAGTTTAGTATATTGCAGAAAATGATCGCGATGGTTTTAGTACACAGTGATGGGTTGTGATCAATTCGAGTGAACCAAGGTCTCTCAATGCGTTTAAATATTCAATAATACAATAAATTTACTATTTTTTCAATTTTTGTATTCACGTTTTATAATAAACTGTTCAAATGTTAGAATGTTTCTTGCTATAAGGTGAACCCGCCGCATCTCAGGGTGTCTTTTTGGAATCAATCAAGGGACGGAATTGACCCCCACATGCTCACGGTATCCAAAAAGATACCGTTTTGTTTTTCAAGATTACGGGCCCTACATGGGTCCACTATTTTTTACGTATTTTAGGCACTAAAATGTAACAAAATATGAATAAGAAATTGGCGAGGGAGAAAATTTTTTTCTTGGGCTAATAAGGGTTAACAAAACAAAATAAACATAAATAGGTAACATAAACAAAAAACTTAGATATCAGCGCGTTTCCAATGTTTGGCCTTTTTAATGGTATACATTGACTGGGCTATTAGTGAGAGATGTGAAACCAAGGAAAAATTGTCCTGATCCATGTTATCCCGGACAATCCAGGACTTATCTCTGAAGGACCCCTCGTGTAGTCATTGTGACCCGTAGTTATTCCGGGTACTTCCACCATTCCCTTAACTGCACACAATTTCCGATTTTCTTGAAAAAAAAACAATTTCACGTATTTTGGCCCCCTGAAAACGAAAATGACAAGGAAAAGTCCCTAAATTACATAGTTTGACCGATAATCCCTAATTTATGCCCTTATCATATATGATAGAACGTGGTTAAGCAGCTGAGACGATGATTTCATATGTGATATAACGCGAGTCAAATGGTTCAATGAAATACGTATGACCAAATAGGTTTCCTCGCATATTGCTATTTAAAAATCACATTTATAATGCTATAAGAAAGATTAAATGCTCATTAGTAGTTTCTATCGCCTATTTAGAAACTTAGTAGGATTATGGACAAAAATCTAGTGATATATTGACATAAGAAATTTTTTCAAAGCATTTATTATGAAAATTTGTATGTATGTAATTAGAAAAAGGCCTGCTGGCAGCAATAAATTTTCCTCTAGTCACTGACCAGACTACAGACAAGAATAGTTGAAGAGTAATCAATAAGCATGCGTGCATACGTACATACATACATACGGTTGAGGTTTTGTGTAATTAGATTCTTTTGGTTCCATCTCTGTCCACATACCTATATGAAGTGGTTAGGAACCATTTCTGAAGTATAGTAGAGATACCTGATGTGAAATTTATGCTGACGTCAAATAAAATTTATAAAATCATCAAAAACATAAAATAAAATTATATTTAAACAAATCATGTGCAGCAAGTGGCTTCTATCACGTTGGAACGAGTTGGTAATGAAGTGGAGAAGTCCACGTTCTATCATATATGAAATTCCCCCAGGTCCTCCTTCACGTTCACGTTCCATCATAATATGATACTTCTATGATGATATGATACTTCTATGATACTATGATAATATGATAATATAATAATAATATGATAATATGATAATAATAATAATATGATAATAATATTATCATATTATTATATTATGATAATATGATATAATATGATAATATGATAATAATAATAATATGATAATATGATAATACTTCTATGATAATATGATACTTCTATGATGATATGATACTTCTATGATACTATGATAATATGATAATATGATAATATAATAATAATATGATAATATGATAATAATAATAATATGATAATATGATAATAATATCTAATAATATGATAATAAAATTATCATATTATTATATTATGATAATATGATATAATATGATAATATGATGATAATAATATGATAATATGATAATACTTCTATGATAATATGATACTTCTATGATGATATGATACTGCGTCCTGTCTCAAGATATGTAGAAATGAAATATGAAAAGAATAATTGATTAAGTTTCCATAGACACATGAAACTTAATCAATTATTCTTTTCATATTTCATTTCTACATATCTTGAGACAGGACGCAGTATTTTTTCAGCCGAAAATCTTCAAAAATGTAGTTGTAAGAGGCACAGCAAAACAACACTTCTCAGGCGTGTTGTCGTCGTGATTACTGCTGATTTGAAGGAGGTTATAACCTTACAGGAGGGGTTATGGATATTCTTTGATTCTTATGAGATCTAGCGGTTGTTGACTAAGGTAAAAATACCACAAAGAGCTCGAGAAGACCACCGGAATGCTCTCGAGCCTCCTTTAAAGTTCCATATCATATATGATAGCTGGTGCAGTTAAGGGTTAAAAAAGTGATTTTTGTTCGTCCAACAAACCGCTCTACGCATTCTGTTATCCCACGTGGAACACCGTAAACTAGGTAGGTATGTTTGTGGAGCCTAAAGAGAAAAAATCGTCATCCTTCACTTTACTGTGACAACAAAGAACTGAACTCTATGCTTCTCAGAGTGTAGTGGAAGAAGATCGAAAATCATACAACCAGAAGTTTCTTCTTGCTCACAGAGTCAGACGAGACGGCCTATGAAGAAATAGTAGAGTTTTGATGAGAAGGAAAAGTTCATTTCGGGTACTGCTGTTACTTCCGTAGATTCGGATGCAACTAAAATATCACGAGCAGTACAGTAGAGTGTACAGTCAGTTGTGTGAACGTACCTTCTTACATTAAAAAAAGAACTATGAACGGAAAATTATGAACTATCACGTGAGTAACATGAAGAGAAGTCATGATGTAGATCTGAGAAACACTAAATACGGCGATTTCTTTAATTGGGATGAAGAAAGAGTCGTAACGAGAGCTCATGCAACCTAATCGGGCTTACTCAGCGTTGAGCAACGCGAAGATTCAACGGCGTGATCAACCAGAAATTCGAGAATTTATTTAGTCTGACCTACCACTTTACTGAGGGGGGGGGGGGGGATGTACCTCAATGAGGGCTATACAAATTTACTACCTGTTTTATTACGAAAACCTACATTTGGACTCTCGATTTTTATACGCATTTCCAAATAGGTCAGACCTAGTTATAGGTTTTAGGAACCGTTAAGACAATACAAAATAATTCCAAACTGTCATTAATATAAAAATGAAAAAAAAAATTTAAATAAAATTAAAGAAAAAAAACTTGTTTAAAAACAATTGTTTTTTATTTGTTAATAAAATGAACTAGAAAGGTAAACAATTAATACCTCTAATCCAAACGTAGACCCTAAAGTACCTTATTCAATAGTGGAACCTAACGTTCTGTATTGAATTCACAACATAGAAGATTCTGAGTTCAAATCATAACCCTAATTGGACCATGGTGTCACTAGTGTCACCGAAAACATATCAGGAACTGCACAGTTGTTCCAACGAGTCACCGGATTCACCAAAATTAAATTGCAGTTTTAAATTTAATGGACAGCAGAATTGTTTGTGGGCCATTGGAAGTCTCAAAATAGTTATGACATAAATTTCCTAAAAAATGGATGCAAAAATTTCCAAATTTTTGTCATAACATGATTTTTTGACTTCTAATAACTCACATAAAATGGTTAAAAAATTCTGTTCTGTCCATTAATTTCAGCATGGAACATGCTTTAGCCTTACCTAACTGGCAAAAAGTGTTACGTTTTTCGGGAACGGTAACTAGGAACGGTATCGAGTCACGAAATTTTGCTTAGTCGTTGATACGGAACTAAGGATCGTGTAACGTGGGGGAATCTATCCAATACTTCCATGTTGTAGGGTTGTTTCAAATAATGTTGTAATTTCAATACAACTATAAAATACCTTCCAGTCTGAAGACTGATTTTTTAAAAGGCTTTCGAAATAGCAGAATAAGTTTGATCGCATTCTTCCAAATAAAAAATAAAATTAAACAGAATAAGAAACCGCGGCTAAAGCATGTTCCATGTTTCTTGGGGCTTTTATAATTGCAATTTAATTTTGGTTACTCCGAAGACACTTTAGAACAGGTGTTGGACAGGTTCTGAGATGTTTTCGGTGATACTAGTGGAGGTTCAATTAGGGTCAACAGAAATAAATAATTCTAGTTGAAAAATGATGAATACTTTATAGTAAAGACCCCTACTTCATTTACCGTAACGATCTAGTCCCGGATAAACGTGAACACAAGAATGGCTGTTTCTATGGGATGGAAATGAACAAAGAAGATTTAAAAAAACCAACAATTCAAACAAGGTCGACACAATAATTTCAATTGGTAAACGAGGCAGACGAGTGCGATCAAACGTGTCAGTGTCGACAAACCTTCGTTTATAACGGAGAAAACAAAAGATTGGTAAATACCATTTATTTGAAAGAATATCGCAAACACGATAACCTGTTACGACAGTACCTACTCGTACAACTAACGGTAATCGTTAGTGAGATAACGAAACTGGCCGGCCCCCTTGAAATGGTTTTCCGATTGAAATTTTGTACGAATCGTAGGTGTATTTCAGCATGGAGGATGTGGTGATTTCTAAAAAATATGAGCCGCTGGTAAGATTGTCAGAACTCAAAAGAATTTTATTACGTACAACAATTTACTAGGTGGGAAAAGTTAGCACGTGGTGCGAAGCAAAAAACAAAAAAGTTGAATAAAAAAAAATAAAAATTAAACATAAAGCATCAACATTCTTACCTCTTATTTCGAAATATTGAGTTTGGTTGATGGAAAACGAAATCGATTGTTAAAACCGACTTAACCGAAATAACAGAATCTGTACAACAAATAGCTCAATTATCCCGAAAAGACAAAATCTTCACTGATTCCTGATGGAAATTTTCACAAAGCCAAATTTTACATCAAAACAACTTAGAGACCACCCATTTTGGTTTATTATTTTCAATAATGAACCTTTGGAATTGACCAAGAAAATTTTTTTCCAACCCCCCTCAAAATTTGTTGGTTTACGTTTCAAGGTGCGTAGAATCCGAAAATCGAATAAAAATTTTCCGTCTGTCGGCCATACACGGCACTTTCCTCAATTACCATGGACTGATTTTGATGAAATTTAGTACATGGGCTCTAGTTGTTTTGGTTGATGTCAGTCACTTCTAAGGGTTTTCAAATAAGAGCTGAATTTTTCAAACTGCCCTGGCTCAAAAACTCAGATACAAAGGTATTGTTTTTTCATCAATTTAAAATAGTATTGAATTTTTAGAATCGAATGAGACCACCGAGAGCTCTGAAGGACAAACCGTTCGCTCCCTACAAGAACTTGAGGGTTGGACTTAAACGTACGATAAATCAGAAACACGAATGTGAATCGCAAAAGAGGCCTAATCTCCATTCAAATTTTAGCCGACCAAAATGCATCGT
The DNA here is from genome assembly GCA_009739505.2 of Apolygus lucorum. Classification (NCBI taxonomy): domain Eukaryota; kingdom Metazoa; phylum Arthropoda; class Insecta; order Hemiptera; family Miridae; genus Apolygus; species Apolygus lucorum. The sequence goes on from CM019180.2 coordinate 41,333,214, forward strand.
TGTTCGTTTGTTCGAGTTGTACTCAGTTTTGCGTCCTTAGCAACCAGTAATCACATTTACAAAAGTAAGTTTTATGCAGAGCTCCTCGTCACAGTGGAATTATAACTTCTTGTGGTTGATTATAACTTATTTATATTTTTCAATAAATTCATACGACAATTACGATTTTCAAAACACACAACACAATGTACCGGATCTAAACATTCCACAGGTTGTTCCGGATATGACATCCAGTATCGATTATACTGTAGTCACATTATAATACTCCCCCTCAAGCTGGACGTCACTGCTGCTGAACTCCCAAGCTTGAAGTGAGTGGCAGATGTCCAGGTCCTGGTAGCGGTTTGGTATAATTGCCTGCTACCATGTCTTCAGTTGGTTGTACTCCACATCAATTCTTCCTTCAGCTGCTGCTTTTCGAACAAAATTATGTTCTATATTTTGCTTCCTCACTACCGAAGGTAGGGAAGCTTTGTATTCGTGAAAGAAGTGAAAAAAAAAAATGTCCTCCAAAATCAAAATTTCCACTTGCTTTTTGCGTTTTAGAGCTTCCCGAACAATTTTGGTTCCGTGTCTGTCTGTCTGTCTGTCTGTCGGTCTGTCTGTCTGTCTGTGGTCAATCCTTGTCCCGGGCAAAACTATACTAACCTGTGGTCCGATTTTGATGAAATTTTCAGGGATTGTGCGGGTTAGGTCCTAGACGGTCCCCTATAAATTTCAGCACCTTCGGATCAGCTGAGTGAGCTCCAAGGCCATTTTCTCTCCTGTTGAACGCAGGAAGCTGAAATTTGAGAGGCAGGGTCAATGGAGAATGCTGAAGGTGCCTGAGTGGTCACTGATCAGCTGAGTGAGCTCCAAGGCCATTTCCTCTCCTGTTTTTCGCCAACTGATTCTATACGTCCATGTTACAATGAGTGAGGAAGCTATACTGCCCACCCAACTTGGCAGACGTTTTTCTATATATTATTATCTATATGTTTGGTACGTGGATGATGGACTGGGTTGTGAGCGAGTTCTCGTATTCTTAGTTGTCTTCCATTTTGCAAGTTATCAACTTCTTTAGTAATGTAGCCTTTCCCGCAATACTTTCAAGGTCCCGTCTTACCTATTGGCAGTGATGGACAGTTACCTTAAGAACAGAACACTGACATATGAGACTGCTCAAGGGGTACGAACGAAAGAGATCACATCAGGAGCGGCTCAAGGATCAGTGTTGGGTCCTCAACTGTGGAACGCATCTTACGATGGTCTCCCACGATTGGAAATGCCTGAGGACTGTTTCCTTATAGGATATGCTGATGACGTGGCGGCATTAATACTGGCAAGGACATTGGATTCAGCCCAAGTCAAGCTGGAGCAGATCATGTCACGAGTAATGGAGTCCCCTCACCCAGAACTGATTAAACGCCCCAGGACTCAGCCCGAAGTAATTTGCTAAACGGTTCCGGGCTGAGCTCCAACATTGGGGGAAAAAAGGAGGTGTTTTTTTAGTGGGTTTGAATCCCACATAACCTGGAGGACGCGAACCCTTCCAGGTATCTTCGAGATTCAACTCCACCTATGGATCTTAAAGATTTTCTCACCTGCCTTCCGAAAAAAAAGCCTTTCCCGCAGGCCCTCGTGACTGGTGGACCTCCTTCAACTTTTACCACACGCCATGGGCTGTCTTACAATGTTCCACATGTTTAAGCTCTGGGTGAAATCGTTAGGATCAAGTCGGCTCTTGCTTCCTCATCCTCTTCATCCCATTTCTGAGCTTCCACTATTATCAAAGGATTTTGATCTTCAGTGACGGTAGGTATTTTCTTCTTTCTGTTCACATACTTCCGCCTCTTATTCTTCAGTAGAAGTGCTGCAACATGATTGGGCCCATGTATCATGATTCTCCTTCTCCAAAGGTTCTATCTGTATCCGGTGGGCGGTCATAACGTCTTATGCAGAGCTCCTCGTCACAGTGGAATCATAACTTCTTGAGGTTGATAATAACTTATTTATATTTTTCAATAAATTTTCAAAACACACAACACAATGTACCGGATCTAAACATTCCACAGGTTGTTCCGGCCCTATGACATCCAGTATCGACTATACTGTAGTCACATTATAATAGAAAGCACCCACAACTCTATTCGAATTGAGTGTGAAGCGTTTATTTCTTCAAAATATTGATTGTGGAGCGACCATATTTATGGTTGGTAGGTAGTGACAATGTTAAAGCTGTATGCTTTACAGGCAAGTGATCTGTAGAGAAAAATAACAAACATTTGCGTAATAATTTGCAGCGTTTTTAGCGAGGCTCGGAGGTTTAGATCCAGGAAAATTATAAGCCGCAAAACAAGAATTTAGATGTTTGGACAACAATATAATAAATTAGACCCCCCCATTCTCAACGGGCAAGTCCTCTTCATATGGTGCTGAAGAAAATTGGAACCTGGCGGAATGATAGGAGGATTCTAGATCAAAAATTCCTGACGGAAAACGCGTATTTATCAAAATTGATTTATTGTCTCATTACCATCCCTCTTGCTGAAGAAGACAAGAGTAAATCTGCCCTCATAATACCTTTCGGATTATTTTAATACCACTACAGACCTTTTGGACCTACACCTCCAACGATATTTGGCCGAAAACAATTCATCGTCAACGCAATGGTTTTTTATAAGTTTACTTGAGTGGCATAACCTCATAAGATTTCGGTGTTAACTATTTCACGATTTTATCTATGTTATGCGAAAAAGTTAACTGTTTTACGAAGATTCAATTATTTTATTAATATACGTTAAACCGTTTGCTAGCCCCACTTTCATATTTATGTGACTCGTGTGAATCGTGGTGAGTGGAAGTATGCTACCCACCCAACTAGGCATTTTTTATAGTTATCCAGTTTGGTTTCGATAAAAATGATTAAACGCTTACCTAATTGAAAGAAGATGGTCAAAGTAATAATAATCAATAAATAATCGTTTTGACCTTAATATTCAAAAAAAGAAAAAAAATTGTTTACTATTTAATCATGTATTTTAAAGGATTATTTTCATCGTGAACGAGGCTATCCTTAGCAATGTTAACTGACTAAACAGTTTACGAGTTGTCAATCATATTGGTTCATGGTTTACGGATTTAACCATAATTGTTAGAGTTGATCACACAACTACAGATAGCAAGTACGCTGAAGAACGGACTGAATGGCGAATCTTTAGGTGGATTGAAGATGGATCAGGACGGTGTGCAGGTCGAAGGTACGAGTATTTTCAAAGCCGAGTACAGAGATTGATGATAAACAGAAATCGAAGTATGTGCTTTTAAATGTGGAAAACTTCATCGGAACTGCGCAAAAAAAACTTGTTTTGCTCCATGAAAGGTCAAGGCTTGATAAACCGGTCTGATTAGCAAACGAGGAACGAATCGAAAGCTGCCAAATTACAGCTATTGAGTGGAAACTGCAGCAAACGAGATCCACCGCAACTCACTCTCCTGAACCACTGATCTGATGGGTAGCATCGATCGGAAATGAACGTATTAAACTGGATTTATTTCTCACAATATTGATCTGACTCATCCGATTAATTCTCCAGGTGGCCGAAAGGCTTCGTAACTACTTCCAATGCTTTACGATTATAGAAGATAAGTTACCGAGCTTTATCGCTCTCAGTGTTGGCGTCCCAACATTTGAAGTGTGTGTTGTCTGATGATCTGAATTCAGAAAAAAATAAACTGTGTTGATCATCTCATTCTTTAATGTTCTTTAAATCGTTGAGTTCCTGTTGTCTTTCCAATGTTTACTTTCAAAAATTGTTTAATTAAAAATTAGAAAACAATTTTTGATTTCGATTTTGATTGTATCATCAAGTTTATTTATGGCCCGTTTTCTGAACCGGTGATGCGTTTCCCTCTTCAATAGATGAGGTAGCACGCTTTTTGACTGAAAAATCTTTTTGACTCCATTCCACTGGAGTTCCATTTTGGTTCATTATCTATACAGGGTGTTTCACGAAAAGGTTACACCCCCTTCATTTCCGCAAAATACAGCGTAAAAAATTCCGATCAACGCAATTCTTCATGATTTTTTGTGAGGATCTCAGGAAAAATACTTTTGCGCAAAAAAGTTGCGCGCAATCGTGCGCAATTGACACTAACTTCATTTTTTCAAATGGAACCCCCCTTTTTATTACAGATTCGGATTCTACGTCAAATTTCATGAAAAATTGACACCCAAATCGATTTGTTTCATTGCGCGCAATCTGGCTTTTTGAACGCTCTAAGTTGCGCAACTCCACAATTGCGCAAAAATTAGGTTTTGGAGAACCCTAAGTGTGGCACATGTTTTTTCATCATTTTTTGACGCTGAATCACAGGGTGTCATCCGTTTTGAGGAAGACCAAGATTTCAAGAGGAAAAATTAACATTTCTTTCACGAAAACATCAGTTTTGTGGTCGAAATCACGTTTATTTTTTATTTTCTCACCTCCTTTTGAACCACGGGCTTCGGGCCTTCTACGGTAGAGTTAAAAATAAAAACTGGCAGCACAATCATGCTTAAACGGAATAAAATTGCCTAAATTTCCTTTTTTCATTTTTTCACTAATAACAACCGAATTTTTGGCTGCCAGTTAGAAAAATTCCAGTCAAATTGAAAAACAGATGACACCATGTGATTTAGCGTAAAAAATGATGAAAAAACATGTGCCACACTTAGGGTTCTCCAAAACCTAATTTTTGTGCAATTGAGGAGTTGCGCAACTTAGAACGTTCAAAAGGCCAGGTTGCGCGCAATAAAAAAAATCGGTTCGGGTATAAATTTTGACGTAGAATCCGAATCTGTAATAAAAAAAGGGTGGGTTCCATTTCAAAAAATGAAGTTAGTGTCAATTGCGCGCAACTTTTTTCGCAAAAGTATTTTTCCTGAGATCCTCACAAAAAATCATGAAGAATTGCGTTGGTCGGAATTTTTTACGCTGTATTTTGCGAAAATGGAGGGGATGTAACCTTTTCGTGAGACACCCTGTATAAATTGGTTTAGTTTCCTCTGGAATCAACCAAGAAAAGACAAAATTTCAACCAACCCCCCAAAACTTGTTGGTTTACTTTTCAAGGTCCGTAGAATCCGAAAATCGAATAAAAAATTTCTCGTCCGTACGCGACACTTTCCTTAAATACCATGGATCGATTTTGATGAAATTTGGTATGTAGGCTCCATTTGGGGTCTAGTTGTGCCCCGAAGCTTTTGGTGGATGTAGGTCACTTCTAAGGGTTGAGAAAAAAAGGCCGAAAATTTCAAAACGCCCTAGCTCAAAAACTTTTGATATAAAGGTATTGTTTTTTTAATCAATTTAAATTAGTACTGAATTGACTGATAAATTGAATGAATAGTACTGATAAATTGACTTTAAAAGTTGAGAAAAATTACTGTTTTGTGAAAAAGGTGCGTATTCAACCAGACAACCAGCAGAAAGTGCAGGTGAGGTTTTGAGAAGAGTTCCGTTGTTGACAGTACAGTTCGACGTTTGTGGCGTTGTGCGTATATTTCCTCCCACCTACGCGGCCAAATATAAATTTCTATATTAGACAGGTGAATAGGCTAGGAGTCTCCATTATTTCTGGACGAGGCGATCTCTCTCCCGTCGGTCCCGTGAAATTAAGTTCAAGAAGTGAATAGAGCTGGTGAGAAACCTCTTGAGAACCACCAGAAATTATCATAAACAAGTCAGGTCAGGACAATGGAGATGTAACCAGCCTCCTATTCAACCTAGGACGCCGAATATTGATGCACTTTTGAAGTTCTCTTCACGACTAAAAAAAATGTATTGAAATTTTGCCCGTTTCAGCGATTTGCGGACACACAGACCGACTGTCATTCACACAGAGATACGAAACCAAAATTGTGGAGGATGATCGAAACCATGAAATGCGAGTGGAAATTTCGTTTTTGGAGGACTGTTTTTTTCCTGCTTGAAAAGTAAAAGTGAAGTCAGTCCATATTATGTCAGCTTTATTGGGATTTGGGTCCAACAACAAAATCCTCCTCTTTCACCAAATTTTCGAAAAATTGATTTTCTTCATCAGGGCTCAGAGGATGAGTTTAGGTTTGAACATCAAACCACGGTCGGGAACGAAGAGGTAAAAACCAGGAACACTAATCATTAAATTGGTGTTAAAAAAACTTGAATATTATAACTAAAATTTGGAAAAACGCAATAACATCAGGCTTTAATATAATAATATTGGTAAAAAACAAAACAAGACAGTCAGAAAGACACAACAACAATTGATTGTAGAAATTGTAGAAATGTTGTTGAAATTTTCAGGGATTGTTCGGGTTGGCGTGTAGATAGTCCTCTATGAAAATCATTACCCCCGGACTGATAGTAGCCGCTGCGCATGCGCAAAAGTAAAATCCTTGTAACAGCCATAACACTTACATTTTTCTTCCGAATTTGATGAAATTTTCTAGGATTGTTTGGATTGGCGTGTAGACAGTCCCTTATTAAAATCATCACCCCCAGACGAATAGTAGTTGCTGCGCACGCGCAAACGTGAATTCCTTGTAACAGCCATAACTTCTACATTTCTCATCCAATTTCGATGAAATTTCCAGGGAATATGCGAATTCGGTTGTAGATGGTCCCCTATGAAAATCATTGTACCCAGACTGATGGTAGCTACTGCGTATGCGCAAACGTCAATGCCTTGTAACATCCATAACTTCTACATTTTCAATCCGATTTCGACGAAATTTCTCAGGATTGATCAGATTACCATGTAGATGGTCCCCTATGAGGGTAGTGCAAGGTACTTAGAGATTGGTGTTTTTAGATTTATACTATGCTTCGGATCATCTATACAATCGGGTTATGAATACGGTGAAGCTATGTGCCACACCCACTTGGCAGACGTTTTTACCTTATTTTTATGTTTGTTACATTAGCTTTGATTTTATTGTATGTCTACATTACATAGTGGTGTCCAATTGCTATTAAAGTGGCCCCCTCAACGCTCACACCATGATTCGTAACGTTCACGGCCTGCAGAAAATTCACCGAAAGCTCGGTAATAGGCGCTTGTTGGGTTAACCCAATAAAAACAACAAAACAATAACAAACCATCAACGTTAACATGTTGTAATCAATTACCCAGTCAAGGGGCATACAAATAAACATTGCATTGATGTAACAGTCAATTTCCAAGATTTTACCGGTAGGTATAGGTGAGACTCGTAGCGAGCTTTCTCACCTCTTATGACCTCACATGGGGGAAGAGTGGGCCAATAACTCATTCATTATCAAGCCCCCCCCCCCCCCCCCCCCCCGCAGGTATTCCTTCAACTTTCAAATATCTTTCAGTCGGTGAAAGGTAAACATTCACAAATACCTCAATATACAGGAAGAAACGACCTGTCCTATCGAGACAGCCATGCGGGAGAGCTCCACGACTTGGTTTCTCAGAATGAAACAAGAATTCACTTCAAAGGGCTGCAATTAACGCATATTATGGTGTATTATTCGTTTTTCGATTTTCAATAACATTATTCACAATTGCACAGGGATTGTTTTGAAAAGTCCATATTCTTGTTTAGAGCTCGGCAATAAATGCGAAATAAAACCTCAAAATATGCACGTAGATGCCCAATATATGCATTTGTACATATGCGCGAAAAAATCCGAAAATATGCCTTCAAAATATGCGCAAGATAGTTGAACAATTGAATAATAAGTGGGAAACAAAGTCTTTTCAGTACAGAGTTACTTGTATTTATTAAATTTTTTGTATGTACATTTTTATACAAAATCATTTTATACAATTTTGGTTTATTATTTTCAATAATAAGCCTTTGGAATCGAGCAAGAAAAAAAAATTTTAACCCCCCCTCAAAATTTGATGTTTTACGTTTCAAGGTACGTAGAATACGAAAATCGAATAAAAAAACGCTGCAAATCATTGCTCAAAGGTTTATTATTTTCTGTATAGATCATCCTTCTGTATAGATCACTGGTTCTCCATCAATAGCACCTACCACCATCTGTATTCTCCCTTGACCTTCCCTCTCAAATTTCAGCTCCTGCGTTCAATAGGATTGAAAATGGCTTCGGAGCTCACTCAGCTGATCAGTGATCAGAAGAGTGAAGAAGATCTCCTCGAATGCTGGAGACGCCTGGAAGAGCACTTCCATTCAATAGGATTGAAAATGGCTTTCGAGCTCACTCAGCTGATCAGTGATGTGAGGAGTGAAGAAGATCTCCTCGAATGCTGGAGACGCCTGGAAGAGCACTTCCATTCAATAGGATTGAAAATGGCTTTGGAGCTCACTCAGCTGATCAGTGATGTGAGGAGTGAAGAAGATATCCTCGAATGCTGGAGACGCCTGGAAGAGCACTTCCATTCAATAGCATTGAAAATGGCTTCGGGGCTCACTCAGCTGATCAGTGATCTGTTCAGTGAGCAATGATTTGCAGCGTTTTTTACCTACAAACATTGTTTTACCTACCAATTTTTTTTACCTACCACACCTACCTATTGGTAGGTACTACCTACCACACTATAATGGCTTCACACCTTCACAATCAAGTTTATTAGAAAGAACTAAACGCTTCACACTCGATTCGAAAAATAGAAAGCTTCAAATGGAAATTTGATTACTGGTTACGCAGAAGGCAAAACTGTATACAAATCGAAGAAATGAACAGCGATCGCATTTTAGTCAGATAAAATTTGAACGGCGATTAAACCTCTTTTGCGATTCACACTCATGATTCTGTTTTATCGAAGGAAAACCTTCAAATACTCGTAGGGACCGAACGGTTTGTCCTACAGAGCTCCGGGTGGTCTCAAAATTTTTTAAAAATTCTGTACTATTTAAAATTGGTGGAAAAACGATACCTTTAATTCGAGAGTTTTCGAGCTAGGGCACTCTTGAAAATTTCAACCCTTAATTTTCACCCCTTAGAAGTGACCTACATCAACCAAAACCTTCGCGGCACAACTAGACCCCAAATGGAGCCCATATACCAAATTTGAACCAAATCGGTCCAGTGTTGCTAAGAAAAGTGCCGCGTACGGCGTACGGCGTACGGCGGACGGACGGAAATTTTTGGTTTATTATTTTCAATAATAAGCCTTTGGAATCGAGCATGAAAAAAAAAATTTTAACCCCCCCTCAAAATTTGATGTTTTACGTTTCAAGGTACGTAGAATCCGAAAATCGAATAAAAAAATTTCCGTCCGTCCGCCTTACGCGGCACTTTTCTTAGTTACCATGGACCGATTTCGATGAAATTTGGTATATGGGCTCCATTTGGGGTCTAGTTGTGCCGCGAAGCTTTTGGTTGATGTAGGTCACTTCTAAGGGGTGAAAATTAAGGGTTGAAATTTTCAAGAGTGCCCTAGCTCGAAAACTCTCGAAATAAAGGTATCGTTTTTTCACTAATTTTAAATAGTACTGAATTTTAAAAAATTTTTGAGACCACCCGGAGCTCTGTAGGGCAAACTGTTCAGTCCCTACGAGTACTTGAAGGTTTTCCTTCGATAAAACAGAATCATGAGTGTGAATCGCAAAAGAGGTCTAATCTCCGTTGAAATTTTTTCTGACTAAAATGCGATCGCTGTTCATTTCTTCGATTTGTATACAGTTTTGCCTTCTGCGTAACCAGTAATCAAATTTCCATAATCAAAAGTCAATGGAGAATACTGAAGGCGCCTGAGTGGTCACTGATCAGCTGAGTGAGCTCCAAGGCCATTTCCTCTCCTGTTGAACGCAGGAACCTGAAATTTGAGAGGGTGGGTCAATTGAGAATGCTGAAGGCGCCTGAGTGGTCACTGATCAGCTGAGTGAGCTCCAAGGCCATTTCCTCTCCTGTTGAACGCAGGAAGCTGAAATTTTAGAGGGCGGGTCAATGGAGATTGCTGAAGGTGCCTGAGTGGTCACTGATCAGCTGAGTGAGCTCCAAGGCCATTTTCTCTCCTGTTGAACGCAGGAACCTGAAATTTGAGAGGCAGGGTCAATGGAGATTGCTGAAGACGCTTGAGTGGTAACTGATCAGCTGAGTGAGCTCCAAGGCCATTTCCTCTCCTGTTGGACGCAGGAACCTGAAATTTGAGAGGGCGGGTCAATGGAGAATGCTGAAGGCGCCTGAGTGGTGACTGATCAGTTGAGTGAGCTCCAAGGCCATTTCCTCTCCTGTTGAACGCAGGAAGCTGAAATTTTAGAGGCAGGGTCAAAGGAGAATGCTGAAAGCGCCTGAGTGGTAACTGATCAGCTGAGTGAGCTCCAAGGCCATTTCCTCTCCTGTTGAACGCAGGAACCTGAAATTTTAGAGGGCGGGTCAATGGAGATTGCTGAAGGTGCCTGAGTGGTCACTGATCAGCTGAGTGAGCTCCAAGGCCATTTTCTCTCCTGTTGAACGCAGGAACCTGAAATTTGAGAGGCAGGGTCAATGGAGATTGCTGAAGACGCTTGAGTGGTAACTGATCAGCTGAGTGAGCTCCAAGGCCATTTCCTCTCCTGTTGGACGCAGGAACCTGAAATTTGAGAGGGCGGGTCAATGGAGAATGCTGAAGGCGCCTGAGTGGTCACTGATCAGTTGAGTGAGCTCCAAGGCCATTTCCTCTCCTGTTGAACGCAGGAAGCTGAAATTTTAGAGGCAGGGTCAAAGGAGAATGCTGAAAGCGCCTGAGTGGTAACTGATCAGCTGAGTGAGCTCCAAGGCCATTTCCTCTCCTGTTGAACGTAGGAACCTGAAATTTGAGAGGGCGGGTCAATGGAGATTGCTGAAGACGCTTGAGTGGTAACTGATCAGCTAAGTGAGCTCCAAGGCCATTTCCTCTTCTGTTGGACGCAGGAACCTGAAATTTGAGAGGGCGGGTCAATGGAGAATGCTGAAGGCGCCTGAGTGGTCACTGATCAGCTGAGTGAGCTCCAAGGCCATTTCCTCTCCTGTTGAACGCAGGAACCTGAAATTTGAGAGGGCGGGTCAATGGAGAATGCTGAAGGCGCATGAGTGGTAACTGATCAGCTGAGTGAGCTCCAAGGCCATTTTCTCCTCTGTTGAACGCAGGAAGCTGAAATTCGAGAGGGCGGGTCAATGGAGAATACAGATGGTTGTAGGTGCTATTGATGGAGAACCAGTGATCTATACAGAAGGGATCTCTATACAGAAAATAATAAACCTTTGAGCAATGATTTGCAGCGTTTTTTATTCGATTTTCGTATTCTACGTACCTTGAAACGTAAAACATCAAATTTTGAGGGGGGGTTAAAATTTTTTTTTCTTGCTCGATTCCAAAGGCTTATTATTGAAAATAATAAACCAAAATTTCCGTCCGTCCGCCGTACGCGGCACTTTTCTTAGCAACACTGGAATTGCTACTGGAAACAATTCGAACGGAAATTTTGGCCTCTTTTGAGATTCTCACTCGTGTTTCTGATTTATCGCAAGTCCGACCCTCAAGTTCTTGTAGGGAGCGAACGGTTTGTCCTACAGAGCTTCTAAAAATTCAATACTATCTTAAATTGATGGAAAAACGATACCTTTATAACGAAACTTTCTGAGCTAGGGCGTTTCCAAAATTTTAACCCTTATTTTTCCACCCTTAGAAGTGACCGACATCAACTAAAAGTTTCGGGGCACAACTAGACCCCAAATGGAGCCTACATACCAAATTTTTCATCAAAATCGGTCAATGCTAAGTGGAAAAAGTGCGTACGGCGGAGACGGCCAAATTTTTATTCGATTTTTGGATTCTGCGTACCTTGAAACGTACACCAACAAATTTTGAGGGGGGTTAAAAATTTTTTTTCTTGATCGATTCCGAAGGTTCATTATTGAAAATATAAATAAATAATAAACCAAAACGATCCGTCCGTCCGCCGAACGGCGTTTCTGGATTTTTGACCCCTAAGGGTTGTCCAAAATTCCTGGTAATGAACTTTTTTGCTTGGTATTATGGCTATGTTATTTATCGTTCGGAGTGCCACATCGAATACATAAAATCCCAACCGTAGGTACGTGTAAGTCGCTGATCGTCCGGGAAACCCGGGTTCGATTCCAGGCCGTGACATCAATTTTTTTTTCTTATTTAATGAATTACGTGTTCATAATATAAACATCATAGTCTACGATTTGTTTTTGCCTACTTTTAGCAGGCTTTTCAGCGAGTAATATATATTTATCGTTGTACAATAGACATGTGATTTTTGGGAAAACTTTAGGGATCGTTTTAGAATGTTCCAAAACGGAATTCAGTAAAAAATGAAAAAAATGAGCATTTTGCAATAGCATCATTTTTTCAAAAATGCGCTTACACGAAAAAAATTTTTTTTTTGGTCTCTTCTTCGTCCAACCCATTGTTTCTTCTTATTTCCTCCAGCCCAATATTACAAATGTATTACCCAATATTACAATAGTGATGTTGATAAACCTGCGTGCAGATGTTGATACACGAGGTTTACCTGTCCGCGGTATTGGACATCAACATTCATCAGGAAGAGATCAGAATGCCACTGGGCATAAAACTTTCAATACCCAAGGTTTTAATTGTCCATAATATGGACATTTATGGAGTATCTGTGCATTCAAGTTTCCACAGCCAGTGATATTTTTCCTGGTCCAGGCCTCAATGTTACCATGTCAGCCGATTATTTCTCAACTGCCTCCACCAATATCGGTATCGAAGGTTCAATAATGACGCGTCCTAGATTAAGATTCAGGTTCAACATTTCATCGGCGCAACTTAACCCTCGGAGTTAATTACCGTTCATCAGTTCCTTACAACGTGCGTGACCTTGGGGTATTATGTAATTCCAGGTTTCAGGTCCTCACCCGGATACAACCCGTTGGATCCAGATAGTCGTTAGCAAAGGGTCACAAAATCGCGGAAAAGACGAGCACGTCCCCAGCAATGGCGAGCCGAAGTTTTCAATAACTTCAGTAAAACTCGAGAATCTCGGATATTGCATCAAAATCCGACCATGATTCTTTACATGTTTGCTCGGGACGATTCGAAGGAACCAAAATAATTTTAAACGCACTGAAATGAAAAAAAAAATGAATAGAAAATAAAAATTGCAAAGTGGGTGTGGCACATAGTTTCCTCGAAACCATAACTCGATTGTATCGAAGGGGTCTCAGTCGATCGCCGTTCAATCCTCGTTCCGGGTCAGTATTTCGCGAAATTGAAGGGGCAAAAACTTGAAAAGTTGTACTTAAGTTTGAAAATTTCAAGGATTTTAGAAATTCAATAATTCACGGCCCTAGGGAATTGAAAAACTGAATGATTGCCGCTGGAATCATCAAAATCGAACAATAATTGCAGGAGAAAAATGGAAAAACCCGGTTATTCAGTAGTTTTTCCCATTTTGGTTTATTATTTTCAATAATGAACCTTTGGAATCGACCAAGAAAAAAAAAAATTTAACACCCCCTCAAAATTTGATGGTTTACGTTTTAAGGTACGTAGAATCCAAAAATCTAATAAAAATTTGGCCGTCCGTCCGCCGTACACTTTTGCCACTTAGCATTGACCGATTTTGATGAAATTTGGTATGTAGGCTCCATTTTGGGTCTAGTTGTGCCCCGAAGCTTTTGGTTGATGTGGGTCACTTCTAAGGGTTCCAAAATCAATTTTGAAATTTTGAAAACGCCCTAACTCAAAAAACTCGGCGCTTTGCGCCTCGGCGGGGGGCTCCGCCCCCCTGCACCCCCCGGTTTATTTCTTTTTCCATACTCTGTATGAAATCATAGGAACACAGAATGTGTTTTTGCGATGCTAGTCATCCGTTAAATAAAAAACAACAATAATAAATGTGGAGTCTTTGGCAATAATAAAATAAATAATTGTTAGACATTTAATTTGGTCTAAAACCCTGTAAATGTTATATAAATAACTATGTAACTACAAGAAAAATACTATATAAATTGAGAGCTTTCTAACGAATGGTGAACAATTTCTGTGCAATGAACACTGCGGGAGTTCTATTTCCTTACCAACGGCTTGGTTGCACGTGAAAATCATTATAAAAGGCGCGTAACGGTTTTTTCTGTCGCTTTTTCGTGACGATTTTTTTTCGGCAGGTCATCGCAAAAACACATTCTGTGTTAAAATTTCGAAATAAAGGTATTGTTTTTCCTTCAATTTTGGATTCTACAGAAGTTTTAGAATTTTTTGAGACTACGCGGAGCTCTGTAGGACAAACCGTTCGCTCCCTACAAAAATTTAAGGGTTTATATTGAAATGTATATATATAAATCAAAACACGAGTGTGAATTGCAAAAGAGGCCTAATCTCCGTTCAAATTAGAGCTGACCGAAATACAATCGATGGTTGGTGATTTTGATTTTTTTTAAATTTTGTTTTATTTTTAACACAGAATGTGTTTTTGCGATGACCTACCGAAAAAAAATCGTCACGAAAAAGCGACAGAAAAAACCGTTACGCGCCTTTTATAATGATTTTCACGTGCAACCAAGCCGTTGGTAAGGAAATAGAACTCCCGCAGTGTTCATTGCACAGAAATTGTTCACCATTCGTTGGAAAGCTCTCAATTTATATAGTATTTTTCTTGTAGTTACATAGTTATTTATATAACATTTATAGGGTTTTAGACCAAATTAAATGTCTAACAATTATTTATTTTATTATTGCCAAAGACTCCACATTTATTATTGTTGTTTTTTATTTAACGGATGACTAGCATCGCAAAAACACATTCTGTGTTCCTATGATTTCATACAGAGTATGGAAAAATAAATAAACCGGGGGGTGCAGCGCCGAGTTTTTTGACATTTTCATGTCTTTCATATGGCACATAAAAAAAAATCGTCACGAAATTTGATGCAACGATATTTGTTGCAACGATATTTGTTGCAACGATATTTGTTGCAACGATATTTGTTGCAACGATATTTGTCCCAAGTCGCCACAATGATGATTATGACCATCAGAAGTGAAGTTGTTAGGTAGGTAGGTACTTTACAGTTTGATATTACCAGGGGGGCATGAAAATGTTTCAATGTGTTGCAGACTCGTATGCAAGCGTTTTTAAATTAAATTTTTTACGGAAGATTTGGACTCTTTGTGAATTTTATGAAAGATATTGCTCGCCTACGTCGCTTGGCCTTACGAGTAAGCAAAATCGTGATACAATCGTGCACAAATGCCCTAAAACGTAGTCATAGAAGGCAAGTTTTGAGAGTGAACCTTCCTGCTACTACAACGTTTTTACATGTTGCGCAAGTTTCATGTAGGTACTAGACAATAGAAAGACGTTTTTCTTTTACGATGTTTCTCCTTTCACGTTTTGGGTTGGGAAGTCTCAAATTCATCGTTAGAATTTTATGCTGGGATCTCTTTACCTATTTGGAAGAAGGTGGCTCTCTGTTCAATGGATAGTGGTGTTTTACGGAATCAAATAAAACGCGATCGGCTGGTTTCGAATCTCAATTATCCATAGGCTCAAGAAAAAAAATACCGAAATTAGTTCGACAACAGAAAATTTGGAAGAGTAGATTTTTTTTCCGAATGAATACGAGTGCAAAGATTTCCTACCTTTGGACAGACAGTGCAAAAACTGTGGGTAGGTACCTACCAACATAGGTGATACTCGTAGTCTTTTAGCTGATTCATGCGATCACACTTCTGATCTGACTTCCTCCCCTTCACTTAAGAGGATCTTTGAAAGTCCCATGCTGATACCTACCACTCCAACCCTTTTTCTCGGGCAATTTTCATGAAATTTCGTACAGATGAGCAACGTCTATGTGTTCTTTAACCCGATTTTCAGATCAAATATCGAAACGCGAGACCGAAAAACAACTATTATCAACACTATTCGCTGGACTTATCCATATCTCGAGGTACCTATCTGCTTGAAGGGTAGATAGTTTCATGTTCAATGTTGAGCATTCTGAAGAGAACTTTTTAAACTTAAAATTTGATCAAAATTGGACGTTTGTTGTACTCGCTTTCAGGACAACTGCTGATGGAGTTTTTTTTTGTTATCTTCGAAGGGCAGGCGAGGGTGAGGTGTTTTCAGAGAAATTCGATATAAGTGTGCTAGCGAGGCGTAGATTGTCCTTCAACTCTTCCACGGCTGTTGGAGATCCTGGTGCCATGTGGTACTTCCCACGTACAAGGTAACTCCAGTTGAAAGTTTTAGTATTGATTCCTAGCCCACTTGGATTCAATTAATGTGGGCAACAGAACCCCACCATTTTCTGGAGTTGAGCAAAATGGATAGGATCGATGGACGGATCGCCAAGTACAGCAATTTTTTCAATTTTTTTTCGATTTTTTTTTTTTTTCATATTGGATGGTTGGTGATTTTGTTGACGAGTGATCTATATAGAAAAATAATAAACCATTGTGTAATAATTTGCAGCGTTTTTCTCTGGCAAATATTGTTCGATTTTGATGATTCCAGCGGCAATATTTCAGTTTTTCAATTCCCTAGGGCCTTGCAGTAACAAATTTGTAAAATCTTTTAAAATTTCAAATTTAGGTGCAACTTTTTAAGTTTTTCGCCTTCAATTTCGCGAAATACTGACCCGGAACGAGGAAAGACTGAGTCCCCTTAAAACATAAATCTCTAAGTAGGTACCTTGCACTACGCTCTTAGGGGACCATCTTCTCATCAACCTGCACAATCTCTGAAAATGTTCATTGTATTTCATACACACACACACAGACAGACACGAAACCAAAATGATTGTTCAGGAAGGTCTAAAACGTTAAACGCGAGTGGAAATTTTGATTTTGGAGATTTTTTTTTTAAACCTTGAAGTGAAAACAGCTTCCGCTACATCGATAGACTCGGAAGCAAAATGCGAGTACATTTGGATTTTGTATGACTCTTATTTATTTTCCTAGATTGCATCAAAGAGTTCAAAGTATCCTTATTTTGCGTAATGAATACGCAATAAATAGCTCAGAAATGGACGTAGAAAGAATTTGTCACTCAGTCTGAGTTGACAGAACAATTATCCCGTAAAGTCGGAAAACAGATAAAACCACTTACCTGCCCGACGACTCATTAGCTACCTGATAACTTGCGACCAGGTATTTTTTCCTTGTGAAAAGGGAGGAGCCACGGACTGATATACAGGTGCCACGAGGGAGCAAGATCTGCGAGAATGTTGGAATAATAACTTTCCGACTGTTCAACCTCAACTATTATACCGAGGTGGCTGTCTCTGATTGCCTACCTGCTGATTTGAAGCATCATCAACAAATTATGAGTTTTTATGCCAAATTATGAGTACGTTCCAGGTCAGGTTGTAGGGTATAGAAGTCGTCGATCTCCCTGCTTTCACAGGCCAATTGAAAGCGATGGTTATTATGAGGTTACATGAAGATTCCAAAGATATCAAGATTTCTGTGATACAGAAGACCAGAGGACGGGGTAGATTGTTGCGATATACCATGAAATACGCTGTAAAGTGTCGTAGTCGAGTTCCCATAAGTTCAGAGATAAAGTTGCTTTTCTATGAGAATTGTCAAGTTGTGAGTTTTTATCGGAGAGCGCAACCAGCGCTCATCAGATTCACGGAGTTTGGAATCGAAACAGATCAGCTGAGTGCGGTGTAAGAACAACTTCAGTCCTGTTCATCCCGAAGCAGTGGAATTTAGTACGCAGCATTTTGGGACTCAGGAAGCGACCGCAAGCTATGGAAGATGAAGATGAGGCATCACGACAGTGGTGGAACAGAAGAATGATGGAACATGAGTGTGGTGAAACTTGACAGTACTGGCACTTGACAAAGGGTGGAACACGACAGTGGAGAACTTGACAGTGGTGGAACAAGAGAATGATGGAACATGAGTGTGGTATAACATGACAGTACTCGCACTTGACAAAGGGTGGAACACGACAGTGATGGAACTTGACAGTGGTGGAACAAGAGAATGATGGAACATGAGTGTGGTAGAACATGACAGTACTCGCACTTGACAAATGGTGGAACACGACAGTGATGGAACTTGACTGTGGTGGAACAGGGGAGTGGTGGAACATGAAAGAGTTGGAATATGAACGTGGTGGAACAGGACAGTGATGGAACTTGACAGTGATGGAACAAGAGAATGATGGAACATGAGTGTGGTAGAACATGACAGTACTCGCACTTGACAAAGGGTGGAACACGACAGTGATGGAATTTGACTGTGGTGGAACAGGAGAGTGGTGGAACATGAAAGAGTTGGAATATGAACGTGGTGGAACAGGACAGTGATGGAACTTGACAGTGATGGAACAAGAGAATGATGGAACATGAGTGTGGTAGAACATGACAGTACTCGCACTTGACAAAGGGTGGAACACGACAGTGATGGAACTTGACTGTGGTGGAACAGGAGAGTGGTGGAACATGAAAGAGTTGGAATATGAACGTGGTGGAACAGGACTGTGGTGTAACACGACAGTTCTGGAACATGAAAACGTTGAATATGAACGTGGTTGAACAGGACAGTAATGGAACTTGACAGTGGTGAAACACGACAGTATTGGAACTTGACAGAGGGTGCAACAAGTCAGTGGGGAACTTGACTGAAGTGGAACACGACAGTGGCGGGGTATGACAGTGGTGGAACAGGAGAGTGGTGGAACTTGAGAGTACTGGCACTTGACAAAGAGTGGAACAGGACAGTGGTGGAACTTGACAGTGGTGGATCAGGACAGAGGTGGAAATTGACAGTGGTGGAACATGAAAGAGTTGGAATATGAACGTGGTGGAACAGGACAATGATAAAACTTGACTGTGGTGGAACATGACAGCATTCGCACTTAACGAAGTGTGGAACACGACAGTGGTGGAACTTGACAGAGTTTGAATATGAAAGTAATGGAACAGAACAGTGGCGGAACTTGACAGTGATGATAAACGACAGTATTGTAACATGACATAGATGGAATAAGATAGTGGTGGAATGCGACAGTAGTGGAACTTGACAGTGGTGGAACATGATAGCGGTGGAACTTGACTCAGGTGGAACAAGAGAATGATGGAACATGAGTGTGGTGGAACATGACAGTACTCACACTTGACAAAGGGTGGAACACGACAGTGATGGAACTTGACTGTGGTGGAACAGGAGAGTGGTGGAACATGAAAGAGTTGGAATATGAACTTGGTGGAACAGGACAGTGATAAAACTTGACAGTGGTGGAACAAGAGAATGATGGAACATGAGTGTGTTAGAACATGACAGTACTCGCACTTGACAAAGGGTGGAACACGACAGTGATGGAACTTGACTGAGGTGGAACAGGAGAGTGGTGGAACATGAAAGAGTTGGAATATGAACGTGGTGGAACAGGACTGTGGTGAAACACGACAGTTCTGGAACATGAAAACGTTGAATATGAACGTGGTTGAACAGAACAGTAATGGAACTTGACAGTGGTAAAACAGGACAGTAGTGGAACCTGACAGAAGGTGCAACAAGTCAGTGAGGAACTTGACTGAAGTGGAACACGACAGTGGCGGGGTATGACAGTGGTGGAACAGGAGAGTGGTGGAACTTGAGAGTACTGGCACTTGACAAAGAGTGGAACAGGACAGTGGTGGAACTTGACAGTGGTGGATCAGGACAGAGGTGGAAATTGACAGTGGTGGAACATGAAAGAGTTGGAATATGAACGTGGTGGAACAGGACAATGATAAAACTTGACTGTGGTGGAACATGACAGCATTCGCACTTAACAAAGGGTGGAACACGACAGTGGTGGAACTTGACAGAGTTTGAATATGAAAGTAATGGAACAGAACAGTGGCGGAACTTGACTGTGATGAAAAACGACAGTATTGTAACATGACATAGATGGAATAAGATAGTGGTGGAATGCGACAGTAGTGGAACTTGACAGTGGTGGAACATGATAGCGGTGGAACTTGACTCAGGTGGAACAAGAGAATGATGGAACATGAGTGTGGTGGAACATGACAGTACTCACACTTGACAAAGGGTGGAACAGGACAGTGATAAAACTTGGCTGTGGTGGAACATGTCAGAGTTGGAATATGAAAGTAGTGTAACAGAACAGTGATGGAACTTGACAGTGATGAAAAACGACAGTATTGGAACATGACATAGATGGAATAAGATAGTGGTGGAATGCGACAGTGGTGGAACATGATAGTGGTGGAACTTGACTCTGGTGGAACACGAAAGAGTTGGAATATGAGCGTGGTGGAACAGAACAGTGATGGAACATGACTGAAGTAGAACGGGACAGTAGAGGAACAAAGCAGTTGTAGAACACGACACTGGTAGAACTGGAAAGTGGAACTGTGGAGGTAAGAAGCAGTAGTGGACCATAACAGTTGTGGAACATGCAGTGATGTATAGGACAGTAGTAGGCAGTGGTGTAGATGACAGCAGTGGAAGAATCATCAGCAGGGGCTGAATGCTCTACAGACTTACATTACAGTTACATTAGAATTTGAGCTGCCATTTCCGCATTTCCAGCACTTTTCCAGCAAAATTTCCAGCCGATTTTGACATTTTCCACAGTTTTCGGCAAATATATTGCTTCTGAGTCTACCAAGGTAGCGGAAGCTTGGTTTTCACTTTTCAAGATTGAAAAAAAATATTTCCAAAATCAAAATTTTCACTCGCGCGGAAAGCTGGAAATCCCGCAAAAGAAAGTGCGGGAAATTGGCAGCTCTAATTCGAAAGGTCCTTCTGAGCTGCCCAACTCGGCAGGTTTTTCGACTGTCGACAGGAAAAACGCTGAATAATAACTCGGTGACGTCATCAAAACAGGTGGTTGGAAATTGTTTACCTTTAGACAGCGGGCTGTCGCGGCCGCGAGCGTCGTGGTTGACGATGTGCGGGAACATCTCGCGGGAAAACGAGAACAGGGGGACGACGCGGAACAGGGGGGCAGGAACGTTCGGCGACTAAGTGGCGACTACTGTGACCGCTTAGGGAGAACGGAACACTCGGGACTCCAAGGTGGATGTGTTTCGGGTTCGGGGCCGAGGGCACATGTGGTTGGGAAAACGGAAGCGGCCGCGCGTCCGCCGGCCGAGCGGAGGGGTGTTCTGACGTGGCGGGACGAAGGCGACGCTTGGCGCGACACCAAGTGATTTCCTCGGGGTATCTGTCGGAGTTGTGCAACGAGCGGGAGATTCCTCCTTCGCTGTTTCTTTCCTTGTTTTTTCTCCGGGGTTTTTTGTTTTGGTTTTTTTTGGACCATTTCTAGTTCAGCGGAGGTTATCTTGGGAGTCCACAGGGCGGCTGTTAGATTGCGAAACGCCGGCTCTCACGAGGGAGCCACTTGAGCCGCAAGTGACAACTAATGGGCTGCCGAGGACTGGAGCCTTCACTGGACGATAAGAATGAACCACACCTGCCAAGTGGGTGTGGCACACAGCTTCCTCGCATCCACAACCCGACTGTACAGGGTGTAACGGTTAAGGTCGTACCACCGGCCAGGGTTCGATTCTACAACTAATTTGTGACTTTTTTTGTCTCTTGACTTTTTTTTTCTTAACCCCCTTAAAATCAGACTTTTTCCACTTTTAAGATTTTTTTCGTATTTTCGACCTTACGCGATTAAAACAGCCATAACTCCCTTGATTTCCAGTCAAAATTCAAATATAATTATACCGTTGGAAAGAGCGTTAAATTCTCTATCTCCCTAGTGTTTAATAAAACTTTTTGAACAAGAATAAAATGTTGAAAAATGAATCCGAATAGTAAAATCTCAAAAATCTCGGAAATTTTTCGTTTTTTCAAACGTTTGTAACACTAACTGAAACTGCCGGTTAAGTTCTCACTGTAACCCCAAACGTTGACCCAAAATCTCAGCTTTCCAACGGTATGGTCATAAAATTGTTTACAGTGGACTAATGGCGTAAAAACCTCGTTCCCGTGCCAAAAACCGCGGGTCTTCCAGTGAAAATCGACGTTTTTCGCGAAAGACATTTTTGCCCTAAAATGAGTTAGGCAGCCATCTTTTCGTACTTTGTCTCACTGAGTCAAATGATGACACAAGACTTATCGAAAAAGCAGTCACTGATATCAAACCACCCTGTTCATAATAACACTAGGTTCCGAACATCAGATTAGTTATCTGATCAGTGATCAGTTCGTGACCTGCCTACAAATCTACTTGTATCATGGCAACTTTTTCCAATCAAGAGTATGGCGATATGCTGCTGGTTTATGGTTTCACAAACCAAAACGCCAGTGAAGCTGTACGGGAATACCAGCGGCGGGTCCCACTCAAGCGCGTAGCCTCCAAAAACGTGTTTTCAAGGGTATGTAACCTGCTGACTATGCTGTTCATGTTTCGTGTTCTGTGCGCGAAAAGTGAATCGGACAAGATATCAGTGACTGCTTTTTCGATAAGTCTTGTGTCATCATTTGACTCAGTGAGACAAAGTACGAAAAGATGGCTGCCTAACTCATTTTAGGGTAAAAATGTCTTTCGCGAAAAACGTCGATTTTCACTGGAAGACCCACGATTTTTGGCACGGGAACGAGGTTTTTACGCCATTAGTCCACTGTAAACAATTGTATGACCATACCGTTGGAAAGCTGAGATTTTGGGTCAACTTTTGGGGTTACAGTGAGAACTTAACCGGCAGTTTCAGTTTGTGTTACAAACGTTTGAAAAAACGAAAAATTTCCGAGATTTTCGAGATTTTACTATTCGGATTCATTTTTCAACATTTTATTCTTGTTCAAAAAGTTTTATTAAACACTAGGGAGATAGAGAATTTAACGCTCTATCCAACGGTATAATTACATTTGAATTTTGACTGGAAAACAAGGGAGTTATGGCTGTTTTAATGGCGTAACGTCGAAAATACGAAAAAAATCTTAAAAGTGGAAAAAGTCCGATTTTAAGGGGGTTAAGGAAAAAAAGTCAAGAGACAAAAAAAGTGACAAATTAGTTGTAGAATCGAACCCTGGCCGGTGGTACGACCTTAACCGTTACACCCTGTATACAAGGTGTCCCATAAGTTATCCACCAAACTTTAGGAGTCAATTCTACAACTAATTTTCAACATAAAATGTCTCTTAGCAATTTTTTAGCCCCCTTAAAATCCGACTTTTTTGACTTTTAAGATTTTTTCGTGTTTTCGACCTTACACCTTTAAAACGGTCGTAACTCCCTTAAATTGCACTCAAAAATTAAAAGTTAGGATATCGTTGGAAAGAACGTGAAATTTCTCAATAGATGAACCGTTGACAAATTAAGAAAAAATGAACGCTAGAGTAGTTTTTTTTACCTCAAACATTAGAAATTTGTCAATTATTGTTTTTTTCAAAAATTTTGATGATTTTTCCCCATGGAAACAAGGTACTTGCCAGAGGGGCTCAAAAGCTTAAAAACTGCTCCATTTCATCAGCTTTCCAACGGTCACCCAATTTTTAGTTTCACTGTGGAATTAGAGGGAGAAAATGGTGTTTCAATGCGAAAAAACGTGCATTTTTGGTTTATTATTTTCAATAATGAACCTTTGGAATCGACCAAGAAAAAAAAATTTCAACACCCCCTCAAAATTTGATGTTTTACGTTTCAAGGTACGTAGAATCCAAAAATCGAATAAAAATTTGGCCGTCCGTCTGCCGTACGCGGCACTTTCCCCACTTAGCATTGACCGATTTTGATGAAATTTGGTATGTAGGCTCTATTTGGGGTCTAGTTGTGCTCCGAAGATTTTGGTTGATGTAGGTCAGTTCTAAGGGTTCCAAAATGAATTATGAAAATTTGAAAACGCCCTAACTCAAAACATTTTGATATAAAGGTATTGTTTTTCCTTCAATTTAAGATTCTATAGAATTTTTTGAGACCACCCGGAGCTTTGTAGGACAAACTGTTCGCTCCCTACGAGAATTTCAAGTTTGGACGTACGATAAATCAGAAACACGAGTGGGAATCGCTAAAGAGGCCTAATCTCCGTTCAAATGTTAGCTGACCGAAATGCGATCGATTTTTTCTTCATGTTGGATGGTTGGTGGATTTGCAGACGAGTGATCAATATAGAAAAACGTCTGCCAAGTGGGTGTGGCACATAGCTTCCTCGTATCCATAACCCGATTATAGATGATCCGATGCTTAGTAGTTAATCTCAAAACATCACAACTAGTTAATCTGTAACATCCCTGAAAATTTCATTCAAATCGTACGGAAAATGTAGAAGTTATGGCCGTTACAAGGAATTCACGTTTGCGCATGCGCAGTGGCTACTATCAGTCCGTAGGTGGTGATTTTCATAGGGGACCATCTAAATACTAATCTGTAACGTTCCTGAAAATTTCATTGGAATCGGATGGAAAATGTGGAAGTTATGGCCGTTACAAGGAATTCACGTTTGCGCATGCGCAGCGGCTACTATCAATCCGAAGGTGATGATTTTCATAAGGGACCGTCTACACACCAACCCGCACAATCCCTGAAAATTTCATTGAAATCGGACAATAACTTCGTATAGTTATGCGCGTTACAAGGAATTCATGACAGACAGACAGACACACAGACACGGAACCAAAATTGTTCAGAAAGGTCTAAAACGCAAAACGCGAGTGAAAATTTTGATTTTGGAGAACTTTTTTTTGTCCTTGAAAAGTGAAAACAAAGTTTCCGCTACCTTGGTAGACTCGGAAGCAATAATAAACCATTGTGTATTAATTTGCAGCGTTTTTTATGATTTTCAGAGCAAATCGTTAAAAAACACGATTTTCAGCGGAATTTTCGTCGTAGTTTTAATACGGTTGGTCGTAGCGACCAGGGGTTGGTCTCATTCGATTCAGCGTGAAAAATCCTATAGGAATTTGAGAGCGTTTCGAATGTTTATTGATTATTTTGACAATGTTAGGTCATAAATATGTGCAGAGTTCGGGAGAAAATCATAAAAAAAGGGAAAATCGTAAAGAAAGTTCGATTTTTAGGGAAATTATAGAAAAAATCATAAAATTGTATTCAAATTATGAATACGGGGAAAGACGTATTCAAAGTGTGAATACGATGGTATTCGTATTCATATTCATATTCATAATTGTATTCATAATCATAAAATCGCAGATATGATTTGTATTCATAATCGTATTTATGAATAAGAATTCGCCCATCTCTGAATCTAATTGCCCCAAAGACTATTTAGGGAGAAGTGTGGTACTCGAATTTAGTAACAACTTCAACATTTTTGAATCAAATCAAATTTCGAATTTTTACGATCAAATATCAAATTGATTGGTGAAGGAATAAAATTGGAAGAAAAATAAGATTAACATCGACATTTCTGAGGTATGAAAATTCCAACATATCAAAATTTCCAATGTAGCAAAATGTCCAATATATTAAAATATCTTCGTACTACGTTTTAAATGTCTATCGTATCATAATGTATGGCATTCCATATTCCCTTTTTAGATCTTGACGTTAGATAATTGACAAAACAGTTTCACTAGTGTAATCGTGTAAATATTTCACTTGTCGATCAAAAAATAGTGATGTCCCAAGGAACGAGCACAGCAACTGGTAGTCAGAGACATCAGAAATGTAGAATAAAACCAATGAGAATGTAAGGAACGTCACTCCACACGTCGATGAATTGCGTGCAATCGAAATTACTGAGTACAGGAAATTAATTGAAGAAATTAGGTAATTAACCTTCTAACTGCCAAGCTGCTTTGGCCATGACTTCCCCAGGTGCCAAATGGAAATATCAAGTGTAGGCTTTCCTTATGTGAAAATTTGGGATCTTTACATTCTATGAATGAATATAACACATTATGTATATCATTATGTACTGAGACCGCCGGCGACCTTCATGGCACTTGAAGGCAACAGAGTACTCGGTGTGCCATGAGGTCGCCGGCGGGTCACGTTTTTGTGACCAAAACCAAGGAGGGTGGTGTTATGAAAATAAAATAATAATTTTATTAAAATTATTATTTAAAATTAATATTTGAATTTCATAAATTATTGAAATTATAATTGTAATTAATTATTTAGTCAGCTGTCTTCTTATTTAGTTGCTCTTGTAATGAACTGCCCCTGCTATATTAAATATGTCTGCCTCTGTACCCTCATGTTAAACTTATGTAAATTGTCTTCTCTTGATTATACCTATATTGTTCAAGTGAACTTAAGTCGTCCTCTTTTATTCTATCACCACGACATATAACATGGTGTCAGAAGTGTCAAGTGATTCTTTCAACAGTTTAATTTCTGGATGAAAAAGGATTCAGGAGTCGCCGAGTCCGAGTCCGACGCCAGCAACAGCGAATCAGGTGAGTCCGACCACTCGGATTCCGATTCTTCCGTAAACATCGTCAAAATGTCTAAAACCAATATAAATCTAGCACCAAATATTGGTATTTTAGACATCGAAGGCCAGACTAGTACGAATCTAGCTCTAAAATGGAAAAACTGGGTGACACAATTTAACCTCTACCTAGTTGCAGCTGGTTTAGAAGAGGAGTCAGACAAAAGGAAAGTTGCTCTCTTGTTGTCCCTAATTGGTCCCCAGGGAATGGTGATATTTCATTCATTTGGTGATGATTCTGAAAAAATAAAGTTCGCGCAACTTCTAACAAAGTTTGAGGCCCACTTTACGCCAAAAAAGAATATCACGATCGAGCGCCATAACTTTCTAACTCGTCGGCAGGCAGATCAGGAATCGATCGATGACTTTGTAACCGATCTTAAAAACCTAAGTTCGACCTGCGAATTGGGTGAATTAAAAAATAGTCTGACAAAAGATGTTTTAATTTGTGGCCTTAATAAGTCAAATTATAAAATGAAAGAGAGATTACTCCAGGAGGATGAATTGACCTTGGACAGAGCTATTCAGATCTGCAAGAGCCTAGAGCTGACCCATCAACAAGCTCAGTCACTACAAAAACAGGCGGATGGGGAGACTATACACAAAGTCTTTCACAGATCTAGGTCTAATACTCGTAATCCTGCTACAATTTCCGGGAATGATCAACATACGAACACGATGAGACAGGGCTACATTCATTCGAAACGCAGCCGATCCCGATCAACATCCAGACCAGCGGAATGGAACAACAGTCGCCAATACACCGGTCAGTCTGCATCCCAACAGCGAGGGATATGTACCCGGTGCGGTCAAATTCATCGCGTAAAATGCCCAGCAGTCGGTCAGCAGTGTTCCTCGTGCGGTAAATTGAATCATTTCAGTAAAATGTGTCGGCTGAAATCAGTTCGGAGTTCCAACGCGAGTAATCCCGATAGAAATGTAAACGCGGTAGTCATCAGTGATCGCGATTATTTTGTTTGCCATGTCGAGTCAGGCCGTCATACGAATAACGAAGAAGGATGGTATGTCGAAATATTCATAAATAATTCCTGTGATCGAGCCCAACTTGATACTGGAGCTCAAGTCAACTGCATGTCAATGAATCAAATTGTCGATCTAAATGTTGTCAAATCAGTTAGTCCTTCTGATAAAAAGTTGAGCTCTTATGGTGGTACGACACTTAAAAATGTAGGTCACTGTGTGTTGCCATGTACCATCAAGGGGAAAACGTACGATATCATGTTTAACGTAATCGATGAAAATGTACCAACCATTTTAGGTCTAAAAACATGCAAAGAATTGGGTTTAGTTGAGAGAATTCAGAGCATAATGTCGTCTCGTAATAATAATTTGAGCTACAGTCAGCTAAAAAACATGTACAAAGACGTATTCGAAGGATTGGGTTGCTTACCTACTGTCTGCAAACTAACATTAAAACCAGATGCCCAACCAATTATTGATCCTCCTAGGCGTTTACCATTCAAACTATATAACCGTGTTCAGTCAGAATTAAAACGAATGGAAAACGACGGGGTAGTTGCCAAAGTCACTGAACCAACCGAATGGGTGAGTTCTATGGTAATTACCGAACGTAAGTCAGGAGCTCTTCGAATCTGTCTGGATCCGAAGAATTTAAATTTAAATTTAATGAGATCGCACTACCAATTACCGACTATTGATGTCATAAGAGCACAGTTAAATGGATCTAGTATATTTTCTGCACTAGACGCAAGTTCTGGTTTCTGGAATGTTCCGATGGACCCAGAGAGTTCCAAATTGTTAGTTTTTGGGACACCATTTGGCCGATTCAAATTTTTGCGCTTACCTTTTGGCATATCTGTGGCTCCAGAAATCTTTCACCGGATTATGACTGAAAGTTTCGGTGATTTGGAAGGAGTATGTATTTACCAAGATGATTTGCTAGTTCATGCGCAAAATGAAAATGATCATTATCATAGATTAAAATCAGTCCTGGACAGAGCTCGTCAGTTGAATATAAAATTCAATCCAAGTAAATGTAAGTTTGGTCAAAGTCAGATTAGGTACATGGGTCATTTGTTTTCAAAAGAAGGTATGAAAGCTGATCCTGGTCGAATCGAAGCCATTTGTGGCATGCCAACCCCAAATGACAAAAAATCTCTTCATAGATTCATTGGGTTAGTCACTTATTTGTCCAGCTTTATTCCAAATTTTTCTCAAGAGTCGTCCATCTTGAATAATTTAATAAAGAAAGATGTTCCATGGAACTGGGAAGAACATCATCAAAAAGCATTTGATAGGCTTAAAAAACTAATCACTGAAGCACCAGTATTAGCACATTTTGAGGTAAATTCGCCCATAGTTTTGTCTGTCGATGCATCAAAATTCGCCGTAGGCGCAGTGATTTTACAAAATAATAAACCAGTAGAATATGCGTCCAAAACACTTACAGCTTGTCAACAGGGCTATGCCCAAATAGAAAAGGAGTTATTCGCAGTTTTGGTAGGTTGTACCAAATTTAGGCAGTACATCTATGGTCAGACATTCACGGTCGAAACAGACCACTCTCCTTTAGTCACAATTTGTAAACGGAATTTAGCAAATGTTCCAAGCAGACTCCAAAGAATGCTTTTACAGCTACAAGCATATAGTTTTCAAGTGGTGTATAAGCCCGGTAAACACATGTATATAGCGGACACACTTTCTCGTGCGCCATTACCAGAAACAGACGACAGCCTAGACGAAGAAATTTCAGTACATGTAAATTTAGTTCGCAGCTCTCTTGCAGTGTCACCTCAAACACTATCAGAAATTCGAGAATTTAGTAAAAGTGATGAGGTACATGAAATTCTAAAGGGCTATTCCAAAAATGGATGGCCTCGTTCTAAATCTCAAGTCGAAAATCCTGCTAAGCCATACTGGAATTTCCGTGCAGAAATTAACATAATTGATGATCTGTTATTTCGTAATAATAGCATAATAATCCCTGAAAAATTGAGGAAATCTATATTAAAAAAGGTTCACTCTGGTCATATGGGAATTGAACGAACAAAATCGTTGGTACGTGGTGTTCTATTTTGGCCACAAATGTCGGTTGACATAAAAAATTTAATTGAAAGCTGTCAAACCTGCATGAAGTTTCGTCCTAATCATGCCGATGAACCCCTACAATCACATGAGATGCCTACTTTACCATGGCAGAAAGTGGGTGCTGATTTTCTTGATTTTAATTATGTCAAATATTTGGTTATCACTGACTATTACTCCAAATATATAGATGTTTGCCAAGTCAGTTCCACAAAAGCTAGTTACGTGATTTCAAACTTAAAATCTGTGTTTTCTCGATTCGGAATTCCATCACAGTTAGTCACTGATGGTGGACCGCCTTTCCAATCAAAGGAATTTAAAGAATTTGCACGTCAATGGGAAATTCAACATGTAATAACAAGTCCTTATATGAGTAGGTCTAATGGAATGGCTGAAAGTGGTGTCAAAATTGTTGGTAATATTCTTAAAAAATGTCAGGATTCAGGTTCTGATCCTTATCTCGCTCTATTGCATTACAAAAACGCACCAAAAGGTGAAATGGCATCTCCAGCGCAATTGTTAATGTCTAGACGCCTGCGTTGCACATTACCTATTATCAACGATCTTTTGAAACCGAAGGTCATTAACTTTAGAAATCATATGTCTTTAGCCTTAAATAAACAAAATAATTCTAAGAAATACTTTGATAAAAAATGTCATGTTATGTCAACACTGCAATCAGGGGACAATGTACACTATAAGCTAAAACCAAACGGTCATTGGATTCCAGGTGGTACTATTGTTAAGTCAGCAGGTATTAGGTCATATTTAATTCGGAATCAAGACGGTACGGAATACATAAGAAACAGGAAATTTATACTGAAAAATCCGATGCCAATATTGAGAGAATCCCCACGTAAAAGCTTTGTAGATTCATATGTAACTTCAGAAAAGCCAGGGGAAAATAATACTCTGCAACTTAGTCCATCCCATTCAAGTATTGATAAAAGTTCACCGAACAGTACTATCATTCCAACAAGTAGTACTTCGAAAACACTTGAAAATAATACAGTTACTAACCCAGTGCGTTCTAGTAACAGAACAGTTAAGCCTGTTAAGCGTTTTTCATTTTCGGAATTTGAAAAACCTAAACCAAACAAATAGGCTCTATAGCTTATTGCAGTAAAGTAAAAAAAAAAACTAAAGAAAGAGCATGTTATGAAAATAAAATAATAATTTTATTAAAATTATTATTTAAAATTAATATTTGAATTTCATAAATTATTGAAATTATAATTGTAATTAATTATTTAGTCAGCTGTCTTCTTATTTAGTTGCTCTTGTAATGAACTGCCCCTGCTATATTAAATATGTCTGCCTCTGTACCCTCATGTTAAACTTATGTAAATTGTCTTCTCTTGATTATACCTATATTGTTCAAGTGAACTTAAGTCGTCCTCTTTTATTCTATCACCACGACATATAACAGGTGGAAGCAAGAGAGAATGGCACGCGGAATGAAACTCGGAACACAAGTTGTTTACCTGTAAACTAGAGGTGTGTTGGTACAGCTGTACCGGGACTGTGGAACCGAGTATCAACTTGTAACGGTTCTATGCAGTGACAAAAACTCAGCCCTTACCAGTCCAGTTCTACCGGTCCAGTTCCATAGACTGATAAGATATCTTGGAATGGCTCTGGACCGGGAAGGGATCTTTCTGACTGGTAAAGGCCATATCACACGAGCGATTTTTCAGTTTTTTTCCGCAGAAAAATCGCTGGAACGTGAAGAGGAAGTTAGAATAAGTTAGGCGAAGTTGAAGAAGAATAACCGCAGAAAACTGCGAATAGAGCGCATTCTGGCGGCCAGCGATTTTCACTCTACAAGTTTTGGATCAGGTTATAGTAGTGTGGAATTTTGAGGCAACGTTTTAGCGTCGCTCCCACTCCCAGAAAAAGTCATCACTTTTTTTAAAGATGGGTGATAGCAGAGGTATTAGTCAGAATAGGACCTAAATCTACAATTATTATTTTTAAATAAAAAATAAGTGTGTTGAGCAAAAGTCACGAGAAGAATGTATTTTCCTATTCAACAATAAATTGTAAAATAGGAATCACCTGTTGTTTAGGTAATTGATGGGTGGGAAACTAAACTTGATTTTCGGTCCTGGTAGGTAATTAATTAATTGAAAACTTGGCTTCTTTATTTTTTTCACTCGCCAACAACTTTACTTGTCTCCGTGGCGTCACTACGATCTCGTTTTCTTCAGTTTTTGTGCTCCTGCCATATTATTCTTCAAAATGGACCCTATTTCCTTGATCATTAGTGGTGAGTACCTACCAACTACAATATCTTAACTTAAGTATATAAATTATGTACCACTGTCCAGTATTTTGTCTGTCAAACATGTAAGTATTTGTACAGAAAGAATTACTGAAATCTGATGGTTCATTGTTAAAAATCGTCATTGTAAAAATGAACGAAGAACTGATTAATTTTTCTCTCGGAAAACTGCAGAAAACTGAACAGACGTCGACTAGTAGATCAAGGAATGCTACAACCACAAATTACTTATCGATGGAGAACCTTCGAATGGTTTCCTTCCAGCTTTTTTTCCCGCACAAAATGGCGGACTAGAAAAATTAGAACGCGTTCTAAATATTCCAAAGCTAGAAAAATCGCTCCACCAGGGTGCAGGCTGTGCTATGGGGGGGTGGGGAAGTGGAATTAAAAACCCGCTGCATGGATACTTTAAACACTGTACTTCTTCCCTTGCATGGATACTTGAATCACTGTACTTCTTCCTCTTCACGTTCCAGCGATTTTTCTGCGGAAAAAAGCTGAAAAATCGCTCGTGTGATATGGCCTTAAGGATGGAACTTGTCTTCAGTTCAGTTCCATATACCAGGAACCGATAAGATGGACCGATAAGATATCAGGGAGAATGGCTCTGGACCTAACACATGATTCAAGCACAGAGCAAATTATAGACCCACCAACAAGGGAAGAAATTTTAGACATTATAAGAACGCAGATGAACAACAAATCACCGGGAGTCGACGATATTCTGGCTGAACTGATCAAGCATGGTGGTGAAGATGTGTGGAATGAACTGCATAGCCTAATCCAGTTGATTTGGGACACGGAAGAAATGCCAGAAGAGTGGAGCGTGGCAGGAATCTGCCCTATCTACAAAAAAGGCGATAAAATGGACTGCGCAAATTATAGGGGTATAGCCTTACTGTGCGCAGCATACAAGATAATGACTTGTTGGCTGAACCAAAAGTTGGTTGTGCACATGGAACGGGAGCTCGGCGAGTACCAGTGTGGTTTCCGCCGTAACCGTTCCACAGTAGACCAAATCTTCACGCTCCGACAAACCCTAGAGAAGACGTATGAGTACAATGTTGACATACACCACCTCTTCATCGATTTCCGCCAAGCATACGACAGCATCATCAGAGACCAAATGTATGAGGATCTGGTGAGTTTTGGCATCCCAAAGAAGCTGGTGCGCATAATCAAAATGACAATGAAAAGTGCGTCAGGAAGAGTTTTTTTTTTTTTTTTTTTCCTTTATTGGCCTCACAATTTTTGTACTTAGCCGCATAACTCTCTAAGGTGAGTTATAACGCCACATAACTCTCTAAGGTACATATAACTAAGAGTTAAGGTGATGGGATCCCTGACCAGGAGTTTCCCAGTTAACACAGGCTTGCGCCAAGGCGATCCATTAGCAGCAACCCTGTTCAACTTTGCACTTGAAAGCGCTGCACGAAGCATTCGAACCAACCCAGGAGGAACTATTTGGAACAGACTCACGCAGCACCTGGCTTACGCTGATGACGTTGACATCATGGCACAAACAGCTCCTGCCCTCTCAGGGGCAGTTGAGGAGTTCGAAAGGGCAGCAAATGCAAGGGGCCTGAAGATCAGCTCACAAAAAACGAAGTACATGAAGACCTCCAGAAAACCTCCGCTTACTCAGACCACTTTCACAATTGGAGACCACGAATTCCCTGTGTGTCACGAGTTCAAGTATTTGGGAACACTGATAACAGAGGATAATGACGTGACCGCAGAAATAAAAGCGCGCATAGCTGCAGGAAATAGATGTTTCTGGGCGGTTCAGAGAGCTCTCAAATTTCGTGGGCTGTCACGACGGGCTAAGCTGACCATTTACAAGACCATTATACGACCAGTGGTCACATATGGTTGTGAGACGTGGACCCTGACCGTCGCTAGTGAACGCCTGTTGAATTGTTGGGAGAGGAAGATTTTGCGAAAAATCTTCGGCGCCGTTTGTGAGGGGGGTGTTTGGAGAATACGTAAAAACAATGAGCTGAGACGTCTGTATGGTGAGCCAGATTTAGTAGCATTCGTCAGACGAGCTCGTTTCAGATGGCTGGGACATGTTGAGAGAATGCCTGCAGAGCGGTACCCACGGAGAGCCATGTATGGAATGCCCGGTGGAAGACGGCACAGAGGAAGGCCACGCTTACGCTGGCTGAGCGATGTTGAGGAGGACCTGACCCAGCATGGCGTCCGGAGATGGAGGAGCTACGCGCGGGACAGGAAGGAATGGAAATCCATTGTTGAGAAGGCCTTGGTCCTTGGAGGACCGTAGCGCCAATAAAAGAAAGAAGATGGCTCTGGACCGGGAAGGAATTTGGACCAGTAAGCATGGATCTTGTCCTCAGTTCTGTTCAATGTGGTAGCTGGAAGCGCCTTTACTATTTCGATGGACTGAGAATATAATAGTATCATGGAATGGCTCTTGAGTGGGAAGGGATCTTCTGGACTGGTTTGCATGGAAGTTGTCTAGTATTATTATTTTATTATATTATCATGTTAAGTTCTTATACTGCAACGAAATTATTCTTTCCTTGAATTGTTTGGTCACTATCATTCATAATAAATTATCTCTTTTGTAACACTTGTTCTAATTCCTTCCTTTTAGCAAATTTTCAAGGAGAATGATGATATTGTATTGCAAGTTGAGATCATAAGCATGGAAGATAGGGATTTGACTGCCTGCGTCATCCATGTCATGAGAGTGGGATTTGACCACCCTCGGTAGGCAGTACCGGTAATGGAACTCTACCGGTTATTTGGAACGGTTACATCTTTGCCACTGTAACCGTTGGAACTGTTCCAGGGAAAAACCTGGACCGACACACCCCTACTGTAAACAACAAAAAATACTACACTGATTTACTCAGCTGTATTTATTTAGGAAATTCAATATCTCTTTGGTGGGTTGTCAGAGGAAATTTCATATAAAAAGGTTAGCACCCATAGTAACCCCTTCTAAAACATGCTGCAATTCGTATACCATCCCGTGATCCAGTTGCTAGGTAAAATAATAATAAAAAATAATATACCTTAGATGTACAGATGAAAAATTGTGAGGTAGGTACCTAGCCGGCGGCCCTCACGGCACCTATTGTTGGGTATCGTGAGGTAGCAGGCGGCCCTCATGGCACTTGAAAGCATTGCATGCGATCGAAATTACTGAGTACAGGAAATTAATTGAAGAAATTAGGTAATTAATGAAGTATTGAGTAATTATTTAGAATGTTTCTCGCGTCCTTCCAATCTATTTGAGTCCACAGGTAGTACACTGACCCACTACAAGAACCATGTGTATAAAATAAGCGCATTCAGGGGTGGGAACCAGCATTATGCAGCGAACGTCGGATGAGCGGATAAGAACACTACAGACGACCACAAAAGCTGATTTTATGGCGGAGGTACAAATAAATTACCTTGAGCGTCGTGTAATACATCGGGTTGCATTAGGAATCGGTGAGATGAACCAGGTAGGTTCCTCAACGAAATACGACAAACACGGAACAGTCGATGCGATAGTTTCAATCCGAACGACTGGAGATTCTAAGATTAGACAAGGGAATACAACAAATTATGCAACACTTACTTTCCACCAGCGCGATTGCTCAACGTAAGAATGAAACGACGACAAAATGTGACAATTTCCCGGACAGTAATGTCAGCGCGAGCACAAAACACCGAAATATCGCGTCAGCTGATGATAAGAGGCGGCGTTGTTATCAGTGACCTCTCATGGAAAGCGAAGGAAGGTCGACTCCATGATGAGTCTCGACAGGTGAAAGAAAACCTGCGCGGCGCAGAGTCCACCCGTCCTTCAAGACCGAGCGGTCTTGCACAACTCCGTGAGCTCACTTGACTCAACATCCCAGTCTATTAATACCTAGCCCTAGGATGGCACACCTATTTTTCGCATACATAAACGGCACACTGGGGTCAATTCTGACCCCAAAATTTAAATTCCTCTAATTTAAATTTAAGACAGAAATTTAAATTTATTTTTAGGCTGTAAAAATCTATTGCTAGCCTGTTTGTTGAAATATATACAAAAACAGTTTAAACCAGGAACAAATTTCGGTTTTGAATAGTTTCGTAAAAAGTCAATAAAAATATGGAAATAAATGAAATTTCTAAAATTTGAAATTATATTTTGTTGAAGGGTTTTATTAATAGATTCCACTATCAGCATTCCAAGTTGACAATATTTGGAACCAAATTTTTAAAAAATCATTTAATTCTATGGAATAGTTTCGATAATAGATCAGTTTAAAGATGGCCCTTTTTTGAGTTTGACTGACGACTTTCACCAGCACTTTTATTTCTCTGCTTTTCAAAAAAATTGTATTATCACTCCTGTATTATTGAGAATTTTTATAGTATACTTGCTTAGGCTCAAAGTAGGGGCTTCTCACGGTAAATGGAAAAACAAGAAATTTAGAAATCAATATACGTACCTATGTATAAATCTTGGCACACCTATTTTTCGCATACTTGAACGGCACACTGGGGTCAATTCTGACCCCAAAATTTAAAAGGCAAAAGAATGAATAGAAAGTCACACAGGGGTCAAATAGTCCCCCACACAAAATAAGTCAACCGATCATAGCACACTGGGGTCAGATGTGGCCCATAGCACGTTTGCAAGTTAACTGCACGAACTCTAGCGAGTGACTGACAAAGGGGCTCAGAAGGAGTTCCAACTTTATTTACAAAATATCCCTGTTCGAAGAAAATTGTTTTTTATAGATACACGGCCAAATATAAATCGTGGGGTCACGAATGACCCCGGTTTGTCATCCTAGGGCTTGATCTAACATCGCAAACACAATATTTATCAACATTTTATGAATAAGTTGTTGAACTACTAGGCTAGTTCAACTCTGTGCTTTTGTTCGCTGAAAACCGTTTTTCATTTTTTTTAACTCCAATTTCCAAACTATGATAAATCCAATTATTTATCCCCAGTAATTTTTGCATGTTGGTTAAATTTGAAAAATAGGTAATTGTTTTCCAGAAAGTGAAATGGTGAACCTTATACTCGCAAAACAAGGTAGGTACCTAGGTACTCATTTCATAAACGCTGCAAATTATTACACAAAGGTTTGTGTAATAATTTGCAGCGTTTATGAAATAAGTACCTAGGTACTGTGATGCTCTGTTCTGAGACATCACAGAACTCTTGTTGGAAGGGAGGACTAGAGGGGAGGAGAGAGGGTAGAGTGGGAAGGTGGGAGTGTGAAAGCTTGAGGGATGGAGGAGTTCTTCTCCAGCAGTCGGGGATATAGTTTTAAGGAAGGAAAAAAGTGAATAGTGTCGTGGCACATGGTTGCCTTTTACCTATCTGTCACTCGAGTTGAATTTAAAATTCAAGAACTCCTAGAAATTCATCGGATTGCCACCACCACACTTGCTGTACCCCTGCACATCCCGTTCTGGAGCTGTGGGAATCACGTTTAAAGCGAAATATTAAATGCATGGATGTCTTACCATCCATGCCCAAAGTAAGTGCCATTTTGCCACAATTAATGAGATTTGTATTCATTCCCAATTTGAATAATTTGTTCGTGGAAGAGTCGCTCCCTTATTGTTGATTTCTCTTGGTTTGGAATAATTTCCATTAGTGCAAGTTTAAGCACGTGCCTATTGAACATTAAAACTAAATTTTTGGGTAATTGTATGTCTTTTTTTTCTTCAAAGCTCCTTGGACAGGTGAAATTGCATTTTAGATTTAAAATCTGATACTCGAGTTCACACGCTAGACTAGCCCTACCCCTGCAGATATTAAAAGCATCGCACCCCTTTCAATCACTTAGTTTTGTTTTTTCTTATTTGAAGGGAAATTATATTTTCCACAAAGAATAATTTTCACGATTTTAAATAGGATGAAATTGGGGCGTTGCAGTACCTACCTTGTTTTGCGAGTATAAGGAATCAGTCTAAAAGCGTTGAAAATGAGGTGGAATTCCACCCCTAATTCTTCGAACCTGCCCGAGGCCCAACGAACCAGAAAAACTTGATTTCCATAAGCGCAACCACGTTTTTTAGCATTCAAACGTATTTTTCACACCTAATTATCGGAATAAAATTAAAACAAATTATACCATTGGAAAGCTAAGACCTTTACGCAGTTTTTTATGTAGAGGTACGTGAAAAATCATGGTAAAGTAAAACCTTAACAATCAAAAGAAAAAGTACGAAATTTTGACATCTTTACAAAAATGACCTTACAAGTTGATTTTTCACCCATCACGACCTTACAAAATTTTTTCTATAACCACTAGAAAGATGGTAAATTTAACGCCCTATCCAACGGTGTAATTAGATTTTGAAGCGCTGGTAAAT
This sequence comes from Apolygus lucorum, assembly GCA_009739505.2. Classification (NCBI taxonomy): domain Eukaryota; kingdom Metazoa; phylum Arthropoda; class Insecta; order Hemiptera; family Miridae; genus Apolygus; species Apolygus lucorum. The sequence goes on from CM019180.2 coordinate 41,371,185, forward strand.
TAAGCGAGTAATGGTTATTTTTATGGCTTAAGGTCGAAAACACGAAAAAAAGTTTAAAATTAAAATAACTCGGAAATTAAGCGTCTAACGAAAAATTGCTCTGAGACACTTTCTTACTAAAATTAGTTGTAGAATCGACTCCCGAAGTTTTTCGATCCTTAACATGGGACACCCTGTATAGATCACTGGTCTGCAAAGAACTCGGCTTTGCAATTGGCATTGTTGGTAGGTATCATAGGTCCTACCTACCTAGTTCACAATAAAGTTTACTTGGAAGAAATAAACACTTCACCCTAAGTTCAAAGAAATAGGGAGTTGTGGGTGCCTCCATTAGGAAATTTGATTTTTTGTTACTTGGTACTATGCACGCAAAATGAAGACGACTCGAAGAAACGAACAATGACCGCATTTTGGTCAGCTAAATTTTGAACGGCGATTAGGCCTCTTTTGTGATTCACACTCGTGTTTCTGATTTATCGTACATCCAACCCTTAAACTCTCGTAGGGAGCGAACGGTTTGTCCTATAAAGCTCCGCGTGGTCTCAGAAAATTTTAAAAATTCAGTAGTATCTTAAATTTATGGAAAACAATACCTTTATATCAAAATGTTTTGAGATAGGGCGTTTTCAAAATTTCGAACCTTATTTTTCAAGCCTTAGAAGTGACCTACATCAACCAAAAGCTTCGGGGCGCAACTAGACCCCAAATGGAGCCCACATACCAAATTTCATCAAAATCGGTCAATGCTAAGTGGCAAAAGTGCCGCGTACGGGCGGCCAAATTTTTATTGGATTTCTGGATTCTTTTGGATTCTTGCAACGTAAACCATCAAATTTTGAGGGGGTGTTAAAATTTTCTTTTCTTGGTCGATTCCAAAGGTTCATTATTGAAAATAATAAACCAAAAATGAAGCAATTGCAACCGCATTATGAATTTGAATAACCAAAATGCAAAAAAAAAGTTTTATTTCCATAGCAATTAGGTATATTTGAAATTATTATTTTTAAAAACTGCCGGAACTTCCTACAAAACGCTGCAAATCATTGCTCAAAGGTTTATTATTTTCTGTATAGATCACCCTTCTGTATAGATCACTGGTTCTCCATCAATAGCACCTACCACCATCTGTATTCTCCCTTGACCTTCCCTCTCAAATTTCAGCTCCTGCGTTCAATAGGATTGAAAATGGCTTCGGAGCTCACTCAGCTGATCAGTGATCAGAAAAAAAAATTTATTCTCTTGCTCGATTCCAAAGGCTTATCATTGAAAATAATAAACCAAAATCGAATAAAAATTTGGCCGTCCGTACGCGGCACGTTTGCCACATAGCATCGACAGATTTTGATTAAATTTGGTATGTAGGCTCCATTTGGGGTCTAGTTGTGCCCCGAAGATTTTGGTTGATGTAGGTTACGTCTAAGGTTTCCAAAATGAATTTTGAAATTTTGAAAACGCCCTAACTCAAAAAATTTTGCTATATAGGCATTGTTTTTCCTTCAATTTAAGATTCTATAGAATTTTTACAATTTTTTGAGACCACCCGGAGCCCTATAGGACAAACAGTTCACTCTCTACGAGAATTTAAGGGTTTTACGTACTATAAATCAGAAACACGAGTGAGAATCGCTAAAGAGGCCTAATCTCCGTTCAAATTTTAGCTGACCGAAATACGATCGATGTTTTTCTTCATGTTGGATGGTTGGTGGCTTTGCAGACGAGTGATCTATGGAAAAACAATTTACCATTGTGTAATAATTTGCAGCGTTTTGGATTCTACGTACCTTGAAACGTAAACCACCAAATTTTAGGGGGTGTTAAAAAAATTTTTTCTTGGTCGATTCCAAAGGTTCTTTATTGAAAATAATAAACCAAAATTGAATGGGCCACTAGTGTTTGGAAGCCGTCACGTGATCTGAGAACTCATTCGCGAATGTAGGATCGAGTGTGACTTAAGATCACGTGACCCCTGGTTCAGATAGGATGGCGGTGTCTGTTTAGTAGGTACCGATTCGGTGTATAGATAGAAGTCAACGCTCTATGAGCAGGTATCTCAGCTATTCTTATCAGAAACGTGACATCAACTGCAAAACATCGATTTTTTTAACCCTTAATTTCCTAACTTTCAGGAAATCCTTGTTTTAATTTAATTTGTTTTGTAATTTGAAGTATTTCGGTCATCAATGACACCAAAAACGTTTGGAAAAATTCTACGAGCAACAGGTTAGGAAATACAGTTTTTTTAGTGAGGTCTTCAGTGAGTGATTCACAAACTCTTTCCACTGTGATCTAATGAGGTCTATTATGGAGTGCCTCCAGGCTATATGAGCCTACTAAGAAGGTTTACTAAACACCCCTTCTCCCCACTTTTTAGCGAAGTGGAGAAGGTCGGTGTAGGTCACCTTAGAGATGGTGTCAGGGGCTAGGACATCACTTCCGAGTGTTGTGAATCTAGCTCGACCCAATGCTTCACAGTAGCATATCATATGTTCGGCATCCTCCGTTTCCATATAGCAGAAGCGGCAGATGTCCGTTGTTAGTTTGCCTATCTTCTTTAGGTGATATCGAAGTGGGCAGTGGCCTGTTAACAGACCCACAAGTATTCTGACGTCCTTTTTAGGCATAGCGATGAGTTCGTCAGCCCGTCTCTTTGAGAACGTCAAAAATAGTATCCAGTATCTTACTCGCTCATTCCTTTCCCAATTGTTAGCCACGTTCTATAAACAGCTTTCGGTGGTTCCCAGAATCGGTTCCGGCCCTATTGGCAGGGACTCTGATCCTCTTTTGGCTAGACGATCAGCAGTTTCATTACCCTCATGACCTTCATGTCCAGGAATCCAGAGAAAAGTGACCCGATTTTTCTGGGCCACTGTTTTGAGGGTATTCAGGCATTCCCAGACCAGCTTCGAACTTATAGTGTATGAAGCAATGGCCTTCAAGGCAGCCTGACTGTAAAGTAAAGTAAGCAACCATTTCAGGTTGAATTTTTCGTCCCTAAGGGGAGATCAGAATTTGTTCTGATGATTTCGCTCATGGCTTCCCAAACATCACCGCCCTGGGTTGGAACGAGAGATTGCCGATCGTCTAATAGACAGAAAACTTTCTGCTGGCGACCAGACTCGAACGCGCGTCCCCGCAAGACGGTTCTTATCCTATCACTGCAGTCGGGTACACTGTCCACTAGACCACCGACGCCCTCTGGGCAGCCTGACAAGATATATACTTTGGCTTTGTTGAGATGCTTGTTCAGCATTTCTTCAGCACAGTTGGATTTCATGGACCTCTGCCTGAAATATTGTGGCATTCGTCCCCCAGTAGGAAATACAGTAGGTCAGTAGTCTTATATTGATCGCGTCGGGACTGATCACAACTGCAACAATCGTTGAACCTTCTACGAGGCACTACTCAGCACTCAAACTGTCTGTCTGTTCGGAGGCCTTAACCCTGTACTTCGCAACGTCTAATATACCATACGTGTTTTCTGTACAAATTTTAACAATATAGAAGCTTTAGGAACTTTAGGGTAAATATTGGAACAAATCCCAACAGGAAAACTACCAAACTTTGAGTTATTAAACTCGTTACGTCTTTGATCGAGACTTCATAGTTATATTGGTGTACATTCACATTTACTACTTTACCTAATTATTACGTGCAGCAAGTGAGAAGGTATAATAATTATACCTTGCTATTAATTATTACTTCCACATTTTTATTTTATGGAATTTTTTTACTGAAATAGAATGAAATACATTTTATTTAATAAGAGCTCTCATTTATATTTAGTGACTTAGACGTATACGATAATATAGGTACCTACTATTTTACCACACGTGTTGAAAATCTGTTCAAATTTCAACATTGTAGAAGCTTTTTCAATTTAACAAGTTTTTGGAGGGCCTAATGTACACTTTTAGGGGGAAAATTCGGAAGAATCGCCATGAGGATACTTTTGCCAAGTACAGGGTTAAGCACAAAAAATCAACTGCCTCATTCTGTATCAATAATTTGTTCGAAAATGAAGAAAAACAGGTTTGAATTAGAGACGAGCACCGATGGTCGATACTATCCAAGTTTTGCATCCGACAGTCGATGTTTTCGCCATCGATGGTTTCAACCAATCAGAGTTGGGCAAAATCATATTCATGAATATGATTAAGATTTTTAATCACAGGAATACGTTTCTGTACGAATCTCCCAGACCATGAATACCCCTCATGTAAGGGATGTTATTCGCATGCCCTTTTAATTACAAACTATGCGCCTGGGGTTGAAGAACAGAAAAAATGAGGAAAAAATACCGAAATGGCTTTTTGTGGACTTACACCCTTTAAAAAATTGACGTCAAATTCAAAGGTTTATTTTTTTACTATATTGATCACTCGTCTACAAAGCCACGAACCATCCAACATGAAGAAACAAAGTACTCGTTGGTTATAAACGGAAATGCTTGCATACGAGTCTGCAACACATTGGGACATTTTCATGTCAACCACTACACAACAAGGTAGTGAAGTGAGGTTGTTAGTTCATGTACCCAAGCATCGAAATAAGAAAACAGTTGATTGTTCTCTACGCAACACAGTGAGTCTATTTTATTTATTGGTCGCGTGAGCAAGAATTGCTTAGTTTTCGTGACGATTTTTCAGTTTATGTGCCAAAGCAAAGACATGAAAATGTCAAAAACAGATTCAGTTTGAATGTTGATTTTTCGAACCAACGAGAATGGGGTGTGCGCCTTGATTTTTTTTAGATTTTTAATCGAAAATAGACTACATCCTGAGAATTTAGGCACCAACCGCGACCTTCTGGCGTGAGTAGATCTGTTTCTATGATTGTTCAAAGTTTCGACCGTTTATGACGTCACGCGCCCCTCTCGCCTGGGCGGGACCCCCCAGCCCACTGTGACGTCATAAACGGTCGAAACTTTAAAAATTCATAGGAAAAGATTTACACACGCTAGAAGGTCGCGGTTGGTCCCAAAATTCTCAGAATGAGGTCTACCTTAGATTAAAAATAACAATAAACAGTTTTTCCTACCAAGGCGCACCCCCCATTCATCGTTCATGGACTATAACGTTCACCTTGGGTGATTTTACAATCTTCTTACTATACAATCGAAAAACTATCCAACGCACCAACGGAACGGGTTTATAGGAAAGAAAGAATAAGAGGTAAACTAGATAAATGTGTTTGTATTTTAATATAAACAAAAATGAGGGAAGCATTTACAAAAAATGATTCACCGTACTGTGGAAATGAGATAAAACAATCGTAATAATTACGCAGGTCTATGATTTAATACGTAAACATAGAAAAAATAGTAAGAATTTGAATCTCGGAAATGACCCCTTAAAACCTAAAGCTTGTATAGATCGATAATTTCATTTTTATTTCATGGATTTTTTCTCAAAAAATGATACAAATTTATTTAGGAAAAATAAATAATACACGATTAAGTTCAGCACACGTCATTTACACTCATTCTCACTCTTCAAGGCAACTTAAAGAAAATAATTAAGAAATAATAGGAATTCGTTCAAGTGTTTCTTTAAATACTTAAAAAAAACTTAGGGGAAACGAGTTTTAGTAGTAAAAAAAAGTTGACGGGTGGAAGTGTAAATTGTTACCTAAAACCCCATAGCGAGACTATAAACAGAAACCAGAGAATCCTTTTTCCTTATACAAAACTAATCTATGATTCTTCGAACCAGGTCTTGAGTACGGCCGGTATCCTGGAAAAATAGGAGTAGGTTAGCATTGTGGGAGACACAAAACATATTGTGTAGTAATGCACGCATTCTATAAGACGACCCATTGGATAGGGTTAGTTCAAGTTCAACTTGTTAAGTGATAAAACATACAACATTCTTTTTACCTTTCTACTGGACAAAATAGTTTCACGCAATGTAATTTAAAAAAAATAAATAAACTCGCCTCTAAGACGGAGGGGTACGCCATAAATAACAATAAATAAACAAATTAAATATTAATGGGGAGGACGCCCAGGACTGAGGGCCCTGGGGATGAGGGAAGATGAAGGTGGTGGGGGTGGGAGAGAGGGATGAAGGGAAGTGCCTCTATAAAAAGACCACCAGTTCAAATATGAGCCGAGCAGGACGTGATGATACCACGGAGTACATCTACTGAGACGCCCAATTCGCGCAACTCCGTGGCACTTTTCCCATTCCACACTCCGCACCATGACAAGGTCACAGCCATCACCCTGTTGTTCAGTCTAGGGATGGGTATCGATACCCGATATTTCCAAAAATCGATACTTTCTTACCGCAATAAAAGCAATATGCTTTTATCCGTGTGACTTCACACAGAACGGTCGCTGAAAGGCGGCCATGTTCCCACCATTGTAAACAAAGATTGTATGGAAGGTTTTTCATTATGCCAATCTGTGCGGTTATTGTACGGAAATTGTACTGCTAACCACAGCGAGAATTGAGAGATCTATACCTATGAATGTGGATGGACAGGAAATCATCACCTCTCCAGCCATTCGCTACCTTGGTGTGATGCTGGACGGGAAACTAAGCTTCTGGAGGCACATCAGTGGAGCAGCAGATAAGGCTGCAGGTATTGTAAATAAGCTGAGCCGACTGATGGCAAATCTAGGGGGCCCATCACCCGCTAAGAGGAGACTCCTTATGCGAACTGCAGATTCAATTATGCTGTATGGAGCAGAAGTGTGGGCAGACTCCCTTAGGTACCAAAAGTACCGGGCACGTATGGAAGCTGTACAGAGGAGAGGAGCTCTGAGAATCAGTAGTGCATTTAGAACTGTCTCAGGTCCAGCATCACAAGTGGAACTAACCCAATATACCACCAGGCACTGGAGCGCAAAAGGATAAGAATGAGGAAGGCAGAGACAATTACCATAGTAAAGAGGGAAGAGCGGGAGGAGACCATCCGTAGGTGGCAAGCAGACCTTGTCTGTGAAACCCGTGGAAGGTGGACAGCCCTCATAATCGACGATCTAAAGTCTTGGTTGGAGAGAAAACACGGAGAGGTGAACTATTACCTGACTCAATTCCTCTCAGGGCATGGATACTTCCGCTCCTTCTTAGTAAAGATCGGGAAAGTCACTGACCCAGAGTGCAGATACTGTGGGATAGAGGAGGATGATGTCTGCCACACCTTCTTCACATGTCCTCAATGGGTGGGTATGAGGGGGTGTGCTGAGGAGGTCATTGGAACATTGCGTCCACAGACAACCATACATGAGATGATTAGGAACAAGTCGAGCTGGGACGCAATGGCAGTATTTGTCACATCAGTCCTCAAAGCAAAAAATCTGGATGGAAGATGGGAGGAAGAAGATGAGGAATAGAATTGAAGCAGACCAGAAGTAGGAGCAGCCATTTGGCACAAAAAAAGGGCTCACCCTGAAGTAATACTGTACAAGTGGTCCTGGGGTGAGTCCTAAGCAGAGGGAGTGGGGTTTTAGTTGGTAGCCCCAATTCATGGGGAGTCCAACACTGTTGGGGTGAACTTCCCCTTCGCTCTTAAAGAGTTTCCCCACTTCCGTAACAAAAAACAAAAAAAAAAAAAAAAAAAAAAAAAAAAATCTGTGCGGTTATTAGTTGCTCTTCTCGTCCCGGTAGCGGTATTTAATTTTTTGGTTTGCCAAAAGTGATTAGAAACAGTGTAGAAAGACAAGAGAACTTTCCGAAAAAAGAAGAACATCAGCCTTTTGGCGTCGCTGCTTCCCAGCGTTCCTCACAACCATGATTTTCGATGAACTGGCACTTTTATAACCAGCTTCAAATTATCTAGTTCCACTTTGTTTTGTGCTGTCGTTCGTCTCTCGTATCCCGAGTTGTGGTTCTCAATTTCAGCTTTCATTTGTACAAGTTTTCTTTTTCATCAGTTAGGTATTTGTTTGTTTCCCCGGGAAATATCATGTTGTTCACCTCTCATCACGAAAATTCTGTATTCTTCACATCAAGTTCATGGTGTAGGTACTACCTATTGTTAATTCTGTGCGAATTGTATATTGTTTCAATGTACATTGAAATTTCTGAATAAATTCCTTGTTTTTCATTGAAGTTGTACATTATTCCATTATCTATGAACACACCTAACTACAGATCTACAATAAACAGACGATGGGAGTCAGCTCAAGTAAGTAGGTACCATTTAGGGTTTTTTGTTTCATTTTGTTTTATTTGTTTCATTATGGATATCTGCATTTAGTTGTTGCGTCTATAAGTTCGTGTATCAATCATAGTAGATCTGTACTACTTCCCTGTTTGTGGAAGTCTGTATGTGCGTGGTAAGTAGAAACATGAAACTTACTCTAAACTATCTAGAGATATGTTGTTGGACAAATAATAAACCAGTAGATAGGTAGCTACTGCATAATCGGTAGTTATTACTTATTTGAGACCAAAAATTCAGTGAGAACTCTGGAAAATCTAGGTTTTTGGTGTTCACTAGGTACTTTCTAAAGGTGAATACGATCAAAATCATCAAAAGGTAGGAAGGTTTTATATCGCAATGTAGGGTCAGAAAAGGATGTAAATAGGCACTTGTCTGCAGTTCTCCATGTAAATAGGTATCCAAGTAGGTAGTAATACATTTGTTCAATGTGGCGAATAAATATTCCAATTATCATTCTGAAAAACTTATTTCGAGAGTTTTTAATTGACACTAAGGTTTGTGTCAGTCCGGTTTGCTTGTTAGCATGACAGTTGACACCTTACATGTCCCTGTTCTTGAATAGTGTCAAGACCCCTCAGAGTCTGTATCAGCTGTTTGCAATCTGATCGCTACTTACAATGACATAATTGCTTTAAAAGAATAAAGATACTATAGTAGGAATTTTCGACATTCTGGTCTATTTTCGATACTCCTTTGACATCTCCAAGTTCCCCCTTTCTGCCCGAACCGAAGCTACAAATACCACCCATTCTAGTGTAGATGGAGCTTACCTGGAGGTGGGAGACGAGGCCTAACCGGCGAAGGACTGGGCAGCCGTAGTTTGTCCCGGCACGGAGTACTGCGGCCTGAAGTTGGTGAATGATGCGTTCGCGAAGTTGCCAGAGTTGAAACCAGCTGGGAACTGACTGCTGATCATACCTGCGGAGCAAAAACATCGTTGAGATTCAGATCAGTTACATTGGTTATTGCAAAAAGAGGAGTTGATTACTCCTGAGAGGAGTAATACAAATTGGATGACGTTAATTTATTAACGGTAGCATCATAAATATGAGACACTCACCAGTTTGATGTGATGTAGTCGGTGTGGAGGGTGAGGAAGAAGCCGCTAGTCTCGAGAGAATGGACCTCTCAGACATTTGAAGTCGCTGGGCGACCGGGGGGATCCGAGCTAACGTCGCTGGCAATCGGGATACGTCCGACTTCATATCAGACAGCAGCTCTTCCAGCTGGTTCAGTACCTGAAAAAGGAAAAAGCAGGGTCATTACAAGGATGAAGAAGTAGCATCAAAGAGCTAAGCGTGACCAGATTAGTGAACTTTTTATTGACGTCTTAGTTTTGACAGTGGAACCTAATAGCGAGGCCATAGAAAATAATTTATGTTGTTGGGCAAACAAATTCAAATATTTGGCGCTAGGCCGATGTAACCTTCTTTATTGATAACAGCTCGATTTCAAACCGTCTTCGTCGTCTCTTTTGTATTCGTTTTTCCCTTCCTAAATCAAGTATTTATTTACCAACTCTATCTGAAAACCGTGATATTTCACCAATATTCTTGTAAACTGACAGATAATGGAGCTTGTAAAAGACAGCAATGAGAGACGCACCTTGTGAAGGACAGCGTTGGCCGGCTTGTTGCCAGCCAAACTCTCCTTGCTCAGGTGCTGATGGGACTCAGCCAAACACTCGACCTCCGCGAACCTCGCATTCAGAGACATAGCAGGATGGTTGGGGTCCTGCGTCAGGTTCAGGTAGGCAGCTCTCCTCAGTTGCTCTTCAATGACCAACGCCTGCTCCAAAAGCTGCAAAATAAAGCGATTCATTGGTCACTGGATTGCTTTGGTTTCACGTCAACTATTTCTACAACAACCGTACACCAATGAGATGGGATTTAACCAGTGAAGATACATACAATAACAAAAAAACATAATCAAGCAACAGCCAAAACAGGTGGATTTCAAACAAAAATTCTCATACACCAACCTTGAACCTCCTAGCGAGAAATTTGTTCTTGATTTCGAGGAAGTTGCCTTTGCCAACGTCCATTTTGAATGGCTCGTTGATAATCGCGAAACGGATGTCGTTTTGAATGTCTTGCCAGCGGCCATACCCATGCGTGACGATACCTCCGAGCAGCCAGTAGTCATGCCTGAAAATCCAGTTTTATCGATGTAATGCATAGACAGTAGTAAGTTCATAAATTAGATAAAGTGAGAGTTGGTAGAACGCTGTCTATCTCCATGAAAATAACACAAGATTACAAAATTTAGGGGTGGTCTGGCTGCCTCGTTCTTTCACCACTTTTCTTATGGTACTTGGTGCGCTGAATCCGAATCTGACGTCAGTTTTTTTTGTTTAGATCGGATTTTCAAGATATAGCTAGTTTTAAGATTTTTCTAGTTCTCACTTTTCTTCATTTTTTAGTTTTTTAGTTTTTAGTGATCTTATTCAAATCTCCTCAAAAAGTACTCAGACTTATAGGAAATTTCATGTAGAATCCGAAAATGTACTTAGTTTTTAAGTAAAGTTGTGTTAAACCCCCTGTTTTCCACAAAAAGTATCAAAAAACACCGGTTCTCAACGGGTTTTCTTCGGGTTTTCCCTTACATTTTGCCACATGAAAAAAAAAATTGTGTGTTACGTGATGAAACACCATGACGCCTGAGAGGCGAGGGAAAAGGATTGGAGGGAACGCATTTTATTATTCTGTAGTGTAGCTCGGTGGCTGGCTTGAGAATAAAGCTCTTTCAAGTAGTTTTGTCCTCTTTTACTTTACTAAAGTCATATTTCTGTACACGTATAAGTCTTCAATAAGATCTCGACAACCAACTGTTCAAAAACAGACACAGAAAAAAACTGACCTCCTGTGCCAGATTTCGTACTCTCTTCCGGGTACCGCAGCCTTTTCCTCGTTTTGCCACAGCGTGTGGAGCTCAGTGAAGCCTCCGTCGGCGATGTTGAACATGAATTTCCTCTTGGATTTGTCCTCTTCGAACTCGGGAAGCTTGACCTTCTCCTCGTCCTCCGACTTCTGCAAGAAGCCAATCATAAGGTTAAAATTCAACTCGTATGGTAGGTAGTAGTTGTAAGAGCAATACAAAGTAAGAGAGACCAAACAGGGACCTCCAACGAATCATGTTAACTGTATACTTCCAACTGGTCCATTCGGGACATCTCTGACATATCAAAACTCTACTTCTTTCGAATAGCGTGATCACTTCGGCGAGTCGCAATTCAAATTGAATACTTAGGTCGAATGAATGGGGTGTGCGCATGGGTCGGAAAAACTGTTTATCGTTATTTTAAATCTAAACTAGATCTCATTCTGAGAAATTTCCGCGACCTTCTAGCGTGAGAAGACCTTTTTTTCTTTGATTTTTCAAAGTTTCGAATTTTATGACGTCATAGTAGGCTGGGTGGTCCTGCCCAGGCGGGAGGGGCGAGTGACGTCATAAACATTCGAAACTTTGAAATATCATAGAAAAAGATCTACTCATCCAAGAAGAGAATGGCTGGTGTCAAAATTCTCAGGAAATGTTCTACTTTCGATTAACAATTTTTTTTAAAAATCAGGCGCACCCCCCATTTTGTCGCATACATAATCTTGTTAATTGTTTCCCAATAACTACATTGTTGTTGTTGGAAAAAAAAATTGACCTACAAAAAAATTGTCTGTTATGAAACAGAAGAGTCTGACACCAATGAAGAGTCTATCTCTATGAAGAGTTCGACACCAATTTTGGGAGTTCAAGGGAGTTGAATACACCACGGGATACGGGGAAAGAACAACGGCGATTTGAACTGAACTAGAAACGGTATATTGAGTATACAAGCGGTAATCAAACGGTTTTAAGCAGCATTATACTGTAAAACGGTTGTCGGGTCGTACATAGAATCTAGACTGAGGAAAAATGGCGGAGGGGGGCAAAACCGGGGGCGAAACGATGTTATTCTGATTTAGTACTGAAGTGAACATGATCCGTACTATTAAATGTTCTATGATTGTGGTTTTCTAGGGTTAAAAACTTCAAAAATGAGGAAGAGAGTTCTGTATCCCAAAAACTCGGCGTCTATATGGTCGTAGGATTCAGACTCAAAATCCCCGGCACAATCATACGGAAAGACGCTTTTTTTTTAATCAGTGTAATCAACGAACCAAAATTGCCCACATTGCAGCAAGCAAGCAAATTCAAGTAGGTAAACCATTTCAAGTTGAAATTTCACCAGTTGCCTTCCAAATAGATCAGATTTAGTTCTAGCTGCCTCACCCTGTCAAGTAGAGACGGGTTCAAACACGACTCGCAAAAATACTGGTACGAACCCAAGAGGTCTGAACTTGGTTCAGCATAATTGTACTTTAATATGGCGCATCGTTTGAAGCAAATATTAAACTAAATTTATTAAAAACTCACCTCTTTGCCATCCTTTTCTTCTTTGACGGGCTCTTCTTTTTCCTTCACTTCACTCTCTTTCTCCTCCGTTTTCGGTTCGGCTTTAGGTTCTTCCGTCACTTCAGGTTTCTCCGCGTCTACTTCCATAGGTTCCTCTTTAGGTTTGGTTTCTTCCGGCGTCGTCGACGAAGGAGTATCGGTTTCTTTCGTTTCTGGGACGGGTGGTTTCTCAGCAGGTTCAGGTGCGGGCTCCGTCGCAGTTTGAACTTCAGAAGCCTCAGCCGGTTTTTCAGCCTGCAAATTGAGAACATCAAGAATGAAGCAATCAACGGTTTACTATTCCAGTAAGCTGTAAATAAAGGGGCAAATAAGGACAGAGTAGAATCAATAAATGAGATGGAAAATATACGTACGGGCTTTTCCGTTTCTTCCGTGGTTGACTTGACAGCTTCACCTTCAGATGTCGAAGGTTTTGCTTCATCGGGTTTGACAGTCAAATCTTCAACTTTAGATTTGTCCTCTTTGTTTTCACCATCTTCAACCTGCTGTGAACACAAACCAAGCTGAAGATAAGTTCAGATCAGGACTTGTGGGGCGTCCCAGTGTCCAGGTGTTCACCTTCTACAATATTATGCATTACCAATAAATTTGTTTATGAATTCTGGGGTTTTCACATTTTTAGTCATAAATTTACAATATACATCCATCAGCAATAATATAATAATCACAACACGCGGTGTTTAGAGGTTCTTACTGTAGGTTTGTCGGTGGGCGTTGGTGCGGGACTTGGTGCAGCACTGGTTGCAGGGGTTCCACTACTACTAGCTGCTTCCCCAACACTCCCAGCAGGCTTCAGGTCGCCAAGTTCTTGCCGCTTCTTGAGGATCTCCGGCATTGAATAATAGCCGTTGATATGCTCAAATTCTTGGACCTGGACAATCGTATTCAATCATGAAGGACTAGGAACACCTAAGATGAAATTAAAGATTCCAAGGAAGACTCGAAACAACGGAAGGATGAGACACTTTTCAAGTACCTTCTTCCTGATGAGGGACATGACTCCTATCCGTGTCAGGACGTGCTGTCGCGACAAACCTTCTCGTGGAACTCCATCGGCGAATGTTTCGGCGTTGTCGGCGCCCGGTTCGCAAAGGTGTCGCATGAAGAGGGAAACGTACGCTTTGAAATGTTTTTCGGATTTCCCTCGCAGGTCTCGAACCAACCTGAAGAATAGAATAATGGGTGAATTTCACAATAATTGTATTCCATGATTCCTCATCAAATTTTCAGTTATAAAAAGGCTTTAAAAACATGATATTTTGTGGAATCAGTGGACGAAATGGCCAAAACATTGGGCAACTAACTTTTGATGTATGCCAACTCAAATATCTTTGTGGATATTCAACAAGTTTGATCTCAATTATTAACCTGTACTTATGGGAGCAATTTCGATCTTATGTACTTTTGAAGGACATCATAATTTCTCTCAAGAGAGAATTTAAAATTGGGAATATGAGGATCTATAATTGTCACATTTTTATTCGTGCTGAACTAATCACTGTTGTACCACGGATTCAAAGTCAATGGAGCAGGACCGTAGTATCGTCCACCAATCTACAGGTAACTGGTACCGAAGCATATTTATTCCAGGAATGGCATTTTAACCTTTCGATTGCCATGAGGCCACTGGAATACTCATAGGTTTTCACGCAGAAACATCATGAAAAGTAAACTTTTTTGGATTTCCTCCAGTTATTATTATGTTTATGCGTTACCAAGGTAGCCAGGCATGGAATGGTTTCTGGGTTTTAGCATCACAAGCGATTTTAGGGGTATTCATGGTCCGGGAGATTCGACGTCGAATCGTCGAATTTGGAGATTCGACGGGAGTCAATGCGCATGCGCACCGGCAAATACGACGATTCGATTTACGACGGGCTGAAGGCGTCGAATTACGAGATTTGACGTCGAATTACAAACCCTAGCGCTAGCGGCAGTTGTGCGAAGCAACTATCATAACATCAACAAACAGATCTTCTCGTCCTTTCATTTTGAGTTTTTCTTTCAACACCTTTTTTAATTTTTATTCCGTTTTTCCGTTCGTTTATTTCTTTTTTATTTTGTTCGAAGTGGGTTTTTTCTCGATTAAATGAGTGGAGCTGAGCCACCCAAGCGGCTAAGGAAAAACGCGACCATCTGATGGTCTGCTGGAGAAGTGGAAAAATGTTGCTTGCTGGCATTAAAGCGAGCTTAGCACATTCTCCTTTCTAGCATCGAACATGTTTCAGCCATGAGATATGTACCAAAATGCATTCAAAATTGTGTGACGGAAGTAGCAAGGGTTTTTCTTTGAGACAAGACTCCTCATCGGTAGGTACCTATTCAGAAGTCTGAAGCATGATCCTTTTTTAATTCTAGCCGTAGATTTTTTCGTTCGGGTACTAGGAACTTTGTTAAAGGATTTGATTAGGAACCTCTGGGGTATTCTCATATTTTAACTAAAAGGAAATTAATGAACATGCGGTTCTTTTGACACTGACTTGGTTATCGTCAGGTGCCGCAAGGAGCGCTACGCACAATTCGATTTTCGACGATTCGACGGGAGAAAATGTGGGAGCCTCATGTGACCCTCGAGTTTACGACGATTCGATATACGAAGATTCAACGATCGAATCAGACCATGAATACCCCTTTTATTTTTACCATCATGTGATGATTTACCAGCTGTGCCATGAGTCCGCCGGCTGCTTCACTTTTCAATAAAAATATGCAAAGCTCAGAGAGAGTTCACAGATCAGAGTGAGTTCGCCGGCGACCTCATTGGCACACAAGGTGACCGTAACCCTCATGTGCCATAAAGACTGCCGGACGCCTCAGGGCATAGGTAACCTCTGGTCAATAATATGGCCGCAAAAGTGAAAAGTGCGTTTGGTAATTTTCCATTTCAGGCTCCAGCAGCGAAAGGGTTACTGGACTCACCATTGCGAATTGAAGGCATCTTGAGGTGGCATTCCATACCGCATGATCGCATTGAGGAAGGCCTTTCTTTGCCTGGCGTTGAATCCGAGGACCTGAAATCAAGGAGAGACATTTTATTGGAAGAAGGAAAAACAGGAGCAAGCTGACCTTGCGCCATTTGGCCCTATGAAGCTGACATTTTACAGGGAGCCTGAGAGTCTGCTGGGTACGAATGACAAACTGAGCTCCTCCCTGATCATCTGGGGGAGTTAAATTCGCTTCTGGGAGCCCTATTAAGCCCAAGTTTTTTTTTTTTTTTTACAGGAAGCCTCTTTTGAACTGCTGAGTATGAATGACAAATTCACATTCCTCCTGATCAGCAGGGAGAGCTAAATTTCATACAGCAAGGCCTCCAAAGCTGACATTTCACAGCGAGCCTCTCTGATACTGCGGAATATGAATGACCAACTGAGCCCCTACCTGATGAGTTGGGCGAGCTAAATTCGCCCCTGGTGGCCCCATCAAGCTGAAATTTCGCATTAAAGCTCTCTGAGACTGCATAATTCGAATGAAAACTGAGCTCCTGATCAGCTAGGAGAGTTAAGTTTATCGGTAGTCCAAAAATATTTCCGTCATTCAATGTTTTTTTATATTTTTATTGTAGTTGCGGAGGAAGAGAATATCAGCTGACCACCAACGCCACCTGTGAGATGCTTCTAGGACGAGCAACGAGACGCTAACCTCAATTGGTGTCTCACGCTGGGGACCCCCATTTCACGTCACTCATTTTGTTCTCGCTACAACGGTTCTGTTTTTACTTGGCCTAAATTTTGTTTTCAGTTCTATAGTTTTTTCGATCGAAATGGAAATCATACAGAAGTGTACTACACCTATAATGTAGCTATAATACCTACACCTTAATGATAAAGTATTATGAAGGTTTATTTTGTTATTAAAATTGTAATTATTTCTATCACGAGAAATTCACCAATATCGAAAGAGTAGGTAATGATACACTTCCGTCCAGAGAATAGAAGCAGTAATTCGATTTTTTCACATTTTGACTTTTAGACATTTTTGGATTCAGAAAAACAGTAAGCAAGATATTGCTGTTGGTAAACCGATGGTTGGACAATTGAAGAAAAAAAAAAACAGATTGTGAATGATGCAAGGGTAGAAAGGTGTGTCACGACATTACTGTTGAAACCCACATGACAGTGGGGGATTTGCCTCACAATTTTTCATTCATTTTTTCTTGAAAGAGGGTTCACTGATATGGAAGAAAACCATAGTGTGCTGCTCGAAAACGCACCCAAAAAAATGTAGAGAATTTAAGGAAGAGAATTTAAGAGAAGATGGACATTTTCAAATGTACTGGGAGTCTGTGATGTGACGAGTTATTCCTTACGACAGCAGCGCTACCTCTGATAGCACGCATGAAACAACTAGCTTACGTGTTCAAACACACGAGTGCAACGCAAACTGGCAGAAAGAACCCAGAACGAAAGTGACGAAAAGAAACAATTTTACACTCTTTTTTACAATACGATTCTACCTATTAGTTTATCACATATTATTAGTCTTCACCTACTCTTATTTAGTTTCTATATTAGTTAGTTTTGATATTTGAATCACATTATTTGAGTGGATCGTTTCATGTGGTAACGAGGGCGCCTACAACTCTACCTGTTGACATTCTCTGACACTATTTTCCGAAACTCCTTTTACGCTTCGGTAATTTTTTTCCCTTGGGTATTCCTGGTGTTGAACGTTATTCTAGGGCCCTATTGTAGGATTTGACTTGAAATTCCAGAATCTAAAATTGAGGTAAATTCCCCATTTGGAAGAAGCACACTGGTGGGGAAAAAACAGTTAAATAAATTTAAAATATAATTTCTTGTATCTTCCGCGTGAAATCAATGGAATAAAACAAAAGATAAGTGCAGTTATTTTGCAAAAAAAAAAAATCACATTTTCGATCAGAATTGAGGTTTCTATGGAACAAAACGCAAAACCTCAGTTTTATCGAACAACTGGTTTTCCGAAAAACTGCTTTTCTCCTTTGGTCGGCAACACACATAATACCTATAACATTGTGAAGCGGCAGATCGGAGTACCAAGGCTAAGTGGTTACAACAGGCGACACAACATTCTTTTATTATTATTACATTCCGAGCTTGATAGGTACCTAACTCCCTTTAAAAAAACAAACCTCAAGTTTGAAGTTGGGAGTTATAGAATCAAATCAATGAAGGATTCATGAGTGAAACTACAATTGATACCAGATGTATTGGAAGAATGTAGGTTGTGACTGAATAGTAGTCCTGGGCAATCGTGAGTGATTGATCAGGAGTCAACAAATGTTTGAAACCTAAAATGTGAACCACAAGTGTGTTCAAAAAGTGTTGAACCGAGAGTGAACTTACTTCGATGTTTCCTCCAACTCTAGCGAGAAGTGGAGGCAGAGGCCGGTCTTTCTCTTCTCGCCTTTCAGGTCGCCTCTTCTTCTTCATCGTACCATCTGAAAAAGCGAACTCTATGAACCCATGTGGAAAAAAGAAACTGAACTAAAAAAAGCACCCCATCAATAATGCAATCTCTATCCCCACACACCTCAAGTGTCACGAGAACATCTTCTTCGTTGATAGAATCGATTTTAGATTATTTGATCAATAATTTTCAATAATTATAAAGAGAAAATTAGTACCTAGGTACCTCCGGGGTCAACTGTTCCGAGTACTTCACTTCTTTACTTTATTGTGACGGAAGAAATTGATCGATACTCGTTGAAAGAAAACACGAATTTGTCGAAAACAATTATTATTACATTCACTCAATAACAACGATTAGGTACTCAGTGCACTACAACATTCCAAATCACAGTCTAGACTAGATAGGAGACATCATCTGCTTGTTTAAGGTAAATGCGTGAAAAAATTGTAACGTTGAAACTTGCAATAAATATCTCGACTTCGGCAAAATAGGTACCAACTAAAATACCGTCAGAATTAGATCTGTCTTCGGTTTTCCAAATATAATACAAGACTTCTTCAAAATGGCTTCACATGGAAGAGAGAGAAGAGCTACTACTCGAAACTACACCTATATGACAAAACGAAAAGGCAAAAATCAGAGAAAACATAATGTAATATGGTGAGGATCGCGAGACCGTTAGCCGGTGTCGTGGGGACGGAGCGAAACAGAAAGATGGAACATATTGATTGTTAGTACATACCGTCATTCTTCTCATCGAAATCGTCGTCTTCCTTATCGTCATCTATAAGAAGAAATGAAAATTATTTTTGACACATCAACCTTAAAAAATAACTAGAGTCCACAATAGCTATGGAATAGTTCAACTTAAGTGTAACCACCGTTTTTCGATCAATAAAATGTAGATTTGAATTTCCCTTCAACGTTGAGAAAACCTGGTTCTTCAATTCTTGGTTTATTTTTATTGTTAGGGTGGCACCCGACAATCCACAGTAGATTGAAGCTCAGGTGCTCTTTAGCTTTCGATCCTGAACCCTTACTTGGGGTAACCTAGAGCTCCATTACTCAACAGGTCCAGAAATGGGAGGACAGCAAGAGAGCTGCATATTGGCGCAACACTCAAAAGCAAAGGCAAGCCAAACAGATGATCACCTTTTACCTTCGCACCATAACGGGCATCTTTACTGGCCACTGCCCCTTGAGATACCATCTCAACAAGATGGGCAAAGGCCAGTTCTGGGATGCGCTTTTCAGATCATTTCCAATGGATTGATTGGGGTACTTTTTCTTTCATGAGATGCAAAATATATGCCGAAAATATGAAAAATCATTTTCCAGGAGACAGTTATTACTATCCGGTAGGAGGAAGCATCAAAGATCCTCCTGAAAACAGTTTTCTGAAGGAGAAGTGGATATCAATCTTGCTTTTAACATACAATAGAAAGAACAATCTTTCACAACTTTTGATACTCCCTTCACGTAAAAATCACTATTAAAAGACGGTGGAAACCTTGAGATGAATAATTTCCATCAAACCTTGGATCTTCAAACGAGAAATTCAAGGTCAAACAGGAGTGGATTCTGCTATAAACTAGCTAAATAAATCAGTTTCATCAAGAAGTGTGAGAATCCATCACCGAAAGCAACCAAGCTTTTAGGAGTGATCATAATTTGTCCTTCCAAGTTTCAGAATAACCACTGACCAAAATAACGTAAATATTGGAAATTCAGAGGAAATAATTTGATCCCCCCCACCAATCCCATTATGACAAACAAGGGGGAATTTCGTGAAAATAATTAGTTGGCTCTAAAATTTAGTAGATTGTATTTCAATATACAGGGTGTAACACCATAAGAACGTCAGCCAGAAGAATTTCATTCTACAACTAATTTCCGGTCGAAAACTCCTCTTAGCAATTTTCGTTTCATCTCTTTTTTTCCAAGTTTATACAAATTTATGACTGAATTTATGATTTACAAATTGATAATTATCGAGAAATTGCTCTACTCTGCGTGGCATACAAGGTCCTAGCTATTGCCATCAGCAAAAGACTCCAGCCATATGCAAACCGAGAGATCGGCGAATATCAGTGTGGTTTTCGCACTGGCCGGTCCACAACTGATCACATTTTTGCTTCAAGACAAATCCTGGAGAAGGCCTATCACCTTGCACCATTTGTTCGTGGATGCCAAACAAGCATATGACAGTGTGAGTCGAACTGCTCTTCTGAAAGACCTTCTGTCCTTTGGTGTCCCAAAGAAGCTGGGACTGTTCTGACACTCGTCAGAACGACCCTACATAACTCCAAGTGTCTTGTTAGAGTTCAAGGGGATCTGACAGAGAGTTTTGATGTGAGCAATGGATTGAGACAGGGGGACCCGGAGGCGCTAGGGCTGTTCAACTTCTGCTTGGAGGGACCAGTGAGGGCTATTCGGACCAATCCTGGGGGCACTATCTTCAACAGAATGACCCAACACATGGCTTATGCAGATGATGTTGAGATAGTTGCAAGATCACTCTCTGCACTCACTGGGGCGTTTGAGGAGCAAGCGGCGAAAGATAGGGGCCTGGTAATCAATGACCAAAAGACCATTTATATGAAGACGGCAAGGAACCCTACTACGCAGCACCGTGGAACAATTCAGATGGCTAGTCACCATTTTCCGATCTGCAAGGAGTTCAAGTGCCTCGGCTCGCTGGTAACAGAACAAAACGATGTGCCCTCAGAGATAAAAGCAAGAATTGTATCGGATGACCGGTGCTTTTGGTCCCTCCACAAAGTCCTCAGCTTCAATGCCCTCCCACGAAAGGCAAAAGTGATGTTGTATAAGACCACGATTCGCCCGGTTGTCACCTATGGGTGAGACGTGGGTACTCACGCTAGAGTGGGAACAGAAGCTCCGGGTTTGGGAGAGGAAGATCCTCCGAAGAATTTACGGTCCAGTGTTTGACCCAGAGAACCAGGCCTGGAGAATACGAACAAATGAAGAGCTGAGAGAGCTGTATAGTCAGCCGGACGTGGTGACATTTGTCAAAAGGAGCAGACTCCGATGGTTGGGTCACGTTGAACGGATGGAGCCCGAAAGAGTTCCACGCAGATTGCTCTATGGACATCCGGGTGGCAGCAGATTGAGAGGAAGACCGCGTATGAGATGGATTGATGACGTGGAGGCGGACCTTAGGGCCCTTCAGGTCAGGCGATGGCGGATGGCTGCCTTGGATAGGGATGAGTGGCGGCGGATGATCGAGGAGGCCCAGGTCCTCTAGAGGACTGTTGCGCCGCGGAAGAAGTTTATACAAATTTAAATTTTTTTGACCTTATGTCACTAAAACGTCCGTAACTTCCTTTGGATACAGTAAAAAATTATAACTAATTATACCGATGGAAAGAGCGTTAAATTTCCAATCTTTCTGTAACAGAATTAAAATTTTTCAAGTACATAATAAGAGGAAAAAATTGGTCTGAAGAGTAAAATTTGCCAAATCTTCTAAATTTGAGGTTTTTTCAATCGTTTAAAAGAACTAGTAATCATACTCGATTGTTTCCCAGTGTAACCCCAAAAGTTGACCGAAAAGCTCATCTTTCCAACGGTATGGTCAGAATCGTTTCCAATATTTTTATTAGTGAAAAAAAACGCGCTTGAATGAGAAAAAACGTGATTTTTTTCAACGAAATCGACGGTTTGACGGGAGGATTCAGGGGTCTCCTCCGCCGCCGCTCCTCTCACTCACCATCCAACCCCCAATTTTTCCCTCTTATTATGTACTTGAAAATTTTCAATTCTGTAACAGTAAGATGGGAGATATAACGATCTTTCCAACGGTATAATTAGTTTTAATTTTTACTGTATTCAAAGGGAGTTACCGACGTTTTAGTGACATAAGGTCAAAAAAACGAAAAAAATCTCAAAATTTTATAAACTTGAAAAACAGAGGTTAAACGAAAATTGCTAAGAGGCATTTTCGATCGGAAATTAGTTGTAGAATAGAAATTCTTCGGGTTGACGTTCTTATAGTGTTACACCCTGTATTTTACGAGGAACAACAGTTTCCTCAAGGCACCCATCCTACCCTCTCTCCTGAGTCTCTAACTGCCAACAGGTACTCTAGTAGGAGGCTAAATCGAACCAAGGAATTTAAAAGCCCAGGTAGAACAAGAACCCTTTCCTATCTAAAACACGCTGTTCATCTGAACCAGAACCTCACGACCAAATTGCAACAAGCACCGAAACATTCGGAGGAAAGACCAGGAACTTCCGGAACCTCTACAGTGTAAGCAGTTTTCATGTACAGAACATCAACAATCCACGGGTACACCGGGGTGATTGTTCCTCTGCACTATACAATGGTAGTAGCTATTCCGCTAGGATTTCCTTCTGTGGCGGACCGTCATCCATCTTGCGCTCTGACGTCATCCTGAAGAAGGCAGGATAACCGTGTTTTGCAAGTGAATTGACGTGACAATAACTTTCTAAAATAAAGCCCAGCTGGCTTCGCTCAACTAAATTTTTTTTTTATTAATACATTAGTACATTAGTGGTTGACAACGATCTTCACCTTGCGAACTAAACTTCTTACTCACCTCTATCTTGGTTTTTCAAAACAAGTAATAACATTTTATAATCAGTCAGTTAGACCGACAGAGTAATTATTCCCAGTATTAAATTCTTTATTAAAATATGTATACGGTCTAAATTATAACAAAATTGACCAGAAAGATAGTAAGTACTTCAGAAGAAACAAGGCGTACACAGACACATGCGGGATCCGTCAAGAGATAAGAATTGAGTGAATCATACGAACCCGAAGGAGCGGAGAAATCGGAATTGTAGTCGGAAAGGTTTTCCTGCCAGTTGGAGTCGTTCTCGGCTCTGGTGTCGACGATTCCACCATCGTTGTAGTTGACCTTATAACGGTGAGTCTACATATTAATCGTGCGGTTCACAGTCCTCACCATCCAGTAAGACAAATACTATCCAACATTTTCAAGTAGCAAAGAAGATCCACGTACTTCCCAATGAAATTTCGTAACATGGTGGTAAAATGAAGAGGCAAAATGTCAGCGTACAGTACACAGCGAATTCATTTGTGTTCTCAGTTGCCTTAGAAAAACACCTTTTTCGTGACATAAACTGTAAAAAAAAAAACGCCTTTTTTGTGACATAAACTGTCAAAAACACACTTTTTTCGTGACATAAACTGTCAAAAAACCACCTTTTTCGTGACATAAACTGTCAAAAAATCAAAACATAAAGTTTGAAATCCTACTATCTGCATCTTTCATATTAATAGAATTTAAGTAAACTTTGTAAACATAGGGATCAAAACTTTGCTCCAGCTTTTGGTAATTTTACTTGAGTATATGTCTTTCGCTTGAAAACTATCAATTCTTGAAAAAATCGATACTTTTTAAAAAATCGTATTGATTTTTTTCTAAAAGATAGATTTGATTCAAATCGATTCATTTTGAAGAATCTGACACCCCAAGTGTGCGCATGCGTCGGAAAAAACTGTTTATTGTTATTTTAAATCTAAACTAGACCTCAATCTGAGAATTTTGACACCAACCGCGACCTTCTAAAGTGAGAAGACCTATTTCTATGATTTTTCAAAGTTTCGAATATTTATGACGTCATGGTGGGAGGTCCCGCCTAGGCGGGAGGGACGCGTGACGTCATAAACATTCGAAACTTTGAAATATCATAGAAAAAGATCTACTCATCAAAAAGAGAACGGCTGGTGTCAAAATTCTCAGGATGAGGTCTATTTTCGATTAAAATTTTTAAAAAAATCCTAATCCTATTTTGTAGACTTCAACTAGAGACTTTTGTTCAGAAAGGAAAAAGGCCTTTTAACTTTTTTTGGGGGTGTGAAATACACACAATATACGTTAATATCTATACTGCTCTCAATGTCACAAAGGGGTCATTAAAATTGATTAAAGGGGTCATTCACAGGGGTGATGATAATCAGGGGGTAATGATGATAATCTGTGGATGATTCACAGGACTCGAGAGAGATCAAATTCAAGGTCAATGACCCCCCCCCCCCCCCCTGCTGCATGTGCTGGCACATGGCAAGAATGGTGGCAACTAACTCCAATTGTCACCCGATCAGTCTGATGCAGTGTGCGAGAGTAGTAGTACGACTATGGACGACAAGGCCGGTCGATCATGTCGTCCATAGTTGCAATCGTACCACATCCAGGACGCCTGAGGGCTGCAAAGCTCAAAGACTGCGAACAAGCTCGCGTGCGACTGTGTTTTTATTTCACAACTGTCAGGTTGGCAGAACTGCACTGTCTGACCCGGCGTCCGAATATGCGGGGTTTCCATTCAATCTTTTGATTCACTAATCACAAGCGAGGCCTGTGCCCCAATGTGTTCACGGCCTAAAAAAGGCATGAAATTATTGTAGGTAGAACAAAACAGTCGAAAACCGAATAATTAGAAAGGTAACACCGTATGATACAATTAGATGTGACAACGATGGGGAGTACATACATGGATCAATCATTGCTACTTGGATTAGAAAAACTGGGAGGTGACGGACGTCCAGATGGAGTATGACATCTATCGAATTATAGCATACCTGTTTTCTGACTCTCTTGCCCTTTCCGAGCGTCCTGGACAAATCTTCCTGTTGCTGCTCGTAGTGGTGCCGGAGGAGTTTCACCCAGTAAGCAGGGTCTGTGTTTTCAGCTTCCTGCTTGATGACTTCTGTGCTTTCCTCTTCATCCTACAAACACAATCATCGGTTACTAGTTTAACGAAATAGGAGAACGAAGGTATTTTGGAGTAGTTCCAACCACCTCCTATGAGGCAGTTCAAATAACCAGGCAAATCAAATACATATTTACTGAGGAACATTTGATAATATGACAAAGAACAGATTTCTCCTACTCCCATAGGATTTTTTGATCTATTACATTCATTTAGAGAACTCAGAATTTAATATAATACCAAAAGACTATCCTAGTATTATAAACGCTGCAAGTTATTACACATATGTTTATTTTTTTCAATATAGATTACTCGCCTGCAAAAAATTTTTGCTTCAAAATCAAGTTTATATTGAAGAAATGAACGCTTCTCACTCAATTCGAAGAAATAAAGAGTTGTGAGTTCCTTCATTAGGAGATTTGATTACTGGTTGCTAAGGACGCAAAACTGAGTATAACTCGAAGAACGAAACCTCGAAGAGTGAAACCCGACAATACTTTCTGGGGGCTAGACTCTCTTTCTTTGTTTGTGTTTTGTGTGAGCGTTTGTGTTTTCTTTAACCCCTACTCAACGAAGAGAGAAAAGTCCCTATCCTAACATGCAGTACTGTCGCATTGGCGGCTCATGGAACCAGACTGGCATGCGTAGTACTGGGAGGTGCAGGCTAGCCCGTCAGCCCCGGCGTTTCATAGAAACCTACCGGCGGGATGCGGGAAATTTACCTAGTGAGCCTAATACTTCGAGGAGATCCCTTGATGAAGGAGAAGTTGATGAGAGCGAAATGAACAAGACGAAAGACTGGACTAGAAGGCATACTGGAGCATATCCCTGAGTGAGCTTATATACTCGTGAGATTATTTGAGGGAGAGAGAGGTGGAAGAGTGACGACATGTAGCGTGTTCTCCCCGTACCTCGTCCCTCCCTTGCGGGTGGTGTCTCACTCAGGGATCCTCTCGTACTTCTTTATTTAAGAACTAATTAGTAATGGGGAATTTGCCTCACATTTTTTTTTTTTCGAAAGCGGGTTTATTTTTATGGAATAAAACCATAGTGAGCTGCTCGAAAACGCATCCAAAAAATTTAGAGAATTTAAGGAAGATGGAAATTTTAAATGTGGTGGCAATGTGTAAGAGGCAGCCATGTTTGAAACGTGACGGATATTCTACCAATCTGACTTCAAAGGAGGTTCTGCGGCGCTTACCACAGAAGCGGAACATACACAAACTTTTAGCTTCAGAGTAGTGCGCACAAGAGTGCGCCGCGAACTGGCAGGAAGAACCCAGACACAAAAGTGACCAAAAGAAACAATATTACTCACTTTTTTACAATACGAATCTACATACTAGTTTATCAAGCATTATTAGTCTTCATCTTCTCTTATTTAGTTTCAAGATTTGAATCACATTATTCGAGTAGCCATTCCACTGGATCGTTTTGTGTGGCGGTGCTAAAACTCTGTCTGTTGTCGGAGTTGTTTTCTCGTCGTTTTTTTTTTCGTATGACGTCAACAATATTCCTCGATTTTCGCGGTGTTTTGTAACAGAGGTTCACTTGTTTAGTCATTTTCTCCTATGGTAATTTTTTCCCCTTGGTTATTCCTAGTGTTAAACGTTATTCTAGGGCCCTATTATAGGATTTGACTTGAAATTCCAGAATCTAAAATTGAGGCAAATTCCCCATTGTGAATGTTGGTCATAACAGGTCAGCTAAAATTCGAACTCTTTCTATTCACAATCGTGTTTCAGATATATCATAAGTCCTACTCTTAAGCTCTTATGGGGAGTGAACGGTTTGTCCTACTCTGGGTGTCCCATTCGAATCGAAAAATGCAATACTATTTTTTAATACTTGATATTAAAAGTTTTTGAGCTAGGACGTTTTGAATTTGAATTGAATAAAAATTGGTCAATGGTAACTAAGGAAAGTGCTGCGTAAGGACGGATGGCAATTTTTTTACTCGATTTTCAGATTCTATGTACTTACCTTGAAACGTATTTTATTCGATTTTCAGATTCTATGTACTTAACCTTGAAACGTAAGCCAACTAATTTTAAGGGGGAGGGGAGGAGGGGCTAAATTTTCATCTTGATCGATTCCAAAGGTTCATTATTGAAAATAATAATTTAAAAAAGTCATACTTTTAAGCATGTTTTTAGCAATATTGTACGCTGAATGTACCTAATGGACAAAAATGAAATTCTGATTCCAAACTCCAATGCAGAAGATATACTAGATATTAAAAAAGCTCACCTCATCCTCTTCTTTTGTGACGTAAGAGGCGACCTTGAAAGACGACAAGTATTCGTTGGACCAGTTCTCCTTCTGTTCGATACCCATTTTGGTTCTATCGAGGAGTTCTTCGACAGCTTTGTCATCGTAGTGAATAGCTTCATCCTCTTTTCCCTGAGAATCAACAGACGAAATTGAATTTGTTATCAATAATCACTGGTTGAGTAAAAGTTGAATCGACCGGTAACAAAAAAGATCTCGAATTATCCTCGTTTGGCTTCGAAAGATGTTCATTTCCAAATTTCGAGACTCGATAGAGGAAAATATAAATATTGCGCGGAATTTCCATCAGGAAACCCCATCAAGGTGAAGGAAAGACAAAAAACTCAGGGCAACCAACTGACCATTTCTGAGAAGTCATGAACTTCAAAATAATTCGTAATTACACTACACCCCAATAAATCGAATGTTTTTACCTCTTCTTCCTTGAACAGCTCTTCTGTACCGAAACGGAGAATGTCATCCAATTCCTGCTTAGTAAAATTAGCTTGTTTGCTTCCCATACCCGGTCGTACGACCAAGTGAGTCAGCATCATTTTCCTCTTGGCCACTTGCGTTACTCGCTCTTCAACTGAATTACGAGTAACAAAACGGTAAATCATGACCTAAGTGATGAAGAAAACAATGGTTAAATTCGCCAGCTCATTACAATACTCCGGAAAGAAACATCATAGAAGATAATTCAAAATTCAGTCGGGAAATCAATATTTTGATGTCAGTTCATAAGCGTTAATCGGTTGTTTCATCGTAAAGTATAAATTCTGCTGATATTTCGACATTGAATGCGTTATCAACACTGTAAATTACAAATATGTACATGTAGCCATTTGCTCACAAGTACATGTAGTTTAAATTTGTTTCCTGACTACGAGCTTACCTTGTTTGCTTGACCGATTCTGTGGGCTCGAGAGAAAGCTTGAATGTCATTGTGAGGATTCCAATCAGAATCGTAAATAATGACAGTGTCGGCAGTAGCCAAGTTGATACCGAGACCGCCAGCCCTGAAAATGAGAATGAAAGATGAATTTATGATCTAAACTGACTTTCAACTTACACAACATACTGTGGCCATGACATCACTCCAACACCAAGTATGCAGATAGAATGGATCAGGGACACAACGTAATCAGTCGTAGAAGAGGCGATTGGACAAAACCTCACCCTTGTTTCAACAGCAATCCCATCGTACCGAGAGATTGGCGAGACTTCATATTTCTTTCCAGTTGGCCCTGGGAACACTTCGGCCCCTCATGGGGAGAATTGGTACACCCCATTGTACCAATAGCAACAGCATTCATGAAATAACCGATATGAACCATATTTTAGACAGATTCACAAAATCAGCCTTTAGAGCAATCATAGAGCAATGCTTTATGATGTTGATGCTCTCTGCGGCACCATCACATGTTTGTATGATTGAGCAGAATAGGTAGGTGCTGACGCCTACCTACAGGAATTATTAGTTCGTCTCATTCACAGATACCTGTTAACAAACTTATTTGTGCAATTTATAATTTATTGGGTTGATAGAAGTGTGCACTCGAAAAAAACTTCTGGAAAGCTCTTCCATTCTTCTTCTCATTTGAACCGCAAGCTTCATTCTTGAGATCTTTTTCCTTGGACATCATCCTCATCAACTAATCCAGTGTATGATGAAGGTTGTAGCTTTCGCGAGAGTCGATGATGATTGTCATTTATTGCGCAAGTCGATGCAGTAGAATGGCTTGTTAGTGATTTGTTCTTCATCATCGACATTGACAATAACTACCTATGTCTGGCATGGCGGCAATGACAGGGAAATTGGAAGAAGACTATCAACTCGACTACAGTAGATTATAGTATAGACTATAGTAGATTTGCTCGACTTGTGACTACACGAATCATAGAGGCAAGCGTATGGTGGCCAAACCCAACCCCAGCGCCACAGAAGAGCTGCTGCGGCTAAGCCGCAAGGAAGTCAGGATAGTGGTTGGCCTGGTAACGGGCTTTACTCCACTCCGATTCCATCTCAACCGCATTGGGGTAAATCAGAATACAACCCTCTACAGGCTGTGTGGAGAGGCCGAAGAAAAAGCCTCCCACATAATATTCGATTGCGAAATGCTATCAAATCGCAGATTTCACCTCCTCGGGTCACCTACACCCAAGGAGGCTTTTCCTAGCACAAACCTAGCCAAACCGCTACTGGCCCTTATCAAAGGGCTAGAAATCTTTGACTAGGAACAGAATCCGCGGAATAGCACAATAAGCCATCAGGCTTCCATCACCCTGATCCGCGGATTCACCTACAATCTACAATCAACTCGCAATAGTAGATCTGCTCGACTTGTGACTA
This sequence comes from Apolygus lucorum, assembly GCA_009739505.2. Classification (NCBI taxonomy): domain Eukaryota; kingdom Metazoa; phylum Arthropoda; class Insecta; order Hemiptera; family Miridae; genus Apolygus; species Apolygus lucorum. The sequence continues at coordinate 41,400,544 of CM019180.2, forward strand.
CTCGAATCATAGAGGCCATGAGCATATTTAACCGATTGGATGAGAAGGTACAACGCACCCGAAAATGCAGGAAGTAAAGGAAAGTATCAATGACACTAAAACTGTGTATGAAGGAGGGTCAGATCAGTCAGGATGGATGAGGAGGAGGAAACGACGAGGAATGGGAGATTAAATGAGAACAGCGGGATGGAGGAACAACTGGACGCAAGGAAGTGAAGTACAGTAGCAATGAAGAGACCAAGGAAGTTTACGACTATTACCAACATCCCATGTTACCAAAAAACTGAACGTTACAGTAACATACTAAGAGAACTAAGAAGAAGCAGCAGCAATTAAGCTTATAAATTGAAAGCCTATAATTAATTTACCTCGTGGAGAGCAGGAAAACGAACTGCGGTGCACCTGGAGCATTGAACCTGTCAATAGCCTCTTGCCTGAGGCTTCCGGTAATGCTGCCGTCGATTCTTTCATACTTGTAACCCTCTCCGTCCAGGTAATCCTCGAGGATGTCCAACATTTTCGTCATCTGCGAGAATATGAGCACTCTGTGCCCTTCGTCTTTGAGTTTCTTAAGCATTCTGGACAAGAGAACAAGCTTACCGGAAGCTTTGATCAATCCTGAAATGGGAACGGAATGGTCATGATTTTGCAACTCAACACGGCGAGATAAACAGGCAATGGCAGCGAGATGGAGGAAATAATCTTGAACTACTGAAGAATTCGTGAGACAATGGGTAGCAGAGACCATAACTTGGTAGCAACCGCAATTGCAAGGTACGTCCCCTGGAATGCATACATTACTTAACAATATATTTTCTCTTTGATCCTCCAAATAATGACCGAACAACTTTTGAAATGTTGCTCTAATAACAATGAGCATCCATGTGTACCGGTAAATCTGAAGTACCGAACATGATTATACCCTAAAGGTACGATTTCCCTGACGCGTCTGCGGCGGGCGGCTGGCGATTTTGTCATGTACCTACTCAGCGTGGAACAGCGTTTTCTCGAAGAGGCGCGGCGCACCCAGTTTTTTTCCCCAGTTTCGATCAAGTCCCGCGAGATTATCGTTGTGGCCCATTCACTGGCCGAGGAGGACCTATTGTTGATGGAAAGGAAGCCTCACTCACCCGTGTTTTGGCAAGAACAGAAGAGGGATTTTACAATATTCTCATCGACTGAGAAATTATGAACAACTTTTCAGATCGTTCTTTCTGTTTATTTTAATTTTATTTATTTATGTGAATACGAGACGAACTCAATTACAAATGAAAAAACAAAACAATGTACAGTCAAATGGTTACAGAAATATGAAACTAGGGCTAGATAGGGTCGGGTAGAGGGTCGGAGCAGAGATGGCGGAAAAGAGCACTCTTAATAGATGAGAGAGGCGAGGACATAATATCGATGAAGGGAGGGGACGTGGAGAAGAAGTTCACTTGGCGAGGAATGCGACACATTGGGCGATTGTAGAGGTAATTCGTAGAGGAGAAAGGGACGGCAAAAGGTATGGCAGAGCATGACGTGGGCCGAGGCACAAGGAAGCCGACACGAGCTAGGAGATCTGGAGCATCAATTCTCCCCGATAGCAAACAATGGAGGAAAGAGACATCAGAACATAAGCGACGATTATGGGAAAACAGTAAGTTGAAACGTCGTGCGAGCTCGTGGTAGTCTATGTTCTCGCGGGGAATGGAGAGCTTATAGGCGAGGAACTGAAGGAAGTCCCTGAAGACACGCTCAATTTGTAGGGTGTGGCAGTTGTAGTAAGGGCTCCAGATCACCGACGCATACTCCAAGGTGGGCTGCACGAGAGTTTTGTAAAGAGTGACTAGGGCTGATGCTTGGGTGAATTCTCTGGAATTCCTCTTCACAAAGCCCAGCGCACGCATACCGCGGGAGGCCACCTGCGCAATGTGATTGGAGAAGGAGAGCTGGTAGTCCAGGTGTACGCCGAGGTCCACAATGTCGTCCTTACGAGAAAGAAGAGCTCCGTTGATTAAGTAAGGGTGCTTGACTGGGGAGTGAGAGCGATGGAATGACGTGACGGCGCATTTGGAAGGGTTCAGAGCCAGTTCATTTTGATCACACCATAGAGAGAGGCCGTCAAAGTTCCGCTGGAGGAGAAGGCAATCCGAGGGGTCACCAATGGCAATAAAGAGCTTCAAGTCGTCTGCATAGATCAAGAACTTAGTGCAGTGAAGGGAGGAGATGACTCCGTTGATCACCAGGTTGAAGAGAAGGGGGGCAAGGTGGGAGCCTTGTGGAACACCAGAAGTGGCGATGAATGAGTGGGAAACAACACCTTTCTGTTGAACCTCAAATAGTTTGACCTCATCGTTTATTTGGTTAGAGAAGACTTAATGAAATATGGTAGAGCAGGAGTTTCAGAACTCTACCCGGTTGAGAAAGGAGGAGAGAAAGACAATACAATTTAGGGGTAGAGAAGCCACCCGAACTAAATAAAATTGCGTCGTAATTCATGCGGATGAAAAAAGAGCGATTTTATATAAAAAAACGTCTAATTTTCGGCCGCCGTTTCAATAAATTCCAATTAAATCTGAATCACACTGGGGGTCTACCTTCATCTCAATTTTGGCACAATCCGGGGGTTGAACATGTTTGCGCGCTCACTGGACTGGTTGTGCGCTACAACCAACAAAAAATCGGTTGAGGGGTCTAAAATTCATGAAATTTTTAGTAGAATCCAAATCTGCAATAAAAAAATAGGGGTTCCCATTTGAAATAACTAAGTTGGTGTCGCGGAGCGCAGCGTGGTCATATTGAGATCCTTGCAAGGACCCATGAAGATTGAAAACATTTTTTTTTCTACCTCCAGAAATAACGATTTTAAGGGGGGGGGGGGCAGTCGTGAAACACCCTGTATACATTTCTGCATAAACAAATAAAAATGTCTCTCTTTTCAAAAGGTTATATATCTATGAGAAGAGAAAACGTTGGTTTGTTACTACTGATCTCCTTGTTAGTTATTCAGACTCACAAATTCATTGCAATACACGCCAGGCTCAATTCTAGAACTCACAGTTAAATTTAAAAACATTGCGGGTTTGCATACCCTAGCCGCGAAGGCCGCGCGGCTGGACTGCTCACTAGACCAGTCGGGTCGCAGCCGTGGCTGTCATGTAGCCGCCGAGAAGAGCCGCTTGCCTCGTCAGAGAAATCTGTTTCATCTAAAACCACTGAAGCAGTGGGGAGCGTCTGGTCGCGAGCAGCAGCCGCCCGCCGCACACGCGCCAGGGAAATCGCACCTCAACGGGTGCAGCTAAGAAATTACCGGAAATAACTCTACTTTTTGCAGATTGAAAGAATGCGGATGGTTTGGTGAGGTGTCCATGAGTATTACAATCCCAAAAACATAGTCCTTCTTCTACCTGCCATTCAAGCTGGGAAAAATGAGACCGAGGGTTGTTGACTACCAACCAATGATGAAGTGAGGATTGAGCGACTCGAGTAGCTCGATGCCTGGACTACGATTACTGAGGCTCTTCCCTTTCCCCAGCCCGACTCAACAGGCTACTTAAGATTTTGGAACAGGTAGTCGTCTATGTTAGCAGGTATACCCTTCGGGAAATTGACCAGCCGCATTCTTTCTATCTGCGAACAGTACTATTTCATCACGTGAGGGGGGATCTCATGGATACCTTGCACGTCGTATGCGCCATTAGGTCCCAAGGCGGCTTCCTGAGCAGCTGCCGGGAACAAGTAAGGATGATTACAACATTTCTTCAGATCCATCATGATGTTCAGGAGAGACACTTGCTGGCCACCGCCTTTGGGGTTCAGCGCCTCGAAATTCCTAGTCAGAATGTATTTGTAGTATTTCTTCTGCATGGGGGACAATTCAACTCGAACGATGAATTCCGATTTCGATGGCATGTTCTGGAACAAAAAACAAAGATTTTATTTGGAGAAAACTATCTCTAGATTTGGATCATAAAGGAAAATTCATGTTTGACTATCACAATACCGACAAATTGAAAGGACGCAAACTATACCTTGAGCACATCAGCTTTCAGACGACGCAGCATGTGCGGTCCGAGGAGCTCATGGAGCCTCTTCACCTGCTCTTCTTTGGAAATATCGGCGAACTCCGCTTGGAAATTCGTCAGCTCGTTGAATTTATCGGGCGTCAAGAAATTAAGGAGATGGAACAGCTCTTCGAGGTTATTTTGAAGCGGCGTTCCCGTCAGAAGGAGTTTGTAAATGATGTTGTATGCAGCGAGGATTCGGAAAAACTGGAAATTTGAAAATAAAAACAATGAGAACTATAAATATACAACACGACTAAACTATCAATACATTTTCAGATGCAAAACTGCACGAGATAAGATATGTTGAATTTCACATACATACAAAATAAACCAAGACATGTCCCAGGAACCACTAGAGCCCTGTGTTCTATACTGTAGCCTTCCAACCATCGCTTCCCATAAAATAAAAGTAAACATTGTCGCAAACGACAACACTTTTGACAGCAGACAGCCTGCAGACACATAGAACTGTAGATGCTCTCCTCAATTCATTATTTATTGCCTGCTTTGGTCGAAACCTTGAGGATTATGGGACTGAAATCCATGTAATAATCTTGGCCTCGGCACTCATTAATTGCTGGACACTATTACTTTCATTACAGATAACGAAGATATTGGATGGACTGGCCCAGAATTATCGGTACGAGGAACTGATCGAGATTGATACAGCTATTAATCTTTCCGAAAAATTGGAGTCGAATAGGACAATATCTTCCGACTCCTTTTCTTTCAAGTTAGGGTCGCGTATAGATTCATTTTCATCATTTTCGGGATAAAACCATCTTCCGACTCCTTTTCTTTCAAGTTAGGGTCGCGTATAGATTCATTTTTATCATTTTCGGGATAAAACCATCTTCTGACTCCTTTTCTTTCAAGTTAGGGTCGCTTATAGATTCATTTTCATCATTTTCGGGATAAAACCATCTTCTGACTCCTTTTCTTTCAAGTTAGGGTCGCTTATAGATTCATTTCCATCATTTTCGGGATAAAACCATCTTCTGACTCCTTTTCTTTCAAGTTAGGGTCGCTTATAGATTCATTTCCATCATTTTCGGGATAAAACCATCTTCTGACTCCTTTTCTTTCAAGTTAGGGTCGCTTATAGATTCATTTTCATCATTTTCGGGATAAAACCATCTTCTGACTCCTTTTCTTTCAAGTTAGGGTCGCGTATAGATTCATTTTCATCATTTTCGGGACAAAACCTGTTTTGTTTTTCGGATGTGGATCGGAATGAATATTAAACTCGATCTGGATCTTCGCTCCATCTAGGTAGATACGAACCTATATTATTTACGCTGGAACGAAATCAGTTTCATTGTGGGAACTAATGACCAGGGAATGAAATTATACCACGAAAGACTACTCCGGCTAAAGGTAAAGTTTATATCTTATTAGAAATATTCATGTCTTAGCACGTTCACTGCGTCTGGCCCAGCATATGGGCCGGAGCGTCTCGAAAAACCTTGCTTCAGACTTTAATTTTTTTTCGAGCTCAATACGCTTCTAAATGGGGGTTTCGCAGGTTTCAACTAATCAGTATGACCCTGCCATCTGCTGAATACCAGGGGTGACAATGAGGAATTTCACCACGTCGGAATTTCCTATTTTTGACCCCAAAATCGGATTCAGCGCCTCGAAAAACCCCCTATGGGGAAACTTTCAGCCCGTACTTCCTAATTTACGAATAAACAAAACAGTGTAGAAAATATGAACGTTTTTAGAAAACCGGGAGGATGACGTCAACTTGGAATAGTTCATTTACAGCCGCTTGAAGCGCTGAGATCGAGAAATCTATAGTCCCCAGATGCAACATTTCACAAAACCAGTAAAGTTCAAAATCGAAAAACTGAAGAAAAAGATAGAAAAATCAAGATGGGGAAAATTAGGTTTCCCCTGTTTTTGTTTGATAACTTCCCTCTTAGATAACACAATTTTCTCGTACTACCAACGGGCAACACTGGTAGGAGACGGCGATCCAAACAGCCAATCAGCGAGCGTTCCCGCTTCACGTTGAAGAGGTCCGTTTTCCCGGTTATTTTTTGAAATCATAAATTTTGATTGTCTCCCGAAAATAACGGGAGACTTATTTTCCGAAATCAACCCGATTTTCATCTATCCCACACCATTAGTTATTCAGGAAAAATGCAAACAGAATTCGGTGAAATTCCTCATTTACTTAGATGATTCTAAATGGTGTAATTGACGCTAGAAGCCGTCTTTCAACGTTTACCATCCGACAGGTCGAGTTACTTTGTTTTTCGATCTTGGACATCGTTTTCTCAGCACTGTTAGGACAGTATTTCGTTGATCATTTATAACCTTTCGAGTTCTACAACTATGGGACCAAAAAATGGACTCAAAGCAAGTCCAAGGAGCCGAATCTGTTCTCAACAGAAAAATCACAGGTCCCATTCGATTCCATAAATTGATTACTAAACCAAATTAATGAAAAAAAAATCACTTTTTTTACTATTTAAAAATAATTAAAAACCTTTTAATACATCAAAATTTAGCTAGAGCGTTTTCAAAATTTTAACCCTTATAAGTAACTGACATTAAGCAAAACCTTCAGGGCACAACTAGACCCCACATGGAGCCCATACACCAAATTTCATCAAAATCGGCCATTCCTGCTGCTTCAGAAAATGGCACAGGTTGAAAGATTTTCAATTTTGTAAAAAACGCTGCAAATTATTACACAATGGTTTATTATTTTCTATAGATCACTCGTCTGCAAACCCACCAGCCATCCAACATGAAGAAAAACATCGATCGCATTTCGGTCAGCTAAAATGTGAACGGAGATTAGGCCTCTTTAGCGATTCACACTCGTGTTTCTGATTTATCGTACGTAAAACCCTTAAATTCTCGTAGGGAGCGAACGGTTTGTCCTACAGAGCTCCGCGTGGTCTTAAAAAATTCTAAAAATTCTATAGAATCCTAAATTGAAGGAAAAACAATACCTTCATATAAAATTTTTTTGAGTTACGGCGTTTTCAAAATTTCAAAATTCATTTTTGAACCCTTAGAAGAAGTGACCTACATCAACCAAAATCTTCGGGGCACAACTAGACCCCAAATGGAGCCTACATACCAAATTTCATCAAAATCGGTCAATGCTAAGTGGCAAAAGTGCCGCGTACGGCACACGGCCGACGGACGGCCAAATTTTTATTCGATTTTTGGATTCTACGTACCTTGAAACGTAAACCATCAAATTTTGAGGGGGTGTTAAAAAAAAAATTTTCTTGGTCGATTCCAAGGGTTCATTATTGAAAATAATAAACCAAAAAAATTCGGTAAGCAGACTTTTTTTTAAATTTGACTACGTGAGTATCACGGAAGTGCCTTTATCCCATTGTTTACTTATACTTTACCTTGTTTTTACAACGAAAAATGTCATGAAAGTACTCGAAGGTACCAAGAGAGGAAATGAATCAGTCGTTGCGGGATTGCATAACCTCGGCTACTCCCACATGTGTTTTGGCCATGGCAATTTGGGCCTTTTCATAAATGGCACGAAAAACACCTTTTTCGCAAAATACTGTTTTTTTTTGTTGTTTAAAATTGATAACAAAACGACACAAGAATGTAATCGAAGTCAAAAAATGTTTGACGCATGGCGCGAAGTCCGAGATTTCGGCGACGCAGTGAAGGTGTTAATAAGAACAAACTCCACAAATCTTACTTTTTGAACTTCTATTTTGGAAGTAGGTTACTCGCTACCTTCGAAAAGGGAATTTAAAAAGTAAGATTCCAAGATTGTAAATCTGAAATAATAAAAAAATTAAAACTACGATGAAGTAACGCAATAAAAGAGAAAATCTCAACATTTCATTACTGTGCCTACCCTGACCCTGTCCTACCTAAAATGTTATTCAGGTTATTATTAATGAGATTTCACGAACGCTAAGAAGTGGTGATGGAAACTCAAGAAATTTCTCACGAAAGAAAAACTTTCTTTCGAAGAAGAAAAACTTTCTTTCGTTAAGAAAAGTTAACGGAATTTCTTTTCTCAAGAAAGTTCCTGTTATTTTCTGAACTCAAAATAATGTTCTGAATTCCTTAGGCACCAATTTTTCTCTTTCTTTTCAACTCTCCTCCCACGTCATTCCTACCGTGCTTCATGTATACCAAGATTCAGATATAAATTCAGGGGACATAAGCCGGTTTCCGAACTTGGGTAGACACTAGCAGGAACGACACAGAATCGAAAAAACGGATCCACCTTGGACCGCTCCAGCACGATTTCAGTGGAAAGGCGCGTCCCAATGGTTGATTTCTCTACTATACTATCCCCCACCTTAGTTGTTGGAGAATGCAGTCCTCGAAATCGAGCTCTCGTCTCCAGCTACTACTAAGACAACCATAGATTTCGGATTTGACCTTACCTTGCTCTGATTGCTCTTGAGACGATGAGCTTCGTCGACTACCAGGACCTGCCACTCGATAGAGCTGAGGGTGGCGTTGTCGATGGAAATCAGCTCGTACGACGTGAGCAAAACGTTGAACTTGATGGCGCCGCCACGCAGCTTTCCAGCCTTTGAACCTCCGCGGATGGCTCCTTCGTCAAATGAGAACTCGTTTTCCCGGGCGACAGCTCGGGAATCCTTGTCGCCAACGTATGTCACTACGTAGAAATCTGGGGCCCACAGTTCGAACTCTCGCTCCCAATTAATAATAGTCGATAATGGGACGCTAATCTAAAAAGGAGAAAAATAAATACATGATTCATAGCAGTACATAATCAATGTTGGCAAATGAGGTTATGCGATCAGTGGAAGATTCTGCTCTAGATTCTCAGTACATGTTGTCCCATATAGGGCCTGCTTATTCCATCACTCGGAACATGCCAGCCTTCGGGAATGAACAGAAAATTCTGATTTCCGCATCTGTTTTCGATCATTTGCCACTGAGACCTTCGCACTTGGTTTGGTGATTAGTGTAATCATGGTAATTTGTGTAAGTATAGTGGTCATTTCCATCTCACTGAAGTGAATAATGAATGAAGAAAACGAGATAAGAATTTGGAGTCTTTGCCCTCAGAATTGAATTTAGCGCCCTTGAATCCCTGATTTTCGGTTCCAAAAGCCGAATTGAAAGCGAGAAAAAGAGCGTAAAAACGAATTGACGTATCAGCAGAAAAATCTCCACGTTAGTCATGTCCCTAGATTATATAGCTGAGGCCTAATCTCGTTTTTACGCACTTATTCTTAGCTTTTACCCACTTCTGGTAATTTCCGAATTATTATTACGACTTTTAGGAACGGTTTCTCCCTCTGACTATAATAAATTATCAAAAATTTCCCATTGGGAATACAATTTCAAGCCAATTAAAAGTTGGTAATTTTTTTTATAATGATTTTTATGTTATTTTTTTTCTCAAACTAAATTTATTTTTATCAATTTCGTGGCGCGTTTTTTATGCAGTCTGAAGTACCCTTTGGTAGAATGAGACAGAATTTCGATAGCTGCTTCTTTGTTTTTGCTTCACTCTTCTATCTGGAGTAGGTACTGCTGCACCGTCCTCCAGACCCAGGGATCGGATAATCTTCCTCAGTCGAAGGGACATGGCTCTGATTATCGACCTTCGATCCGGACCTTCACCCACCCTAACATGTAGGAGTAGGGCCTGCTCCATTTTTCGGCTAGAGTGGGGGTTAGCCTCCTCAAGAACACCTCATACTCCCGATGAAGGGCGCCATCACAGGAACAGATGAGAGGTGTAAATGATCCTCGAAGCCGTTTAGCTGCTCTGTCATACCTACTTAGCGTGTTTTTGTCCAGCGGCCTTCTGTGCTGTCGAGTCCCACGTTTGGGAAAGGTACGAGGCGGTGTCAGCATAACATTGCGTGTGTCGAAAAACGCCAGCTTCGCACTTTCCCGAACTCCTTGGACTTTGATATCGGCCACTAACATCTAGCTTCTCTCGCTGGACTCTTGCAGCACTGGTTCCAGTGTTGCACCTCCCCATTCAAGACCCGCCAGTTTCGCGCACTCGTCCCTAACGTTTGTACATTCACTTTCATATTCAGTTGAATATAGAACAGAACCCTCTACAATACATAGCAAAATGTAGTAAAGTAAAATAGAGTTTATTAGAAGTCATAGGCACTTACAAGGAATGGGCCTTTACAATGACCTTCTTTGTAAAGCGAGTAGAGGAATGTAATAGTTTGGATGGTTTTGCCGAGACCCATCTCGTCGGCCAGGATTGTATCTGTTCCTTGGCCCCAGGAATATCTAAACGGATCACACACAATAATTATTAGAAACATTTAATAAAGGATATCAACGTTAAAGAAGATCAACTTTTACCAACATGAGTCGTTCGTTAGCTATATTAAAATTACTAGACAAAAGTGTGAAGTTACCTCAACCAATTAAGACCTTCCAATTGGTAGGGGTGAAGGCAAAGACCGAGATTTTCGATGTAGTCAGGTTGCCTCTCGAGCTTCTTTTTCAAATCACTCAATGGTTTGTCGGGTGGAGGAACAAAAAGCCTGATGGAAACAATAATAGTTTATCATCATTATAATAGTCGTGATGAAATTAATTGTAACATATATCATAATACGATTATTTTGAAAGAAAAAACTAGGTACGGACGGTAGATTTACTATTCTAAAGTCAAATCATTGAATACTGATTCATTTTACAACATTTTTTTCCACCAAAAAACTACTTTCGGTAAACCTACGATTGTACAGTCAGATCATTTAATAATGTATATTTTACTGCATTCGTTTCACACAAGGCGGTATCTGTTGAGGAGACGCCAATTCCCGCTAGGGGCAGTGGTGGTAAAGAAATTTCTCGTTTGTCCAACACAATGCTCTGATGAATGACTTATCACAGCAAGTAATATTACAGTGTGATTGATAACTTTCAAAATTTAATACGTTTTTGATTCTGAATGACATGTCTTCTGTCTGATCTGAGATGTCGAAAATATCCTTTTTTTGTTACAAAAATGACCTAAAAAACTCCCGAAAAGTACACGAAGAAATGTCTCCCTTAGAGGGAAAAACAATAGATCATGGATATGTCCATTGTTGTAGGTGTAATTTGAAAATTAAAATGATGAACACAACCTATTACTAAATATACCTCCCTATTACTTTTTCAATGTATAAACATCTTTTTTCTAAAAAAAAAACTCTCCTATCGCGAGTAATATATTGCAGTATTCTAGAGAACCTTGCTTCATAGCTACCAATATGTAGCTATGATTTTGTTTACTGGTTGGACCCCCAGCCAAAAGACATGTTTATGTCAAAACCAGAGCCGTTCCGCCCACCAACAGAAGAAAATTTAAAATGTTGGCACAGGTAAAAAGTTGATGAAATCTCTCCAAGGTAATTTTAATCAGGAGCATCTAGGGAGAGAAATTGGTGGAACGGCCTGAGCGCTGCATAACGACGATTAGATGAACCTTCCGGAGCTCATGACATACGTTATCTCTCCTATCAGTCGCCCGATGTGATGTTGGTGATTCCTAAAGCTGGGTTCCATCTTCCGAAATGATGGGGTGGGAGTGAGCATCGCGAATGTCAACTAACTAATTTGAAAATTAGATATTTTGCGGATTACAGACAGAGCTACATTGATAAATTTCGTAACAAATTTCCACATTTTGTAACAAATTTGTTTACAACTCTTTAGACTCAATCTCACCCAAACAAAGGCAAAACTACTAGAATTCTCGGTAAAATGTGTCAACCGAGTTGTCATCACATCAGCGGACTGATAAGAGATAACGTAGGTTTTTAGCTCCGGAAGGTTCATCTAATCGTCGCCAGGCAGCGCTCAGCCTGTTCCACCACTCTCTCCCTAGATGCTCCTACTTTAATCAGACATTGGAGAAACTACTTTTACCACCAGCGCCCCTGGTGGGAGTTGGCGCCTCCTTGACAAATACCGCCTAGTTTTTTATCACTAGACAGTATGTTCATTTCGCGACAAACGTTTACATGACATTTGTTGAAATGAACGTGGTAACGCTTTCTTGGGTTGTGACGTGACGATCGGTCGCGAAGGAGCGATATTTTTCGCGTGGCGGTCGGAAAAATAATGGAAACCTCCTATTAATCGTTATTAAATGATAGAAACGAACTTGCAACAATTTTCAAAGGAATATTTTCCCACCAATTATCTGTTTAACGTACAGTACATTTTGAAGGAGTCTTACACCCTCAGTTCAACGCCAGTTTTCGAAATAATTTCACAATGGGGTTTTATAAACTAAATAGATAGATCCTATTCATCATTAAGAAGTTATGTCGCACTTACTCGCCAGGTTTTGTTGAGTCATCGTCTTCTCCCCTAGATTTAGATTTCTTGCCTTTGCCTTTCTTACTCTTCTTGCTTCCTTCATTCATATGATATGCTCTCATTTCCTGTAAGCAACACAGACAACGTTAAGTATAGAAACATTGTGCGGAGCTATTTTGAATATGGCTGCTTGGTTGGAAATATTCTCAATGTATAGGAAATGTCTCAAATTGACGCACCACTAAACAATCAAATTTCCAACATTCGTGGTTGTTCATTGCAGTTTTATTCATTAACATTTACTAAGTTATACGTTTATACTGCGAGGTTTTGTCGCGACTGCAAAAAAAAGTCGGTGTCTTGCATTTATACTGCGGCGTTTGTCGCGACGTTTTCGACCCCCATTCTCAGTGTTGCACTCCACAGAACACTTCTGTTCTGTCTGAGCTCAGTCGTTGGTCGTCTCCCATCATGAACAGGAGTTTGCTAGTTGGAATACTGGAAGCAGAGGGCGGAGAAGGTGGTCCGTTCACCCCTTCAACGTCAGCGCTCACCAAGAAACGTTTCTAATCTTTTTTAAAACGTCTGCCTAGAAGGAGGGGCACGTAGCTTCCTCGTACACATAACCAGATTATATAGATGATCCGATGCATAGTTGCTAATCTCCAAACAACAATCACTAAGTACCTTGCACTACCCTCATAGGGGACTGTTATGACGGCGTGTGAAGGCGAATGGCTTCACGTCGGCTTGTCGGTTTTTATTGGTCCCCACTCAACGAAGACAAAGGACGGGACAGCACTTTCTGCCCGGCGCGTTTTACCGCCGACCGCCTGCAGGAGTGCTTAAGGACTTCAGCTCAGCTACGTACCTCGGCGCCATTACTCGCCGACCGGAGGGAGGCACCACATTTACCTAGGCCTAGTTGGGGGCAGACAACTACTAGGTGAAATTGGAGCAGAGGCCAGCGCAATGAGCTTATCGCCTACTGAGACCTCCGAGGAACTGTGGGCTGCAGAGAGAAAGCGAGGTAGAGCAAGAAATAATCAAGTCGAGTTTTCGAAGACGAATGCATGAAGGGGAAGCCATGAGTCCTCCTTTTATATTGGTTAAACAATGTAAGGGGAGAGTGGAGGAAGGTGACGTCAAGTGACGTGTTTGTTCCCCATACCTCACCTTACCTACCTGGCATGAGTCACTCAGGGTTTCCTTTGTCCTTTATAGGAGAGCTACTTAGCTAAGAGTATGCAGTATACAGAGTATACAATCTGAATATGTCTTCAAAATCAGATGGAAAATGTGGAAGTATCAGCTATGACAAGGAATTTATATTTGCGCATGCTCACTGACTACTATCTGTTCCGGGCGACGATTTTCATAAAGAACCATCTACACGCCAACCAACAGGAACACACAGACAGACACGGAAACAAAATTGTTCAGGAAGGCCTGAAACGTAAAATTCGAGTGAAAATTTCGACTTTGGAGAACTTTTTTTAACCTTGAAAGGTAAAATCAATGCTTCCGCTATCTTGGAAGCAACATAAATCCAGGACAAGACAAGTTTCCCAACTATTTCCGAATGCCACAGAGTTCCTTCGATGAACTGCTGAGCGTGGTGAGGCCGTTCATCGAGTAAGAAACACTTCAAAATCCCGGTTTCACTTTCCTCTTCATCCCGGTCCTTGAATCCTCCCAGTGACTTATCCCAGAGAAAGGGATGCAGCTCAACAAGGACGCAGCCATTGGTTCAATGTGTTCAGAGAGGGTGACTGCTGCTGTCTTGGTTGGGCGATAGTCGCCTGTCCGCCATGCAGCGACATGTTCAGTGTATCGCGCGACACGACGTATGTCGCCGCACGCAACAAAACATTGCAGTATAAACGTACACTTAGGGCGGTAATACAGGATTTCATAGTCTTCACGCAAGTTATGGCTCAAGACTGCTTTCCAAATTAATAAAGCAACAAGAAATTCCCATTCCAGTAGTTTTTTAAATGACTAAAATAACAGAACTTACGTGATAGTAATCAATAGCCTTTCTGAGACCAGGAATTTCTTCGTTTTCGTCTTCCCAAGTGGCTTGGTCGTAGTTGAGATCCCGCCATTTAACCATGTATATATTTGTCCCATCTCTGGTCGCTTTATGGTTTATGACTCTTTGCACGATCAACCATTCAGGCTTTATGCCGTATCTGAAATAGAATGGATGAGTCAATAATTAACCAGTTATGTACGAGTAAATTCAAAGCATAACGAACAACCAACAACTTCCGTATATTTTGGGCTCAGCAGACTGAAACTGGTTTTTATATTGGATCAGATAGCTTTCACTCTGAATGATGCCATTTCTGGCCATTCTGAACACGCAAATGCGAGCAAGATCGGAGGTAGTGAGGAAATGATATCTGGAGATATTCACAATGGAATCGACAGAGGATCATCAGTCCATATTACGAGGGATGCTCCAAAAGTGAGTTCCAACATGCTAGGAAAAATTGAAAAAAAAGAAAAGTTAAAAAAAAAAGGATTTGTATTCAGCAACATCTAAACTATTTTTCTACATAATCGCCTATTTTTTCCAAGGATTTGCGATAACGGTAAGTATTCCAGTTTTTTCAGTCCGATGGTGTACCATCAGAGAGAAATAGGGCAATAGACACCGAGAAAGAAAATGATGGGAGGATTTCACGTGCATAAGCTCTCATCGAAGCGACCACATACCACATAGTAACTCAAAAATAACTATTTTGTCGGATGATAACCTATTTCTTACTGAAGTTTGTAAAAATACAAAGAATGTTGGTAAATATTACCTGTAATATTTCGCTTCCAGTTCATCATCGTTGATGTTGGCCTCGCGAATCCTCTTCATACGGTTGTCAGCTTCGTCCAAAGGCTCCTCTAGTTTGGGTGGTTCATCCATGTCGTACTTCCGCATGTACGAGCGGACCATCATGGTGTGGTATACGTCCATTTGCAGCTCGGACACCCAGTCGCAGTGCCAGTAGCTCATGTCATGCCACTTGACGAAGTACTCCCTCAGGCGCGGACGCTGCTTCTTCTTGGCGGCTTCAGGCAGACGGTCTTCGGGAATCGTGTTCTCGACCCACCGCCAAGTGAGGATTTTGGCAACCTTTCCTCGGAGCGATTTAGCCTGACAGAAAACAGAGAATAAGTTGCTAGTAACAGGCAGGAAAAATTAGTGGATCGACTGAGGTCTAACAACAATTCCGAAGCTCGGGAATGTAGTCATGCTATTATTGAGAAACCAACAAAGATTTCGGAACTCACAGAACATCGAGGACACTTCCAATCTCCATCAGGAACATCTAGCAGCGGTGGGTTAAGACAGAAAGTATGGTAAGCTGACGGGCACGAATCACAGCACAGAAGTTCACCTCCATCCTTACAAACCCTGGAAAGAACATGAAACATTTATGTCAGTCATCGAGCTGAAGAATATAAGAACAGACTTTTTTAAAGAATATACAGTATGCAAAATCTGACAATTTGGGATCAAAAGTATCACGTACCTGCAAAACTCTTGGTGGACGTCGTCGTCCTTTTCTTGTATACCTTCTCCCTCACAGTGAGGACAGGACCACTTGCCTTCGGGCGTATCCTCGAGTTCGGGATCCAAACATACGAGATGGTAAGCTCGAGGGCAAGTGTCACACAGGATGATCTCGCCGCCCTGCTGGCACACCTCGCAATAATCCTGGTGATCCGTCTGCGAAAATACAACATTACGTTTTTCAGCTTCCGAAACGACAATTGTGCCTAAAATAGCAGTAGAAATGAGTTGAAGGCGGTAGCTGGAGGAAAAAATGAATTAGCCCGTAACTCAAGTACTGTGAAAACGTGGCTCAACATTTTTGGACTGAAGGCAGAAGCAATAAAATAAATTGAATTTTCTACTCTTCTAAGCTTAAGGATTTCAGTAACAACAAAACCTAAGAGATTTGATAGACTGTGAAGAATTCGTTCCAATCTACTTGGGACTCAATATTCGTAGTCTTGAAAATGATTACAGACAACTTCTCAGATGATCGAAAGACACAATATCCGTGAAAATTGTTTTTCAAGCTGCCGCCTCAATGGAAGGGTCAGTGGAAAGAACCATGTAAGTCACCTCAGAGTAGAGAGCTCGGCATTTGCACAAAGACGCCTTAGGACACATCTTATGTGAAACTTCAAAAATCTTTTTCAATTGAATCCAAGACAAATACAAGGGTGACCATACACAGGGTGACTGTTGAGGTGTCCAAATGCTAGGAAGTGTCTGTGAAGGCACAAAAAAGTTCTTTCCCATGACTGATTGTCAAGTATAAGGGAATGGCAACTGGAAAAGTTTTTCCACCTTCAAACACAAATTTCTTCTCCAAATTTGATTATAAAATTTTTCTCGTTTATACCGTTGGAAAGTTTATTAAAAAAGGAAGTTTCTGTGAAATCCGAATAGTTGAGAGTCGAAAAATGAATTTTATATGCTCTAAGACAAATTTTCTAAACTTCCGATACTTAAACATTGTCAAAGTTTAGAATTGTTTCTGTGCTTACAAGAATTGAATGGGAATTTCGAGCAGTTAAGTCTTGATTTGATGAGCTTTTCAATGGTACTTTTGAATTTGCAGTAGGACCAATAGTTGAGAAGATATGGTTAGTTTTAGGCGAAAATCACCTGTTTTCCTAAAAACACAAATTCCGAAGTTTCTCTCTTACACTTGAGAATCGGACATGGGTGAAGAGCAACTTTTTTGTAGCATTTGAGGTGCACAAACACCTCCTAGCGTTTGGAGTATGAAGTAATGACTGACATGGTACTTTACGATGACCCTTCAACTATTGCTTCCGAAAAGGGTTTGACGAGTGACTATGAATCTAATACCATTCTTACTAAGCAACACACTCGTCTAAGAACATTTTGAGTATCAAGAAAGATCGAAATCCGCTTGAATCTGCTCATTTACTCCATCAACAGACCAAACGATGTATAAGAGTAGCACGCCATGAAAAGTTCTTCAAGCTATTGCTACTAAAATCTCCGAGACTAGCCTTCTAGGGAAAGTATAATACAGACTAAATAGAGGGTTGGTGGAGGGAATTGACATTCAGTTTAAGCAGAATTCTTAAGTAAAATTATTCATAAATTCCAGAGTTTAAGCAGACAAGAAACTAGATCATTCTGAAATCCTGAACTCAAGCTTGCAGCGTTAGAAAGCACGAGTTCGACGTTCTTACAGAATCCGGTTTTACGTTAGTAAACATTGCAATGTACTGCATTAGTTTGTACAAATAAGGAAATACTGTTAATTTACAATCGCACACACTAATTCCTCATTCCCATGCTCAAGTAAAATCAGCAGTATTGATACTGACGAACATTGGTTTCGCCTCGATTATCCTTCAATCCGTGAGAGTAGTTGTTTACGCTCAAGTTGAATGGTATATTAGTGGTTTATCCAAAATTAGGTCTACGACGTATTGAAATGAAGAGACGTGAAGTATAATTATGGCAACTCAGAGGCAAGTACTACCACAGCTCAGTTGTTTACGTGAATTATTCAGGTACCAAATGTAAAATACATTACGAGGTCTGTTTGAACGTCTGAGGAAAGAACTGAGGTAAATGCAAGAAGGTTATGAAGGTTCTCTACTTTTTGGGCTATTTAAGTAGGATTTTCTATGTTGAGCAGCGAGAAGCATGTAACACAGGTTATACATCTAAACATGCAACTATTGGTGAGCAGTTGAGCAGGCTTGAGAAAATTAATTTTCTGAAATGTAGGATCAATCTAATCATATCCAAATAGGAAGATCAATTGAACTCAACCACTCGAACCAATAGCGGATGGGAATTGTGAAAGCAAGAACCTCATGATGCTGAAGCGATGTCGCTATTGAAGGATAGAGTGCAATGTAAAAATGCCACTCATACCCGCATTGTCAAATCAACTCCAACAGTGTGAGGTTCTAGCAATCAGATTCACCATTACGTTAGTAAGGTTAGTATCTATAAACGGGGTACATGAAAGAGATGCGTACAGTTACCTCATAACCGGCCTCACTGTCAGGGAATTTACTGGTGGTTCTGGTCTTCTTCTTCTTCTTGCTCTTGTTGCCGATCTTCGTCTTAGCTTTCCTTTTGGGTTGGGATGGAGTGTCGCCGTCCCCTTGCTCCGCAGCTTCTTCAGCACCTTCGGCTTTGTTGACTTCTTCGGCTTCTTGGAGCATCTGCTCGAACTCAGCGTCCGAATCTCTTTCTGAAGCTGGCGCAGAACCATCACCTTCATCGTCCTGGAGACAAGAAGACAGAATAACCACGATTGCTGCGACATAGAAAATCGAAAAGGGATTTTCAAGGGACATAATAAAATGTTGGGATCCAAACTGGTAATACTGGGCATGTTTGGTTTTGGACAAATTGTTTGGTCCAAAAATGTGGTTTTGGAGATCTCAAGTGTCACCGAAAACATCTCAGGAACTCCAAGGCTGTCTCTCAGTGTCTCTAGAGTAACCAAAATTGAATAACAATTATATTTAATGGACAGCAGAATTTTTGTGGGCCATTGGAAGTCTCTAAATGGAATTATGACAAAAATTTCATTGGAAATCTATGAAAAAATTTTCAAAATTTTTGTCATAACATAATTTTTTGACTTCTGAATAAAGAACAACTGAAGACAAAATTTTTGTCATAACATAATTTTTTTACTTCAGAATAAAGAACAACTGAAGTAGGTGCGTTTTCAGAGGTTCAAAATGAAAAATTCCAACCAGAAGGGAATCTTTCTTCTAGTTTTAGCAACCTGATCAACAAAGTTTGCATGGCTAGGTTACCATTTCCAAGTTCATCAGTTCGCGAACTTATAATGAAAAACTAAAAATTATACCCGGTATATAAGCTGCAAATAAACAGAATAAACATACAGAATTTTGTCTTCGCTTTCCGATCTTGATCTTCAAGGTTGGCACCGTTTTGCTTGATGGCGTAGAGCTCTTTTTTCCTGAAGACTTCTTCCTGCTACTTCGTTTCCTTTTGCCTTTGTCTTCCATATCTTCGTCGTCTTCATCTTCGTTTTGGCTCATCTTGGGAGAAAGTATGGACAATTTTGAGCTTTACAGCAACACAAATTGCAGAAACAGAAGGGGGGAAATGGAGGATCACGAGTGAATTAAAGAACAGCTTACTACCTAGAAGTTAGTAAAGAATTTAAAAACAAGCAAGTGAGCAAGGTTGGAGAATTTTAAACTAGTGTTAACGGAAAAATAAAAAAATATTAGGTGCTTTGAAAGTAAAAGTTAATATTACCCGTAATGATGATATTATATCCTGATACTTCTGACTCTAAAACGAACGAAACTATGTATGAATAAACCAAAAAAAGTAAAATTTTTTATCTCATTTTGATGAATGAAGGGAGGAAAGCGGGATTGTGACGGGAAATTGCACGTGATTGAAAAGGTATAGATGGGAATTAGAAACTAAAGTTTCGTAGGTTGTACCTTGGATTGGCGGGCGGAGCGAACGGGTTTTGAGTAGCTGGAATCCTGGAGGTTATCCTTTGATTGCTCAGCTTCCTCAGGAGGTTCAGCATTGGGGTTGGAGTTGGAGAAGTCGCGCCACTTGGCGGCAACGAGCATCATCATTTTGCTGATGGGAACCTAAAATATTACAAACATATGCGTAGGTATTACAGGAAGTGATATCAAACAGAATTATTCCATCCAAGTTTTCATTTCAGACTGTCCAGAAGGAACCAACCTTGGGATTGTCCTTGACGAGCATAGGCCGGACATGTTGTTGAAATAGTTTGTACGTCGTGAGGTTCATGTAGTCATCTTCAGTATACTCTATTGCCACGTCCGTCAAGCCAAATAGGCTGCAAACCTCCTCAACAGATGGGACGCCTGCTGAAAAATTCGTCACAATTAAACGCGCAAAATTTCAGAATAATTCCAGCCACTACAATATGTTAGCGGAGATGCTTACCACTGGTGGAATCCTGGGGAGCTATGATTCAACATAAGGTAAATAGTATGAAAGACATGAAAAAGTATTCATATTTTAACGGAATAGAAACTTTCCAAAGATACTTAGATAACTTTTCTCTTTTCAAGAGCAACTATTGAACTGTAGGAGGAAAAGTTCCAAAACGTACCGCCAGAGTTGTCCTGGGACGTTGATGCCGCAGCAGGTGTTGCTTCCTTTGGTGTGGAGGGAGCAGCTCCCCGAGACTTACGCGATGATTTACGGCCATAATCGGAATCGTTTCCAGCATCCTCTTCAACAGCACCCATTCCATCACTTTCCTGTGGAGTACGAGCACCAATTAAAAAATAGTGAATGCAGGAGAGGACTTTCAAGCTGCCACCATCAATCTGTTAAAGTGCCTAAGAGCACTCACAGAAAAATTCAGTAACAGGCAATCGTAGTCTCAAATTAACAACGCGATAAAACTACCATTTCGCTAACAAGTTCGTAAAAGATAAGTCAGTAGTTATGTTAGGTGCTATATAAAAAATAGTTGAAATCTAAGACATCCCGAATCACAAAAAATCTGGACTAGTTAGACAAAAACACGATTCAAGCAAATACATCAAAAGTATAAACGCCTACATGCAATTCTGAAGGAGAGTCTAGCCCCCAGAAAGTATTGTCGGGTTTCAGCGCTACCTACCGCCACTTCAGCGAACTACCATCCTTTTCAGCTCGATGTGAGCGTGGTCAAGCGGCATTTCTGAAAAGTAGGCTTACCTCGATTTTACCACTCTCTAATTTCTAAGTTTGGCTGTTTAGTTGTTATTTCTTTTTAGACACACATCAAGTTCACCACTAGTGCATTCAAATCAATTGTAAAACTCAAAAATAAATGTTCTCGAGTCGACTAAGTCCATGTACATCGCTACATTGTAATCTTAGGATAACTGCAAGTTAGAGGAGCGACATTAATGCGGTTGCGAGCGTGATCACCTAATAAGATATCAGAAATGGTAGTTCGCTGAAGTGGCGGTAGGTAGCGCTGAAACCCGACAACACTTTCTGGGGCTAGACTCTACTCAATTCTGATACCTTCCCCACATGTTTGACGATGCCTTTAATAACACCTCATTGGGAGAAGGGTTATTCTAAAATCGTCAGGTTAATTTTCCAAAATCCCATTTCACCCTGATTAATTCGCAGTTAAGGTGTTTTATAGTTTTTTGGGTTTGAAAAGAAAAAAAAGAAACACGAGGGGAATAAAGAGGGAGTGAAAACACAAGCAGACGGAATCCTACTAGTAGAATGATCACATTGGAACTAACTTAACCGCTAAGCGAATAACCCACAAACTTCCAACTATAACTACCTACGAGTTGACACATCCATTTTGCATGGAGTCTCAAAGTATACTGTAAAGATACTGTAAACCGGGAGATGAAGTAGATAGTAAACTAGTGAATGGTAGACCGAGAGTAAAACTTGAGTACACCGATATACACTTACCATAAAAGTACTTAAGAGTAGTATTAAGTCAAGTAAACAACCATTTCAGTTTGAATTTTCGTCCAACTGCCATTCCTGGCATCGCGGACGTCATCAGCTGCCTTCCAAAGGGAAGATCAGAATTGGATCTGATGATTTCGCTATGGCTTCCCATTGGCTCACTGTCCTGGGTTGTGACGAGGGAAGCGGCGAGCTGCAAATGCCCAAAAACACGCCCGGTGACCGAGACTCGAACTCACGATCTTTCTCTCACAGATTGGTTCTTATCTCGGCCCCGAAACGCGTCAGCGAATGATCACGGCTACCAGAACCCCGCGTTCAGAATATGCTGCCGAGAGTATGCTGTAAATCGAGGTGAGTACAGTACGAAACTTAAATCCATCTAATGACGTTAAAAGCGTCTGGACAGCTAGCTTCTAATTTCCTCGTAATAAAGTTCAATAGAAGTGTTGTGATCAGCAACCTCTTCGCATTTCTGTCCATTCGCTTCCTTAGCTCAGTGGTAGGAGCTCCGATTCAGAATCGGAACGATAGGAGAGGGATTCAACATTGTGGCGCAGTCGCACCAGACCCGGATGGCCTCCTCAGCATTTTTCAGAGAAACAATATTTCATTAAGATAAGGTCATCAAAACAACTCCCTTCCAAGACACGAGTCGAGCCACCGCCTATTCGGACAAACGTTGAGGTCAGCAGATCCCCTGCCCCGTCAATAAGGAACAATAACAAATACTCCGAAGCTAGTCAAAAATAGCGCGTTCTCACTGGGTTGGAAAACGCTGGCCAAAGCTGTCTCTCACCTTCCTGACTAGGTAACGGAGTACCTAAGATTTCCTAAGGGGGGGGGAGGGGGAGATGTTGTGATCAGCAACCTCTTTGCATTTCTGTCCATTCGCTTCCTTAGCTCATGTGGTAGGAGCTCCGATTCGGAATCGGAACGATAAGAGATCAATCCCGGATAAGGACTTCGTAAAGTCGAAATACCATCAGACTAATGATAGGCATTCTTACGGGGCATTGCGACTTCTGTAGAATGCTAAACATCATTGACAATGGAATTTCACCGATGTGTTAATGTTAACAAGAAGAGCACTTCGCTGAGCATTTTCTATGCAGATGCGACCGCTTCTGGAGATCCAGAACGGAAGCATTTGGTCACCACATTGTGGAACGCGCATCTTTACGCCACATTTCCTGGAAATGGATACAAAAATTTGCAGATCTAAGCGGAAGATTTACTGACTCCAATATGGCATAGCTGGCGGAATCCTCATAAAATAAAGGGGCCTAGAAAGAGGGAGAGTATAAGCCATCAGAGGCTAAAACTTTTCCAATGGCAACCCCAGGCAGTGAGTGAGTAAACATAAATAAATACCTTTTCCGCCTTTTTTTAAAGGATTAAGTACTAATCGCAATGTGAGAAACAGCAACTTAAACAGAGGCAATCTCAGGGTTTATATTTTCTAGAAATACCGAACTACACGTTTTCAATAAGGCAATTATTTACATATAAGATTATATAGATAGCTACGCATACATATTATATTTTTATCGAAAGTTCATCAGTTAACTTACATCAGCACTATCGTTCTTCTTCCTTTTCTTCTTCTTTTTTTCTTTCTTTCCTTCACCTTTAGCTTTTCTCTTCTTCCCCTTCTTGCTTTTCTTTCGGCTGTCGTCAGGATCGAAGTCATCGTCTTCTTCCTATAGTACAAGGTAGTTAGCTGAACGAGTCTTCAGTGTTTACGGTTATTGTTCAAATGAATCGAGTATATCTAATATGAAAATTTTATCTTCGATTCCAAAATAGGCTGAAGTTTTCCTATTAAGATCGAAAATTCGTTAAAGGTAATTAAAGGCGTGGCACTTAAGAGCTGCATAATTTATCGAGTAAGATCGCAATTAAAGGTCTCCCAATGAATAAGGAGATTTTCTCCAAGTAACATTGGATTAAAGGATTTCTTTACTGTATACGTGACCTTATAAGTTGGGTATACTCACTTCTACCCGACTGGGTTCATCACTGTCGGGTGAGTTATCTTCTGTTCCCTCAGGGGCTTGAAGCTCATGAGCATCATTGTCCTCGTCTGAAACACGAATTGAAACATATTTCAAACCATGTAATTATACATTCAAACTCTCATTACAATGGGATGCTTCAACTACCAACTCTGGAGACATTAACAGGACGACTGAATGAAGAAAAAGAAAAGGTTTACGAAGAATTTTGTTACAGGAACAAACTAGGACAGTGGTATTACAAGAAGTACAACAGATACAGATGATCACTATCACGTTCATTACGTCTTCAATGGCACTTCATCCCATCTTTGCCTTTTAGAGTGGATTATGGGTGAAATGAGAGTATCAAGCACCTAGATACTTTAGTTCACAAAGTGTTTCACTAAACTTTTCTTGGTAAATTTTCCTCTTGTTGGTCCTCTCCGAACTCTCTCTTAAAAATTCAGGTTAATCTTGGAAATACTGAGTTGATATTCATTGCATAATCGATTAGGGAATCGATTCTGAATTGGGGAATATGATAGGTTAAGTGAAATTACACCTCGAATACCCTAGCCAAATGATTTTTACAATAACACGTACGGTACAAGCACAAGTACAAGAAAATGGGATGCATTCTGCAACGTTCAACCTGAGCACTTTTAGGGGATGATATTTCGGGACATTCCAGGCTGAAAATCTCATCAAACATGATTAATTTTTGATAACAACTACGGATATGTTAGCCAATTTGATAGGTCTTCTAATAATAATACAATAATCAGGAGTTGAGGAAGTTTCCTTTTTTTTAATCTGTGTAGAGGGACTCTGAATTTCAACCTTGGCAATCACTACCTAGGTACATCAGCTATCGAAACAACAATGTCTAACTTTATAATAAGACAAAAAGGAAACCAGAAGCTAGGCGGGTATGGTTAAGGGGGTCTCAGTCGGTCGCCGGTCTTTTTAGTATTTTGACAAATCGAAGGGGCAAAAAGTTGTACTTAAATTTGAACTTTTTAAGGATTTTCGAAATTCATTAGTGCACGGCCCTTGGGAATTGAAAAACTGAAATATTGCCGCCGGAATCATCAAAATTGAACAATAATTGCCTGAGAAAAATAGGAAAAACTACTGAATAAACGGTTATTCCCATATTTATCTGGCAATTATTGTTCGATATTGATGATTCCAGCATCAATATTTCAGTTTTTCAATTTCCAAGGGCAGTGCACTAATGAATTTCTAAAAGCCTTGAAAATTTCGAATTTAGCTACATTTTATAGGAAAAAGATAACTGAACGGGTTTTCCCATTTTCTCTGGCTTGTTCGATTTTGATGATTCCAACGGCAATATTTCAGTTTTTCAATTCCCTAGGTCCGTGCACTAATGAATTTCTAAAATCCTCTAAAATGTCCAATTTAAATACAACTTTTTAACTTTTTGCCCCTTCGATTTGGCTAAATGAGGAATTTCACCATGTCGGAATTTCCTATTTTTGACCCCAAAATCGGATTCAGCACCTCTAAAAACCCCCTAAGGCAAACTTTCAGCCCGAACTTCCTAATTTACGAATAAACAAAACAGTGTAGAAAATACGAATGTTTAAAAAAACCGGGAAAATGACGTCATGCTGGAATAGTTCATTTATGGCCGCTTGAAGCGCTGAGATCGAGAAATCCATAGTCCCCAGATGCAAAATTTCATGAAACAGTAAAGTTCGAAATCGACTGAACTGAAGAAAAAAATAGAAAAAGCGAGATGGGGAAAATTATGTTTCCTCTGTATTTGTTTGATAACTTTTCTCTTAGAAAACACGATTTCGTCGTCCCAATGGGCAACACTGGGAGGAGACGGCGATCCGAACAGCCCAATCAGCGAGCGTTCCCGCTGCACGTCCGTTTTCCCGGTTAGTTTAGAAATTAAAAATTTTGATTGTCTCCCAAAAATAACAGGAGACTTATTTTCCGAAATCAGCCCGATTTTCAGCTATCCCACACCATTAACTATTCAGGAAAAATGCAAACAGAAATCGGTGAAATTCCTCATACTAACCCAGAACAAGGAATGAACGTCGACCGACTGAGACCCCTTTAAGAGTCTTCTCCCTTGTCAGGCTGGAAGTTCAGGATGAGAGGGGTGGGGGATTGATTTACATAAAATATACCACGGAAGCCGCGGGAATATTGATCAGGCGCGGGGGGTGAGCGAAGGGAGGGATTCGAAGGGCAAAAGAGGGAAGGGCGGGCGAGTCGAGTCTAAAGGGAGCGCAAGTCACTTAGCAATGAGTCTAGGAAAAATGAGTGAAAATGACATTTCGAGTCGAACTACGATTAGACTAAGACTAGAGGATAACAAAGTTGAAGGTAGATAGATACTTGACTAGTCGACTGAATCTAAATATATTCATAAGAGGACGGTGAGTGCTAGAGTAAATAGCCATTATATAGGTGAAGATGGAAACTCTCAATTCATAGACAGTTAGCCACAGAAACTCAAAAGACACGAACAAGGCCAGATAGCTTCATGATGGCTACGAGATAACTGGACACTATCACAAGACCCGCTAAATTGTGTACGTACTGAGAACCTAGAGCCACACTGGCCAAATAAACTAAACTGACAAACTACAACGGAGGGTTAGCTGACTTTTGATCATGTAGGGTAGGTAAGAGTGAATCCCGTCGATATGTCTACCTTTCCGAACGAATTCAACCGATCGTGATGAGATGATCCGGAGAGGGATAACATTCCTTCGGAAGCCGTTTACGACCAAAC
The DNA here is from genome assembly GCA_009739505.2 of Apolygus lucorum. NCBI lineage: Eukaryota > Metazoa > Arthropoda > Insecta > Hemiptera > Miridae > Apolygus > Apolygus lucorum. Next base: position 41,427,142 of record CM019180.2, read on the forward strand.
TTCTCTCTGTAGGCCTGGGATCAGAGACAGGAGGAAGGGAAGTCGGAGGTAAAAGCAATTTTCTACGAACGGAATTGGATTTTTGCAAAGGTCGTCCGGATTAGCTGAAAAGGGAGACCCACTAGCAGTCCATTCGACTCACCTACAAACGAGTTGAAACTACAGGCATTTTGTTGGAATTAGATGAATAAATAAGAAGCTTTTGAAATTGATTCAACGAATACGTATAATTCCAACTATGTTTAATTAATTCCAACTATGTTTAATTAATGGGAGTCAGCTCCGGGAGTCAGTGTTGCTTAAATCTTAGTAGAAAATTGATAATGGTCAATAAGTTGAGAAAATAGATCTTGATGAACAAAATTTTATTTTTTAAAAATCATAAATGATCATTTAGGTACCTACTTTGCTATAAGTGAAGTTAAAGTTTGACCTGTTTTCGTGCACCCTTCTCGGAAAGTACTCGTCGAATTCATTTTTTTGTTTAATTTGTTCATCTTACTAAGCTCTATCAACAGACGAGAGCTTTTTTTATTTTCAATGGTTTCATCTTTTTTTTCTCGAAAAATAAAAAACCGGGTTTTTGGTATGTAACTTCTTTCAACCACAAACTCTCCAAATCAAAATTATCCAAAACCCCCGCGTCTATCGACGTATTAACCCATTTCAAGCCAAGGGTGGAAATAACAGAGAAGTTAGAGGAGGATGAACTCTTTTACAAGATGGCGGCCGAAATAGTGCATAATTTGCTCATCAATTGAGAGCGAAAATATTCAAAATTTTATGAATTTTACATTTTAATGGGATTTAAGAGGCCTCAGTATTCCAAATCGATGTGACTTATCCGATTCATTGTTGGTAAAATGCGAAAATCTATTTTGAGGACCGGAATCCGTTTCGACTCGTGGCCCAGAACGCTCAATCGCCCAGGATCGAATTCACCATAATCATGCTTTCGGCCAAAAGGCCTCCTTTTTCAAAAAAAATTCCTATTCGCAACGAGCTCCCGAATGTCGATTTTTTTTTTTTTTTTTTTTGACGAGTATAGGAACAGCATGAACGAGGAAAAATTCTTTTACGAAGATTATCCACTATTTTCAATATCTAAAAAAAGTCGATGCGTAAACGCGTCAGTGGCCGGAAATGGGTTAACATAATCAAAATCGGTTGAATGGGTACCGCATAAAGTGCACGTAAGCATCAGAAAATGCGATTTTTTTTTCGAGAAAAACGCGTTTTCCAGAAAAAGAACAATTGTTGAGCTTGGTGGTTCACTCCCCCCCGCGTTCTAACTTGGCTGTATAAGAACAAAGAGGAGAGAATAGGTAACGGTTTTTCAGTGTTACAGTTTGTTTATTGCCGGTTTTTTGACAGTTTCCAAGTTACCTACTAAAGTTTACAAGTTTTGGTGCACTAATCAAGCAGGCGGAAAGCGCGATGCTCTCTCTTGTGTACAGCGGGAGCGCAGCCATCAGATGGGCAACTTTGACCTCAATTATCTTGGTTCCGTATTCGGAACAATCAATTATTATAAATCAAATTGCTCAAAATTGAATAAAGAATAATACAAATTTTTTTTTTAAATTAAGTAGGTAGGTAATTTTTTTTCGGGCTGACTCCCTTTAATTAAACGCGAGTCCACTTAATGTTTCCCTCCACAGATGGAATAATTTGCACATCGGGCACATTGGTACAAGTGAGAAAACTCAACTTTTGGGAAATCACATTGCAAGATTTTTGACTTCTTCGCCGACGTGTCGCAGGAAAGCATGTTTTTCCTATCTCCTGCTATTTGGACAACCGTTAGTTGTCTACTTAACACTTGATACTCCAATTTCCTTCGAGGCCTCCTCATTTGGTTTATTTTCAATAATGAACCTTTGGAATCGACAAGAAATTTTTTTTAACCCCCCTCAAAATTTGTTGGTTTACGTTTCAAGGTACGTAGAATCCGAAAATCGAATAAAAAAATTTCCGTCCGTCCTCCGTACGCGGCACTTTCCTTAGTTACCATGGACCGATTTTGATGAAATTTGGTATATGGGTTCTAGTTTGGGGTCTAGTTGTGCCGCGAAGCTTTTGGTTGGTGTCAGTCACTTCTAAGGGGTGAAAATTAAGGGTTGAAATTTTCAACAGTGCCCTAGCTCGAAAACTCGAAATAAAGGTATCGTTTTTCCAATTGTAAATAGTATTGAATTTTTAGAATTTTTTGAGACCACCCGGTGCTCTGTAGGACAAACCGTTCGCTCGGACTTACGATGAATCAGAAACACGAGCGTGAATCTCCAGAGGCCTACTCTCTTTATATATTTTTATATTATTTTATATTATTTTATATTATATATCTTTATATATTTTTTATAGGTAATAATATCTTTTTTTCCGTGTTAGTTGGTGGTAACAATGGCAAAGCCGTGCTCTTCGCAGACGAGTGATCTGTATAGAAAAATAATAAACCTTTGCGTAATAATTTGCAGCGATTTTATCAGGGAGGGAAAATCCTCTCATAATGAACTTGAATTACTTTAAATGACAAGCGTAAAAAGTTGTATAATAAAAACAGATTGATTTCTACCTTGAAATGTGTGCTTCTTCTTATAACAGAAATATTGTTTTACGATTATTTTCATAGATTCTGTGGAACATAATCACAATTATCCCACGATGTTGGACCCAATTCGGCACTCATCACATCATTTTGTGAACCACTGTTGCCCCAGGGAATGTTGACTTTTTGCCTTCCATTTACGAGCACATAACATGGAACTGGAAATGTCAAAAATGTCGAAGCTTCCGAAGGCATCACCCCGCAGACATCTCCATCTCTATCCAATATCGCCCTCTCTGTCATTTACGGATTCACTCTCTCACTCTCTCATGGATGCTATATATTTGCTATCATCCACACTTCTGAACCCCCCAAGTTCACCATCCCTTCCCTCTCCCATTAAACTCTGGTACCGTTGGTTTAATTTCGCGCCTCTCCCTCCCCCATCACCCATCTTTTCGTGGTAACCTTTATCCCCACTCCTCCCACAAAACCATTCTCTTCAGTTCTCCTCCACTTCTATTCCCATCTCTCTCGTTCATACATTTTGTTAGCTTCTGTTCCTCTCGCTCTTCTCTCCCTTCATTCCAACTCAAACCTTCAGTCTACTGTATCGATCGTTTCAACCATTCCACGAAACCTATCAAAATCAATTACATAACTGAATAAAAACAATAATGAAATTGAGAAACGTATCCACACATCACGCTGATACATTGTGAAATATTTATGTATTTTTGCACTGAGTAGATATTTGCGGCATCGCAAGTCACAATGCGAACTGTCATGAATAAACACCCGATTTCCCTCACAATCACCCCTGGTTGACACATTCGAAACCAGCAAACAATTATCTTGATAAAAATATTATAGAATGTTCGCACGTTCGAAGAAAAAAAAAAAAATCATGTCAAAACCACGTAACCAGGGAAATATTACTCAGTGAGTTTTCCACCTACAAAAATCGTTATCCACTTGTTGGAAGGCTCTCGATTTATGCCGAAATTTGAAACTGACTACTCGGTCATAAAAACGAAGAAACCATGTCGAACATGGTAAAGCTTTTTGGCGAAAACAATTTTGGATTGACCGTGATAAGACATTTTTATGTCAAAATGTTTTGTCGATAAAAGACACCAAAATAGGTCAATTAGCTAGATTAGTTTCTACATCAATATTACTAGGAAAGTTATTATATTCGAAAGTAAAAGTTAGACATTATATTATAAATCAGAGATGAATTCTTATTCATAAATACGATTATGAATTCAAATCATATCTGCGATTTTATGATTATGAATACGAATACAGGTATGAATATGAATACGAATACCATCGTATTCACACTTTGAATACGATTTTCCCCCGTATTCGTATTTTGAATACGATTTTATGATTTTTTCTATGATTTCTCCAAAAATCTATTTTTTTTTAAACGATTTTCCCTGAAAATCATACTTTTTTATGATTTTCTCCCGAACTCTCGACACATTTCTAACCTAACATTGTCAAAATAATCAATCGAATTTCGAAACGCTCACCAATTCTGATTTGATTTTTCGCGCAGAATCGAATGAGACGAAAATACGATTTTCTGCGGAAATTTCGTCGTACTTTCTATTCGGTTGGTCGTAGCGACCTGGGGTTGGTCTCATTCGATTCAGCGCGAAAAATCCTATTAGAATTGGTGAGCGTTTCGAATTTTTTAAATTATTTTGGCAATTTTAGGGAGTGAATACGACCAAAATTGCGGTAAAGATCATAATTTTTTATGATTTTCAGTGCAAAATGTAAAAAAAAACGATTTTCAGCGGAAATGTCGTTTCTATATGGTTGGTCATAGCGACCTGGGGTTGGTCTCATTCGATTCTGCGTGAAAAATCCTATAAGAATTTATGAGCGTTTCGAATTTTGATTGATTATTTTGACAATGTTAGGTTAGAAATATGTCCAGAGTTCGGGAGAAAATCATTTTAAAATAGTATGATTTTTCCTGAAAATCGCAAATAAAATCGATTTTTGGGGATATCATAGAAAAAATCATAAAATCCTATTCAAAATACGAATACGGGGGTAAATCGTATTCAAATTGTGAATACAAATGTATTCGTATTCATATTTATACCTGTATCGTATTCATAATCATAAAGTCGAAGATATGATTTGTATTCATAATAGTATTTATGAATAAGAATTCGCCCATCTCTGTTATAAATACACATACTTAATCCGAGCAGTAAAAGAAAATAAATTCATAATCCTCCAATCGTGTCTTTGGATGTATGTGCCAACTTAGACACCCACAATACACCCTGTAATCACCCTTCAACTAATTTGATTATTCATAAGAGCATATTGGGAAGGTAGGTAGGTTTTACCTTCATACATACATTTTTTCGATTCCCTGTAATTTCTTTCAACCTAGTTCAAGGTAAGATGGAACACTAACTAGAACGGGTGTCGTGTTGCACGTACATGTAAAACGCGCAGGTTGACAGCCACTTAACTATTAATGTTGAAATGACTTTGCAACTATTTTGACTTTACAACTAAGGACCTATCTGCCAAACAAAAGTTCGTGAATGGAGGAAATTTCACCACCCACCGAATACAAAGGAGTTGGCGCAAACCGTAACAGATTTCAAGGCTCCGAAATCCGAACATACCTGTCCCCACGAGTCTTTCTGGTCTGAAGGAAACTCTTCCTTAACGAGTTTTTGACGAAAGATAACGTTTCAAAATTGTAACATATCAACAATGCCAATATTGATGATTACCGAAATAAGAAGGTCAACATATAGTTCCCAAAACATTTCATGTTAGATTTTGTAACAGGGTTAATGGATGATTTTATGTAAGGTTTTCGGAAGTTTGAAGTTCTTTGTGAAATAGAACTTGGGATCCACAGCAGGTCAAGAAGTACAGGGTTCGGCAGGGAGGTATGGATGATTTGAAATAATAGCTACACACTCATTTTCAAATGAAACTAAAATTTTATTATTTCAGTGTGTACCTTGGATGATGCCATTATGAAAATTAAAGAGGAAAAAAATAAAACATTGATTATGTACGGAAAATAACATCTGATAAGTGGTGTCCGTTTTTGTCCACACACTCCTGTAGACGTTGTGGAGTGGCCTCCTCGGTCACCAGACCTGACACCTTGTGGCTATTTTTTATGATTTTTATGATTTATAACCACGTACACTTGAAGCCCTGAATGAAGCAATAACTCAAGAAATTCGAGCAATACCACGTCCAATGCTACAGAAGAGTATGGACAACTTCTCACAACGTCTACAGGAGGTGTAGACAAAAACGGACACCACTTATCAGATGTTATTTTTCGTACATAATCAATGTTTTATTTTTTTCCTCTTTAATTTTCATAATGGCATCATCCAAGGTACACACTGATATAATAAAATTTTAGTTTCACTTGAAAATGAGTGTGTAGCAATTATTTCAAATCATCCATACCTCCCTGCCGAACCCTGTATAAGGTAGATTCGTAGAGATAAATTAGGATATTTCAGATGAGGTGTGTGCGAGTTAAGTAGAACCTCAGCAAGTGGCATAACACATTCCTAGACATGAAAATTTTGGCAGTAATTAATTGAATAACCAGCATTCTTGTTACTGTCTGGACAAGATTATTGAAAAGCACTACGAAAGTGAATATCGTCAAGTAGAGCAAAGCATTTCCAATAATAAGAGCTACAAACTTTGCCTTGTGTAGGTTCAGTTACCGAATAATATAGGTGTTGTACACTCAAATCAGTAACTGGCTCGAACAAATGAGATTGTGGAGGTTCTTGGGAGGAGGTAGTGCTCACAGCTTCTAGCCACGTTAGAGCATAGTTTGATGTGGATATCACTAGCTTCTAAACACAGTCAGAAGCTCTTCAGTTAAGTAGCAAAGGCAGGATTTCCGGATTCCAGGGATTTCTTGGGGAGTGAGGAGAGGTCTTCATGGCTGAGGAAGACCAAAGATCTTGATGTTATGAGTTGCAAGGGAGTTTGATCTGGAGTCTCATAGGGGGAGGGTTCAGCAAGATAGTAAGGGAAGGAGATTTATATGGATTGATGGGACTTTAGAGAAGTATGTAATTACATGCTGAAAGGAGGAGTGGAAACGTTGTCGAGAAATGTTCATTTGAAAACGGAGAGGGGGAAATTGCGGGTAGATGGAGTTGTTTTTGAAAGGTAGATGAAATGAAAAGTGGTGAAAGACGACATTTGGTACACCACTAGGGCCTGGATGACAATACGCACAATCTGCGCTGAGGTCGAGCAGAGCTTGGGAGAGCAAGAAACAGCAGTTCTACGACCGAAGCTGATCGCCATCGCTCCTACTAATCACCACCGGAACCGAGAGCATACCTTTGGCAAACTGCAAGCTAATGTTGAGGGGTATCTATCGAGGCTTCGGACATAGTTACGAAGGCTCTAGAAATAGTTACCTACTACATAAATAAAAGGTACATCATAATTATTATCTAATTCGCCATCTGGTGACAGTTGCATCAATAAAATTCACGTATCAAGGTGATAAGGCAATGTATAAGTGAAATTTTTCACCATCCATGATGATAATTTTAGAGAACTACTTACACATTCCTCACTAATCAGCCTCTCTGTATTATCTACAATATTATCCTACTTGTCTACTTTTTTCCTCTGTAATATTTATATTTCGGTATGAAAGTCCCAGACCGCTAATCTTACAAGGTACTTGATGCATTAAAATACATAGATACACAAAAATACAAATATTGGAGAAATTAATTCTCCCCAGACTTCTCTAGTTCGACCGGCGCGGATATCACGAGATAAGTCATCTCCCTGAAGGGAGAATGAAAAAGCGGTCTGGAACAGAAGAGGGAAAATGCAACACAAAATCTGAAGAGAAGGTTACGATTTCGATGAAAATGAGTTAACTTTCTTTCACGATGATGAGATTCGGATGAAAATTCCAGTTTCGAACTTTTCGCGAGAGGGGCATTGGTAATTTCTTTGTTTGGCGGCCACCATTTTGTGTAGGGTCACGCTTTACTTGACAAGGAAAAATAATGAGCATCATCTTAATTTTACATAAAACCGTTTCCGGAAGATTGGAAACTGTTCGGCGACAGCCAAGACCTTATCCGTGTGAATACTGATCGTTCACTGTCTTGTTTACAGCGTTTCACATCGGTAAAAAACTATAAAATATGTAGAAAATCCGAAACTATTTTGTTGTATGCGGCGACCCGAGGGGGGTTCGCCAGACACCTTTCCCTTCCAACCTCTGTTTACTGTGAATTTCGACTTACCGGGTGGGCATTCCTCCACGTCGGACAGCTCCGCACCGGACATGTTGCGTGGCTATTCGCGTACTTTCGGAGAATATTCGACCACCAGAATCGCGGTTTTTGATACGATAAAAAACACGAACGACAATCAAAGTTACAGATCAGAAAAACGATCAACCTCAAGAAGATCCGAAGAAGACGGACTTTTTGATGTAGAAGGCAACTGCGCATGCGCTTTGGAGTTTCGATGCATCGGCTGCGAAGTATCGATTGCTTAGTGCCGCCTTTTTTGCCGTCTATTTATTAAATTTTTCCGTTGAGGAATTATACGTAATAAGAAGATATGAAAAATGAAAACATATTTTTTAACCAGATCAATCAATTTATCTTCAGGGTATTCCACAACGGTCGTGTAAACGAAATATTTCTATTCATAATGTGGCGGGAACACCAACGATCAAGTCACCCCTTGTCACGATCAGCTGGTGCGGCTTTTAGAGCCATTTTTCAAATATTTTAGACAGTGTGTGCGGTGCGGTACCTCAACTTACCTTTGAGCAGCTCAAAGTTAAAAAGGTAGGTAGGTAATGTTCGTAATATTTTTTCCTCCTAACTTCGAAATTTCCTCTCGAGCACCTACTTCCTGATAGAAAGGGATACAAATATAAATAGGCATTATGTTTTTCATTGGTTGATTTTCCTAGTCATCTTTATCTAGAGTTCTTTGTCTAGAGTTTCTAGAGTTTCTAGTGTTCTGGGGGGGTGCGCCTTGATTTCTTCTAGATTTTTAATTGAAAGTAGTCTACATCCTGAGAATTTTGGCACCAACCGCGACCTTCTAGCGTGAGTAGATCTGTTTCTATGATTTTTCAAAGTTTCGGCCGTTTATGACGTCACGCACCCCTCTCGCCTGGGCGGGATCCCCCAGCCCACTGTGACGTCATAAACGGTCGAATTTTTAAAAATTCATAGGAAAAGATTTACACACGCTAGAAGGTCGCAGTTGGTACCAAAATTCTCAGAATGAGGTTTACCTTAGATTAAAAATAACAGTAAACAGTTTTTCCTACCCTGGAGCACACCCTATTAGAACTAATTCTAAAAATTTAATTGTTTTATAGTTAGTTAATAGGTAGCTGTTAGTTACCTACCGGCCTAAAAGGTTATTGTCCGTGATATTGCTTCCGAGCCTACCATGGTCCCTTACGAAAATCATCACCCCCCAAACTGATAGTAGTCGCTGCGAATGCGCAATTGTGAAATCCTTGCCATAACTTCTACATTTTTCGTCAGATTTCGATGACATTTTCAGGGATTGTACGGGTTCTGGTGTAGATGGTCCCCTATGAAAATCATTGCCCTCAGACTGATAGTAGCCACTGCCCATGCACAAACGTGTATTTCCTTGTTACAGCCATAACTTCTCATTTCCCAACTGATTGCGAAGACATTTTCAGGAATTATGCGAGTTGCGGTGGGGAGAGTCCCCTATGAAATTCATAGCCCCCAAATTGAGTATTTTGTGTGCATGCACAAACGTGAAACCCTTGTAACAGCCATAACTTCTACATTTTCCAATTCAGAGGTTGTACCGGTTGATTAGGCTCCTTGAGAATCAAAGAAGGTTTAATTCAATGTAAAAAAATAATATTCAAATGAAAGTGAAAAACGTTTAAGTGAAAGTAAAAAGGGTTGATTTAAAGTAAAAAAAAAAAGTTTGAATCAATGTGATAAAGGTTCAATTTAAGGGGGTCTCAGTCGGTCCCCGTTCCTTCTGGGTCAGCATTTCGCGAAATTGAAAGGGCAAAAATTAAAAATTTGTACCTAAATTTGAAATTTCAAAGGATTTTAGAAATTCTTTAGTGCACATCCCTTGGGAATTGAAAAACTGAAAGATTGCCGCTGGGATCATCAAAATCGAACAATAATTGCCAGAGAATTATGGGAAAACCCGTTTATTTAGTAATTTTCCCATATTTCTCTGGCAATTATTGTTCGATTTGAAGATTCCGGCGGCAATCTTTCAGTTTTTCAATTCCCAAGGGCCGTGCACTAATGGATTTCTAAAATCCTCTGAAATTTCAAATTTAGGTACAACTTAAGTTTTTACCCCTTCAATTTAGCGAAATACTGACCCGGAACGAACGGCGACCGACTGAGACCCTTAAAGTAAAAAAAAAAGGTTTCATTGGTGGGTGTATGGAGCAGTGGCGGCTCCTGCCCCGAAACTTAGGGGGTGTACAGAGATCAGGAGAGGCTATGGAGAAGGAACAGAATAGGTGATTTTCTCTGCCAAATAGAAATTTCAACGATATGCAAATGGGATAAATCTTGGTAACTTTTTCATCTTAAAATTGCAAACGGTACGAAATACATAGGTGCAAAAGACACGAAACATGTTCTCTAGTGGTTAACAGAAATTCTGAAATACTTAATCATCAAAGGTCGAAACCCAAGAAATTCATCCATCTAATTGCAATAGCTGAAATGTATATTTGCCCGTTACGATTCAAAACATCGTCCAATTCGTAAGACAAATTAACGAGCCCCTTGAAAACTCCGAGATTCGAAGAATCTTCCCTCTCATCATGCCCACGCACGGCTAGCTCGAAAACACCACGGAACTTGATACAATCAATGATTCGGGATAAAAAATGTACCTACCTATTTTTCTTAACCATTTCAACAAAGCCAATCTACCTTCTTACAATAGTCGACATTAAAACTTACGGTACGAATCTGCACGGTTTTTAAATTTCAACGTCTGCTGGTGTCTAAGGAGAGACGGGAAAGGGCGGCCAGTTTCTCAAATTTCGCACTTTTCCACAATCGACAAACGCAAATAGTTTACTTCACTTTAATGTAAACTACTCATCGTACCTACAACACTCCTAAATAATCACAATACTTTGAACAAACGGTGTGTACCGAAACGGTAGTCAACCAAAAACGTAAAACGGAATTCCCATCAGGTTTGTTTGTTTACTTATTTCTCTAAGGAAATCCGGATTGCAGAGCTCTCTGACGGGGGAGCAACGAACCAATTCTGCTCAAGCCGACAAAATGTCCTGCTCTCTGATTGGTCAATCTCACGTGCCTGCCTCCCTCGAAAGATGTCAAGATGACGTCACTTTCCCCAGAAATGGTGCAGAGGCAAGGTGATGCTCCAAACGGGTGTGATTGGTCAGAAAAGAGGGAGCTCCCCGCCACAGTTTTCGCGCGTAGATTCAACTAGCACAGTACTTACGATCGAGTCTTCTGTCACTAGCCAACTTACTCTTCAAATGAAGAGGAACGAACTTTGAATTTTTTTTTTTTTAATTGGCTGGGGGTGCACATGCGCCTATGCTCCTATCAGTAGCCGCCCCTGATTGGTGGGTGTATGGAGTGACCATATTGGTGAATTACGGGTGGAGTCTCTTTTCAAGGGTTTATTACCTCAACGGTACATGTTTCGGCGAAACATCGTCGCCTTCATCAGCCTTTGCACATTATTGTAGGGATATAACCATTTGCATTTTTGATTCCTCGTCATTCATGGAGGGCGCCCTCACCAGTTCTTCAACCCTTCTTGTTTTTGGAACATTCATCTCATGCCCACTCCCTTCACTCCACTAATTGTGTTGTCCACAACAGTTGTAGAATAATCAGTAAATAAAAGTTAAAAAATATTGAAATTGTCGAAAAATGTGAAGTACTGGAACACCAGCCTAATGGTTTGAGATAACTCAATTCAGATAACTCAGTTATCTCAAACCATCAGGCTGGTGATCCAGTACTTCACATTTTTCCATATTTTTTAACTTTTATTTACTGATTATTCTACAACTGTTGTGGGCAACACAATTAGTGGAGTGAAGGGAGTGGGCATGAGATGAATGTTCCAAAAACAAGAAGGGTTGAAGAACTGGTGAGGGCGCCCTCCATGAAGGAAGAGGAATCAAAAATGCAAATGGTTATATCCCTACAATAATGTGCAAAGGCTGATGAAGGCGACGATGTTTCGCCGTGTAAGCCGCAAATCGAGATGAATGTTGGAAATATTAACTATTTCGAGAATCAAACTAAATAAAGGATTTTTGAATTGAAAAACTGGTATGGTAGCGTTCTTGCCTGATGGGCGTAATTCACCTAATTTGCAACCACAGGTTATCACGTCTGAACTCACTTACACCTGGGGTACTCAGGGTATGAAAGGACAAAAGGTTTACAAAAATTAAACAAATATAATTAAAAGGAAAATGATTCCACAGATTAAAAGGGATAACATCAGAATATAGGAACAAATAGAATTGTCACTTCGTGACCAAATAAAAATGCAAATAAGTAGGTAAGGTGAGGTAAGTATTATGCAATCCAAGGTAAGTTTAGTATTAAGGTAACTTGACGTTATTCGCCAACAAATATGAAACAGGTAAGTATTTAGATTTATAAGCGTTTTCAATAAGAAAAGTAGAATAGTCCGACTTGGTCAGCAACTCATAAGGTAAGTAACTTTGTGTACAAGATTGAAGTTCCCTAGGATTTCGACCGACAAGGTAAGTATTTAGTTGTAAGAAAGGTAAGTAATAGCTTTAAGTTGAATTTAGACATAAGAACAATGAACAAAAGTATTAAATCGGGGTGAAATAGTCACCACGAGGTCTTACAACACTCCTAATGGTATGTGTTAGGGTACGCCCACGTTTTCCTCGGTACGGGAGATGACTGAGTTAATTTAAGTGATTTTAGACCAATTTGACGAATATTCAACAATGAAAATGTGGCAAAAATAGTCATACAGTGCTTTTACAACGATTGACTTGGTACTTTACCAATAACTTCACTGGAAACACGACTGCAGTAGAAAACGTGGTAGGTTGAAGACGATCCCGGAGGTGTCTTTGAGGAGAGATTTTGGTGGTTAAATCTGCGAAATCTGGCAAATTCAACCGATGAATTTAAAGTTCGATAAATGTCCAACAAACTCGTGGGGAAATATCCCGGAAATCAGTTCACCGACTTAGCACAAATGGCTCTCAAAACTTCACAACCGGCCTACAAATTGAGGCTAACTCGAGTGACGACGAAGCGAAACTGCCGCCTCCCGCGCGGGGAGGGTTGATGCTCCCCTCCTCACCCATCCTCCTCCCCGTCCGTCACCTCCCCTATCACCACCTGCGGCGGGCGGGCGGTCTTCCCGCATTTTTACGATTTGGCGGCTTACAGAACCCCTCCTTTCTCCGGGAGCCATCGTCCTCGATGGTGAATTCTTGATCGGCCACGCTGGGTATGGGTAGGCGATGTCCGGGGTACCGCCAGGTACACTCCAATTCATACCGGGTACGTCGACCTTGGCTACAAGCAGGGGCCACTCCAGCATGCGGCGGGTTGCAGTGGTCTATCAGTTGTCCCCTTTCATACCTCTTCAGCAATCGCTCTCAGAAGGCCTTGCAGGAGTCGCACCTGAACCCTCTCATCACCGTGGACAGTCGCATGCATATGGGGCAGAGGGCTTGCTTCGAAACGGTCTTTCCTGTGATCGCCATGTCCTCGGCTCTCTTCATGGCTGGTGTCGGGAAGTTGGTGAACCCGGGATTAGGACGAGTTCTACAAGCTGCTGAGGATGTCGAGGTGGGTTCAGAGTAATTGGGATCTTGGTCCTCGTTATCGTTGCCAGACTCCTCCGCAGATGTGTCCATATTCTCCTCGGGTGCCACGGTCCCCTGATAGCCTCTTTTCTCAGCTCGTTGCTCAATTGGTGGTTTGTCTACTTTCTCCAGTGGTACGGCAGTTCCGGCATTTAACTGCACCACCATGTTGTCAAGTTCTCTAGTTAGTTCACCGATTCTTTCTTTAGCACGAGTGAGTGAAATCTCCTCCTCAGGCGATCGTACCTCGGAGTTCCTCCGAGTCTCCATCTCCTATTGGGTCACAGAAAACATTTCCAGGTTAGTATGGTCGTCTCTTGTCATAATCTTCTTGTACCACATCGTTTCCTACCTACCACTGTATGACTGCCACTTATTTACATTATTCCTACTTCCTTTTCAGGTACATTACTATTGTCGTCTCTAGGTTTCTTCATTTTGAAGGTAAGTCTATCTTATATTTATGCTTAATTCTCTTATCATTGTATGCGTGATTTTTTTTTTTTTTTACAGGTATTCTCAGTCACCTTGCCCGTCCCGCAATAACCCGTACCTTGCCCGAACCCCAGCCAGCACCCCTTTTTCGTAGTAGTTACACGGCAGGCAGGGTCGTAGCAAGTACGCCCCTCTGCCTGCGCTCGCACCTCTCTCCTCCTCACCACGATTGGTCTCTGACGTATGGGGCGAGGTTCCCTTTACCTTGTCAGGAGTACTTCCGTCGTGTTTGTCTGGCTCCACCTTGATTCGGGGTGCAGCTTCCTCGTTCCAGGCGTCCTCCAATCCCCAATTGCAGTCAACTTCTTGATGATTCTCAGCTACCTGGACCCACGATGTGCATGCGGGATCGTATATGGGGGAAGATGAACAGGTTCCACCAGTCCAGCATCGATGGCATGTTTCACCTTGAGGCAACAACTCTCTCGGTCGGACCTCTTGAAGACCTTTCGATGATCGCTCAGAATCTTTTCCACTCGATCTTGGTGGTCCGGCTCCATGTGCTGCAATCTTTGTTTTTAACTCCGAGTGGCTGTTCCACCTTTCATCACCCCATCTCTCAATGGGAAACTCCCTGACGTTATCTCCGGTCTTCTTTGGGTCATCTCCAAGTAAAGCCCCGATTCGGCGAAAATCAATATCCCTAAATGGGAATTGTGCCACATGATACCCCACACTCTCATCCATTCCCTCAATCTCGGGGTCGATGTCCTCCTTAGGGGTACAGCCTACAGCACTCCGTGACTCCACACTCGGGTTGACTACGGGTACCTCCACACCTGGTTTGGCTACGGGTACCTCCACACCTGGTTTGGCTACGGGTATTTCCACACCCAGCTTGGCCACGAGTACCTCCATACCCGGTTTGACTACAGGTATTTCCACACCTGGTTTGGCTACGGGTACATCCACACCCGGTTTGGCTATGGGTACATACACACCCGGTTTGGCTACAGGCACCTCCATACCCGGCTTGGCCACGTGTACTTCCACAAGTTCCACCCTTGTCAGCCCCTGGCGACTCTCGGGTCCTTTGTGCGTCGCCACCATCGCCTCTCGTCTATCTGGGCGGATTAGTAACGGCACCTTTTTCATAAGGTCTAACCCGAACAAGTCGAGACCGGCCCCCTCCTGCGAAAATACCAAGAAAGTATGTCTAGTTGCCACTCCGCCCACTTCCACGGTCAGTTCCTGCTCCCCACAGAAGCTCAGCTGTCCCCCATCCGCGCCCCATGCCATAGCCTTTGTAGGTCTCAAAGGGGCACCCTTAACTGGTGCCGCCAGCACGGAGATTGCCGCACCCGTGTCCACTATTAGTTCCCTAGGTTCCCCGTTTAGGGTTACCTCCAGATGTATCGGCCTCTCAGTACGATAGCGCACCATTGGAATGTGCCCTATAGGGTATGTGCGTGGTTCCCCTTTTTCTACTTGGGTCACCTCTTCATTGGCCGGCACGTTGACACCTCGGGGATGAGATACCGGGGTTAACAGCCTCCTCTTGTGACAGTCAGTCTCTAGATGTTCCCTCACTCCGCAGTAATCACAGTAGATACTCTTTTGGGGGTTATTCACACAGTCTACAGGGAAGTGTTCCATACTTGCGCAAAACATACACGGGTACCGCGGCGTTGGTTTGGAGAGAGCTCGCGCCCCCGCCGTAGGTACCTTTCCATTATTACGCAGACACCTCGCCGCCAAGTGTCCCGGCATTCCACATTTGTAGCACCTCCTTTCTTCTCGCACTGTGACTGCTGAAATTCCCCGCTTGGTGTCATCATCTGAGTCCAAATCGAGCGTTTCTCTCAACCCCTCCGCTCTTTTCAGCGCGGCTTCCAGTGTTTCCGGGGGATTGTTCGCTAAAAGGGATGCTAGTTGTTTAGGTAGTCCTTTTATGAAAGCTTTCAAGGTTTTTCGCTTTATCCAATTTTGTTTTTGTAGGTTGGTCAAATCCAGTCCGTCCTCTTTTACAGCCGACCTCGCTAGTCGATGAACCCGTTCCGCAAACTGACGCAGTCCCTCGCCTTGTGACAACTTCGCCGCGCATAATGATGCGGCCGCCCGTTCCGGATTTTCCGTTTCAAACCATGCCAACATTGCCTCGCGTGCCTCATCGTACGGGTTGAGTCCCGCATGCGACTGGGTATAATCTATCAGGAACTGTTTGGCCGTACCCTTGGTTTTAGCGCGTAAAAGACGAATTTTCTTAACCTGTGTGAGGGTCCCGGCTATGTCATCGAAAATCTGAAAGAACGCCGTTACTGGCAATGCCCCAGGTTCATCCGGGTCCCAGTTCTCAATCTCCAGGAACATTGAGTGGGGTATGTCCGTGTCAGGTACTATCTGCGTTACGTGGCTTTGCTTTTTCCCTGCCAGGTCGTTGTAAGCCCTCATCAACCTCTCAAGCTGTCCGAGGACTCCACTCATCTCTACCTCTCCCGCTCTACTCGAGTGCTGGCCTGGTTCGCTCATTGTAACGGTTCACACAAATATTTGGCCCTTCGTTACCCTGCAAGTTTGTTCAGACTGATTTTTACGATTTTGAGTTCGTGAAAGGCGTACCTTTCATGAAATCCCCTAAGCTGCCACCAAATCTGTAAGCCGCAAATCGAGATGAATGTTGGAAATATTAACTATTTCGAGAATCAAACTAAATAAAGGATTTTTGAATTGAAAAACTGGTATGGTAGCGTTCTTGCCTGATGGGCGTAATTCACCTAATTTGCAACCACAGGTTATCACGTCTGAACTCACTTACACCTGGGGTACTCAGGGTATGAAAGGACAAAAGGTTTACAAAAATTAAACAAATATAATTAAAAGGAAAATGATTCCACAGATTAAAAGGGATAACATCAGAATATAGGAACAAATAGAATTGTCACTTCGTGACCAAATAAAAATGCAAATAAGTAGGTAAGGTGAGGTAAGTATTATGCAATCCAAGGTAAGTTTAGTATTAAGGTAACTTGACGTTATTCGCCAACAAATATGAAACAGGTAAGTATTTAGATTTATAAGCGTTTTCAATAAGAAAAGTAGAATAGTCCGACTTGGTCAGCAACTCATAAGGTAAGTAACTTTGTGTACAAGATTGAAGTTCCCTAGGATTTCGACCGACAAGGTAAGTATTTAGTTGTAAGAAAGGTAAGTAATAGCTTTAAGTTGAATTTAGACATAAGAACAATGAACAAAAGTATTAAGGGCACAAGGAAATTTTTTCGAGTAAAAATTCGATTTTTTAAAAATAATTTTTTGTTAATGTGCATATAATCACGGACCAATTAAAAAAAAATCATGAAAAATTTTGAACGAGAAGTGGGTCAAATAAATACGCAAACCGACCTGTGTCAGGGTTTGCGCTAGTAGAGTCCGGCGCTATACGCTGGACCGTCCGCATTTTCAAGACGATTCAGCACAGCACAAAACGAACAGATTTCATGGCACAAAACGGGACATAAACATAGAAAAAGACGAGTAAACAACAAAACAAGAGATTTAGCTTCTTCTTCTTCTTTGTTTTCATCAAATCGAGTCACCTTGGAGCAAGTTGGAAGCGTTAGGAAACCGTATGATGACGTCATGAGATGAACATTGTTTAATTTCAGAAAATCGTGTTTCCTGAAAAATCGCGTTTTCTAGCACTCGTGTTCCTTTTTGTTGAGTTATACTGGACTTATCTCCTTGTTCTTTTTTTTTACTTGTACGTCAGTATTTTATACACCAACTGTGCATAGGGATTGGCGTATTTTTCCCGACTACAAGATAAAAATGTGGTCCGTTTTGGTGGGTTAGAGCCCTAATTTTGATGGTTTTTTCAAAAATCCGCCTTTTTTTCCTCAAGCGTTGTACGAAATTATCCTTTGCACCAGTTATAGAGCATAAGATGCTCGACAATATATGAAAAAATCAAGGTGATCGGATGATTACAACCCGAGAAAACGGTACATACGTTTTACGAGAAATTGTACTCTCGGGGAAAATTTCCTTGTACCCTTAAATCGGGGTGAAATAGTCACCACGAGGTCTTACAACACTCCTAATGGTATGTGTTAGGGTACGCCCACGTTTTCCTCGGTACGGGAGATGACTGAGTTAATTTAAGTGATTTTAGACCAATTTGACGAATATTCAACAATGAAAATGTGGCAAAAATAGTCATACAGTGCTTTTACAACGGTTGACTTGGTACTTTACCAATAACTTCACTGGAAATACGACTGCAGTAGAAAACGTGGTAGGTTGAAGACGATCCCGGAGGTGTCTTTGAGGAGAGATTTTGGTGGTTAAATCTGCGAAATCTGGCAAATTCAACCGATGAATTTAAAGTTCGATAAATGTCCAACAAACTCGTGGGGAAATATCCCGGAAATCAGTTCAACGACTTAGCACAAATGGCTCTCAAAACTTCACAACCGGCCTACAAATTGAGGCTAACTCGAGTGACGACGAAGCGAAACTGCCGCCTCCCGCGCGGGGAGGGTTGGTGCTCCCCTCCTCACCCATCCTCCTCCCCGTCCGTCACCTCCCCTATCACCACCTGCGGCGGGCGGGCGGTCTTCCCGCATTTTTACGATTTGGCGGCTTACAGCCGAAACATGTACCGTTGAGGTAATAAACCCTTGAAAAGAGACTCCACCCGTAAAAAAAGGTTTAAATCAATGCAAAAAAGGTTCAACTAAAAGGTAAAATACTATAACAAGGGGCTATTTAGCGACTGTAATGGCAAATGGAAAAGCCTTGTTCTATGCAGATGGGTGATCCTACACAGAAAAATAATAAACCGTCGCGTAACAATTTGCAGCGTTTTGGTGCGTGTGTTGAGCTCGGCAAACATATTTGTCTCAAATCTAAATTTTTAAATATAAATGAATGTTTGGCCTCTGGAGGTGTTCCAAAACAACTGACATTTAAATGTCTCCATTATTTTAGGAATTTCCAAACTGTTCCTTGATGGTTAAACTGAATTTACAGTACATGTACTGCAATAATGGTTTGCAGAAATTATTATAGTCCAGAACGATTATGTAAGAAGCCCAGTTGGGATTTTATTCCGGGGAAAGAAAAAGACATACCTCCAGCCAGGTCTATTATTATTTCATCAAAATTCCGCTAGAACTTTATTTTAACGAAACTTTTACTTGAAGGAGTTGTGGTTTCTGATACCTGGCTATAAAATACTTAAGAATTGTGTGGAATGAAAGAAGGTAACTCATGACACCGAAGAAATCAATGTGATATTATTTTCCCTATCGCATATTAATTCTAGAACCTTGGAATTTAGGAACCAAAATAAAGCAGGCGATAGGTCTTTTGTTTAAGTAAGTATACTTAATGGAGAAATTTTACAGAAGTTGATTACACTAGGAAGGTATGTACACAATGTTAGAATGGTCACAATCTTAATCTAAAAGTTCGAGGTTTTCCAGTTTTTCCCAGGGATAGAATCCAGCCATCACCTGTCTTCCTCCAAAGAATCGTCCGTTCAGATCAACCACGGCCTTTATGGCCGATTCAATCCTTTTAAACTCGACGAAAATACGTACAGCCTCTTCGGGTACCACGTTTGGTAGCTCGTAGATTATGACTCTCACGACATCTCCGTATTTAGTATTGCATTCGTCTTTTACTTCGGGTTCGAGTTCCTCGTCAACCTCCCCAGGACCAACCATGTTCTTCAAAAGAACTACTTTCGAAGGGGTCTTCATGATTTCCGTGATGGGTTTTGGCTTGGGAGGGGAGCTGGGACGAGGTGGCGACGAAGGGGCTGGAGGTGGCGCCATCGATGAACCAGGCAATGATGGAGGCGGAGGCGGCAGCATGATGTCCTTTTCGTGAACTATGCGACCACCTACGAACATGAAATTTAATTCATTACCTAATAGAAAACATTAGGCTGAGAAACATCTACACTTTTTTATCACTGTCAACAATGAAATGTTTAAACATTCAAAAACACCTCCCGGATCTTTATAAGAAATTTGAAAACCCGTCCAGGCGTTATCTTCAAAACTTATAGGCAATGGTAGGTACATAACAAGCCACACATCTTCGTGTTGCGCTACATTCGGACGAAAACTCACCTCTCTTTGAAGTTTTCTCGACTTGCAAGGCAATAGAAATCCCTTGCTCTTTTTTTCCAAGTCCCTGGCCTTCTTTGAAACCATATTTAGCCATGATTTTCGCAGCAACTGAGGCACCATAAGCTTTTGGCACTATCTGGAAGAGAAAATGGAGGAGTCAAAAATGATAGTCGAAGTTTTATGTCATATAGAAACACAGGAGGTTAAAATGGCATTTCAAAGTCTGTCGTAGGAGCGTAGAAACTATGCAATTGATTCCCATTCGAGAATTGTTTCAATGATATACTCGTATGAATGAAAAAAGGTTCGTGTTTTTTAACGATAGGAACCCAACAACAACAGGATCATGACCTCGGGTATGTCATGTCGTGGGAATAGAGCCACAGAGTAACGATTTGGGCATCTTGGCAGGCGTACTTCATGGTATCACCACCCGCATCCACCAAGAACCATACCCAAACTGGGGGGTCCGTTTTTGCACGCCACTACTGGGGCCCAGTGAAATTGCCTCCCATCAACAGTGGGTGACGATAAAAGGATTCCCCTAAAGCAAGGTTCACAAGTGTCCAACTCTGCAATTCTAACTCGCTTTTCTGCCCACTGATTGGCCAGAAAGAGTCTGAGAGAGGGGGGGTAATCTAGTCAGAGAGGCACTATTGGGTCCGTCCGAAAAATTGGATATTGGGTCGGAAAGAGTCAGAGAGGGTGGTGGGAGGTGGGGGTCCGTTTTCACGCCATAACGTCCCGCCAACCAGACGCCTGTGAATACCAAACCGGAATCTCAGAAAGAGTCGCAGCGTTGGATGGTTGTGAACCCACCTTCACAGTCCCCCATTCTGAGAGCCCCCCCCCCCCAGCACGAGCACTTCCCCACCCCATAGCTAAGCTTGCACTAGTCTTCCCTCAACTGGGCCCGTCAAATTTTGGCAGCAAAAACTCTCTAATATATAAAGAAATCACCCGTGCACATGATGTCTCCATTATGAAATCGCCACGGTATCAATGACACTAACCAAATACTGTAGTAGATAGCTAGTAATGAGACAGTAGAGCAGCAGGTTATCAGCGAAATAATACGACCATGAGAAGGTGTTATTTTAAAAACCTAGAATGAACATGTTAAATGTGGCTTGTTTGATTTTGCAGGTGAGTGTGTTGTTCAGTAAATCGAGAATATTGTAGGCTCGCTCACTACTGGATTGGTAGTTTCACAAAGATTCCACCACAGCCACCAATG
Organism: Apolygus lucorum; assembly: GCA_009739505.2. NCBI lineage: Eukaryota > Metazoa > Arthropoda > Insecta > Hemiptera > Miridae > Apolygus > Apolygus lucorum. Next base: position 41,448,426 of record CM019180.2, read on the forward strand.
TTCAGTTTTGTACTGTAGTCTGTCTTCCAAAGCTGCTTGAGGGCTTCCCCCACCCTGAACTTGTATTCTTCCCTGGAAGAGGATTCTCCTGGCTTGAAAGTGGGAGGGCCTACAGTATCCATCCACTCAGCCACATGGAGTTGGTGTGTAGGCCAGTGGTGGTTTTCTTTCTGTACTGTGTTTTCTCCATTTCAATAATAAAAGTGTAAAGCCGCGTCCACACTTGCAACATTTGGCCACTCTGAACCTTGCTCCGATCCTCTGGCATGTTCAGGGCAGCAAAACTTGTAAGGAGTGAGAATCGGAGGAAGGATCCAATTGCTCCATTGGCGGTTTTTCATCTTGCATCAAAGAAATGTTTGGAGTGGGGTGAGCCTTGTATGGGCGGAGCAAGGTTCGGAGTGCTGCCATGTTTGGGGCAGAAGAGCGGGGCTAGGTGCAGAGCGAGGTTTGGAGAAGCCAAATGTAGGCTTAAAACATCGTAAGTCAAGTTAGGTTTGAATAAAAAATCGTGAGTCATAAATACCGAAATAAATACGAAATTTGTGCACAGAAGTCTAGCGAATATTCACGTTCCACCAGTTAGGGGGATAATAAAGACATATGGTCTGATTTTGCCAACATTTTTGACGGTTAAAATATCATTTTTACTGGAATCTTTGGTTTTAGAATACGTATTTTTAATAATTTTACTTCCAAAGCTACCAGGGTAGCGGAATTATTGTTTTCACTTTTCAAGAAAATAAAATTTCGTCCAAACTAAAATTTCTTTCCGTGTTTTACGTTTTAGAACTTTCTGCTTTTCAAATTCAAATTTTTCATTCAAATTTAGAGCTATTTTACCCATGTTATGGTCTTTTACAATACTACAGAATCAATCGTCTAATTTTTTCAAATAATTCGATTTGAAAAAAAAAAAAAATCTCTCCATTCATAAGAGATACAGAAAGGGGCAGCCCCTGAAGCTAGTTCTTTTTTTTCGTCTCCTGAAAAATTTATATTTTTGAACTTACAAGGATTTACACTTTTACTATCGATTTACCTCCTCAACATCCCCCTGTGATGGGATCACCCATGTGAGCTGCAAGGGCTAGTTGTTATGTATTTTTTTTTAAATATTAAATCTTTGATTATACAGAGAAAAGCAGTTCTGTCTCTGTTTCATCCTCAAGATCCAGATGGCAAACCATTATCCATATCTCAGAATGCTCCACACATAACATAGGTACTGCAGTATGTGCTTGTAAATTACGAAAATGGTGGAAGATGCACATTATAATATGATATTTTCAGTATTTTGGAAAAGAACAAGTAGATAACATAGGGTTCTATTGATAAATACTTATCATACCTGTTCAACCAGACTAGGAGGTGGAGCAATGGCAACTCCTCCGCGTCCCTGCTTAGCTGGTGGGGCACCATCGTTGTCAGGTTCACCCAGGTCGACAGACATCAAAGGCTTTGGCTCCTCCATTGGAGCATCTGATCTACAAACCATACGACCATAATAAGTTAAAGCGATCTTGAATGAATGCCGAATCAATTTATTGACATATTCCATACTAGATTCTCAACTAATTTACTCGGGCAGTTACATAATATATCATCAGTCCACCAGAAGGTTTATGACTTCCTTTTTTGGTAGGAAATCCATTAACTTTATCCTTCCGCCTATAACTATAATGTTAATAAAAACACATCTGCGCCACTGCTTTATGTCAGGACAGGAGCTGTATATGAATCCACTCAAATCTAACCTGACCCAGAAATTGGAGGTAGCATTATAAATAGCATGAAAACACCCTATTGCTCTCCCGCACCCTGCAATACGGAGGGTTAAGGAACGGACGGTGTGTTGTTCAAGTCTCCCTTGAAGCCAACAATCATAGAAAGTCCGAGGTTGAAAATATCCTTTCACATATTCAGGGGAATAGTGAAGCATTTCAAGCAACATCTCCATCATATACGTCTGACGTGAAAGTGAATAGTGACAGTAGGTAACAGTTGAAAAGCATCTTTTCGTAATTCCATGCAAAAGTTGAACTTAAAGGGTTTTTAGGAGCGTTGAAATAGTTTAAGGTGTGATGAGAGCGATCCCCACCCATTCGAAGTATTTTACAGTAACAATATATATTTGGTTAATTATAGGTATTGATGACGAACCTATTAGTGCGTCTTTCCCTTTCTTCCCTTTTCTTGATTCTCTCCTCGTCTTCTTTTTCTCTTTCCTTCTCCCGAAGCTCACGAAGGTCCTTCACTACTTTCTCATAGTCGTTTGGCCACATCGGATCGTATTCAACACCAGTGAAGTTCCAATCCAGATCATCTCCGTAAGCAGCGTAAAAACCTTGAAACAACAGGCATGTCGAACTTGTAATTCATTTGGCGCACACCACTGAACTAATAACATGCTAATTTTATTAAAGATGAAGTTTTCAATTCGTTCTTTGATAGACACCAGAACCACAGGTATAATATTGTAGAATTGCATCCCCAATTGAACGAGGCCAGAAGGTTCCGGATATTTCAGGATTCACACAAGCCCATATCCAAGACGATTGTTCCAACCAAGCAGTTTATTACATAACAATAAGAAGAAGGTAAGGGAAACAGTAGGTACAGCTATCTATTCTTCCCGAACCTACGTATCGAAAACAGTTTCTAGTACTTGGCTAGGCATAAAATCTTACGTTTTGGTGGAACAATAGGGAATTTGCCTCAAATTTTTTTCTTCAAAAGAGGATTTACTGATATGGGAAAAAACCATAGTGTGCTGCTCAAAAAAGCATCCAACAAATTCAGAGAATTTAAGGAAGATGGAAATTTTAAATGTAGCGGCAATCTGTATGGGGGCAGCCATGTTGAGACCTATCCAGAAGCCTAACCAATCGGATTCCATTCATGGAATGAGTATTAGGAAGAGTCACTTCATAGGGGGATCTGTGCCACTTACTACAGTTGTGCTACCTCTGAAAATGTAAATGAAACGATTAGCTTACACGGTCGAACACAGGAGTGCACAAACAGGGGAAGGGAAGAACGCAGATGCAAAAGAGACCAAAAGAAGCAATTTTACTCACTCTTTTTTACAATACGATTCTACCTATTAGTTTATCAAGAATTATTAGTCTTCATCTTCTCTTATTTAGCTTCTATAATATAGAACTAATACTAATATTATTAGTTAGTTTCGTTATTTGAATCCCGTTATCTGAGTGGATTGTTTCGTATGGTCACAAGGGCGCCTACAACTCTACCTGTCGATGTTCTTTGATAGTATTCCCAGAGATATTTCTTGTACTCTTCGCCAGAGCACAGCAGTGTGGATTCGGTCAGTTTTTGGATAGTTTTTGGCAGGAAATTCTGAGGTAGGTGACGTCCTCAGCCTCCCTCAATTTCCGCAGCTTTTTTTTTGTCAAAGGCTTCGCTTTTTTAAGCATTTTTTTCTACGTATTTTTTCCCCTCGGGGAATCCTGGTGTTAAACTTTATTCTAGGGCCCTACTATAGGATTTGACTTGGAATTCCTGAATATAAAATTGAGGCAAATTCCCCATTGCAAAAGATTCCTCGCGCTCTATAGGTCTGCCACAGAAACTTTGCGTCCATGTGGCGCCCCCTAGGTAGCAGAGTGGATCTGCAAACTATAATGATCGAGTCAACCTTCCATAGTGAAACCTTCACACGGAAATAGGAGTCGTGAGAAATTAGATGTTCGTGTAGTGCCACAAAATTTCAATTTCGGAAACGCACGAATTTCAAGCTGCAGTAGGAGGGAAATCATGTCACTTTTGAGGGGAAATATTACCGAAAAAATATCTACCTGCGGGAATCTGCTTGATGATAAGAGATTATTATTAGTTCTATGTTCTCCGAAGAATGCGCCAAAGGGATGCAAAGTTTCTGTGGCAAACCTATAATAGTTAACTTTTACTTGAAGCTTGGAAAATGTAGAGGATGAACTTTGGAGAAAAGTAGGTTCTGCACAGTTTTGAGCAAACCTTAACATACACAAACATACATTTTTTGTAATAACCCCATACAAAGGCTTTTCTCTCCACTCCTCAGGACAAGGTTGCTGTCCTTGATGTCATTGGCTGCTACTCCAATTAGATCGGATATCGCTTGCCTTAGATGTCTGCTTCTTGTTCAGGCTACCATTGACAACCTGAACACCTAGGATTATGGGAGAAACGTCGGGCTATGGTATCCGCCTTCATGCCCTACAAGTGTTACATACTTTCTTCATCAACAGCCCAGCTGCTAAATGACAAAGCATCTGCTAGCAGCTTGGCAACCTCATCGTGTCGTGATATGTGGCTGCGTTGAGTTCGCACCACGAGGAAGATGTTTTCATTTTGACCCCACCAGACATGCCAAAGTATCTACCCGCGACTAAATCCCGCATGCCTCACCAGGGTGTCCTGGAGAGCCACCCAGGCGCCGTGAAAGGTTGGATACTCACGGGCCCCACTGCACCCACTGGCATGAGATGGGGGTCTACAGCACTGTAGAGCCGAGGCTACGATAGAAGCGTTGAGCGAGAGAAAATGGTCAGGTATCGACGCTCTAAAAATTTTTTAGCCTTGTTCAGGTAAGGGTGGCTACGGTGGGAGAGGTAAGCGACCTCGACGCTTGGGCGGAATACCGGCTTCGCTTGACGCTCAGTCCGGAGTAATATTTCTGCTCGACACTCAATGTCTAACGTTAATCTTTTCATTTCATAAAATGGCTAAGAAATTATCCGTTGAGGATACTGAAAATTTGATTTCCATGGTGCAAACATATCCATATCTGTGGAATGATAGGCACGCAGGACACAAGAATACAACGAAAAACAACAAGGAGTGAGATGAGACGTTTCAATCGACATTCTCGTGTATTTTTGAGTTTGTGCAAAACTTTGTTTACTCTGTACTCTTCATCACAACTCCTAAGCACATTAATAGGGTGAACTATAAAATGCCTTCAAACACACGGTTTCTCAGTAATGAACTTCTTAAAACAGCTGAATTATCACTCAGTACAACTGCAAAATGAGAGCCTAGCCCCAGAAAGTATTGTCGGGTTTCAGCGCTACCTACCGCCACTTCAGCGAACTACCATCCTTTTTCAGCCCGATGTGAGCGTGGTCAAGCGGCATTTCTGAAAAGTAGGCTTACCTTGATTTTACCACCTCGGTTTTACCACTCTCTAATTTCTAAGTTTGGCGGCTTTACTTCCCTGCCTTTTAAAATTGCGAGGAAAAGACACTTGTTATTGCATTTTTGTGTTGTTTTCATTTGTTGTGTTGTTCTCCTTTGCTACATTGTAATCTTGGGATTACTGCAACTTAGAGGAGCGACGGTAATACGATTGTGAGCGTGATCACCTGATAAGATATCAGAAATGGTAGTTCGCTGAAGTGGAAGTAGGTATCGCTGAAACCTGACAACACTTTTTGGGGCTAGACTCTCCTAACAGCAAAAGTTGCCTATTCGCTGGTTTGGTGGTGAACTGATTGGAACTCCCCATCTAGGTAGTCACCTTTTCCTACTATAGCCACCCCTCTTCGCTTGACGCTAGATTCTCGACGCTTGGAGCTTGTATCGTAGCCTCGGCCTAAGAATTCTTACTCATCTACCAATTCGTATAGTGCAGCAGCAAACTCTGCAGACAAGGTGGATTTAGGAGCAGCGGTTTTTACGCTACCCAGCTTGCAATTGTGTATTATTAATAGTAGGTATCTAGAAGCTCAAAAATAGATATCAAGATCGTGTTTCATTTGTTCCTGACCAAGGAAGGTGACTAAAGAAGGGAAGTCGCTCAGAAATTAGAAAAATAATTAGTTCGTCACCTTCTTTGTTGTCTTCATTGTCCTCATCTTCTCTTTTGGTATTTAAATCGAACACCGGAGCAAGAACACTGTTTTTCTTGTTACCATCCCTCTTGGTGGAATTAGCTGCTTTCTTCGCTTGCAATTGGGATTGGAACAACTTGATTCCTGAGCTCCAACCAGCAACTTCATCCGATTTCTGGCGTAGATTGTCCACATCGTCATACAGAGACATTATGAAGATATAACCAGACCACTGTATTGTCACTTCCAGAACATTTGATTGGAAATTGGTGGAAACTCGTTTAGGTAGGTATATTATACCTACCCACCCGGCACGATTTTTGCAATCGAAACTTCAACTCGGTTCTTCGTCTTCCAAAAAGTTGGAATATTATATGCAAAGGATTCCTATCTGTGCAACAAAAACACCACCTATTAGCACTAATACTGTAGAAACTCCCGAAACGCGAAACTTAGAGCTCAAGGCCACACAAAAATTGGAATTTCAATTAAAATTTGTAATTTATCGTGACCCAAACAAGTAGGAAGTAGCGTTAAGTTGGTTGGTAACACTTAGTTTTTGTTTTCGCTGACTGATCCTTCTCTCATGTCGGACACAAGTGTTCATGGTTGATGATTTATCGGCCATTGTAGACAACAAACTAAAGCGGGGAGTAAAGGGGAAGCTCCAAAAATAAAAATAAAATAGAAGCAAATAAAAACCCTGTTAATTGTTAACCTAGGATATTCCTCGTTAATTCGTAGGTTAATTAGTCTTTAACTGTCAGTCAGAGTGGATGTACAATACACAACACAAGGAGCACGATAGAATCAAACAAGAAGAAGAAGAAGTCATCTTTCAGATACCTTATCTCCTTGCTTATCACAGTTGTCACAGCATGTTTTGGATTTTGGGTTGGGTTCCTTCGTCAAATTAACAGATTGATGTCATAAAATCTTGTTCGTCAGTATTTCGAAAATGGCTAAAGGTAATCATCTGGATGAAGTTTGTAAAGAACTTGACGAGCTCTCCATGAGGATGTTGGATCTCATGAAGCAATATATCGATCTCAAAATGACTATGGAAGATCATGTTAAAACTGGTGAGTAACTTAAAAAATACTGAACTAGAATTCAAATGAATTAGTGTTTAGGTATGTTATTGGTGTGGTGTTCTTCTCAAGCACGTTTCTGGAAAACCATTCATGAGTTTATGTAGGTTCAAAATTGATGTGTTGGTAATTGGCATTTGATACCTAGGTAGGCACATCACTCCTACAACCTAGGTAGGTACATTTCTCCTACAATCAATATCTTTTTATTATTTGCCAAAAACACGTAGTGTATGAGCAATGGTCAGCTTTCTTACAAGAAAAATTAAACATTTGGTCACAAAAAAAAAAACGTCTGCCAAGTTGGGTGGGCAGTATAGCTTCCTCACTCATTGTAACATGGACGTATAGAATCAGTTGGCGAAAAACAGGAGAGGAAATGGCCTTGGAGCTCACTCAGCTGATCAGTGACCACTCAGGCACCTTCAGCATTCTCCATTGACCCTGCCTCTCAAATTTCAGCTTCCTGCGTTCAACAGGAGAGAAAATGGCCTTGGAGCTCACTCAGCTGATCCGAAGGTGCTGAAATTTATAGGGGACCGTCTAGGACCTAACCCGCACAATCCCTGAAAATTTCATCAAAATCGGACCACAGGTTAGTATAGTTTTGCCCGGGACAAGGATTGACCACAGACAGACAGACAGACCGACAGACAGACAGACAGACAGACACGGAACCAAAATTGTTCGGGAAGCTCTAAAACGCAAAAAGCAAGTGGAAATTTTGATTTTGGAGGACATTTTTTTTTTTCACTTCTTTCACGAATACAAAGCTTCCCTACCTTCGGTAGTGAGGAAGCAAAAAAAATTACAACAATGGTATCAAATGACTAGGTAGGTATAACAATAAAACATGAAAAAACACCTAGGATATCAACACAGCGTCAGTGTGCTCATGATCACCAAGAAATTCGTTGAAATTATAAGGAGCCAAACTGACCAGGTACTTGCTAATACGTGCCTTAAAAATGCCGATCGGAGCATTTCGCAAATTGATGGGAAGGGCGTTGAAAAATTTAAAACCCCACCAGGTGGTACCATTACATGTAGTAGCAAGTCGATGGAACGGGATACAAAGATTATTTTTGCTACGAGTGGAGTAACCGTGATCTGGAGTATGGAAAGACACAATATTCTTCCTTACACAACATAGGCTTTCAAGGATGTAGACAGCGGGGATAGTTAGAATTTCCAGTTCTTTATAAGCTGATCTACAATCCTCCTGGTAACTCATACCAGCTACGACTTGCACAGCCTTCCTTTGGCTGGAAAAAATGGTGGAGGAAGCTGCAGAATGCCCCCAACTGAGGATGGCATATATACCTCTGCTCTGGAAGCAGGCATGAAAAGCTGCCAGAACGGCTGACCTTGTCAGCCTCTCGGATAGGCGCCTCAAAAGAAAGATGTAGCTGCCGAGACATGACCGAAGTTGAGCACAATGAGGCTTCCAGCTGAGCTCTGGGTCGAGAACGACGCCAAGAAATTTGACATCTTCCAGATTATTGTCAAAACCAGACAAATCTCTCAACCCAAATCGCACCACGTTGGTCTTTTCAGCATTAACCGAAAGCCTGTTCATTATGAACCAGCTGGAAACCGCATCAAGAGCAGCCACTTCGGAGTCGCACAGCAAAGAAAGCGATGGGCTTTTTAAAATTAATGATGCGTCGTCAGCAAAAAGAATTGAGTGGATTTCGAGGCACAATGGCAAGTCATTGATAAAAATAAGGAACAATATTGGTCCCAAAACGGATCCCTGTGGTACACCAAACTCAACTGGCAAGAAGCATGACAACTCATCGTTGTGTCGCACAGCCTGAGTTCTACCAGAGAGGTAGCTTTCAATAATAGAAATTGCACTATCAGAAAAATTATATTTACGCAGCTTATCCAGAAGAAGCGGATAGGATATGCAATCAAAGCACTACAACCTAGTTAGGTATTTTAAATATTCGTCGTTCGGTACCTAAGGGGAAACAAAAATCTGGGTTGTTTGGGCCGTTAAATAATGTGATTCTCTATTCCTTACAGGGAGTCTCCACTTGGCGAAATCGAGGTACATTATGGGGAACAAGAGTGTATCTGTGCTGCAGCTTCCTACTGAAGAATCTGAGTTGAGCGCCCAAACCAAAGTCGTCGGAAGTGACGGTGACGTAAGTGATCTGAAACTTGAACTGTCCAAGATGTCTCTTAGTGAAGAGAACTCCAAAAATGCGCGTGATGACGACCCCCAAGAAGATGGACTCAAAAAGAGAAAAGGCAAAAAGGAAAACGACTCTGGTGATAAAGGTGAACTGATCAACTTCTATTTGCTAACAAGTATATTGATATATTTAGAAATACTATGTGAATATGTTTGGGTGGAGAGAGCAAGGGTTGAGTTTTTTTCCCCAGTTAATGAGAGGAAATGTGAGGTTTTGTGTACATTTTCCCATGATATTTGATTATATATCCCAGGATTTTGGAAAGGGAACGCAGTACATTGATAGTAAATTTTTGTGTAGTCTGCATAGAAGAAGTAGAATGAAGGATCGCAGGCCAGTGGCGGTAACAAGAACTTTCGTAACAGGATCAGTTGTCACCGGCGCCTCTCAGGTTACCTCCAGTATCCTACAGCCATCTGGTTTCACTCTACCACCTAATTTTGGACAGTGCTATTTGCAGTGGTGGTAAGCTGGATTCACATGCGATGGAAGGAAATAACGCAATCTGATTGGCTGATTTTCCCTAGTGGAGAATGGTGGCCTCCTTCTTGATAGAATGGCGGTAAGTCCGTCGGCTGAAGAAATTTGTATACTGTCTTCCATTTTCCACGCGGATAACCACTGGTGGAGGTAGCACTAGGGGTGGTCGACTGTCGATAGTAGCTAACAATCGCTTGTTTCGATGCGATCTACACGATTGATGCATTGAGGAGTAGCGTAGTAGGAGAGCTGAATCCCAACTGATATAATTTTCTAGAAACATTGTTCAGTTGGGTCAGCATGTGGGTGAATTAAAAATTCCTGTGTCGCATAAAAACCTTTGAAACTATCGATTGTTGGAAAAAACAATTGATTGTTGCAATCTGCAGTCACCAACCCGAGGTTCCACATTCGCCCTCATTTTTTTGTTCATTTTTTCCACTGTCCTTTTTTTTAATTTATGAATTTCAATGAGAAAAGATCACCACCCTTTTAAAACACTGTCAACAGAGATTACAGTTCAGAGAGAGGTTATCATTTCAGAGGCTTCCAGGAGGAAAGTTATCATTCTGTCCGTTCCATCCATGTGAACCTTCCGCCAACTCCGCCTATACCATCTACTGGTTTTCTCGTCTTTCTTTCCTTCCATCTTTCCGACCTTTCCGTCCCATGTGAATCCAGCTGTGAGGTGGTAGTAGGATCAGTTGCCACCAGAGTGCCAAGTCCCTCAGGTTACCTCCAAGTATACCTACTCCAAGCCACTGACCAAAGGTTTTAGTATACCTCGCTACTTTTGGGCCTGTGCCTTTTCCAGTGGCAGTAAGAAGTCCAGTTGCCACCATACCCTTAAGAGAAACGACAACAACCATCCATGCCACTGAGAACGATTTCATCCTACCTTGTTACTTTTGGCCAGTGCCTTTTCCAGCGGCAGTAAGAACAACTGGTGGTAAGTCCAGTTGCCACCATACCCTTCAGGATACTGCAACAACCATCCATGCCACTGAGAACAGTTTCATCCTACCTTGTTACTTTTGGTCAGTGCCTTTTCCAGTGGCGGAAAGACCAGTTGCCACCAGACCCTTCAGGGTACTACAACAACCATCCATGTCACTGACTATGGTTTCACCCTTCCCTTGCTACTTTTGGCCAGTGCCTTTTCCAGTGGCAGAAAGACCAGTTGCCACCCGACCCTTCAGGATACTACAACAACCATCCATGCCACTGACTACGGTTTCACTCTACCTTGCTACTTTTGACCAGTGCCTTTTCCAGTGGCAGTAAGAAGAACTATGGTGTTAAGACCAGTTGCCACCATACCCTTAAGGGAAAAGACAACAGCCATTCATGCCACTGAGAACGGCTTTACCTTACCTTGCTACTTTTGGCCAGTGCCTTTTCCAGTGGCGGAAAGACCAGTTGCCACCAGACCCTTCAGGGTACTACAACAACCATCCATGTCACTGACTACGGTTTCACCCTTACCTTGCTACTTTTGGCCAGTGCCTTTTCAGGTGGCAGAAAGACCAGTTGCCACCCGACCCTTCAGGATACTACAACAACCATCCATGCCACTGACTACGGTTTCACTCTACCTTGCTACTTTTGACCAGTGCCTTTTCCAGTGGCAGTAAGAAGAACTATGGTGTTAAGACCAGTTGCCACCATACCCTTAAGGGAAACGACAACAGCCATCCATGCCACTGAGTAGGGGTGTGTCGGTCCAGGTATATCCCTGGAACGGTTCTAACGGTTACAGTGACAAAGATGTAACCGTTCCAAATTACCGGTACAGTTCCATTACCAGTACAGGCGATCAAATCCCACTCACATGGCATGGATGAAGCAGGCAGTCAAATCCCTATCGTCCTTCTTCCATGCTTATGATCTCAACTTGCAATACAATATCATCATTTTCCTTGAAAATTCGCTAAAAGGAAGGAATTTGAACAAGTATTACAAAAGAGGCAATTTATTATAAATAAGTTACCAAACAATTCGTTGCAGTTTAAGAACTTAACATGACAATAATAAATTAATAATACTGGAGACAACTTCCATGCTAACCAGTCCAGAAGATAACTTCCCACTCAAGAGCCATTCCATGATTCCATGAACCATTCTCAGTCCATGGAAGTAGTAAGGGCGCTTCAGGTACAACATGGAACAGAACTGAGAACAAGATCCATGCTTATCGGTCCAAAACCCTTCCCGGTCCAGAGCCATTGAACCATTCTCCATGATATCTTATCAGTCCGGTTCCATCCTTACCGGTCTGAATGATCTCTTCCCGGTCCAGAGCCATTTCAAGATATCTTATCGGTCCATGGAGCTGGACCGGTAAGGGTCGAGTTTTTGTCACTGCGTGGAACCGTTCCAACCTCATACTCGGTTCCACAGTCCCGGTACAGCTGTACTGACACACCTCTACCACTGAGAACGGATTTACCTTACCTTGCTACTTTTGGCCAGTGCCTTTTCCAGTGGCAGAAAGTCCAGTTGCCACCGTACCCTTCAGGATACTACAACAACCATCCTTGCCACTGACTGCGGTTTCACTCTACCTACCTCACTCTAGTGCTCTTTGTGGTGGCAATAAGAGGAACTACTGTATTAGGATCAGTTGCCACCAGACCCTTTTAGGGACAAGTGTCCTCCATGTCACTGATAACGGGTTCGCTCTACCTTACTACCTACTTTTGGCTAGTGCTCTTTGCAGTGGCAATAAGGGGAAGTACTGTAATCACATCAGTTGCTAACTCTTGGGTAACCACAAGTATCCTCCTAGTCACTGACCAATAATTTCACTCTCTGGAGTATGTCTTAGTCTGCTTGTTGTATAGTTGGAGGAGTACAAAACAACTGACCTAATATTCCCAAGGCGCTTGACTCTCTAGGGTTACATAGAAAGTTGTTTCACTACCAACAAAGATCATGATTTGGAAGCCTGAGAAGCATTAGGTGTTTTCCTAAGTTTAAATTATTCAAAAATCACACATGACGGTGGGGAGGATACCTGGCTAGTTAGAAAAACAACAAACCACAGCAGTAGAAAATCCCAGGACATAAGCTTTTGCTCTCTCGCCTGGGTGTCTGGTCGTTGAAGTATCACAGCGGGTAGTATACCAGTATAACTAATTTCCAAACTACCGCGCTTAGTACTTCCATATGTCGGACATTATCTATGTCTTAATACTAGGGACTCACATAACTATGTAATAAATATAACTTCAACTTCTTCCAGATAATAAACCGAGTAACGATATCAAGGATGAACAGAACAAAAGCCCCAAAAAGAGAGACGCTATGCAAGACCCTCTCAAGTGGTTTGGAGTGCTTGTGCCACAAAACATGCGTTTGGCTCAGACGAGCTTCAACAAAGCTATTGAAATTTCCATTGATCTCGCCAACGTCCAACTGGAAATGAATTCTGTCAGGGAAAAGTTCACTACTTTAGTAGTTGAGAAAAAAGATTTGAAAGCTAAATCTACCGTTGTTGACGACGCGTCATGAATGAACCTAACTCTTGGAAATTAATGGTCTAAGCTACAACAAAGCGTATCAACAAAAATCAGCCGTTGAATTAAATTAGCATTTTACACGTGAAATACTGGTATTGTAAATATAATTATTTTTAGCGATAAGTTCCAGGCCGTCTCTTATTTTGTTAATAAAGTGATTATAAGCTAGGATTTTTCTCTCAAATTTTCAGTATGTTCCTACCAACCAATATTAGCACCTCGTGCACGGCTTATTCAATTTCCTTATTATCGGTGGTCGAAATCCAGTTTTTTGAGACGAGACCAAGAATTAGGCTCCAGAAAACACTGAGCAAAAACAATTGATGGTCATAATAAAGCAAAGAAATTATTAGTTCTTTTTTGGCTTTGAAAAGCGTGGTTGCCTGCTAGTTACTTAATGAAATAGGTACGTCTCATGACTCAGTTTCAAATTGAGAGTTTTCGGATGAACACTCTTTTTAGCTCTTTTCCATAGGACGTGGGTGCAAATATCTTGGAAAAGTGTCCTCTGAAAACATGATGCAAATTTTCGATTTTGTGGCAGTTTCTACCTTACATGATTTGAAAGGGGCAGCAAAAATTCCAAGCCAGCAAAAATAAATGAAGTTGATAAAAGAATGGCGGGATTTTTGTGTATTAAATTGGCGGGATTTTTCTTTTTTCAGTTGGTCGGCAGTTACCTAAACGACTTACGCCCTTCGTTTCTTTAGAAATATTCCTGGGCTTGGGGGTGGATTGCTCTCGAACTTGCATGTTGGATATCGTAGATCGTATGTCACAAACTTCACTTTTTCGACCTAAGGAACTCAAGCCCCCTTTCAGCTGAAACTCTACAGGGTGTCCAGCGATTCTCTGAAAAAAAAATTCCCTGAGTTTTCCAGGGTTATCTTTCAACTTTTTCCGAGGATCTAAATGAATTAAAATATAAATAAATGTGATCATAATTTCTCATAATTCAGGTTATTAAGGACATTATGAAATGAAAAAGCGGTAGAAATATAGTAGCTTATCTCAAAACATCAATTTATGAGTACCTATCAGTTCGGGGCGATGATTTTCATCTACACTCCAATTCGCATAATCCCGAAAAATTTCATCAAATTGGATGGAAACTGTAGAAGTGGCTATCAGTCAGAGGGTGATTATTTTCATAGGGAACCATCTGCAACCCAATTCGCTCAATTCCTGATTATTTAACCGAAATCGAAGAATGACTTCCAGTAGTAGGTACTGTCTTTTAGAAAGATATCATGTCAGACAAAACTGAGACTTCGATTCTTGGATAAAGTCGAGAACTAACATTAATTCATCGAAACTTGTTGGTTTACTCGAGAGAAACGACCAAGTGGTCTAGAAGTCTTCTAAGCTTGTTTTCACCTTCGATTGATTGAAAAAGTCGAGAATGAACGTTAGAATCATCGAAACTTGTTGGTTTACTCGAGAGAAACGACCACTTCAAAGCTTGTTTTCACCTTCGATTGATTGAAAAGTAGAGAATGAACGTTAGAATCATCGAAACTTGATGGTTTAATCGAGAGAAACGACCACTTCTAAGCTTGTTTTCACCTTCGATTGATTGAAAAGTCGAGAATGAACGTTAGAATCATCGAAACTTGATGGTTTACTCGAGAGAAACGACCACTTCTAAGGCTTGTTTTCACCTTCGATTGTATTGAAAAGTCGATAATGAACGTTAAAATTATCGAAACTTGTTGGTTTACTCGAGAGTAACGACCAGTTCAAAGGCTTGTTTTCACCTTCGATTGTTTGAAAAGTCGCGACAACGTTAAAATCATCGAAACTTGTTGGTTTACTCGAGAGAAACGACCACTTCTAAGGCTTGTTTTCACCTTCGATTCAGAATTCGGGACATCAGAAAGGTAAATAAGAATGAACATTTCATCGTTTTCACAGGTTGAAATTGAACTAATCCTTATCTAATGGAACGTCCCCTGGAATGCTTACATAAACAATTTGTTTCTAAACCCAGAGTAAATTCAAAGTTCTTCAACGTTGCACGTAGTCTGTATAAGCCGCAACACCTAGGTACAACCTGTAGGTACGTTTGGAGAGACTGATTAAAAGTAAATTTCTTCACATACCGAGAAGATGCTGGTGAAAACCAACTTACCTTTCGGGGGTTGACCTTCGGACTTTCCTTACCATTTCATCTCTCACGGGTTCTCGAGTGCGGGTAAATTTTCCCTTCCTTTGCCTTTTACAACTCCATTTTGAAATTGACAATGTGCGGCAAAACTCAAATTCATTCTGTCAAAATCAGGAACCGCAACTACGTTTTACGACTTATTTATGGAGTTAGGGATTCACGGAAGCCACAAGCATACTCAACTATATTTTATTCTTTATATGAAATATAAAAACCTAGCAATACTCAAGTCATAGCTATTTACAAATCATCTACCTCGCTCGTGAGGTCGTATTTTTGTTTAAGGTCTTTCAACGTTGAAAATTATAAGAGAAATTAATTTGATATTATCCTGACTCGGCTTCTTGTTCTCGGCGTAATTCGGTAGGAGCTCATTCTCGCCATGATTTGATTTACACGCGCAGGCCTTCTTCTTCGTCTTGTAGTTTTTGGATGTCGGTTTTACTCATGAAGTAGTAACTCGGCTGTCTTCCTTTCTGAAAGACCCATAAAACAGCGAGTGAAAATGTGTTGAATTTACTCCTGTAAATTTCCAAGTAAATAAACGGATCCAACACCCTATTAATTAGCCACTTTTTGTTTATTATTTTCAATAATGAACCTTTGGAATCGACCAAGAAATTTTTTTTAAACACCCCCTCAAAATTTGTTGGTTTACGTTTCAAAGTACGTAGAATCCAAATATCGAATAAAAATTTGGCCGTCCGTCCGCCGTACGCGGCACTTTCCCCTTTTAGCATTGACCCATTTTGATGAAATTTGGTATGTAGGCTCCATTTGGAGTCTAGTTGTGCCCCGAAGATTTTGGTTGATGTAGGTCACTTCTAAGGGTTGAAAAATAAGGTTTAAAATTTTGAAAACGCCCTAACTTAAAAAATTTTGATAATATCAAAATTTATATTATAAAGGTTATTGCGATATTTGTATTATAAAGGTATTTTTTTTTTCAATTTAAGGTAGTACAGAATTTTTTGAGACCACGCGGAGCTCAAACCGTAGGACAAACGGTTCGCTCCGTACGAGAATTGGTTGGACTTACGATAAATCAGAAAAATGAGTGTGAATCGCAAAAGAGGCCTAATCCCGTCCAAATGTTAGCTGACCGAAATACGATCGATGTTTTTCTCCAAGTTGGTTGGTGGTAACAATGGCAAAGCCGTGTTATTTGCAGACGAGTGATCTACAGGGTGTCCAAGTAACTACGCTCCCCCCACTTATTTTCTTTAATTGTGTGAGAAAAAAATCGGACAAAGGCTATTCTTCATAATTTTTTGCGTAGAATTCAAAAATGACAAATATGCGCAGCACGCAATTGCGCAATCGTGCGCAACCATGATCAACTTTGTTTTTTCAAATAGGAACCCCCATTTTTCATTGCAGATTCAAATTCTACGTCAAATTTTATGAACATTTTACTTCGACAACTTTTTTTTCTGGACGCGCACAACCCGCTCAGCGAGTGCTCAAAGATGCGGAACCCACGGACTGCGCCAAAGTTGAGATGAAGGTAAGCCTCAAGTGTGGCACATTACTTAGCACTGTTTTTCCACGCTGAATCGAGTGGTGATGTCCCTTTCTTGATTTGATTTCATTTTACCTTATTTACAGCCGAAAAATTCACTATTTGAGGAGGAAATGTTCGACTTTCTTATGAAGGGTAATGAATCATCCCACTGAAGTGAAAAAAACTGTAATATTTATAAAATTGTATCAGAGAAAAAATGATTTGTGAAGGAAACGATACTCGGACAAAATTCCAAGGAAATTCGATGATTTCCTCCTCAAAAATTGACTTTTTTGGCTGTAAATCCGGTAAAACGAAATCAAATCAAGAAAGGGACACCACCACGCGATTCAGCGTGGAAAAACACTGCTAAGTAATGTGCCACACCTGAGGTCTACATTCATCTCAACTTTGGCGCAATCTCTGGGTTGCGCATCTTTGAGCACTCGCTGAGCGGGTTGTGCGCGTCCAAAAAAAAAGTTGTCGAAGTAAAATGTTCATAAAATTTGACGTAGAATTTGAATCTGCTATGAAAAATGGGGGTTCCCATTTGAAAAAACAAAGTTGATCATGGTTGCGCACGATTGCGCAATTGCGTGCTGCGCATGTTTGTCATTTTTGAATTCTACGCAAAAAATTATGAAGAATAGCCTTTGTCCGATTTTTTTTCTTACACAATTAAAGAAAATAAGTGGGGGAGCGTAGTTACTTGGACACCCTGTATATAGAAAAATAATAAACCTTTGTGTAATAATTTGCAGCGTTTAAAATCAAATCTTAACTGCTACTCCCACGTCTCCTGTAACTTATCTGTTCATCAACTTCTTTGGTTTAAAGAACAACAAATCATGAGTTTCTATGCTATGTTTGGAATGTTTTATAATTAAAAACTTCGTGTCAAGTTGTGTGAACGAGAAAGAAAACTTTTTTGTAATACATGTAAGTTCTGTTGTGGCTCCATGTATATTTTACAATATACATGGTAAGTATTACCTCGGCAAAGGCGAACCGTAGTGCCGCTCAAAATTCTAACGGCGTCAAGGTGGCGCCTCTCTTCTTAATGGGGTATTTCGGTGGGTCGGAAATTTAGGTTTTTGACCTCAAATTTGGATTCAGCACCCTTGAAAACCTATATACTACAACTTTAAGCCCAATGATACTATAACATGTGGTAGAAAAAATAATTAAAGAGATCACACGTTTGAAAAAGGCGGGCCGCTATAAATGCACACACACTAGGCAAGGACTACGCCGCGAACTACGCCGCGCGCGTGTGTGAGTAGAATTTTGTAGTATCCAAGACGTCCTCCGAGGGTTTCTGTGCATGGATACTTTTTTCAAAGACAGTTGGCTAGCTACGTCAGGATTGGCTAGCTACGTCACACCGTTCAAATCTTCAACTTTCCTTAGCTTCTCTGATTTTTTAAAAACATTTTCTCGACGAACAGACCCGATTACCGTTATTCCTGAGCCTTACTCTTTTGAAAAAAAAATAAAAAACAATTGACTGAAATACCCCATTCTACACGAATCACAAACATTGAGGGGAGCATAGCTATAGCACCAAGAGATAAAAGGCCATGAAGAGATGAAACAACATCCTACTTTATCTTCAATCCGTCGACATCTCATTTCTACTGAACCCTCTCTACGCTCAAAACGAAGAACTAAAACCTTGGGAAAATATCTAGGAACCTTCTACCTTTCCTGATCCTTCTACCTTCGGATCTTTCGTAGTTTTGGTAGAACACGGGTAGACCTGACAGATTGCACTCCACGGGGTAATTATTCCGTCAAGTTCTCCACCTACACACTCACTTCTTTTCCAAACTAAAACTTCATATTCAAAGTATTTTAATGTATTTCAAAGTTTTTTAAAATAACCAGTTTAAATTCAATAGTCCAGTTCACAACAAGTTCTTCACTACAATGGTGAAATGAACTTCTCAACTCATCCATCTTCAGCAGGCAGGCTTCCTCAGGAAGTGCTGCTATTACGAAACTAATTACATTACCTGCCTACCTAGATCTACTCACCAAATCTTTTACTACTCTTTCGGCACCAGCTGCTATCAGTATTCTGCTCAGCGGCTCAACTTTTTCTACTCCCATAGCGTAATGAAGAGGCGCTCTCATCAACTGTCATTAACAAATAATTAAATTATAGTTCAGTCAATGTCTTACAGTAATTAATGTATAGGTAAACATTTTTGACAAGTAAGAATGTTACACGTGCCGAAGATAAACTATTGAATATGTAATAGTCATGTACTTGGTATGATTTCAATAATAAAGGGGAAATAACTCACGTTATCCCCAATATGCAGAGCAGCTGGAAATCGCTTAGCGATGTACTCGACAATGTTTTCGTGTTGCGTCAAAACTGCTACGTGCAGGCTACACCTGTAATTTAAAATACCTATTTGAGACACAAGTTCGGAGAATAACAAATACCTTCTTAATACTTAATAATATATAGGTATTATTAATACTTAATAATACTTACGGCTAAATTTTACCAATTTTACTAGATTTTTTTTTCGCTAAATGGCACCACTTATCGTTATGATGTTTGACCTCCTCAAAATATCGATCGTCAAAACGGACAATTTTTATCTAATTGGCTAAAAATTTACTTTTGCTCAAGTTCCAACGCCCGATATTTAAACATATTGCTAAGTAGTGCATGCATTCCAGGGGACGTCCCATTGGATAAGCATTAGGTCAATTTAAACCAGTAGGTAAGCGAGAAAACTGATTCATTCAGTGTAATTTAGTATTTTAAGCCCCCCGCCCCTCAACGTCATCCACCATAAACTCTATATAAAAATAAACTCCATATCTAGCGGCATGGGAGACTCTCATTTGAAGAGCTTTTTAAAATCCATGATCTACGATATCCAACATGCTAATTAGAGTTCACCCCCCCCCCCCCCGGCAGTAGTGCCAGTCTGACACCAAAGAGGTCTGCCAAGTGGGTGTGGCACATAGCTTCCTCGTATCCATAACCCGATTGTATAGATGGTCCGCTGGATAGTAGTTAATCTCAAAACATCAATCTCTAAGTACCTTCCACTACCCTCATAGGGGACCATCTATACGCTAGTCTGAACAATCCTGAGAAATTTCGTCGAAATCGGATGTAAAATGTAGAAGTTAAGGCTTTTACAAGGAATTCACGTTTGCGCATGCGCAGTGGCTACTATCAGTCCGAAGGTGGTGATTTTCATAGGGTACCATCTAAATACTAATCTGTAACATCCCTGAAAATTTCATTGAAATCGGATGGAAAATGTAGAAGTTATGGTAGTTACAAGGAATTCACGTTTGCGCATGCGCAGTCACTTCTACCAGTCCGGGGATGATGATTTTCATAGGGGACCGTCTGCACACCAACCCGCACAATCCCTGAAAATTTCATAGAAATAGGACAATAACTTCGTATAGTTATGCCCGTTACGAGGATTTCATGACAGACAGACAGATTTGTCAGAAATTGTTCTGAAAGGTCTAAAACGCGAGTGAAGATTTTGATTTTGGAGAACTTTTTTTTCGTCATTTAAAAGTGAAAACAAAGCTTCCGCTACCTTGGTAGACTCGGAAGCAAAACCACGAAATTTGCGGTTTATTCCTCCTGGCACCATCGTGGAACCACTATTGGTTCCATGGTGATACAGGGAATAATTCAAGAAAATACGGAATTTTTCCTCAATTTCAAAGCTTGGGTACAATTAGTAAGCTACAAAGGAACCGAAATATTGAAAAACGGATATTTTGTGAATATTATGTCCCCACTCGCCCCCTCTCCGTGCTAACTGATACTCTGGTGAAATTCGGAAGGATTCTGAGTCGAACAAAAAAGAGTACACAAGATGATGCCCGGAAACGCACGTTTTTTAAGCATTAACCCCCCTTTCCCTCCTTCAAACGCAAAATTCGAAATTCCGGCGACGTAGAGCACAACTAGATTGTTTTCCGCGTCGAACCACAAAAGCGAAGAACCACAAAAATCGGTTGAAAACTAAGACATCGGCAGAGTACACAAGATCTTGTCTCACATACACACACACAGACTTACACCTATGGTTTTTTTTCACGAATTTGGATTCAGAATGGTCTAAAACGGATTAGTGTGTGGTTATTTTTTTTTCTGTTGACTGTTGTCCAACTTTACCCCAATAGTATAAGGACGCCCAAGACTTACTGTGGAACGTCCTAAAAATGACTGCTCCTACTAAAAAGTGAAGCGAAGCTCCAATATCACAATCTGCCCGAAGTATGAGTCCCTGCTTGGAAAACAGCGACCACAATTGCACAGTGATAGCACATAAAATCTTTCGCACCGCTAATGAGGCATTAGTGAAGAATGGTAGGTAGATTACTACACTATTTATTAAATTTAACTTGTTCATAGGCAGTGCTTGGTACTGGTTCCGCGGGGGTTCATAACGTACCTACTTTTGAAAGAATGAACCTTTTCTGACGACGCAAAGCTGTAGCTTACCTTCCTTGCTGATTTTTGGCAATAGCGAGGTGCCGTTTGTTTGGAGCTTCTCGGAATAGTTCTCGTACCTGTCGCATGCTTCCAAATCTGATTGCTCGTATCAATTTTTCACGTCTCTCCTACAAAGGGAAAAATTACCAACCCTATTAATAGTGCATAATTTGTTGAATGGTTATTTCTATGCACAGATCAAACAGTGATATACATTGTATAATGTTTATGTGTATCGTACAAATACACAATATTTATAAGATAGGTTTCAGGTATTTGTGGTATTATTATTGAGACATTGGGAATCAATAGTATTGAGAATAAATATTGAGCTACCAATTTTCGGTTGTGATTCCTCAGATTACCAGGTCAGAATGAGCTCTTGTTTTCGCTAATTTTCCTGATATAGAGTTCAAATGGGAATTAAAAGCTGCGGCTGATATTCGATTCAGAGCCTCGATCATCTACAAGGAACGCTTCAACGAAGAAGCTATGTGCCACGCCCACTTGGCAAACTTTTTTATTCACTTTTTTTTCATTGTAAATTTTATGATAAATGGACAAAGACATTTGTAGATAATTTAACGTTTTTTTCATGTACCGTGGTTTCTACCAATCGAATCTTGTGTCAAGCCCCAAACCTCTAAATTTGAACACAATCGGTTTATTAGATCGTGAGAATTTTGTTTGATTTAGGAAAATTATGTTTACGCTGACTTGAAATTTCTAGTAAACTATCTATCGGCGAATTCGCAGAAAAATAAAACTCGCTAAAAATGTCATAATAAAACTGTCAATGATTTCGTGTAACTATGCCGGGAACAAAATCACAACAAACATAAAAGGAACTAAAGTTACTCAGAATGTTCTGAAATGCAAAATGCGAGTGGGAATTTGATATTGGAGGATCCAAACTTCTTGGACCCAAATACTAAGTAAGAAACACACTGGACTCTATACATTTTTCGCTGACAATTTCAAATAGAAATGGTATACGAGGTCCAATGATAGGAAGCTTGGTACTCACTTCGAATGCAGTGATGCTCTGCAGCAGTTCCAAGGTCTTAACGTTTTCACGCTCGTTTGCAATATCCATGATGTTTTGACCATCTTCAGCATCTATGATGTGGTCGTAGCCTTCCAACAGCAATTCAGTTAGCTTCTCATTGTCTCCTTTGAACATTAAGGGAATTTTATTACCATAATAATAATTACAGCACCATAAACTCTTCTATAATAACTTGGATTCTTTTCTAAGTACTCCATAATATCTCACACTTACCCATGATGAGTCATAAATAGCAAATTAGAATAGATATGAAAAAATTAAAGATTTTGCTTCCGAGTCTACCAAGGTAGCGGAAGCTTTGTTTTCACTTTTCAAGGACGAAAAAAAAAAGTTCTCCAAAATCAAAATTTTCACTCGCGTTTTGCGTTTTAGACCTTTCTGAACAATTTTGGTTCCGTGTCTGTGTGTCTGTCTGTCTGTGTGTCTGTGTGTCTGTCTGTCTGTGTGTCTGTCCGTCTGTCATGAATTCCTTGTAACGCGCATAACTATACGAAGTTATTGTCCGATTTCGATGAAATTTTCAGGGATTGTGCGGGTTGGTGTGTAGACGGTCCCCTATGAAAATCATCATCCTCGGACTGATAGAAGCGACTGCGCATGCGCAAACGTGAATTCCTTGTAACGGCCATAACTTCTACATTTTCCATCCTATTTCAATGAAATTTTCAGGGATTTTACAGATTAGTATTTAGATAGGCACCTATGAAAATCACCACCTTCGGACTGATAGTAGTCACTGCGCATGCGTAAACGTGAATTTCCTTGTAACGGCCATAACTTCTACATTTTCCATCCAATTTCAATGAAATTTTCAGGGATGTTACAGATTAGTATTTAGATGGTCCCCTATGAAAATCATCACCTTCGGACTGATAGTAGCCACTGCGCATGCGCAAACGTGAATTTCCTTGTAACGTCCATAACTTCTACATTTTCCATCCGATTTCAATGAAATTTTCAAGGATGTTACAGATTAACTTGTTTTGATGTTTAGAGATTAATTACTATGTATCGGATCATCTATACAATCAGGTTATGGATACGAGGAATCTATGTGCCACACCCACTTGGCAGACGTTTTTCATTCAAAATGTTTAAAGAATCTCTTAGCGGTAAGTTATATGGAGTCAAAGTATAGTTTTTCTCTTACGGGATCCCCCAGCTCTGGACCCGAAATGTTGAATTAGAAAGATGTCTGAAGAGAATCTCCCTGGGAATATTCCTCAGTCAATCAATCAATCATGTTTTTTATTTGCAGTAAAACACAATGTGTATGTGCAAATGTCAACAAATTAAACTAAATACAAAGAAGAAACAAAAGAAGATAAAACTAACAATGTATTGTACATAATAAGCACTACAACTACTATCTCAGCTATACTCCATACTTACTACTTCCTTGAAAAATTCGTCAAAGTTGTCAGGCGCTAGCGTGATTAAGAATTTGCTGAGATTGGCTTTGAAAGAACTAAGAGCTGCACTTCGAAGTTTCAAAGGGAGGGCGTTAAGAAATTTAATGGTTTAAAGGTTACATGTGGTCTTTAAACGATGGAAAGGAAGACAGAGGCCTAGCCTATGGTAGGATAAACATGAGCAGGGTAGGCGTAACATTCAACGTTTCTCCTGATGAACAAAGACATTCCAAAATGTAGGCAGCTGGGATGGTTAAAACACCTAGTTGCTTGTAAGCCGCCCTACAGTCTTCTTGATATTTCAAGTTAGCAAGCACGCTAACGGGTTTCCTTTGGCACCCAAAGATGGCAGATGAAGCAGGAGAATGACCCCAACAAAGAATGGCATATATCGCCCTACGTTGGAAAATTGCATGAAAAGCTGCTAATACAGCAGACTCTCACAGCCTATCGGAAAGGCACGTCAGGAGAAAGGTGTATTTATTTAGGGAAGCTTCATGTTGGATGTGATTTCCAGTTCAGCTTTGGATCAAGCACGAGACCAAGAAATTTCCCTTCCTCTGGGTTTTTATCTAAACTGGTCAAATCCTTCAACCCGAAGTGCATGACAATATTTGGTTCCAAGAAGTTTGGATCCTCCAATATCAAATTCCCACTCGTATTTTGCATTTCAGAACATTCTGAGTAACTTTAGTTCCTTTTATGTTTGTTGTGATTTTGTTCCTGGCATAGTTACACGAAATCATTGACAGTTTTATTATGACATTTTTAGCGAGTTTTATTTTTCTGCGAATTCGCCCATAGATAGTTTACTAGAAATTTCAAGTCAGCGTAAACATAATTTTCCTAAATCAAACAAAATTCTCACGATCTAATTAACCGATTTTGTTCAAATTTAGAGGTTTGGAGCTTGACACAAGATTCGATTGGTAGAAACCACGGTGCACGAAAAAAAAAACGTTACATTATCTACAACTGTCTTTGTCCATTTATGATGAAATTTTCAATGAAAAAAAAAGTGAATAAAAGGCCTCAGTTTTCTAAATCGATATGATTTATCCAGTTCTTTGTTTTGGTAGGATGAAACCTCCCTTTTTTTTAAATTTGGGAAATATTGGGAATTGGAATTTGTTAACAGAAATCAAAAACGTGGAGCTGAAGACTAACGAATTTCATAAATCGATTGAGGTAATATTTTCCCAGAGTCAAAATTCCCTATTATATTAAAAGGTTGTAGTAGTCAAGTTCTTCCGATCGAGTTACCTCTTGCCGCAAGGGCGACGACGTACTTGTCGATGCCTTGCACGTTATCAGTGATCTCCATCTGCTCTGAAATGTCCCTCGCTGTTCGGTAAAGACCGTCTCTCAAACCAATGTTTACTTCCATTTCTTGGAGAAGTTGGAAAATTGCGTTGCGGCCGTGAGAGCGGGCTGCGGCGAAATGAAGAATAGTTTGGCCATGCTCGTCCTAAGAACAACGAAAAACAGCTAATTTCGATCGCATTCAACCCAGCAACAAAAATACCCACCAAGTTTAGTAGACAGTAGAGCTTCCTCTAAAAATAAAATGTACTTATTGAATCTGTAAGTTTGAAAATGATTGCATTGATCAGCTCACTAAAAGATACCTAAATTCTTTGATGTGAATCACGAACTTCACGAACAAGTTGAAACAACCGCACAATTGGAAATTCTTTCTAATTTTTCGATATTTTGAACTCTTGTTCTACTTCTTTTTAGAAACTGAAAAACTTCCAAAAGTTAATCATTGGAATATTACAACGTTCATTATTGAATATAATAAACCAAAAATAAACCAAAATGGTGGTCCTTGAAATTGAAATTGATTTAAGGTTCATTAGCTCACGTTGTAAATACCTGTGTAATGAAGAAGTTTGGTTTTTATCCAATATTTATTATGAAAATCAATAATGCCAAAGTCTTGGATGGGAGGTTTTATATTGATTTTATGTGAGGAGAACTCAATTCATAATTTGAAAAGTTCATTCTGAAATGTCAGTGCACGGGGAAGGGGTTAGAAATAATCATTAACAAATTAAAAATTAATCTAGGTCAAGGTCATCCAATTGTCAACTCAGCTCATTCAACTGAACGTTGTTCTGTTGGTTGTCGTCAATTATTTGCTTCCGAGTCTATGAAGGTATCGGTTTTGTTTTCACTTCGAGGGATATAAAAGAATCCTCCAAAATTAAAATTTCCATTTTCATTTCTGAACAATTTTGGTTTCGAGTCAGCAAAGCCAATGGATTCTTCACCATTACGGTATGTTTTAAAATTCATTCTCAGGGATCGGAGTAAGGCACGAAGGGAGAATGTTTGGGACTGTAGACGCTCCCTTACGAATTTCATATGATCATCGGTAGCCCCCGCGCATATGGCAAACGTCAAATCTTACGACGATCGAAATCTTACGTCGATCTTACGTCGTCTTTCTCTGTATCATGTAGTGCAGCAATGTCCTCGGATTCATGGGGGCCGCATTTTACGTCATGATGCGGTCGCCAAGCAGATAGCAGGTGCTTTGTCATCTAGCGGCTGGGATGTTGAGAGAGAGAGATTGTATCACATGCCAAGTGACCAGGGTAAGAAGCCCGACATCGTTGCCGTCAAGCCCGACCAGTCTTGCATTATCCTGGATGTCCAAGTTGTCAATGGCAGCTTGGACATGGAGCAGACTTGGCGGGCTAAGATAAGAAAGTATGATAGAAATGATTTACGGCAAGCGGTGTCGGAGCTAAAAGGAGTGGCACCCAACAACATCAGGGTGATGGCCGCAACCTTATCATGGCGCGGGGTGTGGTGCGGGAAAAGTGCCACGGAGTTGCGTGAGTTGGGCATCTCAGTAGGCGTACTCCGTGGTATCACCACCCGTGTCCTGCTCGGCTCATATTTGAAGTGGTGGTCGTTTTATAGAGGCACTTCCCTTCATCCCTCTCTCCCACCCCCACCTTCCTCATCTTCCCTCATCCCTAGGGCCGGCGTCGGGTGAGTCCTGGGCGTCCTCCCCATTATTTTTTATTTATTCATTTATTTTTATTTATGGCGTGCCCCCTCCGTTTTGTCTTTGAGGGGAGTTTGAAAAAAAAACCTCCTACAGTTTCTATTAGGATAATCTGAGCGTAAATAGAGTTATGGAACAAAGAACTTATTCGTCACTTGTCAGACATTTTTCTGCGAATAATTAATTTATTCTATCAGAACGATATATTGACGGATTTCATGAATTTTCACGTAGATATACAAGGATGTGATACCTATTTAAATGGCCTTTCGAAGTGAAAAATTAGGTTTAAAGTTTGTAATTTCTTTCTAATCCTCCAAATGATGGAAAAAGGAAAATTTTAATGAATGTCGATAATTATGAAAATCTTTGTTAATGAGTGGATGGTTTTTGCTACCTTTACATAAAGAAATAAGGGTTAATAAATTCTCGCAACGAATACAAATGGTTTATTGATTTATTGAAAATGAAATGGTTTCACCTTGAATACTGGGTTGTTAACTACATATTTTTTCAATAATTGGAAGAATTATAATCACTACGGAGGAAAGATACTAGACGGGGAAATGAAAGGAATTTTGGGAATAAAAATAAGATTGGTGCCAAAATTGCGATAATATTTCAATAAGAAAGGATTGTGTATTGGTAAAAACTCTTCTAGTAGGTACTCTGAGGAATAAAATTTTGAAAATTTGGGGTGAAAAATCGCCAATAGTTCATCAATTAATTACAATTTGTTGAAATAATTCTTATGAATCATTTTGAATGGATTTTGCAATGTCGAGCTTTCCCTTTGAAAGCAAGCTTTTCGTTTCGAAATTTGACAAAATTAGCAGGATTTTATCTTTTTATAGATATATAAAAAAAAAACGTCTGCCAAGTTGGGTGGGCAGTATAGCTTCCTCACTCATTGTAACATGGACGTATAGAATCAGTTGGCGAAAAAATTATGATTCAAAGAGTTATTGAATACCAAAATATTAGCGGTCCACCGTCTAGGACCTAACTCACACAATCCCTGAAAATTTCATTGAAATTGGTTGAATAGTTGCGGAGTTTTGGTTGTAACAATAAATTTAAAGTTTGCGCATGCGCAGCGGCTATTGCTTGACCAATTTGATTGAAACTTATAGGGTGTCTCTTAGAAGTTAGTCCCTAACTAACCTCCAAATTTGAGCAAAATCGGTTCATTAGAAACCGAGAAACCGAGGTTCCAGGAAATTCACGTTTGCGCATGCGCACTCGCTCCTATTGGTCCGAAGGTGCTGAAATTGATAGGGGACCGTCTAGGACCTAACCCGCACAATCCCTGAAAATTTCATCAAAATCGGACCACAGGTTAGTATAGTTTTGCCCGGGACAAGGATTGACCACAGACAGACCGACAGACCGACTGACAGACAGACACGGAACCAAAATTGTTCGGGAAGCTCTAAAACGCAAAAAGCAAGTGGAAATTTTGATTTTGGAGGACATTTTTTTATTCACTTCTTTCACGAATACAAAGCTTCCCTACCTTCGGTAGTGAGGAAGCAAAAACGATAGAATGAGTTTGTTTTGTTATTTTTGAACTCAAATTACGTTCATTGTTGATTGGGAGGTCAGCAACTTTCGAGGGAGTACCTCGGAATGAAGTTGGTGTTTTCAATACCGATTCTGGAGCTTTTTGTTAATATCTATTACAAAGCCCTACTTAATATATTGAGGCTTGTGAAATAATACTAGGTAGGTAGGGAGTAAAGTTCATTGAAATATGAGTCCCTGATAATGATTAACAAGATTTTATTTATAAACTTCAATGTGTTGTGAATGAAATAATGGTAATTTTTTCCACCACATTTTAGAAAATGTGCATTTGTTGAAAAATATAATTTTAGTTTTCATGCTATCATGGCAAAATCAACAAAAAATGAACAAATTTCTACTTTACGGTTGAATCTAATTCAAAATATGGATCCAATTGCTTGGCTAGCCAAAAGTGCTTCTGGATGGAAGCCACTTCTTTAGTTTGCCACAATCCTGAAAAATGCTTTGTTTTATGTCACTTCGAAGATGGGTTGGTTTTATTGGAGACCCGGCGTGTACGTCTCCTCGTCGCTAGAGACTGTAGGAGAAAATGTTGAAGATCGAGTACGTACCCTATTTGTGGTTTTGAATGAAAGTGCCACTGGTTCTGGAGGGTCATCTCCAACGCTAACGTTGTCTTCTTCCAAGGTTTCTTCTTCATCTTCTTTATCTTCCAATTCTTCTCCATCGCGTTCCTCCTCGCCAGCGGGTTCCGTCGTTTCTTCGTTCCCCGTCGGCTCTCCCTCCTCCATCTCTCCTGGTTTGTCTACCTCATCTTCGACGTTCATGTCCGTAACTTCTGAAGCAGGAGTGTCTTCCATCCCTGCGGTTACAGCACGTTTGGAGCTTTGGGGTCTCGTATTGTTGGTGCCTCCCTAAAATTTTAATCAGAAGACAAAGATTCAGCTTGATACATAAATATTTTGCCCTACAATATCAGATTGTATTAGCTGAAAACTGTGAAATCGCTGTTGATGCAGGGTCTGTCCGAGAGCTGTTTACTTTGTTAATGACTAATGCTGGTTTGAACTCAATATTTGCTTATAACCATAATAATAGGACTGCTAGAATCTACAGAAATAACTTGTATCAACCGTTATCTCCTTCAAGGAGGCTTCCGTATGTTCGATCAACACACGTGATTATGTAAAATTATCGTATCAGGCTGTTCTCCATTCTGAAGGGTTTTATTGGCTTTTATGGAATCAAGTAACCATAATTACAAGGCTTTTGATTCTAATACATACCATTGAATTCTGGAAATTCTAGCCGTAGCATTAATACTGTTAAACGCTATGATAAAGCGCTCCTTATTGTCACGTTGTCAACAGAATCAATTCGTAATCAGAAAGGGTTTTTCCCAACTCTGGATGGATTTAGTGATCAAGAACTTAGTACAAATTTCACATTTCTTACGTAGGCAATTTCAAGAAAAAAATAATAGTATAACATATTACTCAGGGTGTCCGAGAAAGATACGGCCAAACTACAGGGGTCAATTTTACAAGGTATTTCCAACAAAAAATGTCTTATAGAAATTTTCTTTCACCCCCTTGTTTTTTCAAGTTTTTTAGGACGTCCCACAGTAAGACTTGGGCGTCCTTATGCGATCGATCTGGGGTGAAGTTGGACAACACTCAACAGAAAAAAATAACCACACAGTAATCCGTTTTAGACCTTTCTGAATCCAAATCCGCGAAAAAACCATAGGTGTATGTCTGTGTGTGACAAAATCTTGTGTCGTCTGCCCAGGCCTTAGTTCTCAACCGATTTTCCTGGTTCTTTTTTTGTTCGACGCGGAAAACTATCTAGTTGTGCACTACCTCGCCGGAATTTCGAATTTTGCCTTTTAAGGGGGGGGGAAAGGGGGGGTTAATGCTAAAAAAACTTGCATTTTGGGCTTAATCTTGTGTCGTCTGCCCAGGCCTTAGTTCTCTACCGATTTTCGTGGTTCTTTTTTTGTTCGACGCGGAAAACTATCTAGTTTTTCGACTCAAAAATCTTCCAAATTGCGCACTATTTCACCAGAGTATAAAAATTCGCAAGAGGAGGGGAAAGTGGGGGATGATATTCACAAAATATCCGAATTTTCAATATTTCGGTTCCTTTATAGCTTAATAATTGTATCTAAGCTTTGAAATTGAGGAAAAATTCTCATTATACCTCCGGATTTTCATGAATTATTCTCTGTTCCACCATGGAACTAATAGTGGTGCCACCATGGTGCCAGGACACCATAAACCGCATATTTCATGGGTTTTTAAAAGTTTTTTTTTGTGTTTCACCATGAATACGGTGATGTGAACTTCGACGGACTGCCTACCAAAACAAATAGATGAAAGTTCAACGTTACGAAGTATTATCGCTTTGGTGCCAGACTGGCACTATTGGGGGGGGGGGGGGGACTCGAATTCGGATGTTGATTCACATCCCTCTTCGAAGTTTGGATTCCACTTCACTTGAACGGATTTCCATCACATGTTATCATCGTCAGTCAATGTAAGTCCCCATCACCAAAATTTGGTGTGGAAACAAGACCTACGTTTGTTTTACCACACACACATATGCACACGCACTCGCGCATCAAGCAAATTGCCGGTGAGTTGCTGCCCTGCTGATCGAAAGATTGATGCGATAATCTTCTTCTTCATGCAACGCCTTCATCCCGATCTGACAATTTATAACTATTAAGTACCTACCGAACAGTTGTTCAATATTTCCAGTTTATTTTATTCTTAAAAGTACAAGGAGCTCCTAGGTAGGTAGGCCCTTCCTTTTCTTTATAAATACAAAAAGATTGGAGTTAATTGGTTTTATTCTTAAATAAACCCCTACTCTGTCGCAACACTAGGTGCCCGCTTAAAAATTTGTGTTGTTGCTCATCTGATGGGAAATTTAATGCTCTTTTCAAAGGTGTAATCAGATTTGAATTTCCGCGAAAAAGGGAGCTATAGTCATTTTAGAATTGAAAAAACAAAGGGTTAGAAGAAATAAGGGACATTTTTTGTTGGAAATACCTCGTAGAATCGAACCCTGAAGTTTGGCCGTATCTTTCTCGGAAACTCTGTATAAACACACTCCCAAAATATAAGAGTTTTTAGTACGCAAGTCAGTGAGTTGAAGTATTGAGTAATAAACTATAAAATGCTGAAATTAAGGATGCAATAATTTTTGGCTGAGGCTGTAGGCAGGTGCAGTGCCCATCTACGAATATGTAACACTTCTTAGATGTAGAGCTGTGCATCAGCGACCAATGGTAGCTGTAGATGAAAGCAGGCGTGTGGCACATAGCTTCCATGTTATCCTTGTTTTACAACCACAATCCAATTGCTATACAATTTGGCGTGATTATATAGGGATATTTTGAGAGTAAATCTTGCCTCAGAATAAGTAGGTACCAATTGTTGATCATGCGTACGATGTTATTGGTGATTATGCAGGGCAGATGTTTTTCTATTGAAAAGTTCTTGAAAACAGAAAGTAATGGAACACATTGATTCACTACATTACTCGAAATAGTACTTTTCATGATATATCCCGGAATATATGGCGTTGTATTCGCGGGAATAACCCACTGTACCTTATATACAGCCACAACCATTATTATTTAGCCTAGACTGTGTTTTGTGAAACTTCTGGGAATACGCCGTTATTTGGGCGTTTAATGAAACTACACAAGGGTTTTCCCTTCAGGTACCTCTTATACTCGTAGGTATTATAATATGCATTACACATGCCAAAAGACCAAAAAATGATCCATTTCTATACAGATGTAAGCACGTGTATAAGTATATCCACCATACATTACTGCTATCTTGTACACCTACCATCCAAACATACATCACACATGGATTCATTATAGTACAAAGCCGGTAAATACTTCAACGCACTGACAAATATTATTTTAAATTCATTAATAGGGAGTTTAGGAAGTACAGGGACGCTTCATATATTTCACAATTTCAATCACTCCCGTCGTCTTTTTAATGATTTTGGAAAACAAAATTTGAACTTCTACTAAATATTTATTAAATCAACGAAACTTTTAAATATAAATCAATTGAAATATGAACAAAGTGCACTGATAGGAACACTGCCGCAAAACGTATCGTAACGAACAGTCGAAAATATTACTACAAACGGAAGATCGAGTTTATTGGACAGGGATAAACCAAATCTTCATTCAAATTCCAATATCTAATCAAAATTCATTTATACCTACTTTCTTCAATCCACCTAAAGGATGGAAAGAAAATTATTTAAATTTGCGGGTAGTTACGGGAATTTTATGAAAAATATGAGGGCTTCTGATATTTCCTACACTCTCTGCAAGTACTTGAAAATACTTCTGACTCATTTTAGAGTAGATAGTTTGATTTTCTCACCTCTTCCGGTTTACTATAAACAAGTAGATAATTTGCCAAATGAACTACTGGATTTTTGGGCCTTACGTGAGCGACATCCGTTAGACCTTTGATCAACGGTTCACCGAGAGCTGAAACACATGAATACATTTCTTAAAATTTAATACATGATCTGGGTAGCTACCACTACAAACTAGTATAGGTTATTCCCTACGATATACTTACAACTGTTGCTTTGAATACTAATTTTATTGTGTTTATTCTGATGCAGAGCTATATGAACGTTTGGCGTCATAATGCGTTTAAAATTTTCAAAACTATCAATTACCAGAACAATTATTCTACGATGAACATGCGGTAGTAGATGCATATGCGCATGTTGCAGCTATGGGGTGTCACTGAACGTAATAATGAATTTGTACTAGGTAATTATTCTATATAGAAACAGCCAATTAAAAACGTTCCACTCTATAAGAATAATTGTATTTTAATAAATAAATCGTTCCTGAATTAGTTTTTTTGGTTCGTAGGTATGAACAAATTGTCATGCAACAGGTTCTAATCGTCTTCATGTTGTTACTAGTACTTACGCGTCACAAGAAATTTATAGGCGAACCTTTCAAAATTACAGTTTTTCAAATGTATTTTTAAAAATCGTGAGTCCAACTAGAGAAAAAACAAAACTTTTGGCTAAAACCCAAAATACCCTAAAATTTAACCAATTTGAGCCGATTGGATCTTGAAATATTGTTTACCTCATTATTGGTTCGATGGCGATGCAATTTATTGGGAATCATCTGACTCAAAACGAGTAGACTATAGATAGACAGACAGTCTAAACAGAATCGAAATTGATCAAAAAGTTCCCAAACTCAAGATGCAAGTGAAAAGTTTGATCCTGGGGGATTTTTTTGAGCAATACGAAGTTTTCCTACCTTTGTAGAGAAGGAGCAAGGAACAAAGTATGTTCAAACTGATGTTGAGCGAAGGACACTATTCACAGAGTTCAATTGAGTAGTATCTTGACGCAAACCAATAACAAGAGCGCAATAGATGGGCCAAGACGGTTTCCCCAGGGATGCCTCCCAAAATTCATCACCAGTCCCCTATATTTATGGTCCCAAATTTTCTCGCCAGAGGGGGAGTGTGTTTATACAATCACTCAAGGACGGATGACACTTCCTGAGTAGGGGAAGAGAGGGGTCGAGGTCATGCGAAAAGACAGTATTATCGCGATCGTGGCTTGATGTCTCTGTTCCCCCAAGTCCGGCCCGTTTCATGTAAGTTATTATTGAATTTACCTCCTTCATTCCCGTCAGATTACGTGTCTCATTTCTCCCCTATTTCCAAGTAATTAGATCCCCGACTGGGGATCATTACAAGTATTGAACACATCACTCCTCTCAACGGTTGGAACTCTGGCCTCCTAACTCTTCATAAGTTTCTGAAGTAGATACTTTCCATTACACATAATTGTTTGAATGGTGCTAATCATCCAGGTACAGGACATTATCCAAGTTTCTCCAGGTTAGAATCTTACTTAGTCGGTGGAAATCTGAGGATTTACTTCTCTCATACCCCCAAATTCCCCTTCTGGCTCAGATTTGAAAATATGTTACAGTAAGGATCATTCAAGTTAAACTACTCGTATTTCAAAGAAAATCCCTGCGCAAATCCCACCAATAAATTGTCACCCTTGGCTGTGAACTGTAGACAAAGAGCCGAGCGGAGAAAATTGAGATAATGGTGCAAATCTATAGCACATACCATGATACATTATTATGATCAATATTTTCTTGGCCAATCAAAGTTCGAGCAGACATACGGTTTTATTACTATAAACAATTCCATATTCCATACAATACACTCAAGTACCAGCTCAATTTTTGTACCATTGGTTTTCTAAATCTGCTGCTGTTTTTAGTTAAATAACTGCTGTTAACTATAAAAAAACCGTCTTCTGAAGGATTTATTGTTCGATTAGAATAGTTTGAAATGTGCAAAAGATTGAATTAACTCGATTGAGTTAATAATGATGATGTAAGGCATGATGTAAGGCTGATTAGCCTTACATCATGTTCATTAGTATCAAGTATTACGAATTCTGAATACCACAAAACAACATCAAGTATCTGGTCTTTGCCAGATCATCCACCAATACACCCAAACCAACACAAATGTTTAATTAATGCCTATTGATTTTCTCATCATTCGTATTTTGAATCTTATAAAACACCAAAGTTTGTAACAACCAACATTAATATACGATTGAATAATTTTAAGTAAAACTCACAGTCTGCTAAATATTGTCCTTCCTCTGGGTTGAAGATAGGGTAACCTCCTTTGATGAGTTCAGCACCTAGGCATACAAGAACAATATGTAATCGAGTGAACAAGAAAGATTGTCAAACCATTTCATCCCAATACCTCCGAATACCTATCATCGTTTGATTCCCTCCATTAAATTTGCAATAAAAGGAACTTGGAATATGTCTATCTCGATTTAGAAGAATCAAAATTTTACACAGCTGATCTTACGTCCTCTCAGTAACTTCCACGGTTCTCATCTGGCTGTAAATCTTAGCATTATATGGTGAGCTCGAGAGTAGTTTCGTTTACAAGTCCATAAAATGTCAACCAATGTTTTTCTAAATATATGTACAATTACTGAGACTGAACTCTAATATTTATTGGAATCTATAAATGGATACCTTACATATACAGTACAATTATAAGGTTTTTTCTGTGTTAAGTTTATATATCTATCAAAGAGGTTTGGGAGAGACACGACCTTCCAGTTCTCTGAATTGAATTAAAGTCTAAAAGAATTTTATTACTTGATGAGATGAGCACTTTCACAGGTGAAGATAAACTATTTATGAATTTGTGTTAGCTGTAAATTGTAAACTTCCCGTTTCTGCCCATTTTCCTCTCCTACATAAATCAACCGGTCCATAAACGGTAAAGAGTTGTATTCCAAGTGGAGTCAATCGTCGACTCTCTCTATTTTATTTGATTGTTGAAAATAATTTTAAAATATTAAGGTTGAAAACACGAAAAATCTTAAAATTGAAAATAATCATGAAACAAAGAGCTACCCAGGATCCTTATAAGGATTTTTTATCGAACATTTTGTTTTCTTTGTAAAATTGATTTCTGAAATCCCAAAAGATGACTCTACAGAATATGCAAGTCTCAAGACAACCTGATGGCTCTACATTAAGTATTACATTGATGTTTTACCTCAATAAATAGAGTAAAGTTTAATAAATGAATGGTGGCGAAGTTGGTGTAATACCTAGGTATTTCCAAATTTTATTTAATATTCATCAATGTTAGTTTACAAAACTATATATCGGTTGCTAGGTTATATTAGAAATTTACTCTCTTATTAGTTCAATGATGATTGTACTATAGGGTATTGAGAAAAATTAGGCTAATATACATAATAATGGAATTATATAAATCTGCTGTAATCAATGCCTCGAACGACGACAAAAAGGATTTGAAGTCCTTTATAGTGGTGGAATGAGTGGTGTGGTGTCCTTCATAGTGGTGGAAGATAGCAGAAATGAGAGGGAACTACATTGACTGAGAAGAAAAGCCCAAAGGTCAGGAGCGAATAAATTAATACAAACAATCGAAGAGAAGGCTCGGAATCAGAAAACGATGCAGCTGATCTATGATGTTAATGGCATGTCTCAAATAACTATGGCTGCTGACCTGAATGACCAAGTACTCAGAACACGCACTCATCTTCAGAACACGCTGGAGACCAGGAAGATACGATCATTGCAATTCGTACCTGAAACTCTTAACAATAGCTGAGAATTAAAACGAGCTGCTTCAGGCCAACCTTGGAAAGAACTTTGGAACAAAAGGGCTTCCTTACCAGATGATGCCGAGGTTTATCCTTATTAGCTGCGAACATTACTCCTGACATGTTGTTTGTCCTCTCTTGCATGAAGGGAGGGAATTTTTCCGTCACGGTAGAGATAGGTAATTATCAAGGGAAAGTGAACCCTCCTCTGGAGATGCAATCTGGGCACCAGGCAAAAAATGTTGAAAATGTGAATCCTAATTGCTATTAGTGAAACAGGAGGGTTAACCCAAAGGCAAAGTGGCTTTATCCAGGGACAACAGTTGATGCCATCAACCAAGAGCTGATAAGAGAAAAATCACTTCACCTGGAAGATGTGAAGTTTAGAACATATTCAGAAGAATAATAAGAATAAGAACATACCAACTCTGTTAGATGAGAATACTTATTAGAGGCTCTATCTTGTCCAGGAGAGACAGAACGATCGTGGTACAAGAACTAAGAATATCACAGAATCTGTGTTGCCACCCAGGCGTCCTTGCTTGGAGCAGACCTATGTAATGTCAGCTGTGACAGTTGACCTACATCTTTAGGTGCCATAAGACCCTTTCTTGTTGATATGCGAATCACCTTGCTGCAGTCATACTCAAACCGACGCTATAAGGGCCACAGATAACCCAACCGGGTAATGAGAGTAAATAGATGCAAAAAAAAAAAAAAAACCTGTCACTAGCTGCCTACAAAGAAATGTTTTCAACGCATTGTGCCCATGCGAGCTAGATGACAGCTAAGTCTAACGGTGCTTGGGAGTGAGCACGGAGTGACTAGCAATTGGATATCAACTCTCATTAGCCTTATCTACACAGTTAATAATGTTAATACACATCTATTATTAAATATACAACAATGTTGAAATAATTAGACATAAAAAAGAGCATGCGATGTCTTAATTATTACCTATTCGAGGGAGTTGAAGGTACTGCTTCCTTTCGTTGTTCCATTCCCAATTATCTAGTGGTGAAGTTGAAGCATAAAAGGTAAATAACGTCGACAGTGAATTCAAGGATTCCTGCTACTTGAAGCATTGAATAATAAGCATGCAACATAAGCATTTTCTAAACAAAAAATTATGCTGTACAGCCAAAATTCAAGTACCGTGATGATGTTTTTTTGAAAATTCAACACTTCAAAATCCGAATAATTAATAACGTATAATTATTTATTACACATCAACTTTTGTGGTCTTTATTTACACTGATGTTCATTCAACTAAATTTTCATAATCCTAGGAAAATAGCAGTTGTTTCAACACGTGCCGAAATGTCTAAGGAATGATACGCTACCATAATATTTTCAGTAATGTACGTAAATGAATTGTAGTGAATCGGTTACTTTACCTGAACCTTGAGAACGAAGGTCATCGTGGTACTCCATTGAAGAATGAGGTCGTGGAACTATCGATTTTGAAGATG
This sequence comes from Apolygus lucorum, assembly GCA_009739505.2. Lineage (NCBI taxonomy): Eukaryota > Metazoa > Arthropoda > Insecta > Hemiptera > Miridae > Apolygus > Apolygus lucorum. The sequence continues at coordinate 41,486,450 of CM019180.2, forward strand.
TTGGTAAAACAACTTTTGAATGGGCGATGATTTGAGTCTCAGGTTATTATGTTGTTGTTAACTTATTGGATTGAAATTGTGAACACTGTGTTTAATAGTAAATTTGTCTTATCGTGGATATAGGGGGTTTACTGAAATTGTCGATTTAACCGACAGCCCGGGGTGAAAGAGAGCCAAATTGTGCAAAAGTGAGTCCTCTTTCATAGAAGGAAAACAATTGAGGGAGGACAGATTTTATAAGTCTAAATTACATAATATTTGGAGCTATAGTTATACTCAAAAGCTCAAGATAACCATCCCATCTCAGCATATATCTCGGTTCCAGTGTTGGTGATCTACAGCTGGATGTTCTGTTTGTGTCCACGTTTTTCAGAAATGGTCAGGACAGCCACACACTCACTCCGAGCCACCAGGAACGTGAAAGGAATAAGAATAAATAATATTCCTCCTTCGTGTGCAAGATATTCCCTTCTTCACATCCTTGGTGGTTGACAAATGAAGGATCAGGGGAAAACTCTCATCACCATTTTTCTAGGAATTGAGGTAAAGATGCTGTTTATAGGATTTTGTGGCGTAGATTATGAATATGCAATCCTTTCATAGGAAAAATGACATTATGTTCAAGTTTCTTTAAAAGAATCCCATCATTGTTTTCAAAAATGGACATCGGTCTCCCTTATCGCATCGTTGAGCTTGTGATACACATTCTTTATTCGCATTGTCGATACTGTGGTTTCATATCTGTACGCTCGGTGCCTTTTGCCAGTTGAAGTCTTGATTTGGTTTAATTAATTACATTTTACTAAATAAGGTAGATAAATGATGACGGACAGCAGTGATCACTCAAATTGTTCGGATCCAAATGAAGATGAAGAGGGAAAGAAGAGAGCTCTGACGAAAAAGAGGAAGAAAACAGAATGGAGGATGTCATGAAGGTTTTGAGGACACAGAGCCATGAAATCAGACCGGAGGGCCTCTGAAGAAACCTGCGTTGCCTTAAAATCGTCATTCTTGAAATTAGCGCGATCCACAGTACTGTTAGTTTACGGGTCAGGTGATTAAAAATCAATTTGTGGAGATTTGTGTTAGGGAAAGTTGCTCTGATCATGGATTTCATACTACTTCATGTTTCAAGGAAAGAAAATCGCACAATAAATCTGTACCTCAGAGGTCGATTATCGTAAGTGACATTTTGGCGATCTTACAACAGAGCCAAAAGAAGTTGTGGGCACACCTATTTTGATCCCTATGGCCCATTCTGATGACTTTATCATGCTCAAATTAATTCTGTAGAATCTGATTATGCCTACCAATACAATAGAATACAAAATACAATAGAAAGAATGCACATACAAAACAAAAATATCGAAAACGAGAATTTTGGACATACGATAGTTGACCTCTGAGGTACAGAAATAATATTAGAAGAAGTTCATGAAAAACATTGAAATTTTACATTTAAAACAAAAGTAAAATTTCACTAATTTTACGAAAGTTTAGGTACTTCTTCTTCATGTGCTTTGCCCTCCAAGGGCGTCAGCGACCAACTGCACAATCTGCTGCTTGTCCACGGCAACCCGAAACAGGTCCGTGGAACTCAAGCCGAACCACTCTCGAAGGTTCTTCAACCACGATGTTCTCCTCCGTCCACGTCCCCGTCGGCCGACTATCACCCCCTGCATTATCACTTGCAATAATACATATTTTTTATTACGCATTACGTGACCAAAATATTCCAATTTCCTGCGTTTCACGTTACCCAACACTTCTGTTCTTTTTCCAAGCCTGCGCAATACCTCCGCATTAGTAACCCTGTCAACCCAAGGTATTCTAAGCATGCGGCGATATGTCCACATTTCAAATGCCTGGATGTTATTTGTGTGGCAACAGTCAACGTCCATGCCTCCAAACCATAGTAAAGGATGCTGAACACATAGCATCTTAAAATTCGTAAGCGGAGAGGCAAGTTCAAAGAGCGATTGGTGAGCACACTCCTCATTTTCACAAAAGAAGCTCTTGCCTGCTCTAATCGACACCGAACTTCGCGAGAAGAGTCCCAGTTATTGTCGAGCGAGCATCCAAGATATTTGTACAATGAAACACGACCCACCTCATCCTGCTCAACACGTGATACTTCCGATGAATCCGTCTCACCAGTAGAAATCACCATCCATTTCGTTTTCATTATGTTCAGTTTCAGTCCCATCTCTTCGCTACGTTCGACCACTGATGTGAGGAGAGACTGAAGATCCTCAAGACAGGTCGCCAACAGAACGGTGTCGTCTGCATATCGTAAATTATTTATTACATGGCCATTGCAACCACACCTTCCTCCCTTTCAGATAGCGCCAGGTGGAATATTTCTTCCGAGTACAGATTGAAAAGGATTGGCGAAAGGACACACCCCTGCCTTACCCCCCTCTCAATTCTGATTCCCTCAGAGATATCTCCATTCACACTTATCGTGGCACTTTGAGTTTAGGTAACGAAACATAATAATTAGATGCCTTTAAAAGTGCATTACACTGAATGATAAATCTAAATCGTCACTGTAATTAGCGCTGCTGATGCTAGAGAGAGCGCTTCCACAACTCAGTTCCATAGCGTTAGATGTGCTTTGTACAGCATAATCAGTTTCGTGGATGGTGGTCGTGAATCAATGAAAGTATCCCTAATCAAATACTGTTTGATGACTTCATCATCTTTTCTGTTCTATTCTATTGATATGAAAAATGCGAGGATGTTGTTCTTTTTCCTCTCCACACTTTCCCCCGACTTTTATTTTTCAAAAAGCTTTCCATTTGTAGGAACTTGAGTAGAAAAGATTGAAAATTTCATAGAAAAAAAAGTCGCGACTAGTAGCGGCTAATTCCAACGAGATTGAGCAAAGGGATAGTGCCAGAAAACATACATCAAATGCTCCAATTCCTCATTTCTCCTCTTTTTGAGAAATTCACTATTTAATGTTGAGGTTTAAGGAGAAAAATTGGGAATTATTATTGTGACGATTTTACCAAGTGCTTAGGGGAAATTCATAATTCAAAAATTATTCAAAAACGTGAATAAAACACATACTTATGCCGTGACTCGTCTTGAAGAGCAAACCCCAACTTGTTGATATGACGGTATCCGCACTCATAATGAACAGGTAGTTCATCGTTAGCGTTTTGGGTGAAATGAGAGGCTTGAGAGGCCAGGAAACCTATTTGAACATGCTCAAACACTATCTGGGGATAGGTTCTTGCACTCGTTTTTCTTCGATTTTTTAGACCTGCTCACCGTACTGTGCGATCTGGGGATTCAAAATTTGTTAGTAATAAATTCGTACCAGTATTACATTGTTTACCCTCACCCTAAACATGCAGTATGTTAGTTAAGCTGAAAATAAATCCTCAACATCAAAGATCTTGTGGGTACTTTTTGGAAACAGGGCAATCCTGGAGGTTCACAATTTGGTAGTATTACATGTTTTCCCTTACCCCAAACGTACAGTACTACGTTAGGTATGCTGAAAATAAATCCTCAACATGAAAAGTCGTGAGGGTTCTTTTTGGGATACACGTACAAGTTCATGGTGATAGGTCACTATAGTCTTTTCCCCTGGTTTATCTGAGGCACAGATTATTAGCCTTAATAATCTAAATTAGGATAATAATTTAAATTAGGATTTTCTCGAAATTGGTTTTATGGTGATGAGAGGGTTTTCCCCTGGATCTTTCAGATGTATGTCTCTCCTCCATCCCGAATATTGGTTAAACTCTTGATAGGCCACATGTGTCCCATGTTCAACCACAGAGCACATTATACATTCTCGTTAATTCCTAAATTCCCGGGCTGACACTAAATGACCTGAATTAGTTTCAAAAGTCGCGACCACGTTGCGCTTTTAAACGAACTGATTACGAAATAAACTGAATTAATTATTTACCAAGAAAACTGGGTAAAATGGATGTTTTATCTGTATTAATGAAGAGAATCGTGTTGATTTCTAAATAATGTTCTAGATCGTAGTTAAAACTACGATTGCGAATAATTCTGAATTCTATATTGATAAAATATTGGGGCATAATTCAGACAAAAAGTAACATCAATATTTTGCTCGTATGCTAAAAACAAATGACGCCCTATGAATAAAGTTTAATACTTTTGACAATCAAGAATGACAACTGAACTCCAGATTGATAATTACTGTCGTGGCTAGGAAAAATAAGAACGTGTGGTTGACTGTTCACATACATTTTATTTTTCTAACTCCGGTTTCATCACAATGGTACACAGAGATTTGTAAACATTCGAAACCACCTCTTCAGTTTTGGAGAACCTATGATGTATCGTATATTTTTCCTATATAGTACGTGTGATATGGGGACAGAAGGAAAGTATACTGACTATTTCACAACATTCCTTATATTATTTTGTAATGGTAAATTATCAACAGAATTCTACAACAAACTGGTGTCATTTCACCCAAGTGCACAAAAGCCTATCCATTTCAAAGGCAAGAAAACGTGAACAGTCATAAACATGAATATGTGATTCTCATCTCATATTGAGGATTAATAATTACATTACCTTTTTATAGTAAGTACACAAATACAAACATAATTCGTTGATTCAGTCTATTCACAATCATCAGAAGCCACTTTCAATTTCAGTACAAAATGAATTATATTAAAATAAAACCTACCAATTTTGGTTTGTACGCACGAGTTTATCAAGTTTTCAACATCCTCTGGGCTCCAGTTTACAATATAACAAAGATTTTGGCAGGTTAAAGTTTCGCCAAATAGTTGGGACTGTTGAAGAGTGGAAATTATATTACCTAAGCACTCAATAGAGGTATAACTATCGTTTCGGCATTAATTGTGGATTTTTTAAAGTAAAATTTGAAAACGGTCAAATCTGAGGGAGTCAAGCTAATAAAGAAGTTAACAAGTAGAAGAAGAAAATGGGAGTTCTCTACTTTTTGACTCTTTATTGATCTCTAGTGATCTTAATGTAAGTAGGAGAATTCTGCTTACTATAATTTATACATAATATTTGTAAATGATATATAAATTTGACTTTCGAGGAGCAGCGAAATTTACACTTTATTAAGACGTGTGCGCAATTTTAGCCGCGAATCTTTCGTATCCTCAAATGTCTGCTCAAAATCGGGCAACTGCTATTCGGATCAAGTTTGGCTTTAGTTTGGATAGTAATAGTAACCCAGGGAATGTTGAGCACCTTAATATATGCTCTTCTCAAATGAATGGCAATCTACCGCTGTGAAATCACCTGAATGGCACCAAACGAATCGCAGATACTTTGAGACCTTGAAGGAAATTTGACGCTAAACAAGAATGTACATGAAGTATTATTATCGTAGAGCTTTCTGCAGGCCTCAACCCTCGAGTCTTTTTGAGTGTAAAAACCATAATAAAATTTCCAATAAAAAAAGTTCGGTAAGTGTATGGGCAATATAGTTTCCAGAATCACAAGACCTTTAGAATTATTTGTTAATATTTGTATATATTGAATATAGGTTCGTATGGTTTTGTCTAAGACAAGGATAGGTTTTTAAAATTTCCATCCGATTGTTGATTTGGTGTCTGCACCTATCTGTACTTTGTGTTCACTCAAAAAGGAAGAGCCTGCTGGCACCTCGTGTCTGGCATGCGGAGTTTCCCCATCTGAACTTTTAACATCCGGGCGTATTCGGATGCACCTAAAGGATCTGCCGGTGGGCCTTCATAAAAATCTCCAGGCAGCCTTAAGGTGACTCCATATATCAGCTCGGCGGAGGAAACACATCCTCATGAACAGTACTCCGTGACCGTAGCATAATGAGTGCTAGGCTCTCAACCCAGCCTATGCAACAATAAACTTGCAGTGTAGTGAGTAATGTAGTGGTACCCACTACAGTTGATATGTAATGTACTGAATTCTTTAATAGCGACATGAACTTCACGATCAGGTAGCCGATTTCCTGTATTTAGAAACAACCACACGATTATTGAATCTTATGTGGGTTTTTCAACTCTAACTCTGACCTATTCAACGAAAACCTCTCTGAACTCCTCCAATGATCGGATTGTGAAACTACTAACATCGTAAGGATTATCTAGCTTGTTTTGTTTGTCCAGACCAGTCAATACTTCGAAATTTATCATTGGGCTATCAAGGAAATATAATCGAAAATCGAATATTTTTCCGTTAAATTTTGCCAGGGAGCATAGAATTTGACGCTACCTATTTTTTTCGAACGCTGTGGCTCCTAATGATCCAAAATGTATGAAATTCATATGAAGTTTTGGAGCCTAAACCAAAAAAACCATCAGAATTTGAACGTTTTTGGAAAATTACGAACTGAGAAATAATAGTTGAAAGGAATTCATGTTTGCTGTTTTTCACACAATGTTACACTTCTGGGGACTAACACTCACCATTTTCTAAAAATGCATTTAATTGTACAATATTTTCGTAAGACTTTGCAGGAAAAACTGATTTTGCCTCAACCAGACATTAAAGCCGACATGGAACTATATTATTCAGAAAGCAAGAAATTCTCTAAAAGATCTCATAGCATCTCTTTCGTCTGGAGCTACCCTGTACACTGCGCCCTCCAAGAGAGCAAGACACCATCTAGGTAATTTTTTCTTGATAACATAATAAATATTTAAATTTACAAATAATGGAAGTGGGCTGAATAGGAGTTATTTTGCAGCCGCCGTAATTCGGAAATGAGATTTTTATCCCAATATTGTGAGCAGTCTCGCTAATGAAAGATGTAACAATTCTGGTGAATTTAGGTTAATTTCGAGTATGAAATATCCAATGTTCCCGTAACCTAAAATGTTAATTTGCCATAATGTTCCCATAAAAATATAGTTCTTTGTTACTATCCAGAAACTACTCCTTGAATGCTCAAGAATAAGCAAGAAGCTACGCAAAAGTTAGCGATGAATGAGAAATCGTTATTATGATTTTGGTTTATTATTTTCAATAATGAACCTTTCGAATCGACCAGGAAAATTTTTTTTAACTCCTCCTAAAAATTTGTTGGTTTGCGTTTCAAGGCATATAGAATCCAAATATCGAATAAAAATGTTCCGCCGTACGCGTCATTTTCCTTAGTTACCATGGACCGATTTTGATGAAATTTGGTATATGGGCTCCTTGGTAACGATGGCAAAGCCGTGTTCTTTGAAAACGAGTGATCTTTATAGAAAAATAATAAACCTTTGTGTAATAATTTGCAGCGTTTGTTCATATTAATTGGGTTTTGAGTGGAGGAGTTTGATTCAGGTTGAGGGGTTCATTTTACTCTTGGATGCGAGCTCGTTCAAACGAAAACATTCGTCCTTCTCCAGACGATTAAAAAACCCCTGTTATCATTATATTTATACCTATATAAAAATATTGCATTCAATTACACCCGGAGGCTTTTTCCAGCTACTTGTAGCTTAGAAAACTTATTCCAGCTTTAAACTGGCTAATGTTATTTATATCCCTTCTCTAGGTGTTTTCAGCGAACCACACTCTTTTGCTGGAACATCATATCATATCATCCCTGAACCTAAATTCTAAAATAATATAAATTGAGTTATCCCTCAAACTGAACAAAATTTTTAGAAAAATCATTGTGTTATAACATTTTGTTTGTTATCTAATATTTGCTAGTATTTAACTGTTTCACTCTTTGACCGTATTCTACAGTTCTCCGACCGGCACAACCAATAACACTACATGAATAATATATCGTTCGTTTTAAGACGCTTTGTGCTCATGAGGTTAAGGAGGCTGAAAATAACTCCCATTCGGTTCAAGTCCGTCACTTCGGTTGCTTGGTCAAAAACGTTTTTAAGAGGTTTGGAATTTGTAAAATAGTGCCTTTCATCAGATTCCTTTCTGCCTCGATCAATACATTCAACGATTCAACGTACTTCTTAAAACTTTCTATTTCTGTGATGCCTAGACAAACCGTGCTGAAAACTTTAAAATGCGAAGATTTGTGCGACGGCTTCAATAGAAGACCCTGTTCTTTACAGAGTTTTCTCAGCCCTAACCTATCTCGTGATAAGTGTGGTAAATTGAGTAATGCTTTGAAACGCAAAGCGTTCCCCACTAGGGTGGGGTCGGAGGTCAAATAACCGAGTTTGGCGTCTTTTCTCATCTCCAGTTTCTCTTCAATGAGGGCAGTCATTTCGAAAGCGGAGTAGTAGGCTTCTCCTACAGCTCCGCTCTTTTCAGCTGAAGTGATGGCGAAGAGTTTCAGGTGGTCTCTGATATTAATCCAAGCCGTGATGTCCCCGTAGGGACTGACGAACACTCCTCGGCCGTACGGCCAATTTTCCGAAACAGGTTCATCCACTCCTTCAGCAACCAACTCTTCGTGTTTCAAATCGCCAAACACCTCTTTGTTGTCTACCACCTCACTCAAGCTGTAATATGCCCCAAAGTTTTCGCCAGATTCGTCTATGAAAGTGCTGTCTTTATTCTTCTTGTAAAAGACCGTCAAATACGCCGTAACAGCCACTTCAGTTTTTTCTAGCTCGGACAGCTTCAGATTCTGGGGGAGCGCCGCGACTTTCAAGTTACGAGAAATTTCCACTGTAAAGCTTTTAAGAATCATGCCAGACGGGTCCAAGTTCATTTTGACAAAATAGTCTTTGCTTTCAGACCCATAATAATCGGTTGGTGGATGTACAGGCGTATCGCTATCTACCTTAATACCGTTGACTTCTCTTATGGCTGGATGGAGGATTTCTTCGAAAACCTTGTAGCTTTCATAATCTGGAGCTGCCAACCCTGTGAACAGCTTATCCCTCAGCAAACGACCTTTGCCCAAAGCTATATCTCGCACGCCTGGAGTTATCAGGTCCAGTAAGCTATTGTCGTGGCGCGTACTTCTCAATCTCATCTCCCGGTATACATCGTCTTGAAGAACCCTGCTCAAAAGGCTTCCAGGAGCCCTCATCCGTATCAGGCGCAAGCAGGCGTCCAGCTTCGTCAAAAGCACTTGGTCGTCGACATCTTTGCGTGAAGAAACTTGATCGTTCTCAACTGAAACATTTGATTCCCCATTTCGGGAACTATTTCTTGCTCTCACAATCATAGATAGAACAAAATTTGTATAAAAGTGAAGTCACAAAATCATGCAGAGTGCAAATGCAAAAAGGAACCATTACCCACGAAAGAAAAAAAGATGGTCGGTCGTGCACACAATTTTACCTTTGTCGGAGAAGCGGTTGAAGTTCAGTCCAGTCGTATCTATGGGAATAGGCCGGTTTTGATACTCGACCAGAAGTTCATCTCGACTCAAATCACCTTTGTTTTTGAGATAATATTCCGCCGTTCGTCCTTCCTGCAAAACGCAGTTCACCGTTATTACGCCCCCCATTATTGAGGAAACGCGGCCTTCAGAGAGCCTACTTACTTCTGACCCTTTCAATGATGATTCATAGAACAATCTAGGAGTAGGAAACCACGACGAAACGTTTGAAATTTTAGTAAGCCCCATAATAATATCTGTTCGTGAAGATCTAACGATTTCTCACAATAGGGGAGAAAGCAGGTCAAAAGGGCAGTATTTGAATTTCAAACTCGGCGAGAAGGGTTCAGCGACTTGAGGATATTTCACGCTATCTGACCTGGTTTCTGTACAATTCAATAATTACTCACGAACAACCTTGTTGAATTTATGCGTTAAACAACTAAAAAATTGGATAGTTCAGGTGTAGAGCCTCATTTACCCATTTCGTGTATATAATAACTTACACTCACGTAGTGGTTTAAATGATTATAGCTTTGAAATAAACAAGTTTTCATATGTTAGTAATAAAACAAGCTGGGTAGGCAGTAAAGCTTTCTCACTTAAAGAAACATTGAAATATAGAATCTCTTGGTGTCAAAATAATTTATTGTACTAATGAGCAGTACCACAAATGAATTACTACCAACACTAAATATATCAACCAAATTTTCAACAAGGTCTCACCTAAAACTCCGAGGAATTTAGAAGAGCTCCCGGGTAACAATTCAGCTTGGTTGAACTTTATCTTCGATAAATTGAGAAGTCTGTCACTATTTTACAAACTGTAAAAGATCTTGTTTTTCTCAATATTTCAATTGTTAATCAATAATTTGTTGTATTCATTTAATTTGGCGCCCATGACCACCTGAAGTTGCATGTGCCTTAATAAAGAAAAAAAAAGATTTTGTCGATCACGTTGCTAGAGTTGTTTTGGGACAAGGATTGACCATAGACCGACAGGCAGAAAAGTTGTTCAGAAAGCTCTACAACGAAAAATGAGAGTAGAAATTTTGGAGGGCGAAGCAAAATGAATTCTTAGAAGATTTTCCTACCTACTGTAGTTCCTAATATTCGTGTGCACGTACTTAAAAAAATATTTGCTTCCTTAACTAATAAAATTATGACACTCACAATAAAAGATAGAGGGAAATATGAACTATTCACGAGCAAAGCTTCCACGAAAGAGGAGGGACCACTGAAGTCGTTCTCGTTCGTCAAGTACCGTATAAGGAAGTCATCCCCTCTACTGTTTGTCGGAACATAAGAGAAAGTTGATGAAGAGGGCAGATAATGGAAAACTGATACTTGATGGGATTATGGAGTTGAAAGTTTTAATGTGAACAAAGTGGAAGGCAAATGACACGATCATAAACTTCTTGTCAATTCATGCTGAATTCGTAAATGCCTTAATATTATAATTTCGGTTTTGTGTTTCAGTAAATGGAAGACGATACGTGCCAAACTTCTTACAAATAACAAATATGTGTATTTAATGTACTTTCAACACTCACATTATCAATGACACTCTTGTCGGCCCCCAATGTCACCAGAAGTGAGTAGAAATGCCCGTTGTCCGGCAAGGTGGCAGCGTAATGAAGGGCGGTCCTTCCTCCAGCATCCCGAGCGTGCATGGTTTCAGGGAATCTTCCAGCTAAGTACCTCAGGACCTGAAATCCAAATATAATCGAACAATAATCACGCGGCTGTCTCAAACTCATAGACTTTCATAGGAATGTCTATTCGAAATCAACGTCAAATTTTGATGAAATTTCCAGGATCGATGAAATTTTTTACAGCCTCCTGTAAAAACTATAGTAACTAACATGATCACTGTGTGTTTGGAAGCCATAAAACATGTATTTTGAGGCCTCTTAGTGAAAGGGTATGCGTGGTATTTATCTTTATTTACTTGGGGCTAAATATTATGGTTTCTAGTTCTAAAAGTCACCACCATGCTGTGTTTAAAAAGTAACGAAAATCCTTTTCTAGATTTTCATTCTATAATACCTTATTCTAAATGAGAAATGAACCGGTTCCCATGGGATCATCAAAGTTAAGGCCAGTCGGTTCGGGATTATCTGGATTGGTGGCCACCCGTGGGAGACATCACAGGTCCTGATAATTTCTCGAGTTGGCTTGAGGGGGTGAGGCAATTAGTAGCCATTAGCGAAATTATCAGAACCAATTCTGATCTTCCCTTTGGAAGACTGCTGATGACTTCGGTGACGCCAGGAATGACAGTCGGTCGAAAATTCAACCAGAGATGCTCAACTTTACTCTACCTTTTGGAAAAGGAATCCGTGGTATTTGTCCTGATCTTGAGGCTAAGTTCCGGTTTATAGTTTCAAAAGTCGCCACCCTCGTTATGCTTCAAAATGAACGAAAATCCTTTTCTCGATTTTCATTTTGTATAGCTTTTTGTGAATTGTATCAGAAAACCTAGGTAGGTATGTACATTCGATTTTGATATGAAAAAATCGTTTTTCTTGGTTTTGTGTAAAAATTTAAACATTTTTTTTTTCAAATAACAGCTACACAAGTCCAAGTTAATATTTTCATATCGAAAATCGGTTCGCTAGATCAATCGAGACTCACAATAGATCCTCCTAATTCTTAGGGAAAGGCTTGAAGGTGTTTCCAAATTTCTCCTCGTTGTAATGCATTGGAGGATTAAAAATGACTGTCCTCTGGGTATACGAAACTGGAGAAGGGCTACTCAAAAGAGCACATATGATTTTTTCCCCATCTATGAAGAATGAGATCTTCTTATCACAAGTGTAATAGTAGTTTAGTGGAGTAGTGGAAAAGTTGCTTCGCATTGGGAAACTCAATATTTTTGGGTACACACTGACGTTATCACAATAAGTGACACATTAATACAAATATATTGAAACATTATAAGGATCAAATAATAGTGATAAATTACAAATGATGATTACTTACACTGGTTCTCCCAAAAAGCGCTGCGACGTGTAGAGGAGTAGGTTTGAGGGGAGTGCTGTTGTCTCGAGCGACGGCAAACTTGCGTCTGTCCAAAGCAGTTTGGACTCCTCGTAAATCCCCTTCTCTTGCAGCCACGTGCACTCTCTCGATTTTCGCCTAGAGAGATAATCAAGTTGAATAAAGTTCAATTCAACGTCTACAAAAGTTACAGTTGGAGTAAACATGATTGGAGTCACATGTGGTGTGGGGCGTTCCTCACTCGGTTACATACCTATTAATGACATTTACTAAAAAGAGCAAATATACAGGGTTCAATACACGAGTGGTTCACAATCTTTCTCACACGTGTTCTACAACTAATTTCCCACAAAAAGTGCCTCCTGATATTTTTTGGTATCCTCACTCAAAATGCCTTTTTTTCTGTTTGAAATTTTTTTTTGTGTGTTTTCAATCTTTGTTCAATAATTCTACCATAACTCCCTCAATTCGAGAGTTAACTCAAATCTAAAAAATTCGTTGGAAAGAGCGTTAAATTTACAATATTTTGATGCCCAATAACATTTTGGTTTATTATTTTCAATAATAAGCCTTTGGAATCGAGCAAGAAAAAAAAAATTTTAACCCCCCCTCAAAATTTGATGTTTTACGTTTCAAGGTACGTAGAATACGAAAATCGAATAAAAAAATTTCGGTCCGTCCGCCGTACGCCGTACGCCGTCCGCCGTACGCGGCACTTTTCTTAGCAACACTGGACCGATTTGGTTCAAATTTGGTATATGGGCTCCATTTGGGGTCTAGTTGTGCCGCGAAGCTTTTGGTTGATGTAGGTCACTTCTAAGGGGTGAAAATTAAGGGTTGAAATTTTCAAGGGTGCCCTAGCTCGAAAACTCTCGAAATAAAGGTATCGTTTTTTCACCAATTTTAAGTAGTATTGAATTTTTAAAAATTTTTGAGACCACCCGGAGCTCTCTAGGACAAACCGTTCGGTCCCTACGAGTACTTGAAGGTTTTCCTTCGATAAAACAGAATCGTGAGTGTGAATCGCAAAAGAGGTCTAATCTCCATTCAAATTTTATCGGACTAAAATGCGATCGCTGTTCATTTCTTCGATTTGTATACAGTTTTGCCTTCTGCGTAACCAGTAATCAAATTTCCATATGAAGCTTTCTATTTTTCGAATCAAGTGTGAAGCGTTTAGTTCTTTCTAATAAACTTGATTGTGAAGGTGTGAAGCCAGTATGGTGTGGTAGGTAGTACCTAGCTGGTAGGTAAAAAAAAGTTGGTAGGTAAAAAAAATGTTGGTGGGTAAAAAACGCTGCAAATCATTGCTCAAAGGCTTCTTCACTCTTCTGATCACTGATCAGCTGAGTGAGCTCCGAAGACATTTTCAATCCTATTGAATGGAAGTGCTCTTCCAGGCGTCTCCAGCATTCGAGGAGATCTTCTTCACTCCTCAGATCACTGATCAGCTGAGTGAGCTCCAAAGCCATTTTCTATCCTATTGAATGGAAGTGCTCTTCCAGGCGTCTTCAGCATTCGAGGAGATCTTCTTCACTCTTCAGATCACTGATCAGCTGAGTGAGCTCCGAAGTCATTTTCACTCCTATTGAACGCAGGAAGCTGAAATTTGAGAGGGAGGGTCAAGGGAGAATACAGATGGTGGTAGGTGCTATTGATGGAGAACCAGTGATCTATACAGAAGGGTGATCTATACAGAAAATAATAAACCTTTGAGCAATGATTTGCAGCGTTTTTCAAGTGGAGTCAAATTGATATGGTTACCAGGCGACTAAAAAAAACAAGCGATTTCAAGGTTTTAACGAGTTTTGCTTTTCATACGTCGTTTGTACATCTCTAGTTCACTAAAAAATGTTATTGGGCACCAAAAAGCTGTAAATTTAACGCTCTTTCCAACGATGTTTTTAGATTTGAGCTAACTCTTGAATTGAGGGAGTTATAGTAGATTTATTGATCGAAGATCAAAAACACGAGAAAAAAATTTCAAGGTGAAAAAAAGGCATTTGGGTGGGGATACCAAATAATGTCACGAGGCACTTTTTTGTCGGAAATTAGTTGTAGGACACTTTGGAGAAAGGTCGTGAATCACTCGTGTTACACCCTGTATAGTAGTAGTAGTAGTAGTACAGTTGGCTATTGAAAGTCCAAAATGAATAACCAACTTTGAGAATTTCACAAAATTGTCCATGGTTTTTCACAAAATTGGAATTTTACAAAAAACACTGCGGCTTTTACAGGCGTTTTTCTGAATGAAAATCGCTTCTGAGCTTCATTTTTCAGGGATTTGCCATTTACTTGGCATGAATCAATATAGGGCATATTTCTTATTTAAGTAAAAATATCTCTAAACCTAAATTAATTGTAGTATAGACCTTAGATTAAGAGTAGTATTATAGAAAATCTATAAGGGTTTAGTCTTTGCCGTAACAGAGTTTTCACCTTAATTGAACGAATCACGTTTCATTAAGGATTAATTTCTTCATTCGAAGGAGATTGCGTGATTGAAGTTAACCAATACAAAGGCACAATTGAATAAGAGATGACGAGTGAGAGCATCAGAGGTTCAATAGTGTTATAGTACCGTCGAAAATGAAATACGAACCTTGTGCAGTAGAGGGGTGAAGGTAGTTCTGTTGCCGTAATAAAGGGCAGATGACGTCTGCCGTATGTAACACAGTAATGCCATCGACCATAGCTGGGGATCGATATATGAAATATTTAAAGAGATAATCGATGGATGATCACGCTATCCAAACACGACTGATCGGTTTAACCTTGGATGCTTTAGCAAACGACCGAGACCTATATTTCAATGCACATTTCTTTCCTCACCTCGGAACCTAAGCTTTCGATCGTCACTCTTCACCACAACAGAATAGTAGTGGATGAATATTGGTACTTGGAAGTGTTTTTGCGAAGCAAAGTTACTAGAATAGGACTTCCCCTTTGTACTTTCTGCAACAAACCTTGAAAGAAAGGGAAAAGGAACGTATCGTAAAACCGATTTTTCTGAGAACCTTCTTATATGAATCTTATGGAGGTCTCTGATCAACTCTCTCCACGTTCTAAATAAATGTCAGTAAGTTCGTAAGTATGTATGTACATCCTCGTTTAAGTAAGTCCACAATGGCGACATAATAACAAAATCAGATTCTAGGGCTTTCTTTCTACATATTACTTGATGGTTGATTGGACGGAAGGTCAGCCTTCTAGGACAATTTTAGGAATAGAGGAGGTGGTTAAAAAATATACTTGAAATGTTGTTTTCGGCAATTTTTGAGCTCCCTAATCGATTTCTCGGGATTATTCATTTGTGTAAGTAATACCCAAACAGCAGTACCCTAAAGAGAGTGAAATATCCTAAGCTCTTATGTACGTATGTTTATAATCAAATTTGTGGCCTATACAAAAATAAAATTTCAAGGTGTGAGGAAAAAACCTACTCCCATTTTGATGGAAGAAATTAACGAGAGATTTCTTTCCATAAATTATAAGTAAACAGTTTCTAATGCTCTTCTTTTTCATAAAAGTATTTTGTAAGGCCGTCCATCAGCGTGAATGTTAACATAATAGCCATGAGATGTTTTCACAGAAGCAGTGTTCAAGTTTTGATTATTTTTTTCAAAAATATACCTTTAGAATCGAACAGAAAAAAGTATGACCATCCGTTTGTTCCCCAGAAATGCCTAAAGGGAGGATCTAAAAATAACAGAAACTCCACTAAGAATAGCTTTTTCTCTCCTTACTCATGGAACATCTCTCCTTACTCATGGAACATCTCTCCTTACTCATTTGATTTGTGAATAATGGATTTGTAAAACTGAATTTAAGTAACATAAGAGGTCGAGTCGTCGTTAAAATTTCAGCCGATCAAGTAAATTTGGATGTCTTCCTGAAACGTTTCATGCATCTTGATTATAAGATTACTCGGGGTGAAATAGATAATAGTAGGTGGATACTCGGGAACGGTGATTACGGAGAATGATTATCTAGGTATCTATGTGAAAAATGATAAATCATTCTGTAACAATTTGCACCGTAGTCCAACAAATAATTTTAACCGTTATCCTCAATTTTTCGATTGTTTTCAAGATTGTGATTCTCTGCTTACTCGCTAACGAAGATATTTTTGTTTTAGCGCGGAAGTTAAAAAAATTGGGTCCTCAAAAGTCTTGTTTCTACATTCATTTTGAGTTTTGGAACTTTCTGAGCAACTTTGCTTTCGAGTCTGTGGTCAATCCTTGTCCCAGGCATCACTAGTTGAGTCCCGATTTTGACGTTGAAGCGGATTAGCCTCGAGATAGCTCCCATAACTAAACTAATTTTACTTCATCAATTTCTCTGCAAGACCATCAAAGGGGCTGGGTAACTCAAGAATGACATTGATTTCATCTTGTTCCGATAAGTATGAGGTACGATCCGAGTACGAGTAAAAAAGTGAAAAAAACGAAATAATTGTAAACTGCTGAACAATACGGTGGTAATCGTATTTTGTATTAGCAAATTAATCAGCGGTACTGTTCAATTAAAAGCATTTTGGTATCAACTAATTTGTTATTTCCAAGTTATTATATAAAGGTATACTGCCCTCCCAAGTTGGTAGAAGTAAACCTTTTAAAACGATCAGTACGAGTGATATGAATGAGAAGAGTCAGGAAGAAAAGTGTCCCGTTCACATGGGAAGAGCAACGAACGGACGGCGCACAGGGTATACATCTCCTTCAAGACCGAGCGGTCTTTCGGGTTTTGCCTACTCAACATCATACTGTTTCCTCTACGAGCTAATTTTTCAATGGGAAAAGCATCGTTGTGATGATGGAAAAGGAAAATAAGAATCTCGTCTTATAGTATGTGTTATTGAGCGAATTTTCAAAAAGAAAAGTTTTCGTTCATACCTATTTAACGTAATTTGGGTGGTTATATGATTTTTATTATAATCACATTTTTTTAGTCCATAGCCCTACTAGTAGTTACTTGAATCGATTTAAAGTTACAAATTATGAATTCAACAGTTGGAATTCCAGATCGTGCTTCTAAAATATTGCAACAAGTGTGTTTTATTGTGCTGGCGTCAGAAGGAACTTACGATATACTGTGGTATGTTATTGATGAACAGCTGAACGTCCGGATTTGGGCTGGTCATGTTGAGGAGAGCTGAGCCTCGACCGTTAAGGACCATTTCCGCCATACTTTCCATGTCACCTGCTAGTACCAGTTCTTCTGCATTCGCTCGATCTTCTTCTACAGGGCCATAAAACATACAACGACCTTTGTACAATTGTTGTGTCGATTTAATCTATTCTTTCTGAGCAATATTTTAATTAATGAGATATCTGGATGGTTCTTTCTCGTTGGCTATTCAAGAACCACATAATAATGAAGAAGATGAACTTGGTAATGGTTAATACCTAATTATTGTTGTACAATTCCAACATTGTTAGAACGAGTGAGAGAGAGAAGGGAACACCTAGTCCGTCCCGCCTTCCAGAACTGATGAAGTGCCCCAGGACTCAGCCTGAAGTAATGTGTTAAACAGTTCCAGGCTGATCATTCAACGTGGGAGAAAAGGAGGTGTTTTTTTTAGTGGGTTTGAATCCCACATAACCTTGAAGTCGCGGACCCTTCTAGGTATCTTTTCTCACGGGCCATGGATGCTTCCAGGCTTTTCTGCTAAGATTGGCGCGTCTACAGAAGCGGAGTGTCTGCACTTTTATGATAAAGGCGAAGATGTCTATCCCACTTTCTTTGTGACGCAAAGTTCTACAGTGACAAAGACTGAGGAGAGGTTTGGCTGAAGAATTAGGAGAGTTGGAGCCAGAAACGATTGTCGCTAAGATGCTGGCCACAAAGGAAAATTGGTTCGCCGTGTTTGGGTTTGTCACGACAAGTGCTCAAAACGAAGGAGGGATACAGGAGATGGGAGGATATGGGATTGGATTCCTCCTCCCAGTCACCTTTCCCTCAAAAGGAAATAGGTAAGTACCTACTGAAAAGGCCTGTTAGCGACAAGACATAAGGCCTTCAGCCTTTAGTGCGACTGCCCCATAGTATGCCGTATGCCGTTTTGGGGAAGTCTGCTGGTGTGAAGAGTAGGGGTTTTTAGCCGGTTGCCATCAGGCAAGATAGGGGAATATCCCGTTCCGTTGTTGAGTTTATACGTAAACATATATTGATTTATTTCTAGAATTCAAAATCTACGAAAAATCCAATTAGAATTCGTGAATGAATGACAATAATGAGCATTCCTTCACGTTTCTACGCAAAAGCTGCAGAAGATAAGATGTAAGCTGCGAAACCAGTTATGAATCAAAATTAGTCTGTCTCTCAAGTGAGCTATAAAAAGATGACGTCACTATTAGAAAAGCACCATTTTTGGGATCCCTTATCCTATGATAGGTATGTACCTACCCGAACCTAGGCACGTACAACAAACCGCTTCAATGTAAGTGTTTAAGTTTAACTACAAAGTGGTCTCAACAAAACAGTGAATATTTTGTTACCTGTTTCAGTAAGAATTTCAATCCAGTCCATATAACGTAAAAATCTCGAATATCGTCAAATTCAATTATGCAATATTAAACGTTGCTACTTAATCATGAACAATAATATTGTCGTTTTTCCTGTTACAATAATGTATTATATTCTAATGAATAGGAATTTCAATAAAGAAATACGTATTTATGATAAAATAATTTGTGATTACTTATTGCGATTTTTTTCACAAATTTAGATGGACGTTTAGACACTTGTTTTGGATTGAACAACACACTAACTACACGGTTTTCAAGTCACTTTACGTGGTAGAGTTACTTAGTGGGAATGACGTACCACTGCCTTGAGGGAAAGGGACACTCATTCATTTTCATTTCATCATCGACTAAATTTTTAATGCATCGAGAGGATGGTTCAGTCCTTCTAGCTCATTTCCCGTTTCTTATTGGCCATGAATTAATTAGTAACTCGGTGACCTTGTACGTCCTTGTAGACCTTCTTTGAACAATCTATTTTTGAAAGACTTCCGTGCTACACCAAATTAAAGTATCTACTCGGACTCGTGGAAATAGAAAGAGCGTTATTTCGTTCCACTAACAATTTTTGGGACTTGTGAATTGCCTCTTTGGCAGAGAAAAGCGAAACAATTCCATTATCTTTTTAATAAGTTGGTTATTACACTTCTGTTTCTTTTGAAATTCATGTTTTAACTAAACTCATTTGTAAAATTTATAACCTAGTCACCAAAATCCTTTCTCCTAGGCTGAAGGAAAACCCTGTTATGATGAGCAAAAATCGTCACCTAGAGGGCACTCGCTGGTAAATCATATATGACCAAGCTGTTTTAGTGAAGTTGGAGTAAATTTTTCAGTGAATAAACTATTTATTTTTTATTAGGGAGGATAATCAAGGGCAGAATCATTAACCATAAAAGTCATAGTGAGTATAATTTATTAGAGGAAACGTGATTGGTTAAATGAAAAATTGACTTCATATTGAGAAGAATTATTTTAGTGGAAGCATTTCATCGTGTATAATAGTTTAAGATAGAGTGTAAAAATTATTGTATGTATATTAGTAAACATAAATTTGAGAAAATCAACTTGAAATTTGGAACATTAATCGGAAGTTCCCACCGTGTGCCCATCCAGACCAGACTTGTAGAGATCGTAGTTTCAGAGATTAGCAGTGTGGCCACAATAAAAGTGATCTTAGTGACTTATAACTCACTTTTGAAAAAAATTATTCATGCGAGTTTGCTCCCGAATCTACCGAGAATACTGAAGGTATTGGAAGTGTTGTCTTAATTTGAGAAAAATGAGGAAAAAAATCCAAATTTATACTTTCATTTAGACTTTCCTCGGCATTGACCGTCTTCCCTGTTTGTTTGTCTACCTTCCCGCAAATGGTTATGACCAACAAAGCTCGTACTGTCCAATTTAGAAGAATTTTCAGGGATTTGTGCGGATTGGGCTCCGAGATGATCTGCTGTAAATTTTAAGGCTACTGGAATTAGTTTAGCTTCTACGCATGCGAAAACGGAAAATACACCAAGCCTCTCCCTACCTAATTTTTCGATTTTCCTTACCCTCGGAGGGTAGTCGAAGTTTCGAGCACGGCCTATGAACACTTCTAAAAAGGTCTGCCAAGTGAGAGAGGCATATAGTTTTATTGTATCAGTAACCTAATGCTTAATGGATAGTCAATACTTCAACCTCCAACTACCACTAACCACAACATTGCATGATCGGATGAAGATAAATCGTACAGGTATTATGAAATTTTAGTGTACAAACCACACAATCCTTGAAAAATCCATCACAATTGGAAGGAAACTGCAGGAGTCATGCCTACTTAAGTTTTCATCTTGGCGCATTCATTCCATTGATTTAATCTAGATGGATTTCAAAGGGCCATCTTATTTAAATATCTATATAAATACCTTCTAAAACTGATAACTGCCTGATCTAAGTGCTCTACTGTTCCGTAGGAAATAATGAATTAATGAACCTCCACCTTCGCTACGTCTAGTACGCAAATCATTATCATCATATTCTGTAGTTTGAAAGGACAATTATTTCTCAAAGTATTAATGTTCTTTCTTAATAAGGATCACTTATAGGTAGTCGAAAACCAATAAATAACTATATATCTTCCGGGTTTTGAGATAATATATAAAAGCTCTCGATATTTTAAATCACGCTGATACTATACAGAGTATAAGCCTAACTGGTCTTCCATACAGCTAATTGAAGGAGTTATGACCGATTTAATGACGTAAGGTCAGAATGACGAAACAAAAGTTTAAAATTAAAATAACTCGAAAAAGAAGACATTTAAGCAAAATTGCTAAGAGACATTTTTTGTTGCAAATTAGTTATAGAATCGACTGGTACCGTATGGCAGACCAGTTAGGCTTACGCCCTATATAGTATCAGGGTTATTTAAAATATCGAGACATATATTATATGTAAATCAAGATAAACATCAAAAGGAAAATCTATTTTAAAAAAGATCAGCAAGCTGGTCCTCTACCTCCATGCTGAAGCTCTATATTTCGCTGTATGCGAATCTTGGCTCTCAAGAAAGCTGTACAATTTTTACACTGAAGAGAAAGCGGAAAGATGATTAATATCTACAAATCGCTTTGTATTTACAAGATTTGCTTGCGCTTCGAGTATCTACCTCGGACATTTCCATGACTAAGGATCGTGCAAATGAAAAAACTTAACAGCAGTATCCATTTTGAGATCAAACGAAATGGAAAGAATTTAAAGAATATATTGAACAAATATTATTAACATAATTAGAATAATTTCATTATTAGCATTATCAACAAAAATGTATTTACCGACAAAATTACTGCGGGTTCGTCAAGCCTAAAAATTTGGCTAAGGATTATCCAAGTTATATTTTTCTGAATATGGTTTTACCACTTATGTATAGTAAGGACAAATGTTCAAAATTGGCGAAACTAAATTTTTATAAGAATCGTGCGTTGATCCTGCATATATTCCACTATTTTATACCTACATAAAATGTTTACATGAACTGTCTCATCAACAAAATACAGAGGAAATTCCAACCAATATTGCGTTTAAAAAAGAAAAGTTGTAGACTCGAGTTTTGCGTTGAATGGGACCAACACCAACTCCCCAACATAGTTGCCATGATATTTAGTATTTATTCGAAGCTTTCTCAAGAATGCCTCGTTTTACTGAAAAAGCAAAGCAACATGCATAAATAACTCCAAAATTTTGAAAAAAGAAAAAAAAATCAAGGCTACCCCATTGATGCGTTAGCGCTGGTCTCACTCTACGCAGGACTTACACACTCACAACTTTCTTTTCATCGAAACTAAATTTTGGGTGGTCTAGAAGTCCGAAAACGACAATTTCCTCTGTATCATGTTCATTTACCAGCTAAACTAGTTGCTATTCTACGTATCTTTAAGAGCAAGGGGAATATTCTGAATTATGACGAAATTTCTAACAATTTTGTACAGAAAGAAATTCAAGTATTAGCACTGTAAGTGAATAGAGAACGTAAGTTTCAGTCATAAAGTAGCCCAAACCATCTGTGAGAAGCCTTCATAATTTCAGTCTTTATTTTGAATTAATCTCGTACTAATTAGCTTGTTAATTGCTAACAATCTTATAATAGTTGATTCTTGTAATGAAATTTTATAAATCTTGAATACATTCTTCAGTTCAAATCTCCATCGAATCGAAGAATTCTTAGGATGCAACCATGTATTTAGAAATGTAGGTGTCGTTACCGAGCTCTTCTTACTTTTCGTTGTAAGCATCAGCGAAATGTACTGTGAATGTGGATCTCTGTAGTAGGGTTATTTTAAAAGGAACCCACATATCGCACACCTCCAGGAATACTGTAACATCTCTAAAAAACCAAGTTGCACGAAATTGTGAAGGAAATGTTGGCAATTTGAATTACTTCCTACACACCACTATTTGTCCTGTCAACATCATTCTTGGGATACGATTGTATTGTCTTCTCCTAACGTCTCCCTTCCAATAAAACAAAGAAAAACCAAGATTTTGACACTACTTGTTCTCAATATCCGAAAATCTCCAAAATTAAAACGAGTCCTCCTGGACAGCGTTGACTATTTCCTGTACCTGTGTTTTTAAGATGAATTTTTCATTCAATTGGAATTATCCGAAAAACACAGTAACAGGTAAGTACAGAAAATAGTCAACGCAAAACCAAGCTAGAGGGACCCATGTGTTCACCAAAAACATCTTAGGAATTCCACTACTCTTCCAAGGTATCACCTGTAGAACCAATATTAAATTGCAATTAAAAATAAAAAATTAAATTATTAAATTAATTATTAAATTTATTGATAGACAGAGCTGAATTTGTGAAATATTTTTGGAAGCTACTGGAAGTTTAAAAATGAAATTATGACGAAAACGACTTTTAATAGCTCATGAAAATGGTTCAAAAAATTCTACTCAGACCATTAAATTTAAAATTGTAATTAAAATTAGGTTATTCCGGTGATACTTTGGGTCAGGTGTGGAATTCCTAAGACGTTTTGGGTGACACCAGTGACACCATGGTTCAATTTGGATTAACTTGCATTAAACTATTTTGATTGTCTGGGTGGTATCGTTCGTTTCTAGAATTTGATCACTATCTTCAATTGATGATAAAACGTCACGAAGATTCACTAATTAGGTAATTAATTATCCTCATTAGGCGAACGGTTGATCCCACAGAACTCTGCGTGGTGTCATTAAATTCTTAAAAATCGTCGCTATTTTAAATTGCTGAAAAAAGTATACCAACACATTGAAGGTTCGCGAGCTAGGGCGTCAAATGGAGCCAAATACATCAAATTTCATCAAAATCGGTACATGGGAACTGAACAAAGTGCCGCGAACGGGGGACGGACGGAAAATGATGTATTCGATTTTTGGATTCGACTTATATGACCTTAAAAGGTAAACTATAAAATTTTAAAGCGGGGTTACAATTTGTTTCCTTGCTCGATTCCAAACGTTCGTTAATGAAAATAATAAACCAAAATTACCAACATTACGAAAATTGAGATTTTACAGTATTTTTAGATGAGTGCGATATTTACCTGTAGTGTAGGTAGTGGGTTTCCGACGTTGCTATTGGGACATAATTAAGATTCTGACTTAGGCCATGTCTAGGATAGCATTATGAATAAAAATGAAAAATACAACAAACTTGGCTCAAAAATAATTAAAATACCGTGAAATCATGCACTTTCCTCTATAAATGGAGATCACTTTGATGTATGATATGGTTTGGGCTACCTCTGTTGTAATACTTTCTAAAGTAAAAGATGGAAGAGGAAATAAAAATTGCATACCTTCGGTTGCTTCCACGGCCTTCTGGTCATCATCTTCCGTCTCATCCTCCTCGTCAGGCGGTGCTGGCGTTATAGCGAGAATCTCAGCTCTGCTACCGCCAGCTGATCTCGTGGTTATAGGTCGATCCAAAAGTTCGGAGTCTCCTCCTTTGCCTTCATCCGCGAGTTGAGAGTCTTCAGCTTTGTCTGTTTCAATTGTAGGATTTGGAAGCGCGACTCTGTCTACATCTTCAACGTTATCCTGGCCACTTGGAAATACTGATCCCGAATCATTGGGATCTCTCGGTTCTTCGCGTATTTCCAAGCTTGCATCATTCTCGACGTCACGTTCTTCTGTATCTTCCAACTGGTGTTCTGTCGATGAGTTTCCAACATTCCCATCATCCATTTCCTTCATGCTGGATTCGTCTGCTGGTCTAATTTCTGCAGTTCCCATCCTACTATTACGACTTGAAGGTCTAATTTCTGCAGTTCCCATCCTACTATTACGACTTGAAGGCCTACTTTGTGCAGTCCCCATTCCACTCCTTCGACTTGGAGGTTTACTAGTGGTTGTGATTGCATCTTCTAACGATGCACCATCATCGGTTTGATCTGGATTTTGATTTAGAGCTGTTGCGTTCGGAGTTTCGCCATCCTGAGGACTTGCTTCCTCTAATTTTGAACTATTCTGTGGAGGATTATCACTCTCATCTCCAACGTATTGATCTGGACGGGAAGAGAGAGATCTTCCATCAGAAGTTTTGTTATTTTGATTTTGGGATGGCGGCCTTTCATCAGGTATTATTACGGAAGCATCTGTCTCGTCATTATTTCTATCATCGATCACATCATCAGAAGACATTTTAGTGTACGTTGCATTTAAAACTTCAGTGCTACCTAATGTTTGATTGATGTCTTCTGTTTCACCCTCTTTCAATAAGTCCTGCTCTTTCTCAGTTTTGGCAACTACTTCAGCTTGCATATTTATTTTATCACTACTCGTTATGTTATTTTGATCATCCGTCTGTTCTCCACTATCACCCTTACTATTTTCAGTCTCTTCTTCTCTACCTTCACTTCCATTCCCCTCCAGTTCACTGGATTGTATGGTAGAAGTATTGATATCCTCTAGAAGAGGCTCCCCATTCGTTATCACCTCACCTACGACAGACTGTTCTCTATCAAAGTTGCCGCCAAGCTCTTCAGTTGATTCCTGAATCAACTCTCCTGGTCGAGCTATTGGATTTTCACTTTCAATTTGTCGATCTTGATCCTCATGAACGACACCTTCAATCCTTCCATCCAGGATTCCGTCAATATTCATTTCTCCAGCATTCTGTGAATCGCTCGGAATCGGAACAAATGACTCTACCAGGGGAGGCTCTACTTCTCCATTTTCTACATTTATCACTCTATTTTCCATCAGTTGGTCACTATCCTCATTTCCGCTGTCCGTTCCATTTACCGACTCTTCATTAGTTGGAGCTTTGGGACTAAAAAGTGAGGTTGTTAAAGTCATGGTTTCACCTAGCCTCGCTCCGGTGATCTCCTCCTCTTCTGAAAAGAAGAAATGCCGCTAGAGAGGTCGTTGACTCTTGGGAGAACAGAGGGACGCACAGGTGCTTGGTTAAGACGTTTCAAGAATGCCGTCGCACAGCGAGGTAAGGACACTCTTGCAAGGACACAGAAGGCCGTGTGCTGAAACGACGACTTCAGGAAACGTGGATTTGTGCAGGACACTCAACAACGTGCTGTACACACATCACACAACTGTGAAGTCACAAAACACTGGGGGAGGAGTGCTCTGGTGCTGGGGGATTTTAGTTACCGTTCACGGTGTCGCTTAGAGGCGTAGAGGTGTTTTCTACTGAAGGATTTGCCTCCGAGCCCACACCTTCATCGTCAGAGATTCCAAGGGTGTCATCTTTTGTTTCTTCTTGTTCTACTTGGCTCTCCCCTTCAGGGGAAGGCTCAATTTCTGGAGGTTTGTCGTCAACTTGCCTCTCGTCGACCGACTTTTTCTGTTCTTCTGGTACCTGCTGGATAAATATTTTACTACGTTACCAGTATAATAAACAAAATATTTTACTCAACATGTTATACTCAAAAAAGTTGATCAAGAATTAAAAAAAAAAAAAATGGCTGATTAGTGCTATTAGTGATATTCTGCATGCCATTTACAATTGAGTTTTTCTCTACATGTATGTTATTTCTTAATGGTAGATGGATTCATAGTTGGTGCTATTGTTGAAATGCTAGTATGTAATGCATAGGTTTTATTTAAAATTTTGAGTGAGGCCCTAAATACTAAATGAATAAGTAAAAAAAAAAAAAAAATATAAAAAATAATAAATAAATGATAATAAATGAGTAATATATTTTGCGGGTCTACCCGATTCCTTCCCGGTAATCTTGAATTGTTAATTATCGCCCGATTCCTTCCCAAGTAATTCGCCACTGGCTGAAGCACCACCTGATTCCTTCCAGAGGTGTTCCGATAAAGTAACAGTTCAAACGTCTCAGTTAGCAGAAACCAATAGGTAGCCAGTAATACCATTCTCTGAGAATGGTAGAACCTGGCTCCTTATCATGGTTATGGAAACAACTTCAAAATGATTTGAAGTGGAAAGCCTTGGATGGCATTGTGGCGAAACTTCAAAGCTTAAAACAATAAAAACTACGAGCGTCTAAGAGGTCTCAACCCTGTTTTTTTTCCGTCACCTTTAGCATGATGAATCAC
This sequence comes from Apolygus lucorum, assembly GCA_009739505.2. NCBI lineage: Eukaryota > Metazoa > Arthropoda > Insecta > Hemiptera > Miridae > Apolygus > Apolygus lucorum. Next base: position 41,513,288 of record CM019180.2, read on the forward strand.
CGATCAGTGAGGATCTAGGGGGACTCTTTGTGGTGTCCCCCAGGTAGCGCCGATGGCTCACTCTCAGACACAAAACTCAACTTTCTATTCCAAGTAGCAGTTCGTATACTGCTTGGAACAGTCACTTTCCATAACAAAGAAAGATCTGGGAAGGAACAGGGTGGTTCTTTCCCCTCCTTGCCATGTTCGACGATGCGACATCATTACCAGGAAGGAATCGGGTAGTCACCATATTTTGATTGGTACAAGAGGAGCCACTTCCTGGCATCATTTTTCTGATGCAGCATCATTGTGTGACGGCTAGCAGACTCGGAAAAAAACGTCTTACCCTGAGGAAGTCAGGCCACAAGTACATATTCAAATTTCGACAATCATATGATCGTGAGAGATGGAGTCTATCTCTATGAGAGACAGAGTCGTAAAATCACGGGGCGAAACTGCCATGTTAGACAGTTAATAACACTTACCCGAGCAACAGGGATTTGTGGCAAAGCTTCAACCTGAGGTGATGTTAATGGTGTGTCAGTGTTCGCATCTCCTGTGAGTAATCTCCAGTCCCAGGAAGGGGGAAATATGTGAGCTGTTCGCGGTGCATCGGGGATCACGTTCAGCAGTTTTGGTCCATCAAGATCGGAAGGCTTGCCTCTGTAATGACTGGGAGTGTTTCCTTTCTGTGAATCCATATGATAAGGGTACTTTGAGAAACTTGAACGATCTCCTTTCAGATAGGGGGGATGCAGCTACCAGCACAACAAATGTTTTGAGATGCACCAAGTTGGAAGAAAATTGTCTATAATTATGATGGGTCAAACAAATAATTTGAACGAATTAGGTAAGAAAATCATTCAAACAAATTTTTTGGGCTTTCTTGAACATTATTTTTCCGTTATAAAATAACATAAGACGTAAGTAAGGCTCCATCGAATTGCACAAACTGTGAAAGATTACGATATTTTCATAGGTACCTTGTCTTCCAAATGGTCTGTAGCGTTTGAGTCCACCAAAAGTTGGTACATTTGGTTTTGATCTTTGAGGGCGGCCGCGTAATGAAGGGGTGTTCGGTCCATGTGGTCTTTCGCATTCACAGCTTCTGGAGCTCGGTCGATTATGGCACGCGCTACTTCCATATTTCCCAGCCCTGCAGCCTTCACAGACAGAAAGTAATGAGTCAAATGTATTTTATGGCTTCAAAATTAGAGCTTTTTATTCCTAATCTAAAAGAAAGTTCTCCGAAATCTTTCGTTGTTAACTAGGTACATAATTTCTAATGTTATACCTATTTATTGATCTGGATAAGAGAATCAAAAAAAATAATAACAATACTGATCAAGTTGGAAACCTTCAAAAATGAAATTCGGACACTCGTCTTTTCAACTTGCAGTTGACCAGGTTGCTTTACAGAATATTAATGGTATGTTACCTTGTGGAGGGCGTTGAGACCGTTGGCGTCTTTGCTAAGAAGAATATCCTTAGGCACTGGATCATTGCTCTTGGCCTTCAAAAGTTCGGGGTCATTGTTAACTGCTGCACTGTGAACGTCTCGAATTGAGCCCTGTAAAATTCATCGAAATTATATGTAATCTCTTTTATAACTTTAAAATGATATGTTTTGTAAATCAACTGTAATTTTGTTTGATTTTTTTTATTAAAAATTTTTCTTTGTTATTGATTAGGATGAGTTCTATAAGTGAGCTTATAAAATAATCAGATTGATGGGGTTATTGAGTGGTTGTTCAATTGAAACTTGGTACCTACAAACTAACAAACCCATTTTAATGAAAAAGGAGTCAATACAAGCGTTTTCTTTTTCCGATAAAATAATGAGTTACAAGGTTTAATAGATTTTGACAGTTACGTCATCATCAAAAACATTCAGAAACTGAAGGAAGTTATTATAGAAAGGAAGGAAATCTGAATATCTTTGATAGAGAAAGTAAAGAGCATCAGGACATTAAAAATGCGAACCTGGGGGGTCTGTAGGCATCTATGGGTCTATAGGCTCAATAACGGCACTCAATCCATAATATGGGCACGCCGTTTCCCATTTTCGGCCAAATCTGAACCATGGCTCGTCCGAAATTGGTTTACCATGAATATCATTGCATATTCCTATATAGTTGGAATAGTTGGATAGTTGGATAGTTGGAAGGTAGACTTGAACGATTTTCCTGTTTGCCATTGCTCCTATTGGTTCTAGCTTTCCTTCATGAGCTCTTCCCTTGCGCAACCCATGGAATCTTCTTTGAATCGAGTCTGCTTGGAGAGCTGATCAGCTTCTTTTTTGTTTGCCTTCACGCTAAAGCTCTCAGTCTCTGAGCAAAAAACCAGCCTCTGGATAGCAATGGTCAATGGACCCCACTCGATTGGCAGCGAAGGATGCAAATGAGCATTGGCAAAACCCTTCCAATGACTCCAAGCCCCCAAAGCAGCAAAATTTCCCGCCAGATTAATATTACTGCATAGCAGCTCACCTTGAAACCTTTGAAAGCCTACCCTGAACATCCAATCCTGGACCTATCCTTGCTTCCGTCACCGTCAAACTTTATTCTTACGGGTGATGCTAGAGGTGCTAAGCCTTGATCCAGATGTTGTTTTCACCTATTTGTATAATACGAGTATTTTTCGAATGACAAACCAATGTTTCGTGGGGATCAGATGCCTGTCCGTGTTGTCAGAGGTTGAATGAATGGAACTGTTCCCTAGGCTTCCCGCATTTCATAGCCTTCTTACTCGTATATACCTAATACGGCAAGTCCATTCTGATTCGTTTCTCGTGACTTCCCACGCTCAGACGATAAGGTATAATATCACATCCAAATATTATGCACTCGCGAGATCTTCGTGAGCCCGTGTTTTGTTAGTCTTGTTTTCTCACGTGACAATCTGAATCCCGGTCATGCAAGCAGAGGCCCTTCCACAGAACATCAGATACCTCCTTATAAAATTGTGGAAATCACACGCGACCTATCCGTACTGACAGGTTCCTCGAGTGAGCAAATATTTGAGCTTGTACGATTTCATCCAAGACTTTCATCTATTCCGGAACTAACAATATCATGTCAGTTGAAAAATAACAAATCTGTAAGTTAATGACGAAATTTCCAGTAGACTTGGAGAAATTGAGCAATAACTAGATGAAGACCAATATCTTGATAATGCTTCGCAGGAGTTGCTCTTGACTACCCAATTTTGGTTCTTAGAGTTCTATAGATCAGGATCAAAAAATTGATACGATATATATTTCCTACACATTCCTAGGTATTGGGGTACCTATTGCAGAACAGTATTATCAGACTTTCTAACTCCAAATAATCATGGTAAAATGCATAATGTTATACGTTGCAATAAAAAAATTTGCTCACTACCGAATATTAGGAAGCTCTGTATTGATACAGCACGTCAGGAAAATTTGGGTTCTCTAAAATCAAAATTGTCACTCGCAGCTGAGTTTTTTAACAATCAATTGGCATGTATAAATGTATAAATTGTTCTAAATTCCGAAATCTATCAACTTAATTGTGAAGATCAAGTACAACCTCCGTTTTGTACCTCCGACTAATTCAATAATTTTTGCACCTACGGATTCTACAATATCGTAGTTATGATTAAAGGAAAAACGATAGCGACAGTCAACTTGGCCAACTCTTCAAAAGGAATAGTTGCTGAAGAATGCACATAATTAGTAACTAAAAAACTACGCGAATTGGCTTAAGATTAAAATATAGCTGTTTAAAATGACTTTTCTTTTTGAAAACTTGACCCTAGTGTTTAGTTAAATTCATACAATGATGCTCCTATAGTAAATTAATACCATCAAGTGAATTTGGAAGTCTTCAAAATGGAGTTGAAACAATTCGAATTCACTCACTAGTGGGTCACGGTGGAATTCGGGGGACTCCAAACACCGCAGAAATTGGGAGAGGAGCATATCTGGTACCTCACTACTCTGATATTTTGTCTCAACTGCTTGCAATCGCCTGTGACCTTTCTAACTTATACCTTCAGACTGCAGGACTTGTCAATTCACAATGGTTGAGAGCACAATAGTTACTGCTCCTTTCATCGGCGAGCCGTCTGCGAAATTAATAGCAAAACTACTATGCGATTGGTGTCACGGAAGGGCGTCGTGGAAAAGATATTAATCTTCTCCTTACTCCGACGTTTTAATCAAGTTTAATATAACACAATTTCAACAAACATTCACGATTTATCACTCCTACCAATACTTGATGCATTTTCAAAACGATCCAGTTTCATTACTTTCCAACACTTGTGATCATTATGCATTTTCCACCTAACTTACTTTATTCGTCCATACAAGAACTGAACTTGCTGATTCAAGTAGGTAGTTTAATTGCCCTGAGTAAATTGAATACTTCTTGACGTCAACGTGTGGTCTTAGTACCGAGAGATCAACTCACGCTGAGAAATGAAATATTCTAGGGAAGAGAGGAGGAGGATCTTCGAGAATTCAAATTTTTGTCATCGAGAAAACAACACAGAACGGTGGAAACAGTACAAAGAAGTACTTCAAGTGTTATGTGCAAAAAGGACTCGTGAGAAGGAAGGAGTGGACCGATGAGGTTCGTGCAACGGTTGAGGCGGAAAGGAAAACCCAAGATCCTTCAGGCACACAAGAAATAAATAGGTACAAGACTGAACGCAAGGAAATGCTAAGAATTCGCTGAGATTAAATATAAGAAACAATGAAAAGAACAGGATGAGAGAGATTAATGAATGTCCGCCAGCCAACATGAAAAAAACGTACAAACCAAGATAAGAATCTCTTACTCTCTTGAAAGATTCTGAAGATCTAATGAGGGAGCCAGACAATTTATGAAGAGATTGGAGACCTATTTCAGTGAGTTTCTCAAAAGGCAGATAGAAGTCAGCGCCACTTGGAGTGAAGAAGAAACTGGTATGAAACCCGCCGTTAGAATTGAAGAACTTTCCAATGCTGAGACAGAAGCAGCAATTAGTTCTTCAAGATATTCTAGACACCAGCAGAGAATGGCGTTATTGTCAACATTTCTCCAGAAGATCACATACTGATACCTACTGATGATTTTGAAATAGAAGAAGATGCCCAAAGAATGAAAAGTTGACTTTATACGCTTTATTCATTTAAAGTCCCATTCACGCCTTAAGCGAAGTTTTGAAGAAGAGGGCCCAGGACATTCAAACGCCCTGGCATTCCCAAGCAGTTGTTATAGTCTCTTCGCACCCTGTTGCCCATGTTCCTATTTGTTTAGTAAAACAAAAATATATGATGTTATGTTATGGCGAGCATTACACCCAAAAGGACAGATTTTGAGCCTACTTTGAAGAATAAGGTGTCATACATCAGCAACGAAAGGTTGACCTCTGACAGAGTCTTCAGGATCCGCAGTTCTGGAGAAATGCAATGAATATGAAGTGGGCATAACGTTCAGTGGGGGTTAGAAGTTTGTTACAGAAATTTCCACCAGAATTGGATCAATCATTTACAAGTTGTGCTAAATTATGAACACGCTTTCTAAGAACATTCAAGTCAAGGTACATTTTTAGCTTGAATGGTCGACGGGTTCATTCAACATAACATACGTCAAACGTTTCAGTTATCGGAATATAACCACTCAGGAAAGCTGTTCAACGAACCATAATGTAGGGAACGGCATTCAGGAACCTCCGCACGAGGGGCTGGGAGCTGGTTTCAGTCTTCAATTTGTCTCCCATCCCTTCCCAAAGCACCTTTTGAAGCCTTCCGAGGTCTTTGTCGTGAATCCATATCCGGATGTTGGATGGCTTCACCACTATCCCTGTGAAGTAACAGAGCACAAACGTTATGAATCAATATAAATATTTTGATGAACAAACTACAACAATTGGGTGAACAAAATGGTGAGTGCATAAAATTCACAACTTGTTGTTCTGGACTCTTTTAGTTTATTATTTTCAATAATGAACCTTTGGAATCGACCAAGAAAATTTTTTTTTAACACCCCCTCAAAATTTGATGGTTTACGTTTCAAGGTACGTAGAGTCCAAAAATCGAATGAAAATTTGGGCGTCCGTCCGCCGTACGCCGAACGCGGCACTTTTGCCACTTAGCATTGACCGATTTTGATGAACTTTGGTATGTAGGCTCCATTTGGGGTCTAGTTGTGCCCCGAAGATTTTGGTTGATGTAAGTCACTTCTGAAGGTTCAAAAATCAATTTTGAAATTTTAAAAACGCCCTAACTCAAAAAATTTTGATTTAAAGGTATTGTTTTTCCTTCAATTTAAGATTCTAAAGAATTTTTAGAATTTTTTGAGACCACCCGGAGCTCTGTAGGACAAACCGTTTGCTCACAACGAGAATTTAAAGTTTGAACGTACGATAAATCAGAAAAACGAGTGTGAATCGCAAAAGAGGCCTAAGCTCCGTTAAAATTTTAGCTGACCGAAATGAGATCGATGTTTTTCTTCATGGTGATGGTTGGTAGCTTTGCAGACGAGTGATTCATATAGAAAAATAAAAATAAAAAACCATTGTGTAATAATTTGCAGCGTTTTTGGATGTAAACTTCATCATGACTCCTAAATTGACTTCTAGGAGGAGCGTGAAAAAAGTTTTTTTAACATAGGTACCTATTTATGTAATAATTTTTTGGGACAGAAAATTCCGCAAAAGTTCTATCATTTTCAAAATGTTCAACTTAGAACAAATGACCACAACCATAACACCCACAACGGGGCCCCACGGGTGTTATGAACATAATCCCTATCCTCTCGATGCACTTTTGTAGCCATGGCAACAGTGTTTTCAGCCCGCACTCGAAGTCACTCTCGCCAGCCTATGAGAAAGTTGGAGACTTCCGCCTTCAACTCTTCGTCGTTCGCGAAATTCCGTCCATCAAAGTGAACTTTTAGCTTCGGAAAAAGGAAGTTGTCGCTCGTACCAAGGTCAGGTGAGTACGGGGGGTGGGGAAATGATTTCCGAATAGGATGATTCGATTAGTTCAACAGCTTTGAAGGAGAAGGGCACCTTTTAACAACAGTCCTCGTCTTTTGTTTTGACCTCCTCAACTTTGTCAAAACTTTGTAACATCGGTCTGGGAAGGTAGTGTGTGAAGGGGTGGCGCAATCCTTAGAAATTTCAAGGACCCCCAATAATTACTGTATTTTCGGCACCAAATGTATAAAGACTTCTTGCAAAGCCCTCGTATTGAACTGGGGTCAATCTCACTAGATTCTGCATTTAGAAATAGGCTTTTAGCAATATTTGATTTTGGGTATTTTCATGATTTGGGTTTGGATGTCCCTTCTAAGAGACATAATTAAAAAAAAACTAGTCCATATTTTTGAAGCAATGGTTTAATTTAACCGTTAATAAATTCGACTAAAAAGAAAACAAAAACAGAATTGCAGTGCTTTTTTCTTAAACATGTTTTTTTTGTAGTTGTTTGGTACCAGTAGATTGAAAATTATGTAGAAAACCTGGAAAAAACCTCCTTTGATCATCCAGTTTGCACAATCTGAATTTGAGTTCCGAAAGATTGGACTAACATGCTAATGTGAGTAGTTGAATCTATTTTATACCTTTATACTACGTAAGAAAGCTTTACTAAAATAGCATGGTTATAATAGCCCACTACAATGGCAGGCGAGTTAATCGACTCGCGGTAAACACATATTATCTAGGGGAGGTCAAAAATATTTTTCAAAACTGTCAGTCTCAAGGAATAGTTGTTGAGCAAACATTGTACATTCTTAAGGATTAATGATAGTCTTTCGATGGTACACACTTCATTTTCTAATATAGAATGAAAGTGAAGAACTTGTCATGTTTGATAACTTACGTAGATTGAGAAAAAGGAATAATAAATCCCTCATATACTCCAGTGAACGCGAACACAACATGTTATCTAAACTCCACTTATAACACATACATGTGCATGTGGGTTGGAACAGCGTAGTAGAAACTAACGTTACCTAGGCTAGAAACGCTGCAAATCATTCCTCAAAGGTTTATTATTTTCTGTGTAGATCACCCTTCTGTATAGATCACTGGTTCACCATCAATAGCACCTACCACCATCTGTATTCTCCCTTGACATTCCCTCTCAAATTTGAGCTTCCTGCGTTCAATAGGATTGAAAATGGCTTCGGAGCTCACTCAGCTGATCAGTGATCTGATCAGTGAGCAATGATTTGCAGCGTTTTTTACCTACCAACATTTTTTTTACCTACCAACTTTTTTTCACCTACCAACTATTGGTAGGCACTACCAACCACACCAAACTGGCTTCACACCTTCACAATCAAGTTTATTAGAAAGAACTAAACGCTTCACACTCGATTCGAAAAATAGAAAGCTTCATATGGAAATTTGATTACTGGTTACGCAGAAGGCAAAACTGTATACAAATCAAAGAAATGAACAGCGATCGCATTTTAGTCCGATAAAATTTGAACGGAGATTACACCTCTTTTGCGATTCACACTCATGATTCTGTTTTATCGAAGGAAAACCTTCAAGTACTCGTAGGGACCGAACGGTTTGTCCTACAGAGCTCCGGGTGGTCTCAAAAATTTTTAAAAATTCGATAATATTTAAAATTCAAAAAAAACGATACCTTTATTTTGAGAGTTTTCGAGCTAAGGCACTCTTGAAAATTTCAACCCTTAATTTTCACCCCTTAGAAGTGACTGACATCAACCAAAAGCTTCGCGGCACAACTAGACCCCAAATGGAGCTCATATACCAAATTTGAACCAAATCGGTCCAGTGTTGCTAAGAAAAGTGCCGCGTACGGCGTACGGCGGACGACGTACGGCGGACGGACGGAAATTGTTTTATTCGATTTTCGGATTCTACGTACCTTGAAACGTAAAACATCAAATTTTGAGGGAGGGTTACAATTTTTTTTTTCTTGCTCGATTCCAAAGGCTTATTATTGAAAATAATAAACCAAAAAAGATGGAATTGGTATTATAGCTCCTAAAGGGTTGAAGTCCAGACATAAAACATATTTAGACCTCTGTTATATATTCTTAATTTATTTAATATTTTGTAATATTGGCAACACTGTCCACTGTTCAACAAAAATCAGTTCCGATCTCGAAATAGCTACGCTAATTTTGTTAACTCGATTTCTATAATTATTGTGCCTAGTTATTTTTTCAATTCTTAGTTTATTTGAACCGCCATAGCTCAAAAACCTCTACAATATGAAGGTTTATCATGGAATTTAGATAGTTTCCAATTTCAGAATCGAAAACCTTTTGTTTCCACCTTTTTCTTCAAGCATTGAAGCGAAAAACAGAACTTGTTTTAAAAGTGATGAACAGAAACACGATTTTGAATCGAAAAATCGATTTTTACAGATCGGAGTGGCAAAATTAGTTTCTTGATAAATTGATAGGCTTCTTAATTACGAAATTTTATCATACAGGTACTTGAAATTTGATATGGAGACAATCGCTAATTTTGTTATCAAAGGAAGTAGGTGAAATCATGTTGCATTGATAATCTAATTGTTGCTCGAATAATCAGATTTCAAGTTGGTGGGAACTCCCTTTATCGAATAAACGTGAGCCTCATATTACAGCACCACTACTGATCTCAAAAACGGGAAAGCGTCCTGACCATATAGTTACAAGACCGACAGTATTGACCAATGGAGAAGTATGGGTAGCCAAATATACAGTATTGATAAAAGTACTGTGAGGATCTTATTTTCTGTTTTTATTATTTATGACATAATGTATCAAACTTAGTTATAAATTTAAAAAAAAAGAATACCCCATCACTTAAAAAAAAAGGATTCTTTTGAGCGTACAATAATGGAAAAGTTTTGTTCTTTGCAGACGAGTTATCTATTCTATACAGAAAAATAATAATTTGCAGCGTTTCTCAATTAGAGAAATTGGAAGTTTTTTTTACGCATACTATGGGAGTACGGTAGGGGGGAGAAGGTACTTAGCGAGACACTCTGTGTAGGATATTGGAAGGTTTATGGTGATGCTTTCGTGTCCCACCTCATGACATCTTCCTATTGTGCAATGACCTAGATGAGTGTAAACGATCGAAATAGAAGTAGGTGGGTAAACACTCTCGTCAAGCCGAGAAATGACCACATGCTTCGATTATCAGAATGAGGTCTCCGATGGTACCCACCACTTTCTCGTTATTTATTCACGTAGGATAATATGCTTCCTAGTGACCTAGTTTTTGTGCAGTTTTGCGATAAAGGAACTCAAGTACCAACTGTCCTTCCGGCATATTCGTTTTAGTCTTTAAATAAACACATGCAGTTTAGATAGTATGAACGGGAAAGCAGGGGAAAGGAAGTAGTTTTTATACCCTCTTAATATTTTTAGGACGTCTTACAGTTAGGGTTGGGCGTGCTTATGCGATTTATCTGGGGTGAAGGAGGACATCACTCAGCATCTCTCAATAACCACGTACAAATTCTTATAGGCTAATCTGAATTCAATAGCGTGAAAATAACATTGGTGTATGTCTGTGAAAAAATTTTGTGTACTCTGCCCAGGCCTTAGTTTTCAACCGATTGGTTTTTTTTTGTTCGACATGAAAATCTATCAAGTTGTGCACTTCGTCGCCTAAATTTTGAATTTTGCCTTTAAAGGGCGAGGGAGGGGGGGTTATAAGTGAATATAATCTAATAATTGTAATCCTATAATTATATGTGAATATAATCCTAAATTCTCAACTGATTTGCATGTTTTGTTTTTCGTTTAACTCAGATAACGTGTGTACTCTTCCAGACCTCAATTTCCCATCGAGTTCTTTTTTGTTTGACGCAGAAATCTATCTAATTGTGCAAAATGTTGCTGAATTTCGACATTTTATTTAAGGGGGAGGATCGGAGGGTTACAAGTGAATATAATCTCAAATTCTCAACTGATTTGCATATTTTGTTTTTCGTTTAACTCAGATAACTTCGAAATTCGCATGGGAAGGGGACAAGTGGGTGGATGATATGCACAGAATAAACAATTTTTCTATATTTCGGTTCCTATTAAGGCTTACTAATAGTGCACAAGCTTTGCTTCGTTTGTGGGTAGGTATCCATCGTGGATTTCAAAATGTTCAAATTCGAGACTCGCATGCTACACTACAATGGGGGGGGGGGGGGTGAGGGTGACTCCACTATTTCTAACTCAAAATACCAACTAAGTCAGATTGAGTAAAACAGTTTTATGGTGTAGAAAGTGAATGAAAATATTTGTTTTATAATTGCATTTTGGTTGAATTTGAACTAATCCCCTGGAATGCATGCATTACTAAACAATAATTTAGGTTTGCAATAACGGTTGTCTAGGTAAGATGAAGAACTTGGGTCAAATCTGGTCTATAGCTAAGGCAGTAGAGGTGCTTTTCAGATATCTGAAGTAATAACTTATGACGTTATGCCCCTATACTTGGGGTTCCTTTATAGAGTTCATGGTGACCCAAAATTCCAGCAAAGAAGTGAAGTTCAGTTTTGACCAAATTTCCCTAAATTCGACGTACCTTGGTTAGCTTGAGGAACCGCCTTCCTCGACTCGGGTGCCGGCGGCCTGAGTCTCCTGGGGTGGTTCATGTAGAAGGCGGGGCTGTAGCCTTCGCGGTCAACCGTGGAAGTGTCCGCTCCACCAGCCACCAGCCGGTTCCAAACCTCTTCGTTACCGCCGGCGTAGTGAAGAGGGTTCCGCTTCTCCTGGGCAACGACATGAGGATATGAGGTCGAGAACCGCTCAGTTCATGAATGGAAACAATAAGCTAGCGATTCAACTTCGAATCTCCACCCAAGAGACTCGTGGAAGACAATCGACTCATTACTTGGGGTAATAGACCGGTGCGTTGGACTCAGCACGCAGAGGATTCAATGGCGGAAATGAGCCCGGGTGCGCACCTCAAGAATTTATCCCAGTTTCTTACACTAAATCTTATAAATTAACGAAATTCAAGTAGAATAGTAAAAGAAATTAATAATTTCGTGATTATTATTTTCCTTTAGTTTCTTGGTTTTTAGTAATAAATCTCCGCGCTCTAATAGGAAAGAAACCTTAATCCCCCCCTCAAAATTTGATAGTTTAAGTACCAAGGCACGAATCCGAAAATCGAAGTTTTAAAAAAATCCGTTTTTGCGCTGCTTACCTTATCAAGAACTGATTTTGATGAAATTTGACGTGTGGGCTCCATCTAGGGTCTCTTTGTGCCCTGAAGAACACCTCCAATGGGTGGAAATTAGGCGTTAAAATTTTCAAAACACCCTACCTCGAAAACTCTTGGTATAAGGATATTGTTTATTCAGCAATTTGAGATAGAATTGAATTTTTGAATCAAATGTGACTACCCTGAGCTCTATAAAACCAACCATTTGTTTCTTTGAGGGTTGTGCAAATAATAAATCTGAATCAGGAGTGTTAACTCTGTAATGAGAGGCGTACTAATTATGCGCAGAAAACAGGAAAAAGAAAAGTAATTGGTGTTGCTCTGGTATCCGCCCCCTATCAAAACAGTGTTGCCAGAAACAAGAAAACTTCTTCCAATAGAAAAATATATTTTAGGGAAACCACTTGATGTTATTAGAATATTACCTCATTAAAGCTCACTTAGCACAAGCCTCCAACCAGATTTTGGGGACCCCCTGGGCGATTCCCCGGCTCAAGGGGTTAACGATCGTGCAATGCCTAGGAAAGGGTGGAGGCCCCTTATAAATAGCCATCAAGCCAGAATCATTTCACTCTGGAGAAAGGATGAAACTTGAGCTGGTTACTTAAATCTAACTAATTCTTGTTCTTTAGAAAACTCTAAAACGTTGCCATATAAATTCGCGTAAGATCTTTAAATTGGTCAGTTTTGGTACAAAACCTTACCCTTCGAAATACGATTGACTCGCTAGGGGGAATCTAGCTCTTGCCAACTCGTAAACCACTCTAAGCAACCTTTCTCATATATTCAGCTTGCTGGGCGGTTATGATCGAATGTAGTCGGTAACGTCTGACCTCACCTTACCTCGCTGGGCAGACACTACGCTTTCAGGTAATACCTCTATTGATCGGTTTAAGATCAAAATTAATGAACATTACCTCCTTAAAATATTAAAAAATGAATTTTTGTGAAAGTTACACCAATTTTAGAGTTTTAGTTCTTAAAATACGTAAGTACCTACGTTTATATGTGAACAACATGGTTTATAATACAACATAAATTTCCAGATTTATCCAATATTATAATGAAAGAAAAATAAGTAAGTAGGTAATTGTGAGAAATTTAAAATTTAAACTTCTATCTGAAAAAAAAAACAATAAACAGGGGAATATCATAAGAAATAAGCTCAGAAACAAATATTTTTTTCAACTTTCAGGCAACGTTAGTTATCCTTCTGATTTGAGTCCATCCAATCTGTAAGATGGGCTGTGAAGATCCTGATGTCAACCTTCACATGATAAACATTGAACGATTCAAACATCAATGCTGGGCTTATTAGGAAATCCAGAGAGGATCCAGAACTATTTATTCAGGTTATGTTTGATGCTTACAGAATAATTTGTTGCGTTCAACAGCGCAATGTTGCTGGCATGAGCGTCGCCTATATTACTGATGAAAGATCATGTAGCGTGTGGATTCAGGATAACAGAGTTCGTCACGAAGTACCCTAAGGTAGGTACGTCAAGGGCTGATTCTAAGTACGATAAGGATAGCCATCATAGCAGATAGAGAAGAACCAATTTGAAATTCAGATGTCAGTCGTTGTCCACAGACCTAGCGGGGGTAGCGTGCAGGTTGACTGTGTACAAGATTGACATTAGCTGCCCTACTGCAGAGCCTTCTGAGCAATTTTGGTTTCGTGTCTGTAAGAAGGTCTTGTCATGGTAAAACTAGAAAATTGTCCGATTTATTCACGAATTTCATAGTAACGAAAGCACAAATCTGATTATCCTAAAACACTGATTTTCAACTATCAAATTTGGACGGTTGTTAGGGCTCCAATGTGATGGATCGAGAATTTCAAAGTTGAGAAAGAAGCAATTATTTTTGACCGTTTGTAATCAAGTTCTACGTCATTATCTAACAAATTTTAAAAAATTCGATTTAGCAAGCTTATTGAATTCGCACTCGTTGGGTTGGACAACCTTGTCACAAAGGACGGGTGATTCCGAAATGCAGTAATAGGACGTGCGACATTGAGCCTATTACCTGTCTAGGAACTTGTCCATAATTTACAGCAACTGTAGCTTACACACCTTGTATAGATTCTGTTGAGTTATTGTCTTCTACAATATACCTATTCGACATCAACAGTAATAATTGTTTACAGTAAATTTCAAATGTTGTTTAATTAAAGTTTGTGATTTCGATATGAATCGTCTGTTCAGTCTGTAATTCAAGTACCAAGAATTAGTGTTGGTATCGAAGGGCAGGTTGTTGTGGCTTGTAAAACGAACGGGTGTGATGACCCAACGATAATTCCTCTTATAGCCAAGTACAACCTGGACGATCGGTAATCAATATCAACTGCCCCAGCTCTTACTATTTGCTCCGCTTTTCCTGACCGTACCATCAATTACGTTAGTGACCATATTTATCATACATATATCAAAAAATTCTGCAAAATAAACCTTAATACACTCATACAAGAGATTAAGTATTGCACCCTCGGTGAAGATATTTTCATGCAGAAAGGAAAAAAATATGGGTATTCCAGAATCAAAATTTAACTTGCAATTTATGTGTCCTGAATTTTCCTTTAAAAAAGTATCAATCAGCAATGGATGCATAATAGTTGTTTTTAGTATGGTAGGTATAATTTAAAGTGAAGAGCTTGGGAATAGGAAAGGGATAGTGGAAGAGGAGAGGGGAATAATGGCAAAGGGGGGTTCTAATCACGGTCTTGAGAATTACTTATTGACCTGACAATATTGAGGGCCTATTTGAGGTTAACTGTTTTAAAAAATGATTAGTTTCTTCCCCCCATGGAATATCATTCCCACTCTCTTGAATAAGATATGATATTGGTTATAACGGAAAGTTGGTCAAGGTGACATCAGGAGATGGGATATATGTTTGAATTAGTAATTCATGACAGCCGCGCGATTGAGTCCAGTTTGAATGTTATCCATTCATGCAACCCTGTGAATCCTTGTGTATCTATGGAATCCGTGAAAAAAGCGCTATTGTGATGATAGATTGTACTTGAACCGATCATTATATTGAACTTCTTAATATGCAATACAAGGATTATTAGTTCAGTGTGAACAATCTTAATCATTATTAAAAGAAATCCATGTCAAGAATCGCAGTATTCTAGAGAACCTTGCTTCATTGCTACCGATATGTAGCCATGATTTTGTTTACTGGTATCGCGTTGAATTTTTTATGGCAAACTATCAGAGGTAGCGCTGCTGTCGTAAGGAAAGTAAGTTGACTCTCGAAAGTACACGAAGAAATTTCTCCCTTAGAGAGAAAAACAATGGATCATGGATATGTCCATTGTTGTAGGTGTAATTTGGAAATTAAAATGATGAAATGAAATACACACAAGATATATACCTACCTATTACTTTTTCAATGAATAAACAGAATTTTTCTTCTAAAAAAAACTCCGATCGCACGAATTGCAGTATCCTAGAGAACCTAAGAATATGTAGCTATGATTTTGTTTACTGGCTGCAGCGCTGCATTTTTTGTGGCAAAAAAAAAGTGTCGCGAAAAATTCCTTGACCCCCAGCCAAAAGACATATCCATGTCAAAAAAAGTTATTGTACGTGCGAATTCACTGTTTCAAATAGTTTAGAGAGCACGAGCTGAAATAGGATTGCGTGACGTCATACGTAGACAATCCTCATCACACAGTAGTGAGAGGTACCTATTCCTAGTTCTCTTGTGGCGTAACACACACTTTACTTCCTTCTCTTCACCAAATTCGGTTCATAGCCGAACCATCGTATACTCCACCAGTTTAGAAAGCTCTACTCCATCAAACCTCAAATTCAGAAGACTTGTTAAAATCCCGAAAATTCGCCATTATACTGCTAATTTTCCCAGAAAACTGCAAAAACACTTCTGTGAATCTCATGTCGATTTGATGTTCAACAGGTCAACAGGGGATCTACGGAGGGTCTTATTATAACGATATCATTGTCGATAGGCAGACGTAGACGAAGTGAGTTTCTTCTTCTGCTCTTGATTTCGGTAAAATTGTAGATACAAGAAATCTGAAGAAATAACATATATTTGCGAAAAATTTAGCGTGTTTCACCTAAAACACACTACTGTAACCGACAATCATCAGTAATTACTGATACCATACCACAGTATTGACATACATATGTCTTTTGGCTGGGGGTCAAGGAATTTTTTGCGACACTTTTTGCACACGAAAAATGCACCGCGATACCAGTAAACAAAATCATAGCTACATATCGGTAGCTATGAAGCAAGGTTCTCTAGAATACTGCGATATATTAGGTACTTACGATCGGAGAGTTTTTTATAGGAAAACTCGGCCCTTAGGGCTTCGCCAGGGGGCAAGCCCCCTGGACCCCCGGATGGTTACTGCTTAGAACCTTTGGCTAAAAATCAAGAAACATGGAACATGCTTTAGCCGTTCCTTTAGCCACGCCTTAGCGGTCGAAGCTTCTCAAATGTTCTTGGTGTAATACAAGTTTACAAATTTGCTTCCTTACTCGCTCTTCCGTGGAAGTAGACGATGACTTTTACTACTTTGTAAAGCAGTCTCAATCAAAACAAACATATTCTTATTATTAAGAAATCTAAAACCTCTAAAGCGTCGAAGAACACATCACAACTAAAAGCTCGCGTTCATAACAAAATCTCGCCTAGGTTTCAAGATCCCTTGATTACATTCGTAGATGTTGTTTAAATCAGAGGTAGGTATATCTCAGCTTCGTTCATATTTACGCATAAATTGAGGGCTTTTCAACCAGTGGCGAACGATTTTCATGGAATGAAAACTCACGGCGATACATTTCCCTAGAAACGGGTCGGTTGGAAGTGAAAATCATTACAAATCCCGCGCTACTTTCGTTCCACAGTTTCGTCACGTTTTTGCCCAGTCAGGTGATGGCTAAAGCATATTGCCATAGGTTACACTACGTTACACGATCCTTAGTTCCATATCAACGACTAAGCAAAATTTCGGGACTCGATACCGTTCCTAGTTACCGTTCCCGAAAAACGTAACACTTTTTGCCAGTTAGGTCAAGGCTAAAGCATGTTCCATGCTAAAAAATTCTGTTCAATTCATGGAAACAATGGAAGAATCCATGATATATTGTTTTTCTCTTTAAGGGAGAAATTTTATGATTTGTTAGACTCTTTTTAAATAAGTTTATTTGCTTTGTACAATTTTAAATTTTAGATGAGGGTTCAAGCAAAGCACGGGTAACCTAGGCTAGTCAATAATAAATTATAATATTCGGTTCAGAATTATCATGAATAAGAACTTCAAAATAATTGCCTGACCATACTTCCGACAAGCCAAGTCGTATTGATTTGGCCACACAATACAGTGGCTAGAATAATGATGAGGTCAACTTGTTTCGGGGGACATTTAGTATTCATGAAAGTCAAGTTTTCTACAAGGACACAAACTTAATAATTTGATTACCTGTTCTTACATATTAACTAATTTATTACCTATCGCTCTGCATCTCAGTATATTTTACATTAACATAATCAATGGTTTACTCAAACGTTTACCAAAAGTGAATCAACTTTCAGTTAATTTCGGAAGTTCAACGTAATGTGCCCATGACATTCATGAATCTGGCTGTAACTAAGTGTATCTCTGTAAACAAAAACACAATTGATTCTCACTGTCTCAGTTTCACTGCTATAGATATCATCCTACGTACTTAATTCAATGTGAATATTGGTAAATACTTTCGAATATGTTCAACTCAAAACCAGGTTATGTTAGGTAGATGTCGTCTCCTTCCCTCTTTGTCTTTGTTTTTTTATATACATGAGAATTGTGTGACAAATTTAGAATTGGTCGAATCTTTCTATGACAAATCCAACGGTACCAGAAAGATTTTTGCAAGTTGAGAATGATTAATCGTAGACAACATGCCATTAGAGAAGAACCCCGCTGAAACATTGGTTCCCCAGTCCATCATCACTAATTGTTGGTGGTTTCAAAGGAAACTACTTGGATTTTTCAAATGGGAACCTCGATTTTTAATCGCAGATTTTGATTTTACATCAGATTTCGTTTAAAAAAAAAAACATCCGCCACGACTTTTAGGACTGCACTAAGTGTGCGTATCCACACTCAAAATTTGAGATTTTTGGGTGAACATAATATTATCAATATGACGGGGTTTTTCATGCTGAATTTCGTGGCAGTGATCTGGTGTAATTTTTTCGATACGTGCTCGATATCCTACCAAAGTTAACGTTACCATTGTACAAATAGTACAAGATGTAAAAAACTCGATATTTAGACCTTTAAATTTAAACAAAATTAACTACACCATTTCAGTTGTCCTGAAAACACGTCAAAACCTGTTTCATACTTGGTAGATATGTTTCCACGAACTCAAAAATTCTATTGATGGGTAGTAACAACTACTTACAAATACATGAAGGAATTTCGTCAAGCACTTGTATCGAGTTTTGGAAGGGGAGGGGAGGGGAGGATATGTGACACCCTGTATAAGATAACAGGATTAAATATGCATATCTCTTATAGTTTAATAGGAAGAAACAATCAACCCCCGGGATTGGTATATTGAGTAGGCTTGAGTTGGTTATCATCGATATTAATAAGAACATGTACTGAGTTCGCCATCCATTTCATCACCATCTGACTGCTGCCACTGCGCAAGCGCAAACCCGAATCCTCACTTACATGTTAGACCTACTGTGAGGAAGCTATAGTCATTCAACTTTCAAAAACTCAAATTCAATTATCGACGACAAAAACCAAGGTTTTTTTATTATGTGGGTATCCAACCATAATAATATTAGGGTTATATTAATGTTGTTGTCCAGGTAGTTGCACTCAGAATCATGGTTTTGGTAATGTTCGATATTATAAGGTCACTTGCTGTGATAGTAATCTGTCCCTGATCATTTTAGGAAAAGCCATCTTTCCGGTAAGAAATCCTAATTATAACCTGGTTTACCTACCTCTTACAAGAAATTGTGGAGACTGGTCAGGTGGCAAGAAGAATACTAAAAAGTGGTGATGAGTTCATGGTTGTTTTATACGACCCCCCACTTGGTCCGCCTCAACCGCCCCCAGGACCGCCCCCGACAAGCACGGCGGGAACGTTGGGTGGCGGACATCTGGCCTACAGATTAGCTTTGTTACGTCCAAATGTGGCGTTTGACCTCGGCGGATGCGACTATAGGCTGATAAATCGTTGGATTTAGCTGGGGTTTCAACAATCGGATGCACGCAACCAGTTTCTGGCTGGTATCGAACTCCGCCAAAACGCCTGCTCAGAAGCTTGCATCGTGACTTAGGTTCAAATCAAAGTGGAAATCCACTGGACGCAACAAAATGACTTCGACCAATGGTCAATAGAAATCATCATGCTAATGAGTGGTTTCGGTGATAATTAGGGATGAATTATTTTTCGCTAAGACTAAATAAATGTATATATTAATAACTTCAGGTATGGTATTTTCGAATGATGTTATTTATTATTATTGCACGGTCAGTTTCTTAGAATCAAACCAGTACACAAAATGGATCTCTAAATTAAATATTTTCGATGAATTAGCAGAACCTAAAAACAATATGAGAGCAAAAGCTACAAAAATAATTTTTGCACGCGTAGAAACGCTGAAAATCAGTACAAATCGATTAAATACTTTTCTGTATTGTAAATAATAATTTTACGATGATCACTGTTTGCCTTTGCTAAAAAAAGTGACGTTCATAGTCCTCCGGTTCGGAAATTAATCTGGTATTAAATGTATGGGGTTTGTTCCGGTAGTTATAAGAATACAGATATTGTTAACATACCTTTTTGGAGAATCCGTCATAACCCGCTAGTCGAGTACTGGAGGAGAGCGCTTTCGATGCAAAGGCATCATCATTAGGCCTTCGAGAAAATACTAAGTTTACTACTACTTATAGATACTTTCGTACCCAAAACGGCCTGATTATGATGACCTTGCATCGTCTCCTGCAGTACTCCACTTGTTGGTTACGACGGATTTTTCAATAAGGTACGTTAACAACAGTGGAAAATATATATTCATCTTCTACAGATAAATAGGTACCTATAACATTTCTGCCAAGTGGGTGTGGCACAAAGCTTCCTCGTCACCGTAACTACTGTATAATACATCATTCAAGATATTTACAAATTGGCAAAAAAGACAAAACCAAAAGAAATAATTTTTCTTTAATCAGCAATAATTTTATAGAATTCAGGTGAAAAATTATGGCTGTTATGAGGTCGGTTTCATAGACTGGAGTGTGGTTTTTAGGAGTATGCGTAAAAAGGCACATTTGCTAAAACGGACCACGTTTTGAGATGGGAAAAGCTGAATAACATAAAAGCTATAGCATGTAGCGAAAAAATTATGTGAGTAAAAGTTGAAGAAAATAACATTTTAAATAAAATGAGACCAATTTCAAGTCTCTAGGACAATTAGTTACTATGTTATGAGGAAAAAAAGAATATCTTTATGGAAAAAAGTGAGTTTTTCTGAATTCCAACCTCGATGCGGCACGGGTTAATGTTATCCGATCGACCTAAAACTTTGGGAATCTCATTTTCTAGTCAATTGGCACCTTTTAGGGGGTTGCCACAAGTGATTTTCTAAATAGAACAATTTTCCCTATTGCCTTAGTATTAGGGTGGTCACAGAATATCAACTTCCGAAATTCAATCGTGGCAACCCCCTAAAAGGTGCCATTTGACTAGAAAATGAGATTCCCAAAGTTTTAGGTCGATCAGATAACATTAACCCGTGCCGCATCGGGGTTGAAGCTCAGAAACTCACTTTTTTTCATAAAGATATTCTTTTTCTCCTCATAACATAGTAACTAATTGTCCTAGAGACTTGAAATTGGTCTCATTTTATTTAGAATGTTGTTTCCTTCAACTTTTACTCACATAATTTTTTCGCTACATGCTATAGATTTCATGTTATTCAGCTTTTCCCATCTCAAAACGTGGTCCGTTTAAGCAAATGTGCCTTTTTACGCATACACCTAGAAACCACACTCCAGTCTATGAAACCAACCTCAAGGCGATTTGATGTATCTTTATCACTCTGTTATATGGAAAAGATACATCTGAATCTCAAGTCTCCAGGACAAATGGTTACAATGTTATGTGAAAAAAAAGAATGTTTTTATGAACAAAAGTGAGTTTTCTGAACTTCACCCTCGATGCGGCACGGGTTAATGTTATCCGATCGACCTAAAACTTTGGGAATCTCATTTTCTAGTCAAATGGCACCTTTTAGGGTGTTGCCACGATTGAATTTCGGAAGTTGATTTTCTGTGACCACCCTAATACATAAGGCAATAGGGAAAATTGTTCTATTTAGAAAATCACTTGTGGCAACCCCCTAAAAGGTGCCAATTGACTACAAAATGAGATTTCCAGAGTTTTAAGTCGATCAGACAGCATTAACCCGTGCCGCATCGAGGTTGAAGTTCAGAAAAACTCACTTTTTTCATAAAAATATTCTTTTTTCCTCATAACATTGTAACCATTTGTCCTGGAGACTTGAGATTCAGATGTATCTTTTCCATATAACAGAGTGATAAACATACATCAAATCGCCTGGAGGTCGGTTTCATAGACTGGAGTGTGGTTTTTAGGAGTATGCGTAAAAAGGCACTTTTGCTAAAACGGACCACGTTTTGAGATGGGAAAAGCTGAATAACATAAAATCTATAGCATGTAGCGAAAAAATTATGTGAGTAAAAGTTGAAGAAAATAACATTTTAAATGAAATGAGACCAATTTCAAATCTCTTGGACAAATAGTTACTATGTTATGAGGAAAAAAGAATATCTTTATGGAAAGAAGTGAGTTTTTCTGAACTTCAACCTCGATGCGGCACGGGTTAATGGTATCCGATCGACCTAAAACATTGGGAATCTCATTTTCTAGTCAAATGGCACCTTTTAGGGGGTTGCCACGATTGAATTTCGGAAGTTGATTTTCTGTGACCACCCTAATACATAAGGCAATAGGGAAAATTGTTCTATTTAGAAAATCACTTGTGGCAACCCCCTAAAAGGTGCCAATTGACTAGAAAATGAGATTCCCAAAGTTTTAGGTCGATCAGATAACATTAACCCGTGCCGCATCGAGGTTGAAGTTCAGAAAAACTCACTTTTTTCCATAAAGATATTCTTTTTTTTTCCTCATAACATAGTAACTAATTGTCCTAGAGACTTGAGATTGGTCTCATTTTATTTAAAATGTTATTTTCTTCATTTTTTACTCACATAATTTTTTCACTACATGCTATAGATTTTATGTTATTCAGCTTTTCCCTTGTCCCATGTTGACGACGCATAACTTCAGAAGTTGTTTCTACAACTAATTTGAGCGAGAAAGTGTCCTGTACCTTTTTTCCAACTCCACAAAAATCCAAACTAATTCACTCTTAAAACATTTTCACTGTTTTCTTTTTTAGATTTTTTAAATTAATTTTTTTGATTTTTCTTACGATTTTTCGATTGTTTTGCTCGAGTCCAGAAGACCAAAAAACCTCGATTTTCATAAGCGGAACCCATATTTTTCTCCCCAACACAGCGGAATGAAATTAAAAACTGATTATACCGTTGAAAAGCTAAGGTATCTTACCTACCTACGAGGGTTGATCAAAAATATAAACAAGCCATTGGCTCTGGAGGGCGGTGGTGGGCACGAGAGGCAGCTCTGAACTGGCAACTGGAGTTCTAAACTGGAGTTGGGAATGTCCAGGTAGGTACAGCCATTCTATATTGGCCTCCCAGAACAGAAGATTTGTACACTTTTAAAAATCTACTCCCAAGTAAATAATTTTTATGTAAGTAAGAACCGTTCCTTGAGAACGTTAAACTCGACTTGCTGGAAACAGAAACGCATTGCATAAAATCAGCTTACAGTTGAGTGTCCGCACTTTTTAGTGTAATTCCGAAAAAAGTACCTAAATATTGCAATACCTTCAAATTTTTCATTTCTAAATCCAAATCCATATTTGAACATTCTAAAATGATTTCTGAGGTTTAGCACTTTTTATAGGCATATTTACCTAAGACACTGAAGACGGGGTGAACGTTTTCAAAAAGCAATAGCTCGAAAATTTTGAATATGAAGTTTATTCATCAATTTTAAGTCGTATTGAATTTTAAGCGTCGAATGAGAGCACCCAGAGCTCTGTAGGACCATCTACTAGATACCTATAAGGGCATGAGTGTTGGACAAAAATAAATTAGAAACACGAGTGCGAATCATAAATCCAAAATTTCATCAAAATCGGTTCATGGTAAATAAGGAAAGTGCCGCGTACGGCGGACGGACGGCAAAATTTTTAATAGATTTTTAGATTTTACGTATTGGATTGTACGTACCTACCTTTAAACGTAAACCAACAAATTTTGAGGGGAGGTTCAATTTTTGCTTCCGAGTCTACCAAGGTAGCAGAAGCTTTGTTTTCACTTTTCAAGGTGTGTTAAAAAAAAAAGTGTTCTCCAAAATCAAAATTTCCACTCGCGTTTTACGTTTCAGACCTTTCTGAACAATTTAGGTTCCGTGTCTGTCTGTCCGTGTGAAAATGAAATCCTTGCCACAGCCATAACTTCAACAATTCGTATCCGATTCCAATGAAATTTTCAAGGATTGTGCGGATATGCGTGTAGATGGTCCCCTATCAAAATCATTAACCCCGGACTGATGGTAGCCGCTGCGCTTGCGCGAACGTGAATTCCTTATAACAGCCATAACTTCCACATTTCCCATCCGATTTCGACGAAATTTCTCGGGATTGTTCAGATTAGCGTGTAGATGGTTCCCTATGAGGGTAGTGGAAGGTACTTAGAGATTGTTGTTTTGAGATTAACTACTATTCATCGGTCATAATATGCCAGACGTTTTTTCCTTGGTCGATTTCTAAGGTTCGATATTGAAAGTAATAAACCAAATGTCTTTTTCAAATAGGAATTTATGATTTTCTGTTAAGCTTTTTCGGCAATCAAGAATCAAATTTCGTTATGAAGACACCCAAAACTCTCGGATATAAATGTGATGGGTTGTAGGTAGGTACTGACAAAATGAAGTTTATTGTAACCTTGCAAACTTGATAACCACGCTTTTGCCTGAATTTGAATCAAATCATTAGCAGACGTGAAAATTTTCAACATAAGTAATCATTTTTCGGCTCTTTGTTTTTCCAGTAAAATCGTAATCAAATCTTGTAGTGGATAAGGAAAAACCGTTTTTACCTCTAGATTTTGGATCCTTCAAAACCTAACTAACGGCTAACTTACTGTAAACCAAGTTAAAAGACGAACAAAACGTATAAAGAATAAATTTTTCATAAGATCTTGTAACATTTACAGTAACAACTAAAAATTATAATATGAAGTAGGAAGGTTTTTTTTGTTTTTGTTGCATATTGAATCATTCCTAAGGTGCATAATATATGCTCTAATAATCACACCGCTCGATTCGTTCAAAAAAGGATCTATTGATTCAATCTGCATGTGGAGACGAGGTGTCCTACACAACTCTCTAGTTTTCAAAGCACAAACAAAATTATTTATTGATCGGCAACAACAGACACATCGTATTCGTCACCGAGAATCGATTTTACTCAGCGAATGATGTGGACGGCATAACTGGATGTGACATCGTCAGGTCGGCTGATTATTATCGGGTACAGGTCAGCCAACTTGACTCGTCCTCCCGACCTGACGAAATGAAATATACAGTGACCAGTTATTTTGTGGCACCTTTCATAACAGGGTTGGGAAAACCGGAAGAATCAGGAATGGTCGAAGAAAATGAAAGTGAACAGGAAGAACGCGGGAAAAATACATAAATAGTTGAAAGAGGGATTTTGATCGAATTGTCGGAAACTAACACAATTAACTCCAAAATCATTATATTGAGTACCTGCCAAACCTTTTACCTTCGCTCATGCTTAGTGGCTATCAATAGTCCTATAACGACGAAATTCATAGGGGACCATCTAGCGTCCTAACTACTGACGCAATCTCTGAAAACGGGAAGTTATACTTCATAGAGGATTAGACTATGAAAAAAACAGTACCCTTTCCCCTTCAAAATTTGATCGTTTACGTTTCAAGGTACGTAGAATGCAAACATCGAATACAAATTTATCCGTCCGTCCGCCGTACGCGCCACTGGGGCAATTTTAGGATACCGGCTCCGTTTGGGGTATAGTTATGCCCGAAGGTTTTGCTTATTGTGAGACACTTCTAAGAGGTAAATGTGGGGGAAAACACTTTCAAAATGCCCTAGCTTGAAAACATTTAATGTAAAGGTACTGTTTTTTTATTCATTTAAAATAGAGACATTTTTTAAAAAATTGTGTCACCATTCAGAGCTTTTCCTACGATGATAATTAATTATTTAAATATTGGATACATAATTACTGACTTTTTTCATTAATTTAACATTGCATTCAAGTTTAAGAAACAATGAAACCAACAAGAGCTCTGAACAATGAACCTTAGTTAAATGAGAGATGATCACGAAATAAGTCGAGAAAGAGAAAACATTGGTTAATGCGAAAGGATGGTCCCACAAAACTCTAGGTAGCGTCAACAAATTCTTAAACATTTGGAAAATCTTGGATTAATGAAAACAGTATTTATATTTTGATAGTTTTCTAGCTATATAGCTAGAGGATAATTTAGCATCAAATCGTTTTCTCCTGTTTTTACCCCTTAGTAGTGACTGTCGCTAATAAAAATCATAACAAGACCCCTAATTCTAGAGCACATAATATGTTATATTATACCAAATTTCAACAAAATCGATTCATTGGAACTGGGGAAAGTGCCGCGTACGGAGTGCTGCGGAAAAGTTGTTTTATATTTTAGGATTCTACATAGGTACTTTGAATCAAAAACTATCAAATCGAGGAGGTTACAATTTTTTTCTTCTATAGGTATTCCAAAGGTTTATTATTGAAAACAATAATCTAAAAAACTGTAAACTGTAAAGTAAAATGAACCTATTCATGTCCATTCCAACAGTCGGAACAATTAGGGTAGGAATCTGACGTCTAATTGAAGATCTGATGAGGATCATTTAGCATTTCAACGGCAAGGAACTCGATAGTCCTCTCCCCAATACACACCGAGTTTATCATCTGCCTCATCTTCAATGACTTGTCAGAGACTTTCCTGCATAGCTGAGGGTATTTAACATTATTGATCATTGCAAAATATTTTCAGGAAACTGAGTTCCCGAGGTAGTCTGAAGATAACGTTTTAATACCGACCTAGATCAATTATGAGACTAGAAACAATAGGACAACTGCTTTGTCGCTAACTCCGAGGTAGTTAATGCTTTGAGGGTTGGATAGGTACGGAATGATTCAACCTTCGTGTAAATGTGACTAGCTGACTTTGATTGGAGGGAAAGGGGTAAGGATGACACCCAGACTTGCCTGAATCAGATGGCGTGCCTGGCTCCCTTTTAGGTCTGCTTGCTCATTCCCTCCCTCTTTCCTGGGGCTCTTCCCCTGTTTAGCTGCAATCCCAATCAAAGCATCTGGGTTTATCTCCTCTCAATCCCCCTTTCGCGCCAACTTCACCCGCGAACCACGCCACATGCTGGTTCTGCCGTTCAAACGTTTTAAAAAATAATACATTTCAATGTTGACAGTTTTACACTATTGAAGACGTCAATTCACATAGTAGGTACAGTCGTTGACGAATTTCTGAACACCCATTCAAATGAAATGGAGTAAATGGAAAGATTTTGTTAATTTCTAAGGAAATATTGAGTACCTGCCGTAATTGAGGCGATTTCAACGGATCACTAATAAAGTATGTGGCGTTTCACTCCGACGTCTTTGTAAGTTAATATTTTGCTACCGACTGAGCAGTGTACCAAGCGCTTTTGTTATGGAGATCCTAATTTGAATAAGTCCACCCTTTTTTCTTGCCTAAGAAGAGCCCCTATGTAACAAATGGATGGAAATGATTTTAAAACGCTGCAAATTATTACACAAAGGTTTATTATTTTCTATATAGATCATTCGCCTGCAAAGAACTCGGCTTTGCCAAATAACTCTCTAATGTCACCACCTACCAACCATATATACTACTTGTAAAGGACGTTACTTTACTAATTTCACTTTTCCTACTTGCGTATTTACTAGCTATCTTTGATAAATGATGTTCTAAATTTTTAGGTGAAGGAGAAGGAAAGACCTGTGTTCCCTGAGGTGTTACCCTCAGGTAACATGCCCATAAGGTCACGTCGGCAAGTGTTCCCAGATCGTATCCCCGCCTTGCCGCTGAGGGGATAAGAAGAAAGTTTAATAAATACTGTTCTGTCGTTCCCAGCTAGGCTGCCCTTACAGAACAGTATTTTGGCTAGCTCAAATTTTCAAATTGGTAAGTGGTTGTTCCTGGATAGGTATCCTTCCTCACCACTTAACTATCGGAATTTGAGATCTAGAAGAGGATTCCCTAAACTGACCGTTGAATAAATTTTTGGCAAAATTTGTATAGGTAAAGTTTTGAGGGTGTGATTTCTTGAATAAGAACGAAGTTTTTACGTTAGTGCAATAGTCACTCAGTAAGTCCCTAACCCGACTGCGTACCGCTTGCTTGAGCCAGCGGCTATTTAAGAGGGGTTCTCCCTCCCTGGAGCCTTCCTTTAACAAATGGCTGCCCGGTGAGGAAAGTGTTTACCCCTTCCTGGGGGACTCCCGTCTAGGTGAGTGACCTACTGAGTGTACGCTCAGAGGTACCTCTTTATTGAGAATAATAATACAAATTAGGGAGGTTCCCACACTACCTACCTACCACGTACCTACAGCGATCGCATTTTGGCAGCTAAAACTTGAACGGAGATGCGATTCTCACTCGTGTTTCTGATTTAAAGTCCTAACCCTTAAGTTCTCGTAGGGAGCGAACGGTTTGTCCTATAAAGCTCCACGTGGTCTCAAAACATTCTAAAAATTCAATACTATCCTAAATTGGTGGAAAAACAATACCTTTAAATTAAAATTTTTTTAGCTCGGGCGTTTTTAAAATTTCAACCATTATTTTTCTACCCTTAGAAGTTACCGACATTAAACAAAAGCTTCGGGGCACAACTAGACACCAATTGGAGCCCATATACCAAATTTCATCAAAACCGGTCCATGAGAACTAAAATTTTATTCGAATTTTGGATTCTACGTACCTTGAAACGTAAACCAACAAATTTTGAGGGGGGAGGAGTTAAATTGTTTTTCCTTAGTCGATTCCAGAGGTTCATTATTGAAAATAATAAACCAAAAATTTGTGTTTCTTTATTTTTCACTCAAACAGTTGACATTTTGTGCGAAAGAATATTAGAGCCAGGAGGTCAAAATGGAACTCATGAACGACTCAAAATTCCAACATAAATTATTGTAGAAATGCTCAGTTCTAACAGTTGAAACTATCTAGATACATACTATCAACATACATTGATGACGAATTTAACGATTCCAGTCGGATTATGAAAACCATCTCAAGCTCGGCCGTATACCTACGAGTAGTACATTAATCTACCGGGAGCAGGTTGGAGCTAATCCAAATATTGAATGGAAGAGATTGGGAAAACCTGGTCAAATATGTGAAGACAGCAAGGACATATCGCCGTGGCCTCGTTGCTGAGTTCAACTATAACTAATTATTAATGATCTAATTATTGTTGTGATATGTCTAAAAATATTGTTATTAAAATAGTATAATCTATTATTATTTAATACTAAAACGGTGAACTCCGGCTGACGGAAATTTCCAAAGCCTTTCATGTTTGTTTACATTTAATGAGTCATATTATTACTTACTGAAATAAACAAGTTATCCATTTATCTATCTATTAATCTACCAAACTTACTTTGTCGAGGACTTCCACAGTCTTAGGATAGTTCTTCAATAGCCAATCTTGCAAAGGAACATGGCCGTGAATCACTGCCTTATGCAAGAGACCGGTTCCGGAACTGTCTCTGCTCAATTCTAGGTTCATGCGTGGTTCGCTCTTCAATATAGCGTCCACAGTTTC
Source organism: Apolygus lucorum (assembly GCA_009739505.2). NCBI lineage: Eukaryota > Metazoa > Arthropoda > Insecta > Hemiptera > Miridae > Apolygus > Apolygus lucorum. Next base: position 41,542,498 of record CM019180.2, read on the forward strand.
GATTTTGCCGTTTCTAGCTGCCGCGTGAAGCTCGTCAATTTTTTTCTGTAAAACATCAAATCATTGCAGTCATTAACTACCGAATTGGACCCAAATCAATACAGTTTACTTGCGATACATCAATATAGGTATTTTTCACTCCCATTTTTCCGCAAGTTCTTAAGAGAAAGCGCTTTTCAAATTATAAAGCGTAAGTGCATGCCTGGCGTCAACTCTTCCAGAAAATGCAATAAGTACATAGTGCGCATACCAATATCCGTGGAAGAGCATTGATGAAAGCCCTGGCTTTGGAGTCGGGAGAATATTCTCCCACGAGGCTCGACCCCTGGCCCTTGAATGTGAAAGGGATGATAACATAATAGTGCAAGCTTGAAAAATCGGAAACATCATAGGTTTGTTCCAACCAAACCAATATTGCTTTAACATTGGTAAGGAATATCAATACAGATACCATCTACCTGCAAGATGGAAACGTCAAAGGTAGCAGAGATTTTTCCTCCCATATTACATCACTTCCAACTCTGCTATTGAGTAAGGTTAAACATATTATTTTTGTAATAATATTAAACTAATATGGACGTTTGGTTGGAACAGTATTGCATTATTCGATTCCAGATTTGTGACAGTACTGGTCTTTGGAGGTAGGAATACACATAAATAATATTGGAACAAAAAATATTGGTTAGAACGAACCAGGTAAATTCTTTAGGGTGTCGATGGGTGGTTTCTACAAGGTATTTACAACAGAGGATGTCTCCTGGTAAACAATTACAACAAAAGTTACAATAAAATGTCTCCTGGTAAAAAATTACAATAAAAGTATTTAAAAAAAAAACAAAAAAAAAAACGAACAACAAAACCCTTGGTATTCCAAGTTTTTTCATTTTTAAGAATTTTTTCTCACTTTTTCGACTTTATGTTAATGAAACTACCATAACTCAAGTTATTCCTTGGAATAACATTAAATCTTGGAAAAACAAAGGGTTGAAACAAAATTGCTAAGAAGCATTTTTTGTTGGAAACACCTTGTAGAATCGACCACTGGATTACTGCCCACCTTTAGAAGGACACCCTGTGTAGAGGTTGCTAATTGACTAATTAGCTAAGTATTAGATACCTATTATTTAAGTAAAAGGAATTTTGATAAATTTATTTTCTTAGTTACATCTTCTCTGTAACGCGTAGGAAGCTCTACTTCTTTTCTTTACTTTCACCCACACTTACACAATATGTACATTACAGCTTACACTAGGTGTTCTTAATAGTTTTCTTTTTCAACAAATTTCGAAGATTCAACAATTTGGGTAATAAAATACAACATTTAATCTTATCTGTCTCAAATTTACTTTTGTACTAAGCTATTATAGTGTACCATTTGATAGGATTTTTAAAGCTCAAATTTGAGAGGCAAACAAATAAAAGGCACCAAATTTTAAAAATTAAATACAATAAATTGAATTGAATATTATTATGAACATTTTGGCACCAACTGCATTTTATTGCTATGTTTATTCTAGGTATCCTCAGGTATCCTAAAGTTACAACAGTGACGTTAATGACCCTCCTTGTTCAGTGTGACATCACTTGTGTAGAGAAAAGTTTGCAGACACATACCGATAAACAGAAATCGTTCATCAAAAACAATGTGTTTAAGAAATTTTATGACATTTTTTGGAGTGAAAAAAATGTTTCCATTTGCAGGATGATTCAGTAGCAAAACTACCCACTCCTTGTAGCAGAGTTTGTTTGGAGTCAGTACTGAGGATGGTTCATGAGGCAATTGAAGACCCTGCAGCAACCACGAGCCAACTCCAAAATTATCGTTATGAGTTACACTTTTCTCGAACTCGTATACTCGTGTAGTGTATTCGTACGTAGTGGTGACGCGAGAAATTACCAGTATTTCCAAGTAGGTATGAAATTATAATAATAAATGAAGACCCAAGGGGAAGAACGCACTAAGTCCAATTTGAAAATTTTTCCAGAATTAGAAAAACAAAGTTTTTTGCAATGAATTTTCTTTCCTTTTCTTTTTTCCTTCAATTTTCCTTCAGTTGTATGATATAATTCGATTCATATTACGTTTATAAATTATGTTTCTAGTTAAAACAAAAGTCCACATCGGACATTGGAAATCATCGGACATCGGACATCGGAAATTGGACTTAGTGCATTCTACACCTTTGGTCTTCAAATTAATATCAATTTCATAACAAAAAATAACGAAATAACAATTTCGGAGTTGACCCGTTGTTGCTGCTGGGTTTTCAGTTATTGCAAAGATTATTCAATGACGAGAAGCTATATCATTTACGATAAGAGTCTAGCCCCAACAATCCTTGTCGGGTTTCAGCGCTACCTCCCGCCACTTCAACGAACTACCATTACTGATTACCATAACTACCATTCTAAAGATATTTGTCTCGTAATCGTTTTCGTTTCTCGTCCTCTTTTTTGATTCTCTATTGTTTTGTTCGCCAAGTTTCGTTTTATGTTGCGAAAAGTGCCCAAAGTCATTCAATTTCAAAGCTGATCTCCAAAATCGTCACTGGTTCATGTTAGGTATATGAGAAACAAAAACGATTACGAGACACCAATGTTTAGAATGGTAGTTATGGTAATCAAGAATGGTAGTTCGTTGAAGTGGCGGAGGTAGCGCTGAAATCCGACAAGGATTGTTGGTGGCTAGACTCTCGTACATTTACGGGGGATTTACGGGGGCATATCAGAAGAAACCGTAGAAGCGCAGTCATGGTAGATTCGGAAGGAAAATGACGGTTCATCTCAGATTATTGATGATTTTCCAATAATGGAACAGATTATTAATGATTCCTTAGTACCAATGTGGTTTACAACTGGTACTAAGGTAACGTGCGACGTTTACATTGGTGTTGCACCTCTCGACTTCTACCTCTGCCTCAAGTTTAGTGAAATGAGGGCTTAATGATCCAAAAATGGGGGTCAATCATGAGCTGTAGCCGACAGATTTTTTTCCGAGTGAATCTAAAAACAATGTTCGATTATGTTCTTGGAACAATAACTCGTTGGGGAGCGCAAGTTTATTGTTCACAACCTTCAGGGTTCAACGTGAATACGATTCATATAACTACAGAATATCAATTTAGCAGGTACGAAGGTATATAAAACGCGAAGCTCTCAAATCTACCTGATGTTACTTTAGTAGCGTACAAATGAAACAACCGAGAAATAACCGATCCATTAAAATTTTTCGAGGCGCGTGAAAGTTGAAAATAATTTTGAAGTGTTATCCAGATTTGTTGTAAATCTTTTTTTTTACCTTCAATACGATTTCTTGTAGACGGTTGACCTCTCCGCCTCGGAGCCATTGACGAACGATTGAGGGATGAACGGGTACAACTGTCAACAAGTAAGATTTTCTCAAAGTAGGTTAATGTTCAATAATTATAATTAACTCACGAATACTCTGAACGCTTGCTTCTTTATGTTCATAATAAACATCCGTAAAAAAAGGTGAACAATTTGGCTAACAACTAAAGAAGGAAGCTGTATCGGCTAATTTAATACATCAAAGGCCAGTTTCACCAGATTCGCCGTTTTGAAGAGTAGTTTAAACAATAAATTATAAAATTTCCTTAAAAATTAGCTTTGAATAACGTGTTGATTTGACTTCTAAATGATGATTTGAATTTGCTAATGCAGATTCAATTGATGGTACTTATAATGGCAATGACACGCTATAATGACACGCTACTACAATATGGTCCATAAGTGTCGTTCTCTCCTATTCAACATCAATAAAAATAAACGATTACTTCATTGAATGCTCCGTTGTTTTTGTAAATCGATGAGTCCTCATATTTTAACTCATAGTATTTCCCGGCCAAATAAAACCTTTTCCATACCAAATGAAACCACCCCATATGAAACTATTTCCAAAGAATCGAACTATTTCCGGATCAAATATGCTACTTTTGTTAAAAGGACGCGGAACCCAAAAAATTTGTGAAAATTTCAATTAAAAAAAAAATTGGAAATTATATTTGAACTTTCTGGGAATAGATTTAAACAAGAATTAGGCATAGAAAAATTCTATCTATCAGGGGGATTCCATCTTAATATAGGGGAAAAATAATTTTTGCTTACCTAGTGCAGCCTGCTCTATACTATGCCAATGCAGAACGAAACCTCACAACTACAGTACCTACAAACTTCGAAAGCAGGGAGTTTTTCCTACAATTCATCAACGTTAATGATGTCAAGTTTTTGATTGTGAAAAACATACTCATCGTAGGTCTTCATATTTACGAAGAGTTTCTTCTCAGAAGTTGTGAAGATAGACATCGAATCGGATGGTTTTGGAGTAACGGAACTCCAAGTTGGTCAGAAGATTTTCGGAACGAACAATTCGGAGTTTTATTTTGTTTTGTTTTTTAAACTCTACTCGACCTCGGAATTGTTGAATTAACGCCAAAACGAAGAGAACACTTTAAACCGAAAGAAATAACAAGGGAATTCATGGAAAACGCCAAGATAGAAACACGAAACTTATCCCCCTACCACTTGTTTCTAGTTCTCTGTGCCCCCTACCGACCTGTTACTCTACTTCGACACAATACTATGGAATCGATTTTAGAAACCGAAATGTAGGTAATTATTGGTTGAATTAATCGGTTAAATAACCAATAACAGAAGAAAATGCAATATTGAGTAACCAATCAAAATTCGAGAAACCTGAAGTGAGAATTTATGTTGCAACTACCATCGCTCTACTTCAAATTGCTCTCCGGAAAAGTTCGCTTTTTCATACTAAATGTACCTTTTCCTCGGCAAATAGTTGTTGATGTACACATTATTACTCCATGGTTCATAATTCTACTATCATCTATAACTTACTTGAAGAGAGGACGAAGATTTTATCCGCGCTAATAAACACCAACCAAATTTAAAATTAATCCACTATCTGGCTCAACATATGGGATGGTACCTACCTAATCTACAACAAATTGTTGAACTGGCCTAACTAACTGGCCTAAGTGAGTAATCAGTTTAGATAACCTACTTGACACCAATGTGTATTCATACCCAAGATGGATTTAAACAAAAGTTCTCACCAGTAGGAGGGCTGGAATGCACGTAGAGACCGGTCGCCTGCCGGACGGGTATCCGGCTCCGCCTCTTCCTCCTTACCCGTCCTCCCTCAGTCATCCCGGCTCCTCCGCCTGGAACAAGAAGAGGAACTTGTGATGATTCTGTTTCTTGAGGTTTCCCTTCATTGTGTTCGATCGATGTATCTCTACTCAATGTATATTGTGTTCGATCGATGTATCTCTACTCAGTGTATATTGTGTTCGATCGATGTATCTCTACTCAGCGTAAACTGTAAAGTTTCAACCACTGATACGAATGACTTTGATTAATCATGATGTGACAATTCACTTCCACTGAAAAATTAAATTTTGTATCGAGAAACTGCTTCGATAAACCCATCCAAATAACAGAACTTAGTCTTTGGTTTCGTGGGTGGTGGTGATATGTAGAAGAATGTTGCACACTAAACCTAATTGATTCGAAATGGCAACAAGAGAACGAAAATCTTGAGACAGGTAAGAGAAAATCTTGTATGTAAGTAGGTACAAATAACATAATGAAAACGGCGTTAAGAGAGTTTAGTAACATCATAGAAAGCACCAAGAAGCATAAAAAAATCGACTTAAGACATAACGTAGGTAAGTTGGTTCTCTCCCTCTTTCTCAGAGTGTATTTTGTTTGAATTCAAGTCCTTCTCTTAACACTCTCAATGCAGGTGTCCACTTGTGGTGGACCTTCCCTCAGCCTGCCGTCCACACATGGTGGACGAGGCGAAGTTTGAAGGAGCCTTTCAAACGTTCAAAAATCAGTATTTCAGCGGTAAAACAGTTTCAAAGTCCCGTGAGAGATTATAACCCTGCAGTCTGTCCAACATAACATGCAAAAACCAACGAAAACATGCGAAAATCACACATGGAGGACGGTGAATAGGAGAGTCAACGGGAAGGTTTTTCGTCTAGGCCGGGGACAGTCTACTGATTATTGACCCGCGTTGAGAGTGTTAAAGAAAAAAAGGAACGTCCGACTTCCATTCCAGGCGAGGCGGACGTCATCCAGAATTGGTTCTGACGATTTTGCTGGTTGCTACTTATTGCCCTTAAGTGGAGGGGGTTCACCAATGGCCCAACCTGAAAAATTATCTGGACCTTCTCTCCTCCTCTCCTTCTCTTAATTCTCCTAATATTGAATTAAATCTAAACTCGAGAATAAACAGTTAACCACTAACTCCTAATATCATTGATAAATTCTGTACAGGAAGTTTATCTACCTAACTGAAAACCTAAATAATCCTTGTAATTATTCATTCTAGGTACCAACAATGAGTATCTAAATTAACACTTTAGAATTTTTTAAATTTGTGACTCACCATCTGATGATTTTCTGAGAGTATCCGATGAGACCGAAGAACTAGACCGTCTACTTTGTACCGAAAATGGAGTGCCTAATATTTGCTCGGGCATTTTTGAACACACTTTCACGCGAAAAAAAAACTCAGATCACGGTTTCAAAATGTTTTTGCACAAGTAATTCTCGTACTTGTAATGTTGTTCGAGACCTCTGGACGATTGCACTTATGAAATTTCTGATTATTTCGTTGATAACATTTTTCTTGTGTCACTAACTTCATAGCGATTTGGCAATTCTTCAACTGCACACTCTGATGTAAGTATAAATATCAGTGACGTTGTAGATTTGAATCATTTTTTAATCTCCATACAAGGGGAAAACAAACAAGAGACTATCTACCTAACGAATTCACAGATGATGATCTGAATCACACTCAATGTTTCAAAAACACTCACTCTCAGAGCAGTGAGTACCAAACTTTGAAAAGCTTTTCAATGTACGGAAGGCGAAAACGGAAGTTTCATCACTTAAATAAGTGATCTGACTTACTCCCGTTCACTTCCATTGGTATTACTGGTAAGTACCGAAATATAGTGGTAGAATGCTCTAGGATGAGCTGGATTGAATATCCTTATCCCTATCGCTCTCACACCTGATCTGGCTTCTCCCTACACTTATGCAACGATCTCCAACAGGCTGAGAACCGAGTTACGTGCTCTAGGATACACAGCATGAATATTGGCTGCATTGTTAACTGTATGGTAACGCTCACAGAGCAGGCATTTTGTCCTGCACCAGCCAAGATAGATGCCATTAACAACTTTCAAACTCCAAAAACAGTAGAACAACTCAAGAGGTTCTTGGCGATGACAAACTTCTATCGACGTTTCATCCCTCACGCTGTTGAAAGTCAGATCAGTTTACAGAGATTGATACCAGGGAATAAAAAGAAGGATAATTCACCAATAGTTTGGGATGCAGATGCTAGGGAAGATTTTGAGGAGTGCAAACGGTCCCTCATCAATGCAGCAACTTTAAGCTACCCAGCGATGAATGATGCAAAGCTAGTTTTGGCTGTGGATGCTTCAAACATTTCAATCGGAGCAGCGTTGCAGCAACAGACGCAAATGGGGCTAAGACCTCTAGGGTTCTTTTCCAAAAAACTCAGTGAGGCTCAAAAAAAGTATAGCGCGTACGATCGAGAGCTTCTAGCTATATATGAGGCTTTGAGACATTTCAGACAAGAAATTGAGGGTTTAACTACTACGATTGTGACCGACCATAAACCATTATCCTTCGCCTTTGAACAGGATGTGGAAAGAGCAACTCCCATGCAGCGACGATACTTACAGTATATATCACAATTCACGACCGACATTCAACATACTGCAGGTTCGCAAAATGTGGTGGCTGACGCACTTTCAAGGATAGATGCTTTGGAGTTTCTTGCAGACATTTCGGAGGAAGAGTTGAGGAGAGCACAAGAAAGAGACGATGAATTGCAACAAGCCCTGGCAAACAATGAGTCTTCCCTCAAATTGGTGAAGGTACGGGTAAGAGGAAAGGAGATCTATGGTGAGATTCGGGGTAGTAGATTTCGGCCATTTCTTCCAGCAGAATTCCGCAAGAGGACCTTTGAGCGTCTCCACAACCTTTCACATCCAGGTTCCAAGGGATCCTTGAAATTGATACAAGACCGACCAGTATGGCACGGAATGAAAAAATACATAAGAGACTGGGTTAAGGAATGTCAAGACTGCCAGCTAGGGAAGATTGTAAGACATACAAAGAGCAAGGTTGGAAAGTTCGTGGAGCCAGATGAAAAATTTAGCCACATTAACATAGATCACGTAAGGGGTCACCACTTTCGTGCCCGTTCTCAACTCAGTACTTACTAAAGCAAATTTTGTTAGTAAACGACAAGTCTCGAATCGAGTCACACGAAGGAATGAATATTTTATTACAAAAGTAAACAATTAAATCTAACTGTCAATCAAATTAACCTAATAACTACGTGACAACCTTTTCTTGTAGTGGAAACCACTACAGCAACCACACTCAGCCCGAAGTAATATGAACATACAATACGCTGAGTTCCTACGTGCAAAAGGAAGTGAGGTTGTAGTTCGGTTTGAATTCCACATAACCAGAAGGTACGGAAAATCAAAAGGTACTTCTGATATCTTACAGAGATCACTAACAACTGGATCTTGAAGATGTCCTCACCAACCTGCCGGAAAAAATATGGTAACGCTCACAATATGGTTTGAATTCTCTCGACCACATTTAATCACCCCTACGATGCTTTCAGAGATCTTGGAACTTGGATGATTAGGAGAGGAATTACGACTATCATGCTCGCCAACACTTCCGAGAGTTATTTACTATTCCTAGTAGTTCCGAGAGGATTTGTTTCAAATTACCGCTCATATTATTGATCTGACTTTCTTCCTATCACTTCTAGAGGACGAAATTCATAGAGGACCGTCTCAAGAACCAACCCTGAACTCATCAACAGAATCGGACCATAATTTCAAGTAGTAATTCCCGGGACAACGACAAACAGGCAAACAGGAAACAAAATTGTTTTCAAACAGCTCCGTAACGCAAAATGCGAGTGGAATTTTTCCCGAACACTCCACGATGAAGTATGAATTTCCTCCCAATAACTGCCTATAGAACCCAAGACGCTGTTTAATGAATCTCGACGCTCTCAAATGAAAAGTAGAGCAGTTGGTTTCATTGCTCGCACGGTTGAAAAACTAACCCTATTTAGACAACTACTGAAATTATGGCAAAGTCTACACAGTTGCTCAACCAACTTTACCAATCCATAGAAAAAAAATCCATAACAATCAATGACAGCGTTTTTAAAAAAAATTAAAAAATTAAAAAAAGAGAATTGGATGGCTTAACACACATATTTATTTGGTACCTATGAGTTCTATGACCGCAGCTTGTACGTAATTACACAATACACGTTGCTTATGCCTCACCGGACAAAAATAAGGCATAAATAATCCAAAAACCATAAAAATATCTCGAAAATCCATCTAAAATTCTCCGAAATTTCTATCTTAAGTAAGCTGCAATCTATCATGAACTGAACACTCCACGATCACATCAACCAAACACTGGAAATATCGGGTACCAAGCAGATCCGACTGGTTGAAATATTCGACGCCGGGAGTGAGTAACGCGGAGGAAGCCGAGAAAAAACTAACAGAACCTTCGACAAATAATCTCTTTTCCCCCACCACATCCCTTCTACATGGCCACCAATCAAATAGGTACCTATCAGTCGAGATTAGCGTGCCCTTTGAAGTAATGTCTCGCCCGCGGTAACCACTAAAACCGCGTGTGACTTCAAACGGATGTTGTTTCACAAAACTACCTCCCGTTAGATTGTAAGTTCATTCCTTATTTATGGAATAAGAGCCGAAGGATGGGGAGGAGGGAGGAAGGCCACAGCAAAACGCAAAAGGCATATTTGCTATGTAAATAATTTTGTCAGGGTTGAACTGTGCTAGATTAAGAGTTGCAAAGAGAAATGTTGACTTATGATGAAAGGTTATCAACGAAAATTGAGGAATTCCCAAGACAAATCATTTCCTATGATGGATAACGAAAAAACAGATGATATACAAATAACCATCAATGCCAAACTGTCTCTCAGCTCATCATTCTCTGGCGTTACTTTTCTGGCTACTAGTCCAACTCTGCAGCGGTATTCAAGTCAAAAAAAAGAAACCATGGTTAAACACTGTTAAATTGTGTGGAGTAATGTACATTTTTGTTAAATAATGTGAGTTGTTCGTGAAATTAATGGAGATTAGGTACAGGAGACCTACCTAAGAGCTTCTCGACAGAGGGTCCCTCAACTCCCCCCCCCCCCCCCCCTCATGAACCCCAGGACTCTAGAAGGGTTGGAAGAAGCCGTGTTTTTCGCAGTCGGGTGATCTTTACAGAAAATTAATCAACCGTTGTGTAAAATTTGTTGCAATTTTTATATCTTGTACGAATACAAGCTTCCAGGCTTCGGTAGTGAAGAAGAAAAAATACCTGACCGTTTGAGTGATTATGTCACGATACAGTTAAAATACTGAAGATGTCCACAACACACCACCACACCAAAGCCTAACGAGAAACTGAGTACAATACATAGAAGAAATCGATGTACGAGTAGAAAATGAAATATATAGACGCCATAATTGTTCCGAACTACTTCTTCCCTCGATTGTTGTTTCGAAAGGGGAGTGCACTACCTACTATCCACTAGAGTGCTGTCCACTCAATATCGGCAAAACCGTCAATCAGATGTAACCGTCAAAACGGTGAAGATTTGACCTTATTCATAGTAGAACCCGGTACCTACTTCCGCGATTATATCGACAAAACCACTCCGGAATTTTCCAAGTCTGGTGTCATTCTGTTTGGAAGCTAATGGTTACTGTTCTTGTCTTTTCACTTTTTAGTTTCTTTTGACATGTATATATTTCTTAACCTTTTCTGAGTTCTTAACCTCGTAACCCGTTTACGGTTTCCTAATTTTTACTTGTGAGGTCGATTCATGGAAAAATTTGAATAATTTTTTGACAGGGTCAAAATTTAGGGAATTTAAATTTTGTTCTGACGGTCTCGGTCCTTTTTATAGGAGAAACTTTTCGAAGGGACGAATCTGACGTATTTGTTTTCTAAAATGGAGTAAGATTTTCGTCTAGACGAATCTGACGTACCTACCTACTGGCCTAGCAAGGAAATTAATAAATACAAATGTTTTTCAGTTGGTAAAATGAAACAAGAGCCGGGAGAAATTCGGGAAGACTGCAGGCCTCCGATAATGGTCTGATAGCTTCTAAGGGGTTAACTCTCTACCCCTCGACCTAGTCCAGGGTAGAGGGAGAGCAGGTTCTTCCCGCGGTCAGTGACCTGAGAGAATAGTGCGTCTGGCTGTTGGTGTTAGTTCATTGCTTTGATTAGGTATATTGAATTATTAGTGATTTGAGGAGTGGCGAAAACCATGACAATATGTCTTATAGCTGGAAGTATCCGCAAAAATAGTCGCGTGATGAAAATGTCGCCCGAAAGGAAAGGTGTGAAGGAGATGGCTGAACCAAGGACAAACCACTCCCAAACGGCTGAATAGGCCTTGCCCAAACGTCTTTTGTTATGTCTTCCATGCTGATCGGAATTTTGTACAACACTAAATTCTCTTCTTTGTTGATCCATTCACTTAAACAACAGTTAATACATTAGATGTCTCGTTATCGCAATTTATGTTAAATACGCTCTTTGTTGGTATTATTGGGATGTCTAGTACAGATCAATATGCTTTGATCGACGACTACTTCTTGATCAGGGACAACCCCCTGGAGTATTCCGACGATGAATTATCCCTGATCTCATTACAGCCCCTTCAACCTTGAGGCTACATAGAGCACCTCTTGTATTATTGGTGACAGAATCGACCAGCTTAGATGAATCAAGTTGGGTGACGAGCGGTCTAGAAACTATTGCTCGCTTTGAACTACTGTACGTTATCTCTGGTAAATTCCACGTTCTGTTTCTAATCCATGAAACAAAACGAAAATCCCAAATGTTTTTAAATAGGCATCAACAAACAGGTGAAATGAGAATAAATATTAACATTACGCAAATAATCCGATCCTTCTGCCAAAATTAAATAAATCAACATATTAATATAAATTGATTTAAGTTGTTATAGATTCTTGATTCAAATGTTGTTCTAATTTTGATCATTGGAAAGACAAAGAAAACATCAACGATTATTTTGTTCTTAAAAATCAGTTTAGTATACTGTAATTTGATTCATAATGAAGAGGACCTACTAACTATGATAAATCGGAACCGACTTGAAACCAGTTTAATTTCCCCAAGATTTGCCACACAAGAAAAACCAAAGATGTCATAATAAATCTAAGATTATCTTGTATGCAATATATACAAATATGTTCTTAAAAATCTGCACAAAATTTATAATTTAGTCTAAAAAAATACAACAAATTATCCCTATTTTAAATAGGATGAAATGGTTCTTTAAAAATTCTCTCAATCATCACGAGATTTCAACATGACAGGAACGGAGTTGAAATAGTTACAAGAATGTAGCGTAGAGCTTCGTACAATTTTTCTTACCTGCATAGATCCCAGAAGTGGATAATGTTTCTGATTATGTATACTACATGATTGAACAGAATTTATTAGTAATCAACCTGATTTTCAAAGCTGTTCACTGAAATTGATAGCTTACAATGAACAATACAGGAAGTGGCACAATTGGCTAGGCATCCAGTATGCGATATCACAGATACATCTCGATACATCTCGTGATAATAACAGCATCTGTCAGAGATTGAAAAATTCCTTCAGATCTCATTATGAGTCTTGGAGCGCAACATCACAGCGATGCAAGTTTCATCTTATTTCTTTTCTAAATGAGTTTTCAGGAAGGAAGTACTTGAATACTTGTTTGTTACGTTTTTACGATGATATCAACTTGAATTTGGTGATGATGAGTAATAGCTAAGTATTAGTTAAAGAGGCTCGATCACGAACTGAGAACAATATTTCGTTTTATGCCTGTAATGACACTTGAAAGATGTCCATGTGCTTCTAATATGGGTCAGTGGCCCTTATAAGCAAAATAAGCTGGAGTCCAAAAGAAACAATAAAAAAGAAGAGATTCTAAGAAACCTCCCTATTCCTGTGACTATGAGTCTCAACAAGAAAATATCGACGAAGCTGATTTTTGCCAGTAATTCATTGATTTTTCATGGGTTACATACATCTCTACATTTATGATATTACAAGGCTGCACGTTGAGTATACAAAATATTACAATTATTTCGTTATATTTTAGAGAGATTTGTTGTTTTTCATCCCTGGTCTTCTTTACCATAGTACCCTTTACTTCGTGCAATAAACACAGACAATTTTGACATTTTTGGGGAATACATCTGGAGCGATGGCAGTCAAAAAGATTTTTGGCTAAATTATGATATTATTTGCTGCTACGAACCAAATTTATGTCAGTACCTAAGAAAAACAAATTGATAGCCCATTTGTGAAATACATAACATTGAAAAGAGCGTAAGCATGGCGGTCATTTGGGATAGCAACGTCTCCAATCGAAGATTATTTTGACACTTTTAAAACCAAAATTTGAGGATCTACCTCGAACAGTTCATGACTTAAATCTGAGAGGAACAACTCATATCTAGTATCGTTGGAAAGGCCCCAAAAAGTTCGAAATAAACCCTGATCGTATGGATGAAAATATGGATAAAACAAACAAACAAATATGGAAATTTGGAGTAATTGAAAATGTTGAGTTACTTCACGTTATGATGATTTTTTATTGCAGTCCAGTGACTTTGGCATTTCAAGTGGTTGGAAACGTTATTAAAATTACCAAAAATAAAATTACCTGTTCGAATAATCACATACGCCAACACTGACTCATATTACTTCATACGCACAAACTAAGTCGGTAGGGTCGTCGAAATGTCCTTTAGTACTGTCATTAAAATATAATCTGTGTTGTTTTGAATAATTAACACTCGTGTTCTTGGCTGCTCCGTGTGTCTTACTGAGAGGCGTTAAAATATTGAGTTAGGATCGAATCGATGAATCTACAAAGGCTCCACGCTCCAATATTTCTATTCATGGAATTTAGTGAGTACTTAGGTGACTACGGATTCATGCTTACCATCTTGTTCGATCTCCTAAACCAAATAGTATATAATGAAGAATATTCATTTGAAATTTCTCGACTTGAAATTAGCACGTTGTCAAGTTATTTGATCCAGTTGACATGCAATCATGAAAATATCATGAAAAGAACTCACTGATCCGGCCATTTCAGGGGATCTTGCCTGGAGGAAAATGTTGGTGTTGATTCCGCAAGGCCATTTCATATTAGACTGAGATACCTAGGACCTATCTCGTGCCGTATGCGGATCAATATATGCAAATAACAACAAGTTTGCAATGGGGTTGTTCTGTTTAGAATGATTGTGGATATTTGATATAGGTAAGTAATCTCCATACAATTTGAGTAGTATCGAGTTTTAGGACTTTCTTCAGTCCCTAGACGTTCCATTCATGCCTGAATATAACAGATTTGCGAGGTTGTTCATGTTTTCAACTTTGATATAAATCGTTGTGCACCACTTTGTCGTGATATAGACATTTGCTGCGAATGGAACGTTAATGCTGAAGACATGCGTTTTTCATTGTAATCTTGCTAATGCACTGCCTTCGAGCGCAAGTTCGAACAAATTTGCGTATAAGGTAGTGCTTTTGTTCGACTCAGATATCTGTCAAGTTGTTAAATGACGTTTCTGAAATATTAAAATTTGGAATTTGAGAGAGGATTGGAGAAGGCGGGGGGAGGAGTGATACCGAGAATATCAAGAGTGTCACATAATGTGGTTTTTAGTTATCTCGACTGAATTTGGAAATATGCATTGAGAGGGGATGATGTAGAACCCGATATTAGATGAAGTATTCTGAATGCAACCCTTCTAATGGATACAATAGATCCCAAATTCGGAGAATATAATCAATAAACATACAAATTTTTATGACTTTTTTTGTGCTACTGTGGAGCCAAAAAAGCAGCATACTGGTTTTTCACATTGAACCGATATCCAACGTGTTCGAAGCCCCTTTTGACTACCGTTGTGGTGCCAGAGTGTCCAGGAGAGTGAGGGTGGAGCCTGTCAGATTCACTGATTAGGCATTACGGTACTACTTCTAAGAAGTATTAGCATTGTGTGTAATCTTAGTAGGACGCAGTGTGTAGGTACTTCTGACTGATTTGCAGGTTTTTTGTCGACTCAAATAAAATTTTCACCAGAATTGTTAAGAGGAAGTAAGAATTGATCAGGGGTTTTTGGATGATCGTCAACTGACGTCGAAAATGAGAAATTCGATGCTCCCATGGACGGTTGGCATGGTGCCAGACTGATACCATTGCCATTTGGGTTTTCGTGTTAGGTATCGTTGATCAGGAAAGTCATTATAGAGCTACATCTCAGGAACCCTCAAGAACCACAAAAACATGTTAATCGAGTTTCACTATTTAGGTTACTGTAGGTACCTTTTCAATCATGTTTATTGGCTTAATGGTTGAAAATGATCATTTTATTTCGCATACATCTACATGCAAGTCTCTTGAAGTGCATGCATTACTAAGTGGTATGCTTTTACAATGGATATCTAGTTATTAAAAATAAGAGGAAGAGAAGCATTTCTTACGATTTCCGTCATCCTAAATTTTGTGGTCCGGATGGTTGAGATGAAAAAGATGAAGATCCCACAAGTCCATTGCGCAACTTGAACGCCGGGTGACAATCACACTTGTTGTGGTTGACACATGCCCTGCAGGGCAGGTGACCTACAGAGAAAAGGCTCAGGAGGTGAAGGGTACGAGGCATCGAGAGGGAAGCTCCCTTATTGGTTGATCGGTTGTCTGCCGTGGCGGTTGCCAACAACACCACATACAATAACCCAGACTGACAATTAGGGTTTTGTTTGAGGCGACACGTAGATCTAAATGGGGCGAGTGCCGTGAAATTAAACCCAAGGTTGCTCAGAGGGCCATTGTCAACAGAAATGAAAAGTGTGAATACAAAATACGATAGTAGCAATTAGAAAACTTCATGATTAACACTCCATCAATTCTACGTTACCCCCTAATACATCGTTTACTGGTTAACCTTACTATGTAAGGGTCCATTGTATTACTTGGTGCTCCGACTGCTGTAATAATCAGTCCTGTACTCTTGAATGTACAGCCAAGAGGCTTTGTTGCTCAAACGAGTGTTCCGACTTCCTCAAAATCGCTTCTAGAGTTCACCAAGAACCTATGCACCAAATTTCAGTAGGTACTGTATGATAAACCGAAGAGGAGTTGGGTGCATTTCAATGCTCAAGAATTAACGAGGAAAGAGAACGGGTTGGTCGATCTCTTAGTTGATCTGACTTCCTTTCAATAACTTCCATTCGTCCCCGAAGCACAACTTAAGCCCTTTGATCCTATAGAAAAGGTTGCAATTGCAAAGAAATAATAGGAAAAGAGATTTGGTGAGTCCGATGTTTTGGGGGTAGAAGGCGGTTAAACCTCCATCCAACCCATCAGTTTCTTACCTAATCAATATGGACCAACTCCCAATTTATGGATGATCGATTCCCTTATAACCTCCACTAACTGCTCAACCTCAACTACCTTTCCTACATCTAAATACGATTATTACCCCTTCATTCCTCAGTTTCAAACCACCTTCACTTGGGGAAATAAGTTGCAAGATTATACACAATTATTCGCTACGAGTCTGTCAAGTGGATGAGGCATTGAGCTTCCTCTCTCAAATAACACGATTGAATAGAGATTGTTATGAAGATGTTGATAGTCATAAGAGATACGTTAAAGCTGATAGGTAAATTCCTAGACATACCTATGGATGTTTCATGTTTCATACAACTTATATCTTCGAGCCATGTTCATGTTAAAATCAAATCACACAAGCTGTGAAGTGGGGGATCCGAGGATTCCACAGGAACTAGGGAGGAGGCTCTTAGTGCTGTATATCGATACCTTAAAGCACAAAGGCGCTATGTCCAAAACGCTGCAAATTATTACACAATGGTTTATTATTTTCTATATAGATCACTCGTCTACAAAATCACCATACATCCAATATTTAAAAAAAAATCAAAAAAAAAAAAAAAAAAAAAAAAAATCAAAAAAAAATGAATAAAAAAAAATCCAAATTACCAACCATCGATCGCATTTCGGTCAGCTCTAATTTGAACGGAGATTAGGCCTCTTTTGCGATTCACACTCGTGTTTTGATTTATATATATATATTTCAATTTAAACCCTTAAATTTTCGTAGGGAGCGAACGGTTTGTCCTACAGAGCTTCACGTGGTCTCAAAAAATTCTAAAAATTCTATAGAATCTTAAATTGAAGGAAAAACAATACCTTTATATCAAAATTTTTTGAGTTAGGGCGTTTTCAAAATTTCAAAATTGATTTTGGAACCCTTAGAAGTGACCTACATCAACCGAAAGCTTCGGGGCACAACTAGACCCCAAATGGAGCCTACATACCAAATTTCATCAAAATCGGTCAATGCTAAGTGGCAAAAGTGCCGCGTACGGCGTACGGCGGACGGACGGCCAAATTTTTATTCGATTTTTGGATTCTACGTACCTTGAAACGTAAACCATCAAATTTTGAGGGGGTGTTAAATTTTTTTTTCTTGGTCGATTCCAAAGGTTCATTATTGAAAATAATAAACCAAAACGGAGTTTTCAGAAAAACACAAAAGAAGTTTTCACCAGAGCACAATTCCTAAAATAATGGCTTGCTACACTAAATTCTTTAATTCTTCAACAAATTTTCAAGCTATAATCGTCAAGAAGGTCAATAATAATTTGTTGAATTTGAGGTTTTCAAAAATTAAAAAAAATTAAAAATTAGGAAGATGGATGGACATAGCGCCTTTATGCTTTAAGATATCGATATACGCGCAGGCCTCCCTGGGAAGGTCTGATTCTATACCAGACTAGTAAGTTTTTCATGCACCTCTAAAAAAAAGAACGGCTTTACACATTCAAACCCCTAAAAACTAAAGAGTGCCATTTTTATTGTGGCATATACAGTGTAGCTGTATTTCTCCCTGCTCCTGTACAGAAGTGTAGCGGTTTCCTCAAGGGAGTACTAACTTCTATACAGAGTAGTAGCGGATTCCCTCCTCAAGGTAGTACTGGCTCCTTATCTAGGTAGTGAAACTGGACCCAATCATTTAGATTTGGGTTATTGGAGAGAATTTAATAGTCACAAGCTAGTTCTTTATTATATTTGTAAATAGTAGTTCTTAGTTAAACGTAAATTCTCACACGAAAATTAAATAAGTTTCCATAAATCAAAAATTCATCAATTTGAACAAATTAGAAAGTTTAATTAAAAGGTATTAACATAGATTATTGAAAGAAATCAAGAGTTTTATCCACATCCATTTGTGCACACATGACTTGGGTAGTATTTCATTGAAATTTTCAGAAAAAATAATTTTTTCTGCAATTATTGCAGAATTATTGTTTGTTGATTATTGTAGAATTTGTGTCTGTCGATTATATAGAATTATTGGGTCGGTCACCAAGTACCCTTCTATCAAAACTCGACTATTCGGCTATGAGAAAATGTCACTGAGTGGATTTTACATTTTTGTGTACGCTTAGAAAATACTATCAGTCCGTGAGTAATCCCTGGGGTAACCTGCACGATCTCTGAAAATGTCATAAATATCGTACTGTTCTTGAAACGCACAGTTACGAATGCTCACTGATGGACTCGAAAAATTCACCTCAAAACTAGAAGAGAATGAGAGATCTTCAGATCAACTCAAGGCTGTTTTCTTAGTACCATCGGTCTGGTCTTAACTCCGTTGTGGTTTGAGAACTTTAGTTGTGTGTGGCCTGGTCGAAATCTTTTATACGGTCGGGAATAATACTCAATTGTAGGTACTTTCTTTCATGGTATTTACATCATTTCACTCATACTACTTAAAAAGGTTTTGAAAAATTGTGTTAGAGGTCTTTTCTGTGAACGAGGGGATGTCTAGGAACTAAACATGTTTTATTCTGGTAGTATGCAAGGAATTGACCGCCGGTGGACACGGATTAAATATCGTCCAGGAAGCTCTGATAATCAAAATGCAAGAGACGTTTTTATTTTTAGTTGTGGAGGACGCAAATTTTTTTGACTTACAGCATGAATACAAAACTTCACTGTTCCCTTTATTTCGATTATTTTTCGGCTCCTTTGTGACATTAGGCATACATTTTTTAGAAGTTACGACAATGTGTACCTTACCTCTCTTTTTAAACTCAATTCGTTCTAAACGCATCCCTTTGATGAACCGTCAGATTGCCCCTTTCATATCCTGGAACTGCGAAAGGATTGAGGAGGGCTCGGCGAAAAAGGAAGATGCGCCCCACCCCCGGGAAACTGTGATCGATGTCACGTCAGGGTTCGTTGGGTCAACTAATAAGGACGGCAAATCGAATCAATAAGAATTTATGAACATCAAACCTCAGTCACGAAAGGTTTCCGAGGGAAGTCGATCAATTTATTGCAATCTGCTGGTGTGCATGTAGAAGTAAATGTGATAATCTGTATTAATATCAACATGTCTGACAGTTTGAATGTTTGATATTCATTTACACTCACAGTTGGTAAAACTTGTTGACTTTTTACTTCAGATCGTAGGATACACCCTTCGCCCCCCCCCCCCCCCCCCCAATAACCATAAGAAATCACGCTGTTCCGAGTATACCATAATAGTAACATGAACAGGCGTGTTCAATCACCGGCTGGACCTCTCCCTCTCACTCACTCAGTGCTCAGTCTCATAGCTCATAGCTGCCACTTTTGTTAAAGTAGTCAAAAACGCCTCTATTGTATCTAATGCCTCTTCCCTTAACTTATGATCGCTGGCCGAGGTAAGTTCTATCTGTAGACACCATCAGTGAGTGGAATTTCATCTTGATATCCGTATTAAACATCATATCTTTACACAGACAATTCCGATGTAACATATATCTCGGTACACTTTTATTCAGGTCGAATTTGAGCGATTTAGAGCAAGGCGGGCCACTGCACAAAATTTAAAAGTTAATTCTCCCTTTCTCAGTTGGTAAGTGTTGTGTAAAACCCAGTTCTGACATCTTGCTTCTCGCAGTACCTACACTCGAATTTAATTAATACCATAATTATTTAGATATAATACTCGTAAATAGTTGATTTTTAGCAAACCATACCAGCATACAGAGATGTATACCACATACTGATATGTTTTATACTTGTTTGAACTCAATATTCATACTCTACGCGTCTCCACAGTCTCATAGAGTATACAATTTTGTTGATTTTTGCAATTGTACATAAGGTATGCAAGTGTATGTATGAAAAAGCTTACATATGTTTGGATGAAATTTGAGGCCTTATCGATACAATAATTTTTCCTGAAAATTCGCTAAAATTACAGGAATGGAGATTAAAATTACTCAACTTTTAGACGACATTCAAACTTTTTGAACGTTTATTCTACAGCGTCGTGAAGGTATTTTCAATGTAGAAATGTTTGTGCACCAATCAGTGATTACTACACAATGATTCGTGTTTTTACCTCGGTAACTTTGCTCAAAGGCTTCGTCCTCGTTATATCATTCCGCCAAATACCAACCAAACAGCAAAAAATTAATTCCTAAGTACATCTCAAAAACGTCTGCCAAGTGGATTTGGCACATAGCTTTTCGTATCCATAGCCCGATTGTATGAATCAATCTCTAAGTACCTTCCACTACCCTCATAGGGGACCATCTACACGCTAATCTGAACAGTCCTGAAAAACTGCTTGTGATAAGCTAAAAGCTTGTTTCCGAAGAGTTTAAGACATTTGTCAAACGACTGTTTGTCAAAAGACTGTTGTCATACGACGTTTCGTCAAACGACTGTTTGTCATACGATGTTCGGTCAAACGACATTTTGTCAATACGACGTTTAGTCAAACGACTTTCGTCAAATTATAAACTCAACTTTGTCCTAAGTTAGTGCTCAGCCTGAGAAGGCAGGTTTGCACACACTTAGCTGAAGAGATCCGAAAGATCGAAACAAAGAACCAAACAAAACGATCACCACTGAAGTCCTGAAAAATTTCGTCGAAATAGGTTGGAAAGTGCTCATGCGCAGAGGCTAATGTCATTTTTAAGGCCTTGATTTTCATTGGGGACCATCTACAACTTAATTCGCGTAATCCCTGAAAATTTCATCGAAATCGGATAGAAAATGTGGAAGTTATGGCTGTTACAAGGAATTCACGTTCGCGCATGCGCAGTCGCTACTATGAGTCCGGGGGTGATGATTTTCATAGGGGACCATCTAAATACTAATCTGTAACATCCCTGAAAATTTCATTGAAATCGGATGGAAAATGTAGATGTTATGGATGTGGCAAGGATTTCATGACAGATACACAGACAGACAGACACGGAACCAAAATAGTTCTGATAGGTCTGAAACGTAAAACGCGAGTGGAAATTTCGATTTTGGAGAACTTTTTTTTTCAACCTTGAAAATTGAAAACAAAGCTTCCGCTACCTTGGTAGACTCGGAATAAAGCAATATACCAATCTATCTACGTTGGAGACAAGTCCCACAAAGGCAGGTTGAAATAAAAATAACATGTTATATATTCAAATTGACGTCAGTGAATTTTGAAATCTTTGTTTCGGAAATTGTTGTTGAATTCGAAAGAAACTTCCCAAGGGCATTGAATAAGTGGTGGCGCCTTCGGTTCTCTCCCTCAAGACTGATCGGTCGTGCTGATTTAGTCTATCTCCCTTAGAAACCCAATACCTACCTTTCAATAACATTATCAAACTGGTTTACAAATTCTGAACTTTTTGGCTTCAGAAAAGATGCAACAATTATATAAGGTTCTCTCGTATAATGTTTTTAAAAACCCTTCAAAAACAACTGATACAAGAATTACCACGTGATCGTGTCAAAATGACCAAACACCCTCCATATTTCCAAGTTTTACTAGTGTTTCAAAGTGGAAAATTTTTGAATTGGAAAAAGAAATCTTATAGGGTGTATTTTCAGTGTGAGGGACATTGTGTGCAGGACTTTTAATGTAAATTTTGAAGTGAGTGGGTCAAATACGCATATTTGTCGGAGAGGTAAGGCTTTATAAGCTAATTTGAATTTAGATTTAGAGATAATTGTGTTCTCAAGTGGTACCTACCACACATGAAACTCCAAGTCATTTACTTACCGGTCCTAAACAGTTTTGAAAAAATATTGTTATCAGGAATGATACCCGTTACGTTCCAAAGGGAAGAGGGAGACTCTATCGAATAAAAATCTTCGAGACATAAGCTGAGTAGGTACTTAAGAACTTATTGGAAGTAGTTATGGTATTCTATGACAATACCTATTACCCTTAGAAAAATTATGCTAACTTAGTACAGAGTGGCATATAGATTCAATCAATTTCATCTCTGTAAGGATGATCCAATCAACCCACGAATGGGAACATCAGTACCTACAACAAAAAATATTAATCGTCATGTCGGCAATGAGAAATTGAGGTTTGGTGGCATGGTGTTTACGCTTTTTGGTTTATTATTTTCAATAAAAGCCTTTGGAATCGAGCAAGAAAAAAATTTAACCCCCTCAAAATTTGATCGAATAAAAAATTTTCCGTCCGTCCGCCGTACGCGGCACTTTTCTTAGCAAAACTGGACCGATTTGGTTCAAATTTGGTATACGGGCTCCATTTGGGGTCTAGTTGTGCCGCGAAGCTTTTGGTTGATGTCAGTCACTTCTAAGGGGTGAAAAATAAGGGTTGAAATTTCCAAAAGTGCCCTTCAATTTTAAATAGTATTGAATTTTTAAAAAGTTTTGAGACCACCCGGAGCTCTGCAGGTCAAACCGTTCGCTCCTTACGAGTACCTACTTGAGGGTTTTCCTTCGATAAAACAGAATCATGAGTGTGAATCACCAAAGAGGTCTAATCTCCGTTCAAATTTTAATTTTTTAATTTTAATTTTTATTCCGTTTTTTCTAATAAATTTGATTGTGAAGCTGTGAAGGCAGTATGGTGTGGTAGGTAGTACCTATTAATGGTTGGTAGGTAAAAAAAGTTGCTAGGTAAAAAAAAGTTGCTAGTAAAAAAATAGATAAAAAAAGTTGGTAGATAAAAAAAAGACGCTGCAAATCATTGCCCAAAGGTTTATTATTTTCTGTATAGGTCACCCTTCTGTATCTACGGTTGGTAGGGAGGGATCTTTACAGAAGGGTGATCTATACAGAAAATATCAAACATTTGGGCAATGATTTGCAGCGTTTTTCACTAGAAATTCATACCTTTGTTACATGGCACTAAAAATTTCGTACCTAAACACGGGAAACTGTTATATACAGAAAAATAACTACAAAAATAAATAATTTAAAATGTTGCAAAATAATTTACTACTTTGTAAAACAATAATTTACAAAATTAATTAACTAACAACTTGACAAATTATAGTACATTGAGTTCAGGTCCTATATTTCAGACTAAATCAAAATTTGAAATGTACTTACCACAAAGCAATAACTGCATAAAGTAACATAAAGATCATGAAGAAATAAAAGGTAGTAGTAGGTAGAAGGCCAACTAAACGGTTGAGGTATTTTATAAATGGTCCTTTGAGTTCACTGAATAGCAGAAAAAGCCACCAGTTTTCGGCAGAGGTTGGTCTTCAAGAGTTGGGAAACATTTCTTATTATTATTAGGTTGGTCCCATTCGATGTGTCTTGACACCTCTTGACCCTGCGAGCTTTCTTAGCATTCTTTATTTTCTACTCAGGCAGAAGGTAGTCGAAGTAATTAACTGGGGTGGATAATGTTACTACTCAGTGTACTGCAGTGATGAGTGTAAAATTGTTATTTTATAGTCTACTTAATATGAAATTTAAATATTTTAAGAATACCAGCACATCGTTGAAGATAGTTGTCCTTATAACTTGAGCGGCACTTAGGCACTGAAGTCAGAAAGCAAGAGCTGGAGATATATCACCTATATTGACTGTGATTGATGATAACTATTACGTTGATTTTATTAGGAAGGTTCCCCTCACGACATGATCTACTTCTTTTTACTAGTAGATTCCTATAAGGAAGTGATCTGATCAAAGTTGTGTTAAAAGTTGCAAGACTTAACTGCCGGAAATGGGTATTGTTATGTCTTTTATTCAGGCCATAATAGGAACATATATAATCATAATTTCGAACTTTGTGTAGGGCGATGAAAAGCGCGAGGTTTGTGATACGGCTGGCCGCCCACGTCGTGACCGCGGAAGCTCGCGCTGCCGTTCCTTCAGGGTATTCCGGGATTCCATGGAGGTCGACGAGACGGTACGCATCACACCCGGGAGGGAACGTGCAATACCCCCACAAGATCGGAATGAGGGAAGTCGTGGGGTTCGGGATGAACGGAAAGCCGGACTACATCGACTCGATTACATTCCCTTACCCAGCCATTAGATTTCGAGAGATCACGCCTGATTATAAGGTAGGTAACTTTCAGCGCTACTGCTAAACATGATAAGTAATTAACTGCTCAATGTGAAGTATTTTTATTGTTTTAAATTTATTTTGTATAAGTCATATTGGATTTTTCTTGTCCAGATATTTGTAATTTATTACCTACAATAGGTACCTACTGCCACCTTCAGGCATCTCAAGATATTAACGATAACTCACTCGTATACCCCGTTATCTGGGAATTTTCGTAGGAAATGAAGGTATTGTAATAGATTCTACATTTTTAGCGCAGACAAAAATAAACAAAAAATATTCATAATAAACAAAAAGACGGGAACCAAGACTTTTGAACAACTCAAAAAGAATCAAAATTTTAAAAATTGGGCCAAAAAACGTGTTTTAAGGTTTTTTGTACAAACATAATCTCAATATAATATGGAATATTATTCCATATATTTATAACTCATCAAGAAATTTCCGAAAGAGGTACAATTTAATAAATAATTGTTGAAAAATTATAGGTAGATGCACCTATTGAGGGTGTATCAGGCTCAACTCGCCTAGCTTCGTTCGATAGTAAAAACTCTCGTTCTCTTGACTATACCATTGAGAAAATGAGATTTTTGAGCGGTTTTTGTTGCTGAGTTATGCGAAAAACCACGCGGAAGTAAAACCTTCTAAAACAACCAAAAGAAAAATAAATGTCACCAATTTGACAAAAACTACTTTGCAAGTTGATTTTTTACCCACAAGTTTTGTGTAGGCACTTGAAAGATAGGAAATATGCCTATTTTTACAACGGTTCAATCAGATTTGAATTTGCCTGTAAATTAAGTGAGCTATGGGTTTTTATAGCTTAAGATCAAAAACATCAAAAAATCTTAAGATTGAAAAAAAATTGGAAACAAAGGCTTAAAATAGAATTGCCAGAGGCATTTTGGTTTATTATTTTCAATAATGGACCTTTGGAATTGACCAAGAAAGAAATTTGTTAAACCGCCCTTCTTAATCGAATTGATTGTGAAGTGTTTGTTTTAAAATGAACTTGATTGTGAAGCAAAATGATGGTTGGTAGGTGGTGGCAATGGCAAATCTCTTTCTTTACAGAAAAAATCTTTGTGTAATAATTTGTAGCGGTTTTAGTAGTAGAATCAACTCCCGAAATTTGGCAGTCCTTGACATGGGACGATGAAAAACGCTGCAAATTATTACACAATGGTTTATTATTTTTCTATGTAGATAACTCGTTTGCTAAGCCACCATCCAACATTTGATCGAAGATTAGGCCTCTTTTGCGATTCACACTCGTGTTTCTGATTTATCGTATGTCCAACCCTAGGTACCTACTCTAAAAGTTCGTGGAGACGAATAGAACGTATGAATATGAACTACTATGTCAAAACATAGGCTGTGCATATGGTAAGTGGTATGGTACACCGAAAATCGAAAAAAAATTCAACAAGTAACGTGTGTGTACTCAATGAGTTCAGGGTAACGAGATTTTGAGGTTTTCGAAGTCAAAAAATGAATATATTGGAAATTCGCTTATTCACTCTTACTGCACGAATGGCATTTTTCCTAATCTTTTCCGTTCAATATAAGACTTACCAAAAGTTGTATCCAAATCTTCATTCACAAAACTGCTTAAAATCGCGTTTTTAAAAATATAAATTTTCTTTTCAGGCATTGAAAGAAAAGGAAAAGGGGAGCTGGAAAATATTGACGCAAAATGAGAAGAAATGCCTCTACAGAATAAGCTTTTGTAAAACCATTGCAGAAATTGATGCACCAACGGGAGAATGGAAAAAAGTGCTGGGGTCATCCCTACTAACGTTATCGGCTGCAATCTGGTTTTATATGTTCATCATTTTCATGAGTAAGAAATGTCCATTATCTCTAAACTTGATGATGTACTTATGACTTGATTTGACTTGTTTCCTGGGCCGTAGCGAAATAGGAGCGTAGGGCCGTAACGAAATATGTACTTATGGATATTTTGTATTTATTTGGGGACTGAGTCACCTAGACCCTTAGTCACTTAGACCAAATTCGATATACCTAGTGTGACTAGTTAAAGATATAACAGGGCCCTAGTTCAAAAAATTGTTTCTTTGGAAATTTCCTAATTTTTTATAACCTGGATCATTTTAACTAGATAGGCCAGTCAAATAGTACCACCGGCTAGTAAACGGCTAGTTCTATTTTTTTCACTCCCAGTAGTAAGTAAGTAAAAGTAAACAATCATTTCAGGTTGGATTTTCGTCCGACTGCCATTCCTGGCGTCGAGAACGTCATCAGCTGTCTTCCAAAGGGAAGATCAGAATTTCACTCCCAGTAGTGTATACCCAAGTTTGCAGCTTCGAAAAACCTTAAAATTTTTGGACTTTTTTTTGGTTTTTGGCATATATTTCCGTTAGGGTGCACTCTACAAAAAACATTACTCAGACCTTTGTTAAAGTAGACAAAATTTGCTAACGTTTGAGACCAACCGCAGCTCTGTATTTCTGATAGTTCCCGAGATACAGCTTTTCAAAAAATGGTCACTTTTTCGAAAAACTTGAAATTTAACCATTAGGTCCACTTTAGACTCAAATATCGGGGAAAATACCCATCTTACAGGGAAATCCATATGGAGAGATGTTGTAGCAAATTCAATAAGCTTTAATTTAGGCGCAAAGCGAAGTCTGTACGCCGCATAGTTTCCCCACACTGCTACAAAGTCTTAAATATGGGAAAAGTGCATTTTTGGGGAATTTTATCTCCTGAGTTGACACAAAGGTGTGAGGGTAGTTTAAGAGGAAAACCCATGTATATTGTCAAAAGTTAATGTAGGTCTATTTTTTATTAGTATAATGTAAAGTATTACAACAAATGTATATGCTCTTGTCCAATTTGAAGTCGTACATGAGGTGTCACACTGACAGATTTCGTGGTAAAAAATCACAAGTGCTAAAAGATTTGCAGCCCAGGACACCATTACTTGAGTATTTCGATTTATCTGTTGGTGATATTCTGTCTTAAGGATAGTGTCCCCAATTGTTTTCTTTTTTGATAGCTGCACTTTCGAAGACAAACTTAAGTAGCTTCCCATTCGTAAACAAAATGAAATATTTGAAAACTGCTTACACAGACTTATTTCGAAAGTAATAAAAATTTTGGATAATTATGTTTGAACCCTTTGTATGGATATGATAGGGTCGTAGTTATAATGATCCGGTACAAAAAATGTGAATTTTCCAAAGAAACACTCACTTTTAGTGCTCAATTCTGTCTGAATTCTTTTGAATCTATTAGGGAACAATCTCAGTACGTTTTTCTTCTTTTCCTTAACCTAGGGGCCTTAATTTTGTTGGGATCAAATTGAAAATGTGGCTTACTCGCCCGTTCCTGTTTTGCTTCCTCAGATCGAAGATTCTTTTGCACCTATAGAACGGAACAATGTGATATAAGGAATACCTACAACACAATATTTTTGATTGGATCATTTATTATATAACAAGGACCTTTCTATCGTCCTATCTTTTTAGACCTTTATCAGACTACCTTTATTCTTTCTCGACCTGTCCATCTAATCTATTTTTGTCATTGTAGTACGAGACGAACTTCCACCGACGTTCAAATACGAAAATCAATTAGCACAGCTCAAACGAATGCTGGACTTGAAAATGAATCCTATAGATGGTATCTCATCTAAATGGGATTACGAAACAAATACCTGGAAGGGTTCTGCGCCTGAAAAGAAAACCAAAAAGGAGTCGAAATCCAAGGACAAATAAGCAAGCTCACGACAAAGTTTCGTGACAGAGACATTTTTGTACATAGAATTCTAATAAAATATGTTCCCTCACTGTTCAACAAGTCGTGCAAAAAATGAGGATTACCTACCTATGTTTTCTTCGCGCTGCTGCGTAGAGAGGTACATAATTCGGTGTCTAATTTTACAGTGTAGGTACACTTGAAGTGGAGTACGTCAAGATAACTGGACACTTGACAATGATCATCAAACACTCTCGAGAATGTTCTGAATGTACTATTTTAAATAAAAAATTATGTGTGCCGACTTACCAATCTTGAGATTGCATACATCGTTTTCAATAATCCGGGAAGTGATAAACCTTTTTTGTGTTGCTTATATTTTGTCTTGGAATTAAATTAAATGCCAGGAAATATAATTTGAAGTTTCGTTTTGATTTTTTGCACATGTTAGCACTCATTACAGAGTTGATACGATGCACATTCTGTGATATATCAAAATCAATAGGTATATACTCGTATTATACAATTAATCAAAAAAAAGTAATCCTCGTCCAAGCTCTCCAAAAATAAAAGTTTGGAGAGAGTCTCACCTTTTAATATGTTGCGGATTCCCTGCTTTGGAAAAGAGTCTTTCTGACGGGACAGACGTTGAAACTGATGATGAATATCTCACAGCAACGGTGCTAAGCTCTGGAAAAACGTTCCTGTTCTCAATCCAATATTTCAGTGGGTTCTTCTTTACATACTACCGATACCGATATCCATATCGATTAAAGGATATCGATATCGAGTATTGACAGCCCAATATCGATATTTTTTGGTAATATCGGATACCTATCTATATCCCATCCCTAGTGTCCAGCGATTCCCCGAAAAAAAATTCCCTGAATTTTCCAGGGTCAATTATCGACTTTTTCCAGGGTTTTGAATTAAAACATAAATAAATGTGATCATAATTTCTCAAAATTCAAGTTTTTAAGGAGATTTAGGAATGTAAAAGCACTAGAAATGATAAAACCAAGTGTGTGGCATAAAGTTTCTTCGTTTCCACAACCCGATTGTATAGATGATTCGATGGATTGTAGCTAACCTCAAAACAACAATCTATCAGTCCGAGGCGACGATTTTAATGGAGGACCATCTACAGCCCAACTCGCCCTGAATATTTCACCGAAATCGAAGAACAACTTCGAATAGTTTTGCCTTTCAAGGATTACATGATCCTTGTGAGACACAACAGAGACTTCAATTCTTGGATAAAGTCTAAAATTAACGATAAATCAGAAAATACCACTTCAAAGGCTTGTTTCCATCTTCGATTGTTTGAAAAAGTCGAGAATGAACGTTACAATCATCGAAACTTGTTGGTTTGCTCGAGAGAAACGACCACTTCAAAGGCTTGTTTTTACCTTCACTTGTTTGTAAAAGTCGAGAATGAACGTTGAAATCATCGAAACTTTTTGGTTTACTCAAGGGAAACGACCACTTGGTCGTTGAAAAAGTATTTTACTTTTTGAAAAAGTCTTTCACTTGTCGTGAAAAAGGCTTGTTTTCACCTCAAAAGCGCTACTTATGTCTTCAATAATATTGTTATAATTATTTATTCTGAATGTACTAGTTGAGTACAACTAGTAATCATAGAAAATGGCAGAAAACAATAAAAGACTGAAATAGGTGAATTAAAATCTAAGTGATGTATCTGTAGCTACCACTAAGTATACACAATATAAACATCTCATTATGAAAAGAACCAGAATCAGACTAGTTGAGGAGAAATTTACGCGGTGCGGATTAACATTAATTTATTAGCTGCTGGTGTGCCCTTATGAACACTTCCAGCAAATTTTCAAAGAAAATTAAGCAATTTCAGTGGCATTATAAATATTAATAAATAAAGTATAGTTGTCATAGAAATCTAAATTTTATCTATGGTAGTTGACTAATTTTTCTACATTTGGGACAGCTATGTTTGAACAAAAAAATTGAGTTATACCAATTATTTTGTGATTGGCCATCCTGTATGGTAACTTGAACCGTGAAACATTAAAATAGGATAAGAAACAACGAAATGAAGATCATAGATATATTTTTTTAATTCACCAAAAAACAGCCACTTGGGTGCGTTTGCATAACACCTCAAATTGGGCGCTTCCCGCGTTTTGGAAACAGCCTACAGTGTGCGCAGGAGGACACATCCTGTCTATTAGGGAATACTTTCCATCAAAAGGTTTGGCGCCAGGGTTTTTCGGGAAAAAAATGAAATTCCCTGAGTTTTCCAGTAGAGTAATATTCCCTGTTTTCCAGGTCGCTGGACACCCTGAATAATAATAATAATAATGAAAAATGTAATTGGTTTGCTTTAGAAATATAGGGTAGTATCTCATCACCGTAGTAATATCGCCGACTCGTACGTGATTGTATCCGTAAGTGTATCTGATAATGTAGGAGTATTAATAGAGTTGTAATTAATGTAAGAATAGACCATTGAAACATAGTACCTATTAAAAATGAAGTGTTTGTGCAAAATCTTGAACGATTTTCTTAGAATTCGTATCAAAATATTTTCAGATTTCATAGCTTTTCTTTATATTTCCGAGGTTCTTTTATCTGAATTATTTTTCATCCAGCCCTTGAAAGTTCCTAAGTTGATTCCACAGGGCTCTAAGTGGTCTTATTCGATCCTAGAAATTGAGAATTCAAAATTGATGTTGACGAAATTCATGGAGGAGAGTCTCGAGGTAAAAAGAATAATTTAGGTGTGTTCAGGACAAGGGTAAATCACAGACGAGGAAAGAAAGTTATTCAAAAAGCTCTGAAAAGTCAAAATGTGAGTGGAAATTTTTATTTTGGAGGACCCAAATATTTCTGGCCTGATCCACCAATACAACGATATGTCAATACCTGGCCGGTTGCACTGAAGGCAAACACGGATTCTTCACACCATGTTGCGATCTTGTATCTTCAAGTGAATGTAAACGAGATAACCGCTGGGTGACGAGAGGCGACTATTTTTTCCTCCTAAGCTCTTCAGTCTGCTCCCAGAAACGCCAGCGCAAGCTTGGAGCAGCTCTAATCGACACGCATCCGACAAAGAACAGTTTCCCGGTAAGCACATTTTGCTTAAAAATTCATTAATGTATTTAACCTTTTACGTTGAATTATAGACACAACCATCTTGCAATAGATTACAAACCTATCAAGAAGGTACTCCAAGACCATTCAGAATTTTATTTACAGTTGCAATTTTTAAAGTTTAGGTAGATGAGGGAAATTATTCATCATCATTTTGGAAGGAGATAAAATATTACTCATTGTGATATTGACAATAAATTTTCCTTTCTTAGGGCACATTATTGAGAGTTTCTCTACAAACTCGGAAAATTAGTAAAAGTCCGCGTAACGAATCACGGCACGAGTGATTCGACTTTCCATGGAACTTTCAGAACAATAATCTGCCTACTTGATGAAATACCGATAAAAAGTATATAGAGATAAGGGGTACGAACATCTGCTCAGGGAATTACCACTTAAGCGGGGTTTTTTTGTTAGGAAGCGGGTGAGGTCTACGTGATCGTATAAACGCCAAGGGCACGAGTAGGTTGCGAAATTTATTCACTTCGGAATCGGATTCGAAATATCGTAAGTACCTTCGTTTTTACGAGTATATTCACCAAAAGCGCCTCAATTTGACTGAGCGCGGATCTTTATTCTCATTGCGCCTTACGCCCTTTGAATTAATCGTTGGACTATGTTAAAAGCACCTCCTCCCAAGTATCTTTAAAATTTGAGGGACGAGGGAGCATAATTTATTTTAAAAATCGTACATCAATCAGCACTGAACTGTTTCTGATCATCCGTTCTCTCGCGTTTACTGTGGTTAAATAATCAATATATATTATTTATCATTTCGTGATGTCCAAAATCCCCAGTTTTCAAAAAAGCATAAGCTAGAAATTGAGGGTAGTTAGGTAGGTATCTGCCGAAATAATAGTCATCCAAAACTAACAAGTAAACTCACACAAAACTCAAACTAACAGAAATTCGAGCAGCACAAAATGATGGTCAAGGTTAGGCTTTTGATGCTTCCGTAATGATAATATTCTCCAAGTTCCCTGAATCTTTCAAATTAAAGTTCCACAGCAGGGAAACCTAAGATATTTAATAGTAATATGATCAATAATTCTGACTTAACTGTGCTATTCTTATTAACTTTCCTATGCTTACGGCAATTATCTAAAATACGCTCAAATCTGAAAATTCTCACTATTACACATTGAGATCGGATCAATGTTATGTTGTTTGTCCCAACATACGGGACAAAAACAAAAACAACAAACGAAAACAAGGAACAAACAAAAATCACAAAACGCGTATGAAATAGTCATAAACCGGATTATTTTAGTTACACAAAAGACAGGAGAATCATATCATTTGCCACCACAAAATATGTTGGACTTTTATTAATCTTATTCACAATCAACATTTGTATGGGTAATTGCAATGATAATTTCTTTGGTGTTTTTATTAACAAATTACGAATTGCAAGTTGTGGTAGCTTCTGCGTCCATGCATTAGGAAATGAGATAAGGGTGCACTGATGATACAACGATAGGAGAACAAACCAGAATGATTCACGCTGTGAAATACTCAGTGATAAAATTGTAGGAAAGTGACGATAAACTAGGTAAGTTGAAAGTGCATTTTTTCGAGTCAAGAGTACAACAGTAACTAGGAAGTTACTTCAGTATAATCCGAAAATATATGCACCAGCGACTAGGAGTAGTTGTCTATTATTACCTTAATTTCCTAGATAATGGGGTGTGTGCATGATTTTTAAAAACATTTTTAATCGAAAGTAGACCTCATCCTGAGAATTTTGACACCAGCCGTTCTCTTTTTGGATGAGTAGATCTTTTTTATGATTTTTCGCAGTTTCGAATGTATTTGGAGGGACACCCCAGCCCACCGTGACGTCATAAGCATTCGAAACTTTGAAAAATCATAGAAAAAGGTCTCTGAAAAAGGTCTTTGAAAAATCATAGAAAATTCTCTGAAAGAGGTCTAGTTTAGATTAAAAATAACCATAAATAGTTTTCCCGACCCAAGCGCATACCCTATTCGGAGTTCAACTGAATTTTGGAGCATCCTCTTCAAGACTTGAAGATAAAGACCCTAGTTCTATGTAGGTTCTTTGGAGGATATAAATATATAAGAAATTTATTATATTATAAGCAATCTTATCATCTTATATTATAAGAAATACATCTTCAGTCAAACCAAAAAATCATAACCTTTCGAAACCCAATGGAGAGAAATTATTCGAAAACCAAATCGAATAATTGAACAAAACAAGAGTTTTTTGACTGGAGGAGTGTTGTGATGGAAGAGTATATCGGAAGATGGATCCCAGGTTTGTCTCCACCCACAAATACCAATGTTAGTGATTTTTCAGAACTATGTGATGGAAGGTCCTTGGGAATCCTCCGTTAGGAACGTGAATGAGTAAATATACCTAAACTGAAATTAATCAAGTGTATTTCTTGTATATTTAATTGGAATACACCCTTTCAAATTGATATTTTTTAGTCAAATTTAATTTATGAATTCAAAAATTTGATTTGTGCGAGGTAGTATGCTTTTCTCTGGATTCCTTTATCATCAAATTTCACTGGTGTTCTCGAATACATCTGTACTGGGAATAAGGGAATCTCCGATCGCTTAATTAACCTGTCTATTCGCCAATCATTGAAGAGAATCCTCTTTAGTTGGAAAATTTAGTTTTAAGATGTCAAGGTGACTTCTATTGGCTATCCCTATTTCCACAGTATTCCACCCTTATGCAATTTTCGTTTGATGAATTCCTCAAAACTTTCTTCTATTTTACAGCTTTTGAATCCTTCTATACCTTTGGTGTTTTTATTGCACCACCTTTCTGTTCGAAATATTGAAGTGTACACTCACGTTCGTACACTTTTGCCCATTTCAGTTTTTCAATTTTCATTTTGAATCCATTGCTTCCCATCATTATAAAATGAGCAAGTAGGTACCTACCAACTAGATAGTTCCCCATGTGGATTAATAAGCTTAAGAGGACTCGAAACACTTACAAAGATCATTATTCACCAACGTGACGTCAGTATTGATTATTTCCAAGCGTGACGTCAGAGCCATGAAAAGGCCAGTCAGGATACATCAAACAAACGAAGCTCAGTGCAGTAAAACCGGGAGTTTACGACTTTCGCATCGACTGGCAGGCGACCAGCTCAAGCTCGTCAGAATGTTTGCCTTCGACAAAAACGTCGAATAGAAAAATCATCCTTGGGTGGTCAATAGCGTTGTGCAGTAGGTAGTTAATTGCACGCGTACTTAGTCCCATTCTCGTATTATGTATATATTTTCTTCATCCGTAACAATAGAGTTACAATAAATAACATCGGGGATTTTTTTTTTCTTTGGGGGGGGGGGGGGGTCATAGGTTTTCTTCCAACAGTGGAATGGCTGCCCCGTCCTCCAATTCAAGTGGCCGCACTTTCCTTCGGGAACCTCGTATTCGCTGAGACACTGCTCGAATGATGGCGAATTGGATTTTTGTCTTTATCCATCCAACAAGTTGTGAAAACGGCTTTCTCCATTTATTTGCTAGTGAGTGGGATGCCCGTTTCATGAATATTATGAATTCTTTTTGCATGGCCCCATCACATGAGCAAACCAATGGTGTGAAAGACCCGCGGCAGTCTTCGGCGGCTTGATCATACTTAACGTGCTTTGCATTGGCGGCTATTCGAGCGGTCGTTTCCCAGTCCTGGGAGAGGTAGGAGACAGCGTCGGCATTCACAATGCGATTATCAAAAAACGCTGGTCTCCCTCTCTCCCAGACTCCGTTTACCATTATATCTCCTATCAGAGCTGGTTGACTGCTGCTTGCCTCTCGCATTACTGGTTCAGTCACGGCCCCTCCCCAAGCTAGGTTGGCTATTCCAGCTACCGCGTCCCTCAAATCGTCGTGTCCTCTTTTCACCAATCCACCCTTTTTGCAATTAAGTGCGTGAGAGACATTGAACGCCGCTCCACAGCCATCGCAGCACATAGGGAGGCCTTGAGGGATATGGCCGTATCGAAGGGCGCGTACTTAGTTAACTAAAATCAAAATTACTTGATGGATATTGATGGATTTACATTGGAGGAGCCAAATTAACGAATACACTTTTGCTTCCGAGTCAACCAAGGTAACAACTATTCACAATTCAAGGATACAAAAAAATGTCTTCAAAATATTCATTTTCTTCAAAAAATGAAAAATTTTCACTTCCGTTTTATGTTTTAGAACTTCCTGAACAATTTTGGTTTCGTGTGTCTGTCTGTCAGACGCTGTGTGCCCGCAAGTCCGTGCAACGAAACAAAACTATAGAAGTGACTGTCCTAGTTGGATGAAATTTTCAGGGAGTGTGTGTGTGTGGGACTTATTGGATCGAAATCAGATCATTGGTAGCTACTGCGCATGCGCTAACGAGAAAACTACTTGTACACCATTCGATTTCGACGTCGTCATGTGATCATCATAATTTGAGAGTAGTGGTGGGTATTTGAGGCTTGAAGTTTAGAGATTATTACACTGTATAGCACTCGTGGCGTAAGCAAAGAAGTTCTCGCCAAGTGATTCAGCAGGGGAAAAAATTAATAAAATAAAATCATGAATGGGAAATAATTGTTAATCCTCTGGGAAAATACCTAACACATTTGGTGTTTGATTTACTCGGGAACAATTGGAAAGTTGAGGATATGTCGTTTTAGAGGCAACAGAGCATGAAGTACCTAATGCAATAAATATTTTTGTGTAATTGAGATTGTTGATTTGGATTCTGTTGAACACCTAGAAGGTACAAGAATTAACTCTCCTATACTCGGGAAGAATTAATGAAAAAAACAAAAACGAAATTTCATCTGGCGCCGATCCAGATGTTCTTCCAGGTTACACCATCGTTTATACCAAGTTCGAAACTGTGGCCTCTGCCCAAATATTTGTACAAGGCGAACTTTAATCGGACAGGCCTCGAGCTACGTTCATTCCAGACTTTTCTGAAACCCCTCATTTCTACTATATCAGTTCGTGATAAAACAGCTGAAATAGTTCTAGGGGAGCCTGAGTAACTGTTAACTGCCTCCTAGGATGAACAGAAGAGACATGGGTGGGTACTATAGTCTACAGTTTACCCGACTGATCCGTATTCCTCTCAATCACATTCACAAGGGGGGTAGGTGAACACGAGAGATGTTAGCTTTATCGCTCACGTAATTGATCGGACTTAAAAATAACTTACAACGATCTCCAAGTGATCTACCTACTATGCTCTCAATCTCATCAATAATGGTGAGTAGGTACCCAAATTCCAACTCTCGATAAAATGAGGATTTATGGCCCTCTCAGAGTAGAATGGTGAATAAGACGCCCTTGCAGGTGGTCATCTAAGTGGTCACCTTGGGGCTTTATAACAAACATCAGCACCAAACAATGAGATGTGTGGAAGTTAATCCCACACCCGTCTGATCTTACTTCCTCCCATCCAGTTCCACTGGACTCTCAGAGATCCAAATTTCATTGAAGTACGCAACAACCGCGCCAAAATAAGCTCAATAGTGAATATGTTAGATCGACTTTCTTCAAACATGAATACGCCGACCCTCAATAATATCAACAATTTTCATACCTAGTTGAAAAATGCTGTAAATTATTACGCAACGATTTATTATTTTTCATATACATAACCATTCTGCGTAGATTACTGTTTCTAAGTAAGTATTAGCTACCTTGTAATATGTATTTTACCGAAGTTAACAACCTAATATAATCTTCTGTAAACATGAAAAGTTTCAGAGGATCATCAAGATTTAGTTGATGAAAATATATGGATTGCACACGAAAATATACGAATTTGCTGATGTTTGAACGGCAATTTTACCTCTTTTGTCGCTACACAATTAATTAATAATTAAAGAAAAAAAGACTCACAGTCACACAGTTTTCTGGATGGTCCTACAGTGCTTTGTGATATTTGTGTGATAAAAGTTGTAATATTTTAAATATTATCTTAAAATCCAATTTTAAATTAAATAAAAATTATCGAGATAGGGTTTTTTATACTTTTGTGTCGTATTTTACATCCCTTAGGATTAACCAATCATTTCGTGGCACAACTATACTTACCCCAAAATGTTCATAATTTATAAACTTTAATTAATTTTGGTCAATTTTGGGGCCAAAAAGGGTTTGAGAGGGAAAATGGAGAGCACTATTCGATTCAAAAAGTTTCCAAACTCAAATCCTGTGCAACGGTTCTTATAAGATTCAATAATTCTCTCCTCACTTTTGATAACCACTCAGGTTTTGATCACCACCCATTCTCGTGAATGGAATTATAATTAATTTTACATCATGGTTGAAGAGTTTTCTTTCGAACGGGCTTATATCCATTTTTACTCTTTTTGTTTTGGATTCTGAATATTTGGGGTAAGGCCTATCACCTCACGAGTTGAATTTCTTCCGAAACGGTTTGTATCCCGCTTTGAAACCTTGCTAAAAATCGGGTTTGCGACAAAACGGCTCATATCCATCCCATTGTTTTCTATTAACACTTTTTTTAAATTCGGCTCTGGATTCTACATAATTTAAAACATATACCATCAAATTTTGAGAGGGGGCTACGATATTTTTTTTGCTCGATTCTGAAGGTTTATTATTGAAAAGCCAATAAATAGCCAAATAAAAGCCAATACAAAAAATGAAAATAAGATTTTTTTTCGCACAACAAAAAACTAGTTTTTTTTCAAAGTGGCTCATGTCCATCGTTTTTCATCAAATGGGCTTATATCCAAAAGAAATGGTCGTGTCTCCCTCATAACGCATGCCAAATTTTCGAAATTTGATGTTACAATCAAAAGTTCTATAAACAAAGATTTGGAAATTTTGGGAAGCCTAGACAACTTCCTTCGCCATGAAAATGGTTTTTTCTCAATTTCCCACAAAAAATTCCAAGTGGATATAATCCCATTTGAAAGATAACTTCTCAACTTAAGATTGGATTTTATTAGGGATACAGAAGATGAATTACTCAATTTGGAATAGAAAGTGACCAAACATTGAGATCAAACACTGTCAAAGAAGTACGTATCAACTTGTGAATAGTAACCAAATTATCTATGTTGATCAAGCGATAACTGTACGATATTATACCGGGGAAATCAAAGGTGGTCCTACTAAACTAGAACGAATCATCATGAATGTATAACTATATGTATAACTAAATGTTAGTGATGAAGGAAGATGTGAGAATGATTCATGAAGTAAGATATCAGATACTTGGGTTTCAAGTGGAAACTACGACTACTGACTGATGGTTCACCGGAGTGTACATCAAAATGTTCAACTTAGATTATTTTGGAATTGACAAAACAGAACACAAATCACATTGTGATGGTGAAACATCAGTCAGTAGTCGTAGTTTCCACTTGAAACCCAAGTATCTGATATCTTACTTATGTCATCCTACCAAAATGACCGATATGAACTGATTATCTCTTCATTTATAACAGGTCGGCAAGATGTTGAACGCGACCAGAAATGTTGTTCAAGTGGTGTCCAAACGGACAGCAACCTCGGCGCCTGAAATGGGTAAAATTCACCGAGTCAGCAAAATCGGAAATAGAGAGGTAGTCGGATTCGGCATGAACGGCAGACCCGAGTACGTCGACCATGTGGCTTTTCCATTCCCTGCTATCAAGTTCAGAGAACTCACTCCAGAAGACAAGGTAAAGTTGACGATGTTTTCTAAAAGTGATTTTTCTCAAAAACGTAGTCATTACGGAGGAAACTCAATTCTTCAGTATAATTCCACATCAATAATTTGTTTCTTGAATTTCAGGCATTAGAAGAAAAAGCTAAAGGTGATTGGAAAAAACTCACTACCGCAGAAAAGAAACGGCTATACAGAATAAATTATTGTCAAACCTTTGCCGAAATGCAAGCACCAACTGGCTTATGGAAATCGACAATCGGGTTCGGACTCATGGCCGTTTCAGCAGGTGTTTGGCTCTACATGTTAGTCGAATATATCAGATGTAAGTATACTACTTTAGTGTCCTTACTATGAAAGTACGAAAGCTTAGTATTCGTGTCGGAGGTCAAAAAATTGTTGGTTCTCAGCGAGCAAAGTTCCCTTAAGCAAGTTAAGATTCACAGCTATGAACAATTTTAGGCCCTTGACAGTCTGGTCCTCGTCCCGAGGAAAACCCCTAAACCCAGGATGAAATCACGTAAACTGATTGGGATTGGAGTCCACTGGAATGGGGTATTTCAGTCAATTAAAAAAAAAAGTCTGCCAAGTGGGTGTGGCACATAGCTTCCTCGTATCCATAACCCGATTATATAGATGATCAGATGCATAGTTGTTAATCTCAAAACACCAATCTCTAAGTACCTTCCACTACCCTCATAGGAGACCATCTACACGCTAATCTGGACAATCCAAAAAAATTTCATCAAATTCGGATGAAAATTAAGTGAGTAGATGTATGTGATTGGATCAAAAAAATACCTAGCCTCGGCTGGGATTCGAACCCGCGACCCCTGGGGGACAGTTGAAGTTACGGCTGCTACAAGTAATTCACGTTTGCGCATGCGCAGTCGCTTCTATCAGTCCGGGGATGATGATTTTCATAGGGGACTATCTACAACCTAATCCACATAATCCCTGAAAATTTCTTCGGAATCGGGTGGAAAATGTGGAAGTTATGGCCGTTACAAGGAAATTCACATTTGCGCATGCGCAGTGGCTACTATCAGTTCGAAGGTGATGATTTTCATAGGGGACCATCTAAATACTAGTCTTTAACATCCCTGAAAATTTCATTGAAATCAGATAGAAAATGTGGAAGTTATGGCCGTTACAAGGAATTCACGTTCGCGCATGGGCAGTCACTTCTATCAGTCCGGGGGTGATGATTTTCATAGGGGACCGTCTACACACCAACCCGCACAATCCCTGAAAATTTCATAGAAATCGGACAATAACTTCGTATAGTTATGCGCGTTACAAGGAATTCGTGACAGACAGACAGACAGACAGACACACAGACACGGAACCAAAATTGTCCAGAAAGGTCTAAAACGCAAAACGTGAGTGGAAATTTTGATTTTGGAGAACCTTTTTTTTCGTCCTTGAAAAGTGAAAACAAAGCTTCCGCTACCTTGGTAGACTCGGAAGCAAAAAATTCTTTCAAAAGAGTAGGTATGGCTCAGGAATAACGGTAACAAATAATAATAATAATGAGTAACTGTTCGTCGAGAAAATGTTTTTAAAAAATCAGAGAAGCTAAGGAAAGTTGAAGATTTGAATGGTGTGACGTAGCTAGCCAACTGTCTTTGAAAAAAGTATCCATGCACAGAGAAGAGATGAAACCCTTGGAGGACCTCTTGGATACTACATAATACTACTCACACACGCGCGGCAAAGTGTGTGTGCATTAAGGGAGGCCCACTTTTTTTCAAACGTGTGATCTCTTTGATTAATTTTTCTACCACATGTTATAGTATCATTGGGCTTAAAGTTGGAGTATATAGGTTTTCAAGGGTGCTGAATCCAAATTTGAGGTCAAAAACCTGAATTTCCGACCCACTGAAATACCCCATTATCAACTCTTTCGAGCCCTGAAGAAGGTAATAAATTTACCGAAAGCACGGCAAAGAGGGACTTGATAATTCCAGTGGACCCCATTCCCAATCAGTTGTCGTGGAGTGCTTTGTTGGGTCGATCTACATATTTGCTGTCCAGGATGAAATTATTACGTTTTGGTCCAGTGCCCTAGCAAGTCGTTTACGAACTTTCGATCCCAATCAAACAATTTTATGATGTAACATTCTATCACAAACAAAATTTTCCTGATCATCAACATCCAACACTTCTCTCAAAATTGAAGAGCAGTTTAGAACTATCTAAAATCGATTCCATCACGATCAAACCAGATTGCACATGAAATGAGTCACATTGTGAGAAAGCGGAAATTAGCTATTATTTTGATGTTTGTAAAACCAGAAAACTATCAACAAAATTGTTGGAATCAATTACCTACAATAGGTACCGATTCAAACATTCAATGATATAAACCAACCTAATCGAATTGAAAAACCCTTAAGCTAATAATTGATTGGCGAAAGAAGTAGAAGTTTATTTGGGCCTCATTCAAATCAAACTAATTCAATACGTTCATGACAGTCTGTGAGAAGAAGCTAACTTGGCAAACCGCGTTTTAAGGGAGTTATGGGAATTTTTTGGTTGTGAAGTTGGTCTAATTCTATTATGATAGCATTAGGAGTTTGGATTAAAACAAAAAACGAGAGAATGATTTGAATATAACAGAAATTAATACATTTAAATTTTACAAGACTGTTCTGACGTGGAACCTGTCGCTGCCTTCAAAGTCCTTTCTATCATGTGTTAATAGCCATAATTGCCTGTTTAATGGTTAGTTTGAAATGATGGGTACCACGTACCAAC
This sequence comes from Apolygus lucorum, assembly GCA_009739505.2. Classification (NCBI taxonomy): domain Eukaryota; kingdom Metazoa; phylum Arthropoda; class Insecta; order Hemiptera; family Miridae; genus Apolygus; species Apolygus lucorum. The sequence continues at coordinate 41,584,346 of CM019180.2, forward strand.
CGTTACATGATTACATATAAATATTACAGCTCAAGACCCAAAACCAGAGTCACTCTCGGAGGAGCGACAAAGAGCGCAGCTCAAAAGAATTTTGGACCTACAAATTAACCCTATCGACGGAATCAGTTCTAAGTGGGATTACGAGAAGAACATGTGGAAAAAAGACGTCGAAAACCTGGAAAAAGGAAAGTAGAGGTCCCTGTAGTTCACCCACGATATCTCAGAACTACTGTACTGTACTATAGATGGAGTAGGTGCCTACTAGTGTTAGTGTTTCTCAACTAGGGTACTAAGTTTACACACAGAATATCTAAGCACTTCGTTATGATAAACTCAACAACTTAATCATGTACTACATAAGTTATTTTCGTATAACCTTATAAAAATATATTCATGTCTCCAATCTCAATTCGAACGAATTAAAGAATTAATATGTGTGGGCGCGTGGGAATCTGGATAGTTCCTACCTATTCCGCCACGTCTGATTGCAGCACCTACTTACTTCTCCATGCTCTTGCCATGGAGTTTTGTATAGCATCCATGAACAAATAGCAGGAGAGTTCAAGAGAGAAGTGATTATTATGAACGGAAGTTTCGGATGGTGGTTGATACCGAAATATTGTGTTTGATTGCTAATTATTAAACCAATCTATTCTTTGAAGTCAGCATTGTGTTTGATTATGGAAGACCCATCAAACACTATAGGTACTTCAGTATCAACCACCATCTGAAACTTCTGTTCATAATAATCATTCATCGATGCTATACAAAACTCCATGGCAAGTAAGTAGGTGCTGCTCTCAGACTTGGTGGAATAGGTAGGAACTATCCAGATTCCTGCGCGCCCACATATGTATAGAAAAGATACCAACCAATGAATTCTAAAGAGAAGCGAAAAGACTATGGTGTTAAGCAAAGATATGGTGTTATTTTCAAGAAGTTTCCTCAACTCATTCCTTTTCTTATCCTCCATCTTCATTAACTTTTGTACGAACTGTTCCCCCCATCAGAATCAGGCAAATTCATTTCTCCAAGGCCTAGAGCATAAGATTCAAAGCCTTTTCAACGCAATGCCAAAGAGGAAAAAGAGGCCTCCAGAGTACCTCCAATATTATGAGATTTGATCATCTAGCATGTGAAAAAATACGACTTCATCTTCTCTTTTATCTTAGTAGTCTTATGTATTGTAAAGTGCTAGAACAACAACGTTTCATAAATTGGAAAGTACTATTATTGAACTTAAAGTTCATGGTTAGAGGAATGTTGTACATCTTCCCCACCGAACCAGACGAGAAAATCCACACCTTGTCCCCATCTTTGTATCGAAATCTATCCGTTCCTCTTCTATTATACGCATCTTTCTGGTGCCTCTGGTTTATAATTTGGTTTCCCTTGTAGTCTCATACGACTTCTCCAGATTCCCACGCATCCCACTGCTGCCACCAATTCAACGCAACACACATTTTCAATCTTGACACAAAAACATACTTAACAATAAAGCTATGGAGGGCATCCCAGGATGTTACAGCATATTTGTTTGTAAACTCGAGCGATTTCTTCGTCCAATTCCATACGAACTACGCAAAGTTTTGTCAAATCAAGCCTCATGCTTAGGAGAAGTCTCTTTCTATCACACGTAGGTGTGTGGAAAAAGTCATATTCAAAAAGAGCTCAAGAAATCAGAAACATCCATACAAAGCTGTTATTTTCACTTCATGGCTATAGTAGACTGAGATAGTAAAGGGTGAGAACTCAATTATCTACTTAAGTATGAAAAAGTCGGCAAAGAACAACTGCGAACTGATTGATAAAATAAAACTGAAAATTTGAGGGTTTTCGTTTTACTTCATACTGGAAGAATAGATAGTGAACAGTTTTAGGCGTGCAGCTTGAGTTAATGAGTGAATTTAAAAGAACCATTGTGATTTCGAAAAATTTCGTAACTCTACGAATGTTCCTACCGAATTCGTTAAAAGGTGGGAGTGGTTGCTAAAACTCTTGTGATGAATTCAAGACACGAATGTCTAAACCACACCGACAGCATTGGTTCATGTACCCTCCGCTAGGGACAGTAAAGGGTTTTTTCCATTAATTACATGAGATAAGCTCAGGCACCTTTTTTGATAAAGCTCGAGATAATGAGAAATTCAATGGGAAAACGCTTTACTATCTCTTGCGGAGGATACTCGAACATTATCTAATACTGCCGGTGTGGTGGAGACGTTTGTATTCAAGACATACTAAATTACTGCTACTGAAAATGTTTGAAATGTAGGTAACCAAACGTGTTGAAATTGACAAACACCAGGTGGTTTGATAAAAATTCCAAAATAATAGTCTTATAAATGAATATGCTGTATTAATCAAACAAATAATAGTAGTCAACATATAATAATTCGAAGTTGAAATAGAAGAAATACGTCTCATAGAAGACAGAGCAATTACATCAATCACAGCCTCCCATACACCATAGTTACAGGAACCCAAGTACCTAAGTACACGTAAAAAGCACAATGTTCAAAAAACATTCAAATAGCGACTTGAATAGGTTTCAAACTGCAAAATAAATTTAAGTAACTAATATTATGATAATATTGATAATACTAAAAATGAAGTATATTCAGTAGGAATTTATAATTATTTATTACGAATCCACATTATTACGAATTTTCTCTTATGGAGAATACAGAATGCCAAATTTCGTAGAAATAATAGGAAATGGATTTTATTCCCACCGAGTCCAATACTCGTGCCTAAATTTTTATGGTAAAAGAGAAGAATGAACAACTTCATTAAACCTAATGGGGAATTTTCCTCGAATTTTTTTTTTTTTTTTTTTTCAAAAGAGGGTTCACTGATATGCTATGATGTCGAAAAAGCATGAAAACAATTTTGATGATTTAAGGAAGATGGAAATTTTGAATGTAGCAGCAATCTGTTAAAGGGGGCAGCCATGTTGCGATGTATCCGGCCTTCTAACCAATCTGATTCCATTCATGAAGAGTTACTTCATTCCAGTAGTGCTATCTCTGGAAGCGCATGTGAAACTATCAGCTTAAGCGGTTGAACAAAGGAGCGCTGGGGGAGGGTGAACACACGTGCGAACCGAAAGAAGCAATTTTACTCACTCACTTTTACAATGCGGTTCTACTTATTAGTTTATTAAGCATTATTAGTCTTCATCTTATTTAGTTTCTTGAGTGTTAGTTTCGTTATTTGAATCAAATTATTCGAGTTTCGTGTGGTCACAAGGGCGCCTACAACTCCACATGTTGATATTCTTTGATACTATTTGCTGAGATACTTCTTTTACACTTCGCCAGAGCACAGCAGTGTGAATTCAGTCAGTTTTAACGTTGTTTTGCTGGAGGAACCCCAGGGCGAGAAGTCCTCAGCGTCCCTCGATTTTTTGCAGTGTTTTTTTTTCTTTGGGTATTTCTGGTATTAACCGTTATTCTAGGTTCCTATTATAGGATTTGACTTGAAATTCCAGAATCTAAAATTGAGGCAAATTCCCCCTTAGCAAATGGTGAGTTTTTTCTTTGAAATTTACATACAAATTAAACACAAAATTCCAAAAAAATACACAGAAAATACTAAGATTAACGGTTTTTAGTCCACTTACATATAGTTCGTAAGGTAGGTGCATAGTAGTAAAAATATGTAATTGACATCGAAATGACAAATGAAAAGGTGAAGAAAAGATGGGTGAAACGAGGAACAAGAGAGACAGGAGTCAGTAACGGGGAAAAATGAGTGTAGAGGAGCTAGGAGATATAACTCGAGTGACTCGAGAACTCCTTCTCTGTATTCTTTACAGTTGTAGAATAATTTCGGACATATTTCTCTACTGATGTGAGAGTGTTGGTAAGTATCCTAGAACATCTAAGATGTAAAAGAGATTAACAGGGGGGCACTTTCAAAAGAATGAATTCTACATTCCTCAGTTCCTGTTGCACAGAGTTGATCAAGTCTCTCTTAACTATGTATGTATTTTTGAGTTTAACCGTAAGCAAGGAACAACCGCGCCATTGTGGACTCCCTGTTCAGGACGTGGGATCCTACCCATCTTCTAGCCACGTTGGCTGAGATCGTCGAATGTAAAGAACTTTTAAGAAAATGGATCCTGATCCTTTCGAGGAGCGTCACCCATCCAGAGCATACCCAAGTAGCACTTTGGGACGTACTCTAAAAATACTTTCCCGTAAAGAACAGTTCAAGATGAAGCATTTGAATGACTATCTGAGGTAGAATTATTACTCTAGATTGGCCATTCAATGGGATGTGTGGAAATTGAACATCGCTGCTTGCCGTCCCAAAAAGGGCATTACTCCCAGTCTCGAAACAACTGGTGTGTTTGAAATGCCCACTAATGACGCTTTTCCTGGCCGGAGAACTCGCTATGGTTGTGGCGATGGACGTCCAAGAAATCGGTGTGTGTTTCAGGGAACAGAATCTCAAATTGGTTCCTCTCATGATGGAACGCCAACATAAATTGGAAGAAGTTGTTGAGGATCAGAAAACAAAGACAGCTCAGTAAGTCCATTTGCACATCTGGGGGCTCTGATGCCAACGATTCAACGAATTATGGACGTTGAGGTGAATGAAAAAGTTAACATTATGGATCTTAAATAGCCAAGAAGAAGTGAAGGTGACCAGAAGAAACTTCGAATGAATGGGAGCTCCTGGAGAATTTTTGATGGGGACAAGGAAACTCTCCGGAGGTTGTCTTTGAAGGAGACGATGTCTTCGCCCCACGCCAAACCTTCTCCTTTCAACGCCTCAGACTGTTAATAACACGGCGAACTTCAGCTGGGCGCTGTATCCGTGGCCCAACAGTCTCACCTCCATCAACGAAACAACTCAGAACAGCTTGACTCTCACCCCTGCATTTAAAAACTGAACCGCACATGATTGAATACAAGAAAACAATCATTCTAGATGTTCTCGTATTGTCCTCGCCACCCTCCATTAGACTGTTCTGATTAGTAATGCTGCGGGCATCGAACTAAAACACCTGGAATGCTATCTAGGCGGGCGGGGATAGGGCCCCGGCGGTCGGGCCTCGTTCGGCCTACCCCCACTCCGTGGGGGGTTCTGAATCTGTCGCGTGCCGTGTTTACATTGCAATGTTCACATTCATTGTTTATGATTCGACGTACAAAGTATTTAAAATTTTTTTTTTGAAATTCAATACTATAATATAGTATTGAATTCTATATTATAGTGAAGACCGTTTGCACCAAATACGATGACGATTATTAAGTAAGATGTTTATTCCTTACCTACCACAAAATAAAGGTTCGTTCTATCTACTATATTCTAGATAAGGTTTTGTAAGTATATTGTTCATTTTTGACCGACTTTATTCATCTTGTCAGTTATACAATCATCCTGTCTTATCAACTTAATTCTCGTTATTATAAGTTAAAACGTCTCCCAAGTGGGTGTGGCACATGGCTTCCTCGTATTCATAACCCGATTATATAGGTAATCCGATGCACAGTAGTTAATCTAAAAACATCAATCTCTAAGTACCTTCCACTACCCTCATAGGGCACAATCTGCAGGCCAATCGGAACAATCCTGAGACATTTCGTCGAAATCGGATCGAAAACATAGAAGTCATGGTTGTTACAGGGAATTGACGTTTGCACATACGCAGTAGCTACCATCAGTCTGGGGACGATGATTTTCATAGGGGACCGTCTACAACTGAATTCGCATATTCTCTGAAAATTTCATCGAAATCGGAGGGAGGTCTAAAATGTAAAACAAGAGAGGAAATCTCGATTTTGGAGAACTTTTATTTTTCAACCTTGAAAAGTGAAAACAAAGCTTCCGCTACCTTGGTAGACTTGGAAGCAAAATGTTTAGATACCTTCGGAATTTTTCAATACATAATATTAAGAGTATCTATACAATATCAGATATTGTACAACATAGATTCTATGTTGTTCCCTGATCGTTTTGACAATTTGAAAATTTATTACCTACTCAATACCCAAAAAGAAATTCACCAATTTTTAAGAAAATAGCAGTTTAGATATTAAACTGATTTTGATGATGCTTTTGGCCGGCGAACCCTTTCATCCTCACCTCGTCATACATAAAAATATTGCATACATTTTTTCATAAATCTAGGATCAATTTCAATATTGTATTTCAATTTAAAGCATTTAATAAACGGTTTTGAAAATGACCCACTGCATTTATTTATTCTATTATGAGTTAAGTACCTATATTATACTGACAGTAGATAGTACACAAGTACAGAGTACATTCTTAGAGTACAGTGGATAGGTACAACCTACATTCTCAAAACTTGAGACTTTAGGACCAATTAGGAAGGTTCGGTGTTGCAGAACCAACAACGCAGGGACCAAGTGATAAGAGCGAAATAAGACCCTCACTGACGTTCTTCATTAATATGTAATATGAAAAATAGTATTTCCCGATGCTATAAAAGTACTTATCTGAAAAAAAAAACGGGTCAACTTTTTCCCGGTGAATGACAAGCCAGTACCTTAATCAAGCGGGAGAGAATGCCCAGTGCTTTTGGATGTGAGTAGGCGCATGGGTACACCCCACGGGGTGGGGGAACCCCTCGGCTAGCCGGACCGCACTCTCAATGCTGAGACGGCGTTCCAGGTGTTTTAGTTCGATGGCTGCGGGTGAGGCTGGAGAGGCAGGGATGGAGCACTCAGCTGAAGATCGCCATAAGTGAACGTAAAACTATAGTCAGCACTTCGTGGCCCTTGATGCTCCTGGGATAGATTGGTTAGATAGTGCGCTATTTCATGGAGTCTGGAGCTCGCCTAGTTTCGTGCAGCTCATATTGCTGAGTGAAGGTAGTACTGGAGAGCAAAACGAGAACATTTTGCGTTGCTCGAGTCAGATGATAAACCAAAAGAGGGCTTCACCCATCCGTAAGCTCGTGAATTTAAATCAAATTACTAAATGCGTCTATCAAAAATAAGTAACGCATCAACAAGATCCAGTACAAAAAGTGATTCTTAGAAATATGAAGGACTTGACCAAAGCCATACCTAGTTATCATTGTTCATGTTTCAATTAAAGATCAATTTCAATTAAACATCGGTATGTTTCACCCTAGAAAGTGCCAAATAGTTCATCTTTGTGTTGAGGTCGTGCCAACCTACAGGACCGATTTCACAGTCGGCGCATATGAGATACTTCCGGTCATCAATGGTTTTCGAAAATCCTATGTTCTCGAAATGGTACATGTCGTTTACTTGCCAATAGTCCTTGACATCTTCAGCGGTATCGGTTTCGCCTTCAGTTTTGTGGTGCATTGATGGTAAGCTGAACTGTAATATAAAATGGGAATTTAGCGAAAATAATACCTAGTAGCAAGGAAGAAGAGAAAAAGAGATGTACAGTAGATGAATGTTTGGTCAGTCTCAGATACGATGGTAAATTAATAGTAAACCGGAACAATAAAAGTCCTTTCGACAATCCTTTGGTTGATATTGTCAATCCAACAGTAAGAGGACAAAACTCCTGTGTAGAGCACAAGTGTAGCCACTACTCCAGACCACTAACAAAACCATCTGCAGTAGTCTACACAGAAATCTTGTCCTCTTACTGTTGGATTGACAATAACAACCAGAGGGTTGTCGAAAGGACTTTTATTGTTCCGGTTTACTATTAATTTACCATCGTAATAACTAACTAGACACTACAATACAGGGTGTCTACACTTTGGATGGGCATAACTTCAGAGTTCGATTCTACAAGGTATTTCCAACAAAAAATGTTTCCTAGCTATTTTCTTTTAACCCACTCAAAATTCCTTTTTTTTCACTTTAAAGTTTGTCTTCGCGTTTTCGACCTTACGGCACTGATAAGGTCATAACTCCCTTATTTCTCCTTTAAATTCAATTCTGACTACACCGTTAGAAAGAGCGTTAAATTCCTAGGCTACCTAGTGCAAAATCAAAATATTTCAGCAATAAAATAGTTCCAAAAAATCAAGTCAAAAAGCCAACTTTACAAAATTTTCTAAACTTGACTTTCTTCGACCAAAGTTTTCCCTCTAAATCCCTGCCCATTTCGAAGGGCGCTCTTCGGAGAAAACATGATCAAATTGTCAGCTTTCCAACGGTCTATCAATTTTTCTTTTTAACATTCAAATTTGAAGAGTAAACGAAGATTGAATGTCAGAAAACGTGTGTTTTACATGCAAATCCAGTGTTTCCAGCGGTTTATGGTCTCCGAATTTCTAGCTGATTGAAGTTTTTGTTTATGTAAAAAATTACATAGGAAATGATACCAAAATCGTCAAGCCATCTTGAGGTCGAGGGGGACCATAAAGCGCTTGAAACACTGGATTTGCTAGTAAAACACACGTTTTCTGGCATCCAAACTTCATTTACTCTTCCAATTTGAATGTTAAAAAGAAAAATTGATAGACCGTTGGAAAGCTGACTATTTGAGCATGTTTTCTCCGAAGAGCGCCCATCGAAATGGGCAGGGATTTAGAGTGAAACCTTTGGTCGAAGAAAGTCAAGTTTCGAAAATTTTTCAAAGTTGGCTTTTTCACTTGATTTTTTGAAACTATTTTATTGCTGAAATATTTTGATTTTGCACTAGTTAGCTTAAGAATTTAACCCTCTTTTTAACGGTGTAGTCAGAATCGAATTTTCAGGAGAAATAAGGGAGTTATGACCTTATCAGTGCCGTAAAGTCGAAAACGCAAAGAAAAACTTCAAAGTGAAAAAAAAGGAATTTTGAGTGGGTTAAAAGAAAATTGCTAGGAGACATTTTTTGTTGGAAATACTTTGTAGAATCGAACTCTGAAGTTATGCCCATCCAAAGTGTAGACACCCTGTATACGTAGGAACAAGTAATAAGAAAACCAGTAAATTCTGGATTGATACCCTTCCTAGGTACCTACAAGAGTGCCCAACTGCCTACCGATTTTTCTCTGAACAACTTGACTGCCAAGACCTGAGAGAAGTCGCCACCTTTCTGTTTCATCCCTCAAAAATCGCCATTTCTCCACCTCTAAAGGCCAGATTGTGAGAAAATACTTGAGAGATGTAATTTCTTTGGGCTAGGGTTGAATAGGTTTCGGATCCATCGCAATCGACTCAAAAAATAACTGGGAAAACGAAGTCCCACATGCATATGACACAGAAAAATCATTGAAACCCCCAATTCCTCAAGGAGCGAAAGAGGCTGTTCATGTTCTGTGCTTGCCCAGTGTGCCACCTTGGTTTACTTATTACTTTCAAAATGAACCTTTGGAATCGAGCAAGGGGATTTTTTTTTAATCCCTAAAATTTGGATGGTTTACGTTTCAAGGTGTTCAGTATCCAAATATGCCGTCCAAGGAAGTTTGCCAAGTTGCCATGGACCAATTTTAATGAAATTCCGGATACAGGCTCCATTCGAGGTCTAGTTGTGACGTTGAAAATACAAAATTCCACCTGTCAAGTTATTGTTAACCTTCATTCCTTATCTCACCTCTTTAACAACGTAGGTGCCAACTTGAGGACAGAGGATTTTTGAAGGACATCGGCTGCAGAGAACGGTAGTTTTATTCTTACCATCCAAAGTAAGAGATTCAACATCAAGGGACGCCATTTATCAGTCTGAAAAAGGAAAAGAGTGAAATTATGCATTATTACATTATGCAAGAGGTACTTGATTACTGCTATCGCGCTAGTAATTTGGATAATCTGGAGATCATAACATTTCCTTGGGAAGATTCAGAGGTTCAGAATAGCGTGCCAGATAGACGTCGAGGTCATCTTCAGACGAGTTCATGTAAATTCAAGTTTACCTTAATGACGCTACACTAAAGGGGGTCTCAGTCGATCGCTGTTCATTCCCTGTTCCGGGTCCGTAGGTATTTCCGTAAATTGAAGGGGCTCAAACTTGTAAAAACTTGTAAAAAAAGTTGTACCTAAATTTGAAATTCATCAGTGTATGGACCTAGGGAATGAGGAATTTCACCGAATTCTGTTTGCATTTTTCCTAAATAGTTAATGGAGTGGGATAGATGAAAATGGGGTTGATTTTGGAAAATAAGTCTCCTGTTATTTTTGGGAGACATTCGAAATTTATGATTTCAAAAAAAAAAAAAACAAAAAAAAAAAAAAAAAAACGGGAAAGCGGACCTCTTCAAAGTGAAGCGGAAACGCTCGCTGATTGGCTATTTGGATCGCTGTCCCTCCGCTTGTTGCCCGTTGGAACGACAACATCGTGTTATATCAAAGGAGGAAAGTTATCAAACAAAAACAGGATCAATCAACAGAATCAATTTCTCTATCTTGTTTTTTCTCTTCAGTTCTTCGATTTCGATCTGGTTTTTTCAAATGTTGCCTATACAAAGTGAGACTTCACGATCTCAGCGCTTTAAGCGGCCGTCCATGAACTATTGCTGGTTGACGTCATCCTCCCGTCAACCAGACGTCATCCTCCCGTTTTTGATAGTATACACCCTTTGGCCACTATTCTTTTTCCTGGCCGCCTAATAGGTACCTACCTATCGATCAACCTTCCCATGTCAAACTTCTCTTCCTTGAGATTGAACGAATTTGATGATATTGGCATAAACAGCAAGATTATTATATAATTAACAAATGAACAAGTTTATGTGTTCAATTTGATACAGATAATGTTGCCAAGATTCGTCTATATGTGGCTGTAGCGAAGTGAGCCAGGCAGATGTCACTAGCGAAATGGAACCCCTCCAAGCAGTCAGCCCAGAGGCTAGCTTCTTCAAATCCACGCTCTAGCACTAGCTACCGAACATCATATGACTTGCATCAGCACATCTATCTTCATCACAACCTGACGTCCCACCGATTGGGAAAACTTATCTCCATACATTGTCTACGAGGTCTGCGTTCCACTGTCAAACCCAGCCTTTCCGTATTTCAAATCAGTAATTTTTGTCTAAACTGTTTTCAAGAAAATACCAAAATTCACCAAAGATCCATAAGGACTACGCCCTAGTTATCGAAAGGGTTCCTTTCACTGTTGAGAACAAAATATTGACCGGTGTACCATTACATAATAGCAACCTGTTATGTAAACCTTTAGGTCATAATAAGTACCGAAAAACATCATACTTTATCAGATGACAGTCATAAAATGTTGAAGCTATGGACAGAGTCGGCGGACCAACTAATGAGGTAATTTATTACTGGTATATGTAGGTATATGGTTACTATTCACTTACCTACCTCAGATATTTCCAGTCTTTCTATACAAGATATCAAATCTTACATCGCCTCAAACACAACGAAATCGGGCAAATTCACGATTAAAATCGCACAAATTATTCCTATCTTCTTGTTCAATCGTTGGAAGAACGAATAAGCTCGAAAGACAATGAATTATGAATGATAAGAATTTGAAGGAGACTTCCTTTTGATAAAGTTTTGATAAAATCGCCCATGGAAGTAGGAAGAGGACTACTACTTCCATGGTTGTTGTTCCGCTCTTCCATGATGGAAAAATGAAGTCGAGCATCCATGGTGTTGCAGTTTGTTATCATCATCAGCAAGCAGAGAACTGGGTTGGTGCATTGTGATCCAAAATTTAATTATTTTTCTCAGCTAGGTAATTTTGCGTGTACATTTCTTCTTACTGCCAAACTCACAGTGATCTCTTCAATTCGGACCACATCCGTTTCGTCGGAATAAAATCTTATGTGGAGATTGGAGGTAAGTAACGTGATATTGAAATCGATCGAATCGCAACCTCCACTATTTTCCCCTTGTTTGAACCCCGTTCGTACATGGTAAAAGGTAGGTACTGTGCAATCTTGACAATTTAGGTATGACGGAGGGACGTATCTACGCATCTGCCTGTAATTTGCTTGGAGTTTGTTGTGTGAATTGAAGTTGGAAGAGTCGAGACTGAAGCCCTATTCACCTTCTTGAATTCGCCTATTAGGTAAATTGTACTGGTAGATACCAATAGTGAAGCTGGAAGGTTGAGTTTAATTACCTACTTGTAATTGCTTAGTTACATCATAATATGGGTTTGACGTGTATCCAACAAGATCACCGACCGTTGAACTCAGCGTGGAAATCGATCATCAGTAGTCTTAGAATTGTAGATATCTTATTTTGTGATGAATATGTCTTATCGCCGGGGTCAATACAAAATGTTATGAATCAAGAGCTTTCCAACGAGTGGATAAAGATTTTTGTAGGTGGAAAACCGACTGAGTTTCCCCAAGTTACGAGGTTTTGATGTGAATTTTCCTTCAAACATTCTCTATTATTTTTTTAAGATGTTTGTTTGCTAGTACCTGAGGTGGTTGTGAGGTGAAATCGGACGTTTTTTTCATGACGTTTCGCATACTTAATACTGTAGCGATGTCGAAAAAATTACCTAAATGTATGAAAGCATCATTCATGTCACAATCTATCAGCATGAAGCGTTGTTACTCCCCCATTTTTTTAGAATTATTTATGAAGTACCTTTACCTACCATGATTGTTTTTGTTCCAGACTGAATTAGTGGGAAAGGTATAGAATCAGCATGAGTTCCGGATTCATATCGGAGACGGAGTTGGCCGAGCAACGGAAGGTTAGGCAAGAGGAATGGGAAAAAGTGAGGCAAGCTCACGACCCTAAAGGTACTTCGTAAAATTATCTTGTGCTTAGCTAGTAAGAAACCTATCCGAGTAAAATCACTAGTGGGCAAACTCCTGACAAAATTCGATGGGTATTTGTGTTTCCCTCCCAGCCCACTCGCCAGATATAGCCCCCAGTGATTTCTTTCTTTTTCCTTCCTTAAAAGACACGGGTGGAAAGGAGTTCCGAACGATCGACGAACTTGATGCCGCCTTCCGCGGATTCTTCTCCCAAAATGACGCAGAATGGTACACTACTTGGTTTCGGTATTGAAAAAATGGCGACTATGTGTCTTTCAGAATAAACTTGTTTCGTCGAAATTGGTTGACTTTCCTATTTCTACTAGAACAGCGGAACGCCCCTCGTAGAAGGGCTAACTAGAAGGAGAAATGAAACACTATAGGGTTGTTACTGTAGTACCTTCTTATCGAAGTTTTGCCGTAGGTATTGTTAAAAATCGATTAGGACACATAGTACACCGAGAAGTAATGGCGAAAAGGCACAGATACGTTAATGTAGTCCAAAATTGACCAGTCTCGTGGCTAGAGCTGCAGCTGCATCCTAGAAACATTCGTTTCGTTTTTCCAAGCTACCCTAGAAATCAGTCAGTGGCCTTGAATTGAACTAGAGATCTACTTTGAGTTTTGCGTCTCTCAATTGACTAATCAGTAGATCTACAAAGTTTGGGGTAACTTGGGAATGTCTACAGTAAGGGTGATTACAGAGCATGTTTTCAAATTCGTAACGTATTAAGATGATCGAAATTCGGATGTTCCACTCTTGAGTTATCCGTATCAGATGACATATTTGAGGTAACTGGCATATTAGATCAAGCAGGTTTTTCGAGAACTATTGCCATGTCTTGAATTTGGCGAATGTGCCTTTGAAACACTTCAATGTATTTCCGCTTTGAAACACATTCCTCGCCGAAAGTCTTCACACTTCCAAGTTGGAAATGTGATAAGGATCCAGACCATCAGCTCCTCCTACACTGAGCTCCACTGCTTCTCATTAGAGCTAGGTACCTAGAGCTTGTGTACAGCTTCAAAATAATATTAGACAACAATAATAATAATGAAGACGCCTGCAAGCGAGGAAGATCTGAGAAATAACTCGCCAAACACATTTGCGTCATAGAGTTCGTCAGCCTTCCCGGATAAGCGTTGAGTGTGTTATTGAACATGAGATTCTCCCAGATGAAGAAAATTTGAGAGTTACCTTGAATTTTGCCAATTAGGAGCGACCGAAACTCTTCGGTCTTCAAAATCTCTCTCTTCGGTCTTCAAAATTCGGGGTACGAAGATTGTCTGTAGAATCCAGATTGTCTGTGTGAATTCAAAACTTGAAATGAAATTAATTTTCTCCTTTTCTTAGATAACACATTACATTTCATCATACGCCTAATGATGTGATGTCTTAATATAATTATATTCATATTGATAAGTGTGAAATGAATATCTTTGTAGGTATCTAACACAAAACTAAAATAATAACTATCATTGCAAGTACCATCTACATGAGTATGACCTGATCTCTGGTAAAGTACCCCTGTTGAACAAATAAGGAATTGCAAATTGAATTCATTATCATATTGGCGAAAATACTGAAATGAGGTTACTCAACAAGCGTAGAAGTGATGAGAGGTGACAATGATGAGGTGACAGACATAGGGAGACTGTTGGAATCGATTATTCGAAGCAAATCGATAGTCTGTGACGTCACATTAACACCACCGATAGAAGTTCAATTTTTGAGTAAAGAATAATCTCGATTAGCGTTCGAAGTAGCAGACTTAAGTGGGTCTCAGTCGTTAGTTCATCGTTGCTGGTCATTATTTGGCCAAATTGAAGTGGTAAAAACTTGAAAAGTTGTACTTAAATTAGAAATTTTCAAGGATTTCAAAAATGCATTAGTGCACGGTTATAGGGAATTGAAAAACTGAATTATTGCCGCTGGAATCATCAAAATCGAACTATAATTGCCAGAGAAAAATGGGGAAAACCGTTAAATTATTTATGTTTTCCCATAAAATGTAGCTAATCTTGAAATTTTCAAGGATTTTAGAAATTCATTAGTGCATGGGCCTTGGGAATTGAAAAACTGAAATATTGCCGCTGGAATCATCAAAATCGAACAATAATTGCCAGAGAAATAAGGGAAAAACCGTTTATTTGGTAGTTTTCCCATTTCTCTTTGGCAATTATTGTTCGATTTTGATGATTCCAGCGGCAATATTTCAGATTTTCAATTCCCTAGGGCCGTGCACTAATGCATTTCTAAAATCCTTTGAAATTTCAAATTTAGGTACAACTTTTCAAGTTTTTGCGCATTTATTTTGGCGAAATATTAAGAACAAACGGCGACCGACTGAGACCCCCTTAATGACCCTACCAGACCAGAAATTTCACCTAATTTCCTATTCACATAGAGAGGTGTATGGTGAGGGGAGGAAAAATGGGGCTGATTCTCAGTTTTCATTTATATATTGTTGTCGAGCTAGCTTTCGCCATTGGCATCGTCAGGATGCTGTTAAACAATGAGAGCAGATTTAGAAGCTTTGATAGCGACTTATTGTAACTGAACTTCCTAGTCTTCCAATAAGTCGCTATCATACCTTCTAAACCTGCACTCATTAGAGAGTTTTTGGCAACCACTAATGGGCCTGTGGAACCTCTTCACAAAGCACGGAGTTCGCGGGTGACGATGAATTTGCATCCCGACAACTGAAGAGGTTCCACAGGCCCATTAGTGGTTGCCAAAAACTCTCTAATGAGTGCAGGTTTAGAAGGTATGATAGCGACTTATTGGAAGACTAGGAAGTTCAGTTACAATAAGTCGCTATCAAAGCTTCTAAATCTGCTCTCATTGTTTAACATTATCGTGCCAATGGCGAAAGCTAGCTCGACAACAATATATAACTGAAAACTGAGGATCAGCCCCATTTTTCCTCCCCTCACACATCTATAACGAAGAAAGGCAACACATTATGAATGTTCACATACATAAATCAATTAAATACAAGGTATTCAGTGTAAAAATTGAAAGAAAATCAAGTCTGTATTGTAGATTTTTAGGCGCTGTAGTTGTG
This sequence comes from Apolygus lucorum, assembly GCA_009739505.2. Taxonomy (NCBI): domain Eukaryota; kingdom Metazoa; phylum Arthropoda; class Insecta; order Hemiptera; family Miridae; genus Apolygus; species Apolygus lucorum. The sequence continues at coordinate 41,600,057 of CM019180.2, forward strand.
CTATTAAGTTACCACATTTCTTATAAAATAGTGAAAGTTGACGATTTATTACAAAATCAATTTTGAATACCATCACCTATTACTTCTCAACCTATTTTTAATGAATTGATAATCAACTTTGCAGAGGCGCCAGAAGAAGAATATGACCACAGGTCGCTTTATGAGCGATTGGAAGAGCAAAAAAAGAAGAAGGAGTTCGAGTATGAAGAATCTCATCGGCTGAGTAAGTTGCTGACGATTTCGGTGCATCCTTAGAAGTACGGGGTGGGGCAAAGCCGATTGACAAGTTTGAAAGAACTATACAGAAAAAAGGCGAAAGTTGAAGAAAACCCGTTTTATCTATTCGAATCTGTAGGAAATTTAATATAGTTTTTGTACTCAAGTTTTGGAAACAATATCGCCCAGATGGCTGCCGTCAGCAGCGATATAGTGATGGAAGTCTATTTTGGAAGTTTTCGACTGCTTTTTGGCTTGCAGCGAGGGTATAGCCCGCTACGGTTATTCGCTGCTCGGGTTTTTGCTCGGTGTGTGGGCGATGTTTAAGGAGGTTTAAAGAAGTCGCAGATATGCTCAAATCAGGTGAGCATGCTGGCCACCTGTCGCCCCGGGAAGATCTGTCTCAAAACAGCTAACGAAATTCGAGCTGTGCGGGCTGTCCCCAGCCCCATCTTGCTGGAATCAGACTGATGTCACCCAAATCGGGTTCTTCAGCAAGTTCGTCCAATTCAGCCAGTAGGAAGGTTTCCAACTACGATGCTTAACCCTGGGAAGTTACTGTGATGGTGACCTCTTTCTTCTTGAAAAAGTACTCAAGTGCCTATCACTCCGAATTGAGACACAGAACACCAAACTGGACTTTAGGTGAGTGGTGTCGTCTTTCAAGAAGTTGACGAGGATTAACTGCAGCCCAGTCTCGGGAATTTTCTTACTGAAATCAAGCAGGGTGTTGTGTTCTGCGTGTTGTCGAGTGAGGGCGATGGTCCTCTCGATGCGCTGATTTGTTCCTAGCCTGAGTCCTACTCAACGGAGAGATTGATCCCTAAAAGCCTAGGGCTTCAGCACTCCATCTGCGGCGCCTCGCGGCCGGCCGTAAGGACAAGTGTGTACAGAATCTATCCGACAACCTCAGCGTCTGATAACAGACTCACCGGCGGGAGGCGGAACATTTACCTAGTGAGGCCTACAGTTCTGAAGAAGTCCCTAAGGGGAGCTAGAGGTTTGGCGCCTTTATGGGGCAAACCGTTCCCTCGGAAGAACTGGGCTGTAGGTAAGACAAGAAATGATAAGTCGGATAGACAAGGTACGAATGCATGGAGGAAGACCCTTGAGTGTGGCTTATACACTCAAGTTAGTTTGGTGAGGGGAGAGTGGAAAAAAGGTGACGTCAGATGTTCTTTCCCTTCCTCACCTCGCCTATGTAGGTGATGACTCATGCCTGCTCTGGGTTTTCCTACACGTCCTTTTATTGGAGAACTACTGAATATAGATGTATGACATTACACAGGGAACAACCGAAGAAATCTGGGCCTTACCGCTCGCTACAAGCCGAAAAGCAGTAGAAAACTTCCGTAATCAGTGTAACGTAGAGCCGCCATCTTAGCGATTTCGTTTTCAAAACATGAGTGCATAAGCTTTCCTACTGATTCCGAAAAATAAAACTGTTTTCCTCCTATTACCTTTTACCTAATTTTTTGCTTCCGAGTCTACCAAGGTAGCGAAGCTTTGTTTTCACTTTTCAAGGTCGAAAAAAAAAGTTCTCCAAAATCAAAATTTTCACTCGCGTTTTGCGTTTTAGACCTTTCTGAACAATTTTGGTTCAGTGTCTGTGTGTCTGTCATGAATTCCTTGTAACGTGCATAACTATACGAAGTTATTGTCCGATTTTGATGAAATTTTCAGGGATTGTGCGGGTTGGTGTGTAGACGGTCCCCTATGAAAATCATGCGCAAACGTGAATTCCTTGTAACGGCCATAATTTCTACATTTTCCATCCGATTTCGATGAAATTTTTAGGGATTGTGCGGGTTGGTGTGTAGACGGTCCCCTATGAAAGTCATCATCCTCGGACTGATAGAAGCGACTGCGCATGCGCAAACGTGAATTCCTTGTAACGGCCATAACTTCTACATTTTCCATCCGATTTCAATGAAATTTTCAGGGATGTTACAAATTAGAGTTTAGATGGTCCCCTATGAAAATCACCCCCGGATTGATAGTAGCCGATGCGCATGCGCGAACGTGAATTGCTTGTAACAGACATAACTTCCACAATTTCTACCTGATTTCGATGACATTTTCAGGGATTATGCGGGTTAGGTTGTAGATGGTCCCCAATGAAAATCAAGGCCTTAAAATTTACAGTAGCCTCTGCGCATGCGCAAACGTTAAATCCTTGTAACAGCCGTAACAGTGGCGCGTGACGTGAGGATCTCAAACCCTTTTCAATCATCCCCTTGATAGGTCAGTCAGCAATGCTCTGGATTCCCACTCTGGAGTCCCAGGTCCGAATCCTAGTCAAGCTAAAATTTTTTGATCCAATCACTGCCGCACTTACATTTTTCGTCCGAATTTGATGAAATTTTCTAGGATTGTCCAGATTAGCGTGTAGATGGTCCCCTATGAGGGTAGTGAAAGGTACTTAGAGATTGGTGTTTTCAAATTAACTACTATGCATCGGATCATCTATATAATCGGGTTATGGATACGAGGAAGCTATGTGCCACACCCACTTGTTTCTGTTTATAGTTACCCTTTTTTCCTTTCAAAGTCGTCAATTGGCTCTGCCACACCCTGTTCAATTTCGACGTTATCTACTTCCAATTCTGTATTTGATCTTTATTGTCATGAATATAGTGTTCGATTACATTCGTTTACAGAAAACATGATCAAGGGACTAGACGACGATGAAGTTGACTTCCTCGACCTAGTCGATAGAAGTAAGATGGAAGAAGAACGGAAGAAGGCGGTTGAAGAGGAGAGAGAAATAGCTGATTTCAGAAATCGGGTTGCCACTCTACAAGAGCAAGGGTTGGAACAAAGGATTCAACAGGAAATTCGGCAGCAACCTTTGAAAATCAACAATGCTGTGAAAACGTTAGTATGACTGGACGTAATGGTTGTGAGTGATGCAACCAGGTTTGAACCTTCCCATGTCCCTGCGGACTGAATTTTGATTAGGATCGATTAGAGGTAGGTGTGAACGATTAACAAATCGAAAAAAATCGCCCAAACTCTGAAAGTTAGTTGAAATTATTAGAGGAAAGAAGTGTTGGGGTACATTTCGGACTTTTGGCAAACCCTACTTATCTATCACACAATACAGGATAGACCATGGGAACCTGACGATTTTTAAATGAGTAATACAAATTTAATTTTCAACATATATATATATATTTTTTTTAATCCAATACTTTGCGATTTATGAATCCAAGAAATCAATATTATGACGTCTTGAAAATAACATTCATGTGATGACCGTCTTGCTCATAACGCTCAAGTCTGTTCGAAAACTCTTGTTGAACGCGCTCCGATGAAGGTGTGCCAACCGCCCGAACTCAGCTCGAATCCCTTCTTTCAGTACAGTGAGACTTGGGAAATATGAAATTTGGGGAAACCTCCTAGAAAGAAGTCACTAAGAAGTGACTAAGGCACGTCCCCAAACTGTGGGATCAAGCTCTCAGGGTGCGTGTGGTGCAACGCGTTCATCGATGGTCGAGGAGTGTGAGAGGGTAACAGTAACAGTCACTGTGTTGCCGTCTTTCTAAAGAAAAAATGGATTAATCACACATTTGGACGTTTTGGACGCGTTTTCAGCAGCATAATTACGACAATTTTGCCGTTCGACCAAACCGTCTAAATGGAAATGAGCTTTATTACTTAAAAACAATTCAGCATCTTTAACTTCAAGAAATGGGAGCATAGACAAACAAAAATCAGTTACAGTAATTTGGTGTCAGCTGCTGCTGCTCCACATTTTAGGGGTCCACCAATTGGCTCATTGTGAGGGTTTAAATGGGACCTTTCTAATGCTTCTATTCTACCTTCACCTAGAGTACTACCCTTTCAAAAAACCGTCAGGTTCCCATGGGTGACCCTTTATCAGGTTGAGTAGTATTATTTTACTTTTCTTCGCAGTGGGAGAACTTCGCAAACTAAACTCCTAGCTGGCGCAGTTGTGAAGAAGAGGCCTTCACCAAGTGGCAATGAAAGTGCGACCAAAGAATCTTCAGCGAGCAAGAGACCAAGAGAAGATGGTAAGCAATAAATTCGTTCGTATGTAAATTTTAGTACATGCCTGCCAAATGAGTCCATGACAAAAGAATGTTCTTGGTGCTGCAGAATGAATGAATGAATGATTTAGTCGTATAAGCCAAAGGCATTACGTCTACAAGAGTAGGCGACAAAAGAAAAAAAAAGATGTCAAATAATTCCTATTTTCTATATCAGTAGATTGAACCATCACTCATAGCACATAATCTCAAGCGGAGCGCCATTCTCAGAAATCCCTGTAATCTTGCTGTAGTCGCCAATAGCCAGAAGATATCGAGGTACTCTTCAGGTGTTGAAGCTATGTGCCTTAGGGACCTGTTTCGCTCTGAACACCCTCTACCTAGTGGGCCAGTGTGTCTGGCGATTCAAGGTTGCACATCTGGCATGGTTTTGTGTCACACCTAACCTGAGCCAATACTCGCATTGTCGAGAAAGGGAACTCCAAGCTGATGTATGGAGCGCATTCATCTGGGGGTTACCTGGTAGCTATTTATAACGTGATTTTCATGGTTGCTCTACATCTCTTTGCCTTCTGAGAATGTAGTCTTTTGCTCCATCAGGTTTGCAGTGACTAGTATTCTCATAAATTTACACCACCACCCAAACGTGCTCTTGGTTACCCAAATTTCCATGGGCTGAACTCTGTTTGTCTGTTTGTTCATGTCAAAGAATGTTCTTAGTGCAGTTGCTTGTCAAGAGGGTGAAGTGATGAAAATACAATGATGTGGCAATCGTTTGATAGGTAGAGCAATCTGCAGCTAATGGGGCTCTTTCTTCTCATGTAGTAGGCAGGCATTAAGTCTTATACCTGGTCAGTTTGATGCAAGACACGTTAGGGTACCTGAGGCACGCCCTGCTGGAGCGCACATTCGAAGATGCTATCTAACAACAGACGACCCTATGACGAAGACGTTAGCCTGGGGCCAAAAGAGCTACTCCTTGTGCACTTGGAGCAACTAGGCTTTCATTCTCTGTCAACTAGGTTGATAGGACGAAATCATTGACGGCTGACCAGCAATTCAGTTGAACGTTCGTTCACTGAGCTTGGCTGAAGGTGGTGGAAAATTCCATTCAGTTAGGATCTGAAGAGGCTTCGGCCGAAGACTGTTATATGTAATATCCCAGTACGGGATCGTTCGGACATGTGCGGACCATTTTGGTTGCCGATGTTGCGTTCGGCCTAATATGGTACCAGTGGACGGCCTACCTAATGTCTTCCCCATGGGCTCTTGCCTCTCGCTACATGCATCTAAGGATGGACGCTTAACCTTTTCGCGCCCGGATTCTCGAGAGCCTACTGTCCCTCACAGCCCGCCCGCCGGCGGGCCTTTGTCCCCTCAGTACCGCATTATTTTGGCAACTCGGTGGTTCGTCCGAAGTTGTTTCCTTGCTTTTATGCATTATTTCATTGTACTTTTTTTCGCGTGATACTTTCTGTTATGAGTTCATGAGAATTATTGAGATTATGTACATTGTTTATTCATTTACAAGCCAGTTAAACATAATGGAAATAATAAAATTAATAATAATTACTAAATTCTAAACTTCACACTCGATTCGAAATCATAAACTCAATTTTAAATGCTTGCATACGAGTCTGCAACACATTGGGACATTTTCATGTCAACCTCTACACAACAAGGTAGTGAAGTAAGGTTGTTAGTTGATGTACCCAAGCATCAAGTTTTCGTGACGATTTTTCAGTTCATGTGCCAAAGCAAAATGTAAGGTTGTTGATTGTTCTCTACGCAACACAGTGAGTCTATTTTATTTATTGGTCGCGTGAGCAAGATTTGCTTAGTTTTCGTGACGATTTTTCAGTTCATGTGCCAAAGCAAAGACATGAAAATGTCAATAAAGAATAATTATGATACCTTATGACCCGCTCCAATTTCCATTAAATTCTTTCAATATAATTTATTGTTTCTCACTTTCAATTTGTTTAGGAAAATTCCTACAATTTGATAACTTTTCATAGTGGGGAAAAAACCAAAGGTGGGAAGGACAAAACATTTTTGCGAATATTCCCGAGGAAAGTTCAAATAGGCGGTGAAATATCTAAAGGGCGGCAATATCTTTGACAGTCCCAACGCCAAAAATTACCAAAATGGAATTAGAAGTGTTGAAAAAAAAAAAAAAAAAAAACAAGAACAAGACAGAACAAATCGGCGAAGATCAATAAGAACCAACCGTTTGAGGTGCCGCTGCATCAGAACTTACCTACTGCATCAAGGATAAACTACCGACCAGAAAAACGCCGACAAAGATTAGAAAAAAAAACACTTTAACTGTTCTAGGAATATATGTATACACTGTCTATGAATGCAATATCATGAGGTTTGTAATTACACCCTGGAAGATCGTATTTACACAGTGAGAGAGCTCAAGTGCCAGAAAGGCTATTATCGGCGGCGGGCAGCAACGGAAAGGCCGAACCGCCCGATATATGACGTTTGCGGGCAGGAAAGGGTTAAGCAGTGGTTCCAGAGCGTACCTCAGCGATACCCTTACCCTGACGTGTCTCGTAACATGATCAGGAGCAAGACTTGATGCCCGCCATCTACATAAGAAGAATCCCCGTTACCTGCAGATTACTCCACCTATTTAACATTGCCTCATCATTGTATCTTCAGCATAATTACTTACAAGCCATTACAGTGATCATTTCCAGCTAGATTTGACATCCATTTGTCTGTGGGGCAGTGAGGTTTGCTAGATATTATTGAGAGGTACACGAAACGAAACTCAAAACTTCTATGTGAATCTTAGTGTAATTATTTTTGATCTTAACTTAATTTGTTTACGCAGATGCTACGCCACCACTAGCAGACAAGAGCGATTCTCTCAAAGCCGAAGAAAGGCCGTCTCTCGAAGACAAGAAGACCAGCAAAGACAACGAGAACGGCAAAGTTCAGCCCACGGTGTTCCGGAAAAGCGCCATGTCCTGCGTAGCCATCCTCCCTGGACTCGGCACTTACGACGTCTCCAGCGACGAAAGCGACGCCTCCACCGACGTAGAGGAGCCTCCTAAGCAGTACGACCTTGCCGGCCGCCCCATCAAACACGAAGTGGAAGAATCTGCGACTAATAGTAACAGCAAATGAAAGTTTCCGTTTCTGTGACGTGTAGTCAGATTTTTTTCCACGTTACTCTTGTCCCTCTACTAAGAATTGTTTTATCGAAGTATAACTCTACGCGTGGAACTCCCAAAGATTCACCTGTTTCGAGCGTGAATTATTTCTCTTCTTAGGCACTCTGTTTCACCACCGAGTCTCTATTCTTCAACTTTTCCGGTGTTCTTCGTTCTTCCCCCCTCTAAGTAGGTACCTATGTAGCTCATGACGAATGTTTCGGCTACTTTCGATCATCAGCACAAACGAATTGGTGCCTAATACTTATTAATCCACGAATTTCATTATTATTTTATTTAATATAAATTTATTTTTGTTCGAAAATGCAAGGAACCTTTTAATTACTCCATAAATTTACCCTCATTCTATTAGGCATGCCGTTCAAGCTCACAGGAACACAATCTCTTGTTCCAAAAGTACCCAATCTTGGTCTTATTTTCAATGTTTTAATGTCTAAAATTACCAGCATTTGTATGTTTGTAATTTTTAAAAAAATTTGTTGTCGCTCCACTTGTTTTGGTAGATTCCTCCCGTTCCTATTTTTCGTGAAGTTGGTTGAGTGATCAGCTTGTTTTCTGCACAAGTGTCGGTGGTGGCTGGCAGCTGACCCCTGATCACTCATAATGTAGAATGTATTTTATCGGTTGTGGCGCCCTGATCGCTATTATACGGGAAATCTAAGTTCATCTAATTCTTTGCAGGACGTTAGTTTAACTCCTCCATTTTTTGAGCCTCAATGCATTTCATTTTTGTGTTGAGAATGTTAGGATTCAAAGATTTTTTTGCTTTTGACTGTTGTCGTATTTAAAATTTGTCTTTCAAGGGTCTTTTATGCGTTCCTATCTTAATATCGCAAAAACCTAGCAATAGATTTGGTCTATGCCTTTCTTTAATATCTACTTATATACTTTGGAATATCTTTCCTACTATTTGAAAAGGTACCATGTGCCCAATTGGAAACAAAGCAAAATATTCTCTTTTCGTATAGCCGAGCAAAACTACTTATAGAAGCCACTAAAATTTTGGTGCCTCGTCCTTAATTGCAATTAAGTGTAGGGAGTCATGAATTCAAACTTGAAAAGTCTTTATGTGTGTTTTGGATCCCCGTCATTCAAAAGGTGATCGTCTTCGTGAATATTTTTGAATCGTGAGTTGGCGGTTCTCTCATAAAAATATTTATTCCTTTTATCTCGTGGAAGAATGTTTCCCTCTACAATGCATGTATCTCTCATGTGACATGAATGAATTACATTTGTAATTTGTAAAACTTGAGAAAGTAAAATCTTGATATTTTGTCTCAGTTACACATTTTTTTATATTTAATTAACCTTACAATACCACTGATTGACGCCTAAATCAGTCACTCATTTCAACGGACGGAGAAAAAAAACACGCTGACGAGAAAATTACACAAAGTTTTTTTATTTTTATGAATAGATCGCTGTGTCAAAGAACTCAGCTTTGCCTTGTCGCTATCTGCCTGCCAACCATATTCATTTTGAAGAAATAAACTTGACCACACTCAATCCAAAGATATAAAGAGTTGCAGGTGCTTTCTTTAGGAAATTTCATTACTGGTTGCCAAGGTAGCAAAACTGAGTAGGTAAAACAACCATCGCATTTTGATCAGCTTCATTTTGAACGGAGATTAGGCCGAACATTCGTTTGCTATTCACACTCGTGTTTCTGCTTTGTTATTCGTCCCAACTTCAATTCCTTATAGGGAGTGAACGGTTGGTCCTACAGAGCTCTGGGTGGACTCATCCGATTCTAAAGATGGATTACTGTTTTAAATTGAAGTAAAATTACTTTTATCACGTGACCATGTTTTTGATATAGTTTTTGGAGTCTATTTTTCAATTTATTGTAGGTACATGTTTCGGCAAAAACAACGTTGCCATCAGCCTTAATAAACCGGTTTGGGGATCGTCCCTTGTGCCATTGCTTTTGTTCCTTCATTGCCAGTTATGGAGCATATTGTTAAATCACATTTTTTTATGTCGAGAGTTTTTGAGTTAGGGTATTTTGAAAATTACAGCCCTTATTTTTCTACCCTAAGTGAATGACATCAACCAAAACCTTCGCGGCACAATTAGACCCCGAATGGAGCCCATATATCAAATTTCATCAAAATCGGTCCATGGTAACTAAGGAAAGTTCCGCGTAAGGCGGATGGATGGCCAAATTTTGATGGGGATGGGGGTTAAAATTTGTTTCTTGGTTGATTCCAAAGGCTTATTATTGAAAATAATAAACCAAAACTACTGTTTGAAGGTGGAAAACGTGATTTTGAAAAAAAACCAACGTTCTGACTTCGGGGTTTGAAGATGGGAGGGAGGAGCTGCGGAACAGTAGACCCAGGAGTCACAACGTTAATATTGAAAAAAATTCACGTTTTTCCGCGTTCAAAAAGAAATGTCTCCCCTCAATTCGTTTGTAAATTGTTTGATATCAAAAAATTATACCGTTGGAAAGCTGAGATATGTAAAAGTTTCTATCGTAGAGCGTAAAAAAATACAAAAATTGGAAAATTGTCAAAAAAATCTTTACGCATCTGATCTTCTCAAAATAATTTTGTTTGGCATTAGGGAGATGGAAAATTTAGCGTTCTTTCCATCGGTGCCCTTAATTTAACATTCACTTGGTAAATTGATGTAGTTATGGTAATTTTAGTGATTTAAGGTTCAACTAAGATAACTAAGGAAAATGGCGCGAACAGCGGAAGGACGGACAATTTTTTATTCGAATTTTGGATTCTACGTACCTTGAGACGTATACCATAACATTTTGAGGGGGATTACATTTAAGCTTTAGCCATCACCTAACTGGGCAAAAACTGACGAAACCGTGGAACGAAAGTAGCGCGGAATTTTGTAAAGATTTTCACTTCCAACCGACCCGTTTCTAGGGAAATTTTTCGCCGTTAGTTTTCATCCCACGAAAATCTTTCGCCACTCGTTAAAAAGCCCTCAATTTATGCGTAAATTATATACTGCCTAAACAGCTGTAAATATGGACGAAGCTGAGATATACATCTACCTCTGATTTAGAAGAACTGTAAACAACATTCGCAGTAAAAACCAACATGGATTAGTGGATTATAATGATGCTGTTGGTTGGCTTGGTTGTTACGAATGTAATCAAAGGGTCTTGAAACCTAGGCGAGATTTTGTTATGAACGCGGGCTTTTAGTTGCGATCTGTTCTTCGACGCATTAGATGTTTTCGATTTCATAATGATAACAATACCTTTGGGACATCAAGAGGAGAATGAAATGATGAAAAACAGGCCCATAAAGAACTAAATTAAAACAACAGACAACAAATTCCTAGTAAAAGAAAACAGCAAATGAACAATACACGGCTAAAGCATGTTCCATGTTTTTTGAATTTTAGCCGAAAGCTCTAACCAGAGAGCAGTAACCATCCGGGTGTCCACCGGGTTTGCCGAGTTTTTCTTGCTCGATTCCAAAGGTTTAAGATTGAAAGTAATAAACCAAAATACGACGCTACAGTTATTGGAGTCTCGGCAATAATAATAATAATTATTATTACTAAATTATTACTAAATTATTTAGTATCGAACTGTCGAATTGGCAATAAAATGACTCAGTTTCTAAACTTCGGAGATTGTTCTTTTCCAAATATTTTTTCTTATCTGCCTTCGTAGAGTGTAAAGCTTACATAATCATACGATTCTTGCTTGTCCTCGCTACCGGTTTAAACATTTCGTGAAAAGAAGGTGAAGAGTTATAAGCTTATTACCGATTAAACATGTTTATTGCCTGTGGTATTGTCTTGAAATTTGATACAGTTTATGTTGTGTTTGAAGGTAATATTTTGTTTTGATGCATAAGATTTGAGTGTCTCAATAATTCTAATACTATCTTCAGATTCTACAGAACATTCTTCTACTTCCAGACTTCTCAAGTTAGTCCAGTAGTCTTTAATTCCCTTCAACAATTCGTTCGTTTCTAATTTATCCGTGATTATCTTTAGTCTGACCAAATGATGTAATTTAAACATATACGGTATACTTGTCTCTGACAGGCCTTTCCTGAAATCCAACGTAACGTTTTCTAAACGCTTCTCACACAACGCATGTAATGTTTCGTCGTTGATGATTTGGTTGTTGATTGAAGAAAATGACTTGAGAACCGGAAACCCAGTTTTGAAGGAAGAGATCCACGTCGACGCTCTGGCCGAAAACCCATCAATACTGAAGGACTCCAAATTCAATTGAGACAATAAGAGAAGAACATTTTCATCTAAAGAAGAGCACTTTTCAAGTTTGAGAGTCTTGACTGAACACAACTGCGGCAATTTTAGTTGGTAAAGCCCAGGACTGGTGAGGGATACGTACGTAGCAGAGTCCTCAAGACGGAATGTTGATTTACTACAATAAATCGGATGCCACCCTATTACTCTTTTAGGATTCTTCAATTCGACTATAATTTCTTCAAAAAGTTCTTGATATTCCTCTAATAAGTTTAAAACGTTCGAGTCACTGTGCTGTTGGCTTATTCTGAGTCGGAATCCAGGCGTGCAGTGTTCCAAAATGCATTCTAGTTGATGTTTTTCGATTGTCGATACGTTGAGTATCTCCAAGCGGTTCAATTTCTCGCAACTATTGAAAATGCGCTCCAGCAAAAAGTCCGGTAGTAGCCCCGGGTCGTCGTACCATAACTTCAATGTCCTTAGATCTGAAAATAGCGACAGTAAAAATAGTTAATAATGTAAAACCAATCTCTAAGGAATGTCTCACAATGTAGAAGTTGAAGTAAGTTTATGATACATAAATTTCGACTATTTTATCTCCGGGTTATGAACTTTGGTTCCGTAAACAGTTTTTGAGGAAAACGATTTTCAGCGATGCATAGCAGAAGCCAAAGAGTTGTAGTTTTCGAGCTAGGACACTCTTGAAAATGTCAACCGTTAGAAGTTCAAAAACATAACATCAACCAAAAGTTTCGCGGCACAACTAGACCCCAAGTGGAGCCCATATACAAAATTTCATCAAAATCTGTCCATGGTAACTAAGAAAAGTGCCTCGAACGGCGGACGGATTTTGAAAAATAATATTTTCGGATTCTACATAGGTACTTTAAAACGTAAACCATCAAATTTTGAGGGAGGGTTAAACAATTTTGTCTTGCTCGATTCCAATGGTTAAATATTGAAAATAATATACCAAAAAAGTTACACACTTTTTTCACAGACCCCAAGCTATAAAGACACGTTAAATTTGCTTCCAAGTCTACCAAGGTAGCGGAAGCTTCGTTTTTACTTTTCAAGGTTAAAGACAAAGTTCTCCAAAATCGAAATTTCCACTCGCGTTTTACGTTTCAGACCTTCCTGAACAATTTTGGTTCCGTGTCTGTCTGTCTGTAAGTGTGTCATGAAATCCTTGCCACAGCCATTTCTTCTACAATTCTCGATTCGATGAAATGTTCAGGAATGTGCAGGTTGGCGTGCAGATGGTCCCCTATGAAAATCATTACCCCCAGACTGATAGTAGCCGCTGCGCATGCGCGAACGTGAAATCCTTGCCACAGCCATAACTTCCACATTTTCTATCCGATTTCGATGAAATTTTCAGAAATTTTGCAGATCAGGTTGAAGATGATCCTCTATGAAAATCATCGCCCCTGGACTGATAGTAGCCGCTGCGCATGCGCAAAAGTATAATATACTTCAAAAGTATAATATTAAATTAACAAGGTAATATTATTATTATATTATGTTACACTATTATCATTATATTATTATTAACAAGGTAATTTTATTACCTTGTTACAGCCATAACTTCTACATTTTTCATCCAATTTCGAAGAAATATTCAGAGATTGTGCGGTTTGACTTGTAGGTCCCCTATGAGGGTGCTGCAAGGCACTTGGAGAATGATGTTTTGAGATCAACTGCTATGCATCGGCTCTTGTACACAATCGGGTTATGGATACGAGGAAGCTATGTGCCACACCCACTTGGCGGACGTTTTTTACTTATGAACAATTTGGTTATTGGCACATCGATCTGACAGCCTGTCAGATCTTCAATTTACTATTTAACGTAGGGCGAAATTATTTTGTCAGCGAAGAGAGTATGCAAACCCACACGACAGCTCGGTCTTGATGGTAGGGTAGCCCTGGAGCGCCGTAAGCGTACACGTACACAAACAACACTCACTTCATGGTAACTTTGGTGTTTCCAGTAAAATTTAGTCTTTTGGTTCAATGAGTTTTTAATACAAAAACAACAAGCATTATTTAATGGGAAGTATAATAAACTAGCTGAAAAGCCTGCTAAAAGCAGGAAAAACCAGATCGTAGATGTGTGAAAAGAATACCGTGACATAAAATGTCAACAACAAAATTATTATAAACACGTAATTTATTAAAAGAAACAAAATTTTATGTCACGGCATCGAATCGAACCTGGGTCCCCCACGTTTGGGTGGCATACAGTTGGGGTTTTATGTACAGCTTTTCCGCGTCAAATTGAAGGTTTTCCGAAACAAAATAAAGGTTTTCCATTTCAAAATAAAGATCGTTAAGATACGTTCACTGTAGCGGACTGAAACACTTTATGAAAACAAGACGAGGGCAGCCTGCCTGTCCATTCTCTATCAGGTTGATATCCTATTCCTTATGCATGATCAGTGAGATTGCTTCCGCAACAGCTGAGAATGATCTATAACATTATTAGTTCTGTTCAATTTTAATCGAGTTCAGATTTATTTCTTTTTTTTTTATTCAATGTTGACAAAAAACCCTCCCAAAAAAATCAATTGAAAAATGTTAACAATATTCATTGAAATTTTTTAAAATGTTAACAATGTACATATACGATGTTAACATTTCTCAATTGATTTTTTGTTGTTTTTTGACAACATTGAATAACAAAAAAAACCGATAAAAATTGAACAAAACTAATAATGCTATAGCTCATTCTCAGCTGCTGCGGAAGCAATCTCCCTCATCATACATAAGGAATAGGATATCAAACCTGATAGAGAATGGACAGGCAGGCTGCCCTCGTCTTGTTTTGATAAAGTGTTTCAGTCCGCTACAGTAAACGTATCTTAACAATCTTAATTTTAAATGGAAAACCTTTATTTTAAAATTTAAAACCTTTATTTTGAGATGGAAAACCTTTTTTTGTTTCGGAAAAAAATTTAATTTGAAGCGGAAAAGCTATAATATAGAATAGCGGGAACGTTGTAAATTGTTACGCAAAGGTTAATATTTATTTTTCGGAATGCAGTTTGGTGATCTTCCGTCAGTCAAAACAGATGCCCGAGTTAATACCCTATCAATTTACTTATTTTTATCTGTAGACCCTTCTACCGTGCGAACGAATGGCCATCATAGAAGTAAAGCATGGATGATAGATGGAACTCCTGGATTCAGTGCCCCACTAACAAATATGTTATTATGAATTAGTATACCGAATATTGTCAGTTTTGGTCAATAGTAACTATTGCTTCCAAGTCTACCAAGCTAGCGAAAGCTTTGTTTTCACTTTTCAAGGTTGAAAAAAAAAAATTCCTCAAAATCGAAATTTCCAGTCGCGTTTTACGTTTTAGATCTTCTTGAACGATTTTGGTTCCGTGTCTGTCTGTCCGTCTGTCATGAAATCCTTGCCACAGCCATTACTTCTACAATTCTCATCCGATTTCGATGACATTTTCAGGGATGTGCGGGTTGGCATATAGATGGTTCGCTATGACAATCATCACCCCCAAACTGTTAGTAGCCACTGCGCATGCGCGAATGTGAAATCCTTGCCACAGCCATAACTTGCACATTTTCTATCCGATTTCGATGAAATTTTCAGAAATTTTGCGGATCAGATTGAAGAGGGTCCCCTATGAAAATCAAGGCCTCAAAATTGACAGTAGCCTTTGCGCTTGTGCAAACGTAAAATCCTTGTAACAGCCATAACACTTACATTTTTCATCTGAATTTGATAAAATTTTCTAGGATTGTTCGGATTGGCGTGTAGACAGTCCCCTATGAAAATCATCACCCCCAGACGAATAGTAGTTGCTGCGCATGCGCAAACGTGAATTCCTTGTAACAGCCATAACTTCTACATTTCTCATCCGATTCCGATGAAATTTTCAGGGAATATGCGAATTTGGTTGTAGATGGTCCCCTTTGCAAATCATTGTACCCAGACTGATGGTAGCCACTGCGTATGCGCAAACGTCAATTATTTGTTACATCCATAACTTCTGCATTTTCCAGCCGATTTTGACGAAATTTTTCAGGATTGTTCAGATTGGCGTGTAGATGGTCCACTATGAGGGTAGTGGAAGGTACTTAGAGATTGATGTTTTGAGATTAACTACTATACTCGTACATCGAATCGCGTCATGAATACGAGGAAGCTATGTGCCACACCCACTTAGCAGACGTTTTTTTAATCGTGATGTGGGTGCACGTCTGGTTTCGGTTAGGACGTGATCGTTGTTCAATTCTGGTTATTCAGGCTTAAAAGTTATCATCGTGTTTCTGACCAGTTTCTTACAAGATATGGCGACTTGATTGTGAATTTCTAGGTACTAGTTTTAATATTTTGAGCACCTTTGTTTTCTTGCTGCAGGTTAAAACAATATCGATCCTCCAAAATCAATATTGTTACCTATTATTTTGTGTTTTACAGCTTTTTGAAGAATTTTGGTTCCAGGTCGGTCTATGATCTGATTTTGATAAATACCAGGATTTAGCTCAAATCTGGAGCGTTGTACTCGCATGAAGCTGGATCTGAGAAGGGTGAATATCAAATTCATCGCGATCCGATCAGTCATTATTAGGTAAAAATTAACAACAAAAGCAGGGATGACCTCAATTGTGTTGTTGTTTTGTCAACTCTGAGAACTCCAAACATGATTGTGAAATTCAACCTAAATTTTGGGGACATTGGTTTCAGTTGGTGAGCACTGCTCTATAATTCATCAAAATTTGCATGCCAGCGAAAAGGATGGAGGGGGGGGGGTTAAAAAAAACAAAAGAGGCCGATTTTCGATGTTCCGGTGCATATTGAACCCAATTATTGAAATTCCGGGAGTTATATGGTAATTGTTATTATGGAACAGAAAGGTAAAAAACAATTATGTTTTATCGCTTACTGGTTAGAATTGAACGTTCTACTTCTCATTCAAAGGGACGACTCCTGGACTGCACGTGTTGTTAACAATAATATGTTGTTAGTGCTCGTTTCCTAAAATCCTTGAAACATTGAACATAATCGAACCAAGAATAAGGGAGAAGGGAAATGAAGTAAGAAAACAGCTAAATTCGTAGAGCCCACCCTCCCAGAATGTGGCGTTAAAACCACTTTGGCAAGAATCTGAGCCTCTCTCGCGATGAAGCTAAAAGAGGTTTGTTAGTGGGTTTCGAGAGTAACTGTAAGGAGTGGGGGCTGCACCCTATTACTGCTTCGGCGTTCTTTATGGATATGGCCTGGCTCTAAATGATCTCACCTACTGATAACGGCACCCAAAGTGATTTTTTACCTCTTTCCTAGGGAGTGCTGGGTCGTGAAAATGGAAGCAGGTTGAGCGGTGACGTACGTGGAATGGTGAGTAAAGCAAAGCTCCAATTTAAGTTAACCTACCGCCCTCATTGATTTCCTATCAGAACCCCAAAAGTGGTCACTAATGACTAATCCAACATTAATAATGAATGTATTTACAAAGCGATTGTATACAGAGTGTCCCCGAAAACTTCCCCCCCCCCCTCCCATGCTAAAATCGTCCAAATAGTGATAAACAATTTTTTTACCTTAGTTTTGTGAAAATTGTTATGCATGTCAAGTAATAATGGAGGTATAGTCAGAACCAGGGAACAATTTTATATAATAATTCCTTACTAAAACTTAAAATAATATTAATCCAAAAATAGCTATAAATTTTTTTTTTAAGTGTTCGTAATTTCCCCTACAACCCCATATTGCATGAGAGGAAATTTTCGGTAGTTGAGAGACTCCCTATCACTTAACTTGTCTCCAGTACTCTGTGCTCCCTATACAGGTGTCCCCGAAAAAGTCCCCCCCCCCCCCCTGATAAAATATTCCAGATAGTGGTAAAAAAAGTTTTCATTCAGGTATCTTCGTGATTTTTCCCAAGGATCTCAAATATGACCACAGAGTGCATTGCGCACGTGCACAATCGTGCGCAATGCACACCAACTTCGTTTTTTCAAATGAGACCCCCATTTTTTATTACTACGTGAATTTTTCTATTTTTTTAATTCTATTTTTTCTACGTGAAATTTCATGAACATTTCACCCCTCAACCGATTTCTTTTTATCGCGCGCAACCCGCTCAGCGCGCGCTCAAAGATGTTCAACAGCGAGGTTGTGTCAAAATGTTCATGTACGTAAGTGTGACATTCGATAGGTACTTCAGTAATTTTTTACGCTGAATCTGAATTCTTACTTAATTTGAATGAATTTTGATCAAATTATTGACGAAAAATAAACTTTAAAAAAAAGAAAATGGCCGGTTTAACGGGGAGACTCCGGGGTCTTCACCACCGCCGCTCCTCCCGAGCACCGAGTCTCCCCGTCGATTTCGTTGAGAAAAATGCACGTTTTTCCGCGTTCAAACAGAAATTTCTCCCTCAAATTCGATTGTAAAATACTTTTTGATTACACCGTTGGAAAGCTGAGATATTCTGTGGCAGTTTTTAGACTTTCCGGCAACAGTTTATTATTTCGAATTATTTGGTAATTATGGGCGTTAAAAAACGAAAAGTTTTCGAAAAGTTAAAAAAAAAAAACCGTAAAATTCAATTGAAAAACATTTATTTGGTATCAGGGAGATAGAAAATTTAATGTTCTTTCCAACGGTATCCTCAAATTGTAATTATTACAGCAAATTAATGGATTTATCATCAATTTAATGACATAAACTCAAAATCACAAAAAAAGATGTATGAATAACCGCCGCCCTGTCTGCTGGTGGAACCAGAATATTGCTGAACTTAGGAGGACATGTTTACGGCTCAGAAGACTATCTCAAAGAACTAGAAGGGACTCCTTGGAGTTCCAACTGAGAAAAGACCAATACAGGATGGCAAGACGGACTCAGAAGATTGCCATAGCCAGGAGCAAAGCCAAAACACAAATGGTGGATACAGCTTTCGTACAAGTACGCAACCACGAGAGACATTTTATGTCTGATGTTTAATAAATTGAGAGCTTTCCAATGAGTGGTGAACGATTTTTGTGGGGTGGAAAATGAGGAAGTTAGTTTTCCCTAGGAACGATTGGTTGTACGTGAAAATCATCAGAAATTTCCGCGTAACGCTCCCCTCGTAACGCTCCCCGCGTGACGATCCCCGCGTGACGATTTCTCATTTATGTGCCATAGTAAAGACATCAAATGTCAAAAAACTTTAAAATTGAAATAACTCGGAAAAGAAGGGTTTAAACGAAAATTGCTACGAGACATTTTTTGTTGCAAATTAGTTGTATAATTGATGCCTTGAAGGAATGGGACCTGTTTTGTAGACACCCTGTATATTAATGTAAGGAGGTATCTGCTTGGAGAGTAGATAGTTTTCGTTGATTGCCCATCTTTCCTACACGAGTCAGATACTTGAGGAACAATTCCCATCCAATCTATCTAATGGACGTTTCCAACTTCGCTCGAAGATGATTTTGGTTTGAGTTGAGTGGATCCGGGTTTCTCATCTACCACGTCTCTTCACAGTTTGCCACATTAGAGCTACCCGAAAGTGAGCCAAACGTGAATGTGTGACCTCTGAGGCTAGTTTAAAACTAGATTTTTTTAGGTAACTACTACCTAGATAGAGAGGATTGGAGCTGCAGGTCTATACGTGTATCAGTTTCAGAATTAAGTATCAATTTCAAATTATCTTTTAAAATAATGAGTAAGGTTTATGTGAGCCTCCGTCTCCTTCAAAAATTTCAGTTACTGTAACAGTAACAGTAACTGTAACAGTCCATTGTATAAGAAGAAACTTACTTTTTAAAATGTCCCAGGGATGAAATTTAATAGTTAGATCTCCAGTTAAGCACGCGTCTTGTACAGTCGAAGGAAGAGTGTCAGGCCATCTACACAATATCATGTTGCTTTTCCTTCTTAGAACACTTCTTGATGTAGTGTACCACAAATAGTTGACCGCACTGCATTTCACGATGTCTTCAATGTTCAGGTACCCGAATATCTTTTCCAGTAATTCGGGCGGCAAGC
Organism: Apolygus lucorum; assembly: GCA_009739505.2. NCBI lineage: Eukaryota > Metazoa > Arthropoda > Insecta > Hemiptera > Miridae > Apolygus > Apolygus lucorum. Next base: position 41,619,682 of record CM019180.2, read on the forward strand.
GGAATTTGAAGTCTGACATCGCAATGAAAGGGGCAGGCCTCCCCAAACTGAAATTCATAAAACCACATTTATCTTTGCTATAACCATAGGTGTAAGTAATGATAAAATGCGTACCTCAGAATACAAATCTCCAAGACCAGCAGCAAAGCAAAATAATTTATTGTAAAATCGATTTCTAGGAGGTCTTCGATCTGAAATATGAACGCCCAGTTGTAATAGCTGACTGCGCTCTCAAATTCATTTTACAAGATTCACAAAGACGATTCTCCGAGCCTTTCATGGAACCGTTTCAAACGATAGACTCGCCGTCAGACATCGAATAGAAGGTCGGAAGCTGCCAAGTCGAGTTCAGGTAACAAGGGAGAGCCTCTAAATTCATTAACAACTAATAGGCACCGAAAAAGCGTTCACTTTCGGAGTCAAAAGCGTTCTACTTCATTTTCATTCTCTGCACGGCTCACCTTTTAATTTTCAATTAACATCCTCACACGGGATCTTTTGATGTTTTTCAACTTCGTTTGTCAGCTCCCTTTGAAGAGAGAAGGTACTATACGTTTCAACGTTCTATATTCTCTCAACTTCTGTTGCTTTTTGTGAAGCGCAGTTAAATTGGAATTCGGTATTTTGAATAGCTGGGTTTGATAAAGGCAAGTACATTCTCTATTTAAAGGACGAAAATGCTTGAGGGTCAATTAAGACCGATTTGGGTTACCATACAGTTTTGGAACTAGTTCAGAGTGAGAATAAATATCGTTTCAAAGGAATCGATTTTTCAAATAACTTTTTCACATAGAATAACATAGACAAATGAAATTCCTTCCTAAGTCCTAGTAAGTCCAAAGCCCCCACGATCAGTTTAATTTATTTAGTTTCAATTGAATAAATAGTGAAAGAAAGCCTGTACAAACATTTATATTTCAGAACTGAAATATTCGGAAATGTATTTTTTTATGAATATGGATGTAACGTTGTCAAAACAAAATGAATAATAAAAGAACATTGGGTCGGACATGTGTTAACATCAAAAATACATGTGGTAACATCAAAAATTGGCAATTTTAGATGTATCTACGCCGGTGAAAGTCCTCTGGATTCTATAAAGACGAAAGAATTTATTCGCTCCCCTCGTTCTCTTTATTTTATTTCTTTGTGTTTTTCATATTACAAAATGATTTTTGATTCACACTTGTATATTCCTGCTTCCTTGTTCCAACTTCGAGACTTCTTAGGGAGTGAACGGTTGGACCTACAGAGCTCAGGATGGTCTCATTAGATTCTAAAAATTCAATACTATTTTAAATTGATAAAAAAATATACCTTTATAAGTAAGAAAAGTTTATGAGCTAGAGTGTTTTGAAAATTTCAATCCCATTTCACTCATTAGAAGTGAATAACAATAAATTTAATCGAAATCGGATCGTGTAACAAGGGAATTCGGTGGACGGATAAAAAACTTCTATTCGATTTTCGGATTCTACGTACCTTGAAACGTAAACCATCAAATTTTGAGAGAGATAGAGAAAATGAATGAATGAATAACGTTTTATTTATTTTAGCAAATATTAGTCGCATGCGACCACTCTTCCTATTAACGAGAGAAAAAAGTTACATTATTATTTTAAAATAATGAGCGTGAGAGAGAGAGGAGGGAGAGTTTTTTCTCTCTTACCCGATTCCAAATGTTCATTATCGAAAATGATAAACCAAAAACCAGCTATGAAAATAAAAGTACGCTCATCTTTAGCAAGAGAAGGACATCTCCTGTAAGATAGAGTAATAATTACTCTATTATTATCAACAACTATTGTTGATCAACAAAACTTTTGGAATATTATGAACCTAGATTTTCATTATTTCCCAAATTTTAGTTGAAATCTTATTATTTAGGTACTAGGTTTATTCTCAGAATTTTTCAAAGAAACCCCCTTGTAAGAATAAGGCAAACATGTTTTCAGGAGCAGGTAATAATGATATCCTATAATAATAGTAACTTGGATTAATTAAACTTGTTCACAAGTCTCTTTTGATGTCTTTATCAAGTTGATGCTCCTTATGGTCTATCAGCTTTTGGATTTGGACTACCTCGATGGGATGACTTTCATATTTAAACCTCAATCACAAACATGTTTCCCTCAGACATTGATACAATCATGGGGTCTAATGAACCCCACTATTTTTGGGTTTTGGTTTATTATTTTCAATAATAAGCCTTTGGAATCGAGCAAGAAAAAAACTCGGCGCTTTGCGCCTCGGCGGGGGGCTCCGCCCCCCTGCACCCCCCGGTTTATTTCTTTTTCCATACTCTGTATGAAATCATAGGAACACAGAATGTGTTTTTGCGATACTAGTCATCCGTTAAATAAAAAACAACAATAATAAATGTGGAGTTGACATTAACATGACAACCAATAAACATATCACCAGATGTTTTTTCTGTCGCTTTTTCGTGACGATTTTTTTTCGGTAGGTCATCGCAAAAACACATTCTGTGTTAAAAACGCTGCAAATCATTGCTCAAAGCTTTATTATTTTCTGTATAGATCACTGGTTCTCCATCAATAGCACCTACCACCATCTATATTCTCCCTTGACCTTCCCTCTCAAATTTCAGCTTCCTGCGTTCAATAGGATTGAAAATGACTTCGGAGCTCACTCAGCTGATCAGTGATCTGAAGAGTGAAGAAGAGCTCCTCGAATGCTGAAGACGTCTGGAAGAGCACTTCCATTCAATAGGATTGAAAATGGCTTCGGAGCTCACTCAGCTGATCAGTGATCTGAGGAGTGAAGAAGATCTCCTCGAATGCTGGAGACGCCTGGAAGAGCACTTCCATTCAATTGGATTGAAAATGGCTTCGGAGCTCACTCAGCTGATCAGTGATCTGAGGAGTGAAGAAGATCTTCTCGAATGCTGGAGACGCCTGGAAGAGCACTTCCATTCAATAGGATTGAAAATGGCTTCGGAGCTCACTCAGCTGATCAGTGATCTGAGGAGTGAAGAAGATCTCCTCGAATGCTGGAGACGCCTGGAAGAGCACTTCCATTCAATTGGATTGAAAATGGCTTCGGAGCTCACTCCGCTGATCAGTGATCTGAGGAGTGAAGAAGATCTCCTCGAATGCTGGAGACGCCTGGAAGAGCACTTCCATTCAATAGGATTGAAAATGGATTCGGAGCTCACTCAGCTGATCAGTGATCTGAAGAGTGAAGAAGCCTTTGAGCAATGAGCGTTTTTTACCCACCAACATTTTTTTTACCTACCAACTTTTTTTAACCTACCAGCTAGGTACTACCTACCACACCATACTGGCTTCACACCTTCACAATCAAGTTTATTAGAAAGAACTAATCGCTTCACACTCGATTGGAAAAACGCTGCAAATCATTGCTCAAAGGTTTATTATTTTCTGTACAGATCACCCTTCTGTATAGATCACTGGTTCTCCATCAATAGCACCTACCACCACCTTCTCCCTTGACCTTCCCTCTAAAATTTCAGCTTCCTGCGTTCAACAGGAGAGAAAATGGCCTTGGAGCTCACTCAGCTGATCAGTGACCACTCATGCGCCTCCAGCATTCTCCATTGACCCGCCCTCTCAAATTTCAGGTTCCTGCGTTCAACAGGAGAGGAAATGGCCTTGGAGCTCACTCAGCTGATCAGTGACCACTCAGGCGCCTTCAGCATTCTCCTTTGACCCTGCCTCTCAAATTTCAGGTTCCTGCGTTCAACAGGAGAGGAAATGGCCTTGGAGCTCACTCAGCTGATCAGTGACCACTAAGGCGCCTTCAGCATTCTCCCTTGACCTTCCCTCTCAAATTTCAGCTTCCTGCGTTCAACAGGAGAGGAAATGGCCTTGGAGCTCACTCAGCTGATCAGTGACCACTCAGGCACCTTCAGCATTCTCCATTGACCCGCCCTCTAAAATTTCAGCTTCCTGCGTTCAACAGGAGAGGAAATGGCCTTGGAGCTCACTCAGCTGATCAGTGACCACTCAGGCGCCTTCAGCATTCTCTATTGACCCGCCCTCTCAAATTTCAGGGTTCCTGCGTTCAACAGGAGAGAAAATGGCCTTGGAGCTCACTCAGCTGATCAGTGACCACTCAGGCGCCATCAGCATTCTCCTTTGACCCGCCCTCTCAAATTTCAGGTTCCTGCGTTCAACAGGAGAGAAAATGGCCTTGGAGCTCACTCAGCTGATCAGTGACCACTCAGGTGCCTTCAGCATTCTCCTTTGACCCGCCCTCTCAAATTTCAGGTTCCTGCGTTCAACAGGAGAGGAAATGACCTTGGAGCTCACTCAGCTGATCAGTGACCACTCAGGCGCCTTCAGCATTCTCAATTGACCAGCCCTCTCAAATTTCAGGTTCCTGCGTTCAACAGGAGAGGAAATGGCCTTGGAGCTCACTCAGCTGATCAGTGACCACTCAGGCGCCTTCAGTATTCTCCATTGACTTTTGATTATGGAAATTTGATTACTGGTTACGCAGAAGGCAAAACTGTATACAAATCGAAGAAATGAACAGCGATCGCATTTTAGTCAGAAAAAATTTCAACGGAGATTAGACCTCTTTTGCGATTCACACTCATGATTCTGTTTTATCGCAGGAAAACCTTCAAGTACTCGTAGGGACCGAACGGTTTGCCCTACAGAGCTCCGGGTGGTCTCAAAAATTTTTAAAAATTCAGTACTATTTAAAATTAGTGAAAAAAACGATACCTTTATTTCGAGAGTTTTCGAGCTAGGGCACTCTTGAAAATTTCAACCCTTAATTTCCACCCCTTAGAAGTGACCTACATCAACCAAAAGCTTCGCGGCACAACTAGACCCCAAATGGAGCCCATATACCAAATTTAATCGAAATCGGTCCATGGTAACTAAGAAAAGTGCCGCGTACGGCGTACGGCGTACGGCGGACGGACGGAAATTTTTTTATTCGATTTTCGTATTCTACGTACCTTGAAACGTAAAACATCAAATTTTGAGGGGGGGTTAAAATTTTTTTTTTTCTTGCTCGATTCCAAAGGCTTATTATTGAAAATAATAAACCAAAATAGAAAGCTTCATATGGAAATTTGATTACTGGTTACGCAGAAGGCAAAACTGTAGACAAATCGAAGAAATGAACAGCGATCGCATTTTAGTCCGATAAAATTTGAACGGAGATAGACCTCTTTTGCGATTCACACTCATGATTCTGTTTTATCGAAGGAAAACCTTCAAGTACTCGTAGGGACCGAACGGTTTGTCCTACAGAGCTCCGGGTGGTCTCAAAAATTTTTAAAAATTCAATACTATTTTAAATTGGTGAAAAAACGATACCTTTATTTCGAGAGTTTTCGAGCTAGGGCTCTCTTGAAAATTTCAACCCTTAATTTTCACCCCTTAGAAGTGACCTACATCAACCAAAAGCTTCGCGGCACAACTAGACCCCAAATGGAGCCCATATACCAAATTTGAACCAAATCGGTCCAGTGTTGCTAAGAAAAGTGCCGCGTACGGCGTACGGCGGACGGACGGAAATTTTTTTATTCGATTTTCGTATTCTACGTACCTTGAAACGTAAAACATCAAATTTTGAGGGGGGGTTAAAATTTTTTTTTTCTTGCTCGATTCCAAAGGCTTATTATTGAAAATAATAAACCAAAAGTTAACCTTCCTCAAAATTTCTTGGTTTACGTTGCAAGGTACGTAGAATCCGAAAATCGAATATCGAAATCGATAGTATTGAATTTTTAAAAAAATTTGAGACCACCCGGAGCTCTGCAGGACAAACCTTTCGCTCCCTACGAGTACTTAAGGGTTTTCCTTCGATAAAACAGAATCACGAGTGTGAATCACAAAACAGGTCTAATCTCGGTTCAAATTTTATCTGAATAAAATTTGATCGCTGTTCATTTCTTCGATTTGTATTCAGTTTTGCTTTCTGAGCCACCAGTAGATAAATGTCCATATGAAGCTCCCTATTTTTCGAATCGAGTGTGAAGCGTTTAGTTCTTTCTAATAAACTTGATTGTGAAGGTGTGAAGACTGTATGGTGTGGTAGGTAGTACCTAACAATGGTTGGTAGGTAAAAAAAAAAAACGCTGCAAATCATTGCCCAAAGGTTTATTATTTTCTGTATAGATCACCCTTCTGTATAGATCCCTCCCTACCAACCGTAGGTACCTACTACCTACTAGGGTATTTTTGAAAATTTCAACCCTTCATTTCCATTTGATTGGTGGTTGGAGTTGAAATTTTCAAAAATGGCCTAGTAGGTAGTAGGTACGTACGGTTGGTAGGGGGGGGGGATCTATACAGAAGGGTGATCTATACAGAAAATAATAAACCTTTGGGCAATGATTTGCAGTGTTTTTATAAAGGAATTTAAAAAATAATAAGGCTTATAACTGAACAAATATTATATTACAGCACTTTGAAAACAAATTAAGCTGACTTTTAGTTCAATTTTTGTGTTTTCGGATCATTTTTTCTACAAAACTGTGCCTTAAAGCGTGTTTTACCTACGTAACAATATACATGTTTATCAGCCTCAGCTCTGATGAAGTGAGTGTTTCCGGTACAGTAGAAGAACAAAACATTCATTATGATTTTCTGTAGCACCTTTTCTTTGTAGGGTTCCGGCAAAATGAGATGAGGAAGTGCAACAAGGAGTTTCAAAAATCCAAATTATTAATATGAATAACATTTATTACCTATCTCTGTTATGAGATTCTTCCTACATAGGAGATTAAGGGACATCAGAGGGAGAGGTGAGTCAACAAGACAGGACTCCGATAGAGCGCGCGATTACTGCCAAATAAATAAAATAGCGCAATCCCAATGGTTGTTGTGGGGGTTAAAATAATAAACCATTTTATTGAATCGAATGAGACCATCTTTCCGCAAAAACACTAATCGAAATCGGTTCAGCCGTTCAAGCGTGACTGAAGGTCAAATTAACTAAAACTCTGTCGCCTGCTGTTATTTTAATAAGGAAAAAAGAAAGATACGTGTATATTGGCTGTTGTATTATAATGTTTCATAATTGTAGACTTACCTTTGTTTTGATTGCAGTCAGTCAGAAATTGTAATATGAAATTCACCTACATTTCATGTCATTTATTGGGTGCTTCTCACTTTTCTTCAACTGGTCGTACTGAGATAAAATAATTTATCAAATATTAATTAATTGATAAAACGGACAAATTAATTAATTAATAAAAACGAAAGAACGCCTGTGAGCACAATTTGATGCAAACTCGCGTTCTGTTGGAGAATGAATGTACGTACGTATCTTCCTTTCGAAAAGGTCAAATGACGTTTAGATTACCCAGGATACGTAGAAGATTAGGTGGCTCCTCAGTAATGTGTATAATTATAAGAGCGGTCATTGCCCTGTGAGATAATCCTTTCTCTCATTGAATAACAAGGAAGCAATCTTTATGGAAGTAGGTCAATTAGTCCGTACGCCCAGTGGATGCGATTTCGCGCGAATTCACTTGAAATTTGAGCGGAAGTGAACGATTGATTATTATAAGTGTAGATCGTATGGAGAGCATAAGAGGAGCAATAAGTTGAGTCTGAATGATTGAACTAAGCTTGAATGTACTTTTTCATTCTCCAGCATGTAAAACCAAGAATGTAAAAAAAACCTGCCGAGTGGGTGTGGCACATAGTTTCCTCGAATCCATAACACGTTTAGCCGGATTTATCAGCACGTCAGCACACACTTACTGCAGCACATGCTTACAATCATATATCTCCTCGCTATTAGGGGTAGCATAAAACCGATTAAAACAAATTGAGGAGTTTGATTCCAAAAGGTACTATATCCATTTTGGTCAAACGTGAGAAAAACGCAAAAAAACCATGGCGATCTGAAAAATTTGCTTTTATTTTATTATATTATATTTATTATATTATATTATATATTATATAATTTATTATATTACCTAAATGTTTTTGGAAAAAAAGTAAATTAGTTCAAAGTTTAAAATAATTTTGAAGAGATTTGAAATTTCAGATTTATGAATATAGTACTTTTTGAAACAAAACAAGGTGTTTAGTACTTTCTGGTATCAAACGAAGTGGATAAAGTACTTTTTGAAACAAAACGGATAAGAGACCTCCATTGTAATGGTCATAGAACCTTTTTTAAATTAAACGGAATATTCACCCTCGCTTTTCAAGAAAATAGATTATCTGTTTCTCGAAAACGACATTTTCGATAAAAATGGTCATTAATAGTACCTTTTGGAATCAAACTCCTCAATTCATAAGACACAATTTTTCATTTATTGTAACTAGCTTACAATAAACAATACTTATTACAGTTTTTAACTGAAAAGGGCGATTTTCTCGGTGACAGCGAAAATACGCAAGGTTCAACCAGCGCTGCGGCCTAAACTGTTCGTCAAACAAAAAAGTATGAAATCAAATTCGTAGCAAATTTAACGTGCTTTCATTTTCATGAACTAATATTTTGCCAAAAAAATGAGGATTCGAAGAAATCAGGAACCCCCCAAAACTTTCCATAGACATTTTGACTGGACTACATGGGGAAACATCAAAACGTGAATCCCCCTCGCACCCTTCAAACTGGGGGAAAACAATAAATGTTCTGCTTGTTACAAGGATTTCACTTTTGAGCAAAGACAAAGGTAGACAAAGACTACCTGTACCTACAAATGATTCGATCATAGTGCAAATCAAAAGTCAACCCACGCGACTCCGGAAATTCCCTTGAAATGGGATGGAAACTGAAAGTTTGACTTGTTACAAGTAAGGATGGCATATCGAATGAAATATATCGATATACTGATCAAACGATTTATCGTCAATGAGATATCGATACCTACGATATATTGGATCAAATATATGGATATTTCGATATATCGGAAGATCTAACTTGGAAAATCTTGTCGGAGTAGATACGTAAGTTAAAACGTTTTAAGCTATGCAAACATAATTTTGGAAGAAATTTATCGATATACACGACATATCGGAAGATAGTATTGGAAAATGGAAAATCTCTTCGAAGTTAGTATTTAACCCTCTCAAAAGTTTCATGGTTTACGTTACCTTGTAAGGTATGTAGGGATGGCAAATCAAGTGGAATATATCGGAGGATCTACTTGGAAAATCTTATTGAAGTCAGTAGGTAGGTGAATTGAAACGTTACTAATATCATTTTGGAAGAAATACATCGATATACTCGACATATCGGAAGATCTACTTGGAAAAACGGCTGAAGTAAGTATTTAACCTGGTTTAAAAAGTTACTGGTATGAATTATCGAAATTATCATACGTAGTTGTAAAAGTGCGAAAATGTCATGGTTGTCAGAGCACTAGGTCAGTAGCAAAGGATTTTTGGGGTTGCAAATTTGGGGATAAACTACTCTCAGGGGTCCTAACAACATAATATAAAAAATCATAGATACCTACCCTCGCCATAGCAATGTTTCATTAATTTATAAATTGCTTCAACTCGTATAAGTATTAGGTAGTTTTAATCTGGACACGCCTCCATTACTTTTGGCTCAAGTCAAATAATTGAGACTTGAGCGCCACTGTAGTGTAAACCATCACGTAGGTACCTACAAAATTTGGAATACATTTACTTCATGTTTTTATAGATTACAGGTGTCCCTTCTCATCTATCCATTTTAATATTTAATTTTTACGTGTTGAAAACAAGTCGCGATATAACGGTAAATATATCGATATTGACCGATAATATCGGTTCTCTATATCGATATATCAACCGTAATATATCGATATATTACGTATATCGATATATCGTTGCCATCCCTAGTTACAAGGGTTTTACGTGTTGTCAAGCGCAGAAGCTGCTGTCATTCCGAAATTGGTAAGGATAAATATTATTCTATAATAGCAATTATGTAGATCGACCCACAAAACACACTACGTCAACTGATAATCAAGGAATCTTGGAGATTCTCTCCAAGCTGTGATACACCTTTATATTGTTTCCCAAAACCTCGTGTTTCACTAATTGAGGAGTTTTCTTTCAAACGGGCTTATACTCACTTGGGATTTTATGTGGGAAATTGAGATAAATTAATTTCATGGCGGAGGAAGTTGTCTAGGGTTCCCAAATTTTCCAAATAGTTTGTTCATAGAACTTTCGATTGTAAGACCAAAGTTCGAAATTTTGGCATGCATTTTGAGGGAGACACGGCCATTTCTTATTTGGATATAAGCCCTTTTGATGAAAAACGATGGATATGAGCCACATTGAAAAAAAAACGAGATGTTGGTTGTGTCAAGAAAAATCTCATTTTCATTTTATTTTGTTGCTTTACCCGTTATTTTCAATAATGAACCTTCTGAATCGAGCAAGGAAAAATATTCTAACCCCCCTCAAAATTTGATGGTTTACGTTTCAAGGATAGTAAAATCCGAAAACCAATTTAAAAAAAAGTTAATTGAAAACAACGGGATGGATATGAGCCGTTTTGTCGGCAAACTCTATTTTTAGCAAGCTTTTAAAGCGGGATACAAAGGTTTCGGAAGGAATTCAACTCTTGAGGTGATAGGCTGAAAAAAATCAAAGCCCGCTTAAAAGGAAACTCTTCAAGAAGTCATCATATGATACAAAGTAAACTTTCCCGCGTGCGAGCGTCTTCATAATATGAAGACATCATAATATTATTATGCGTCTTCATAATATCATATTATGATACAGTGCTGACTTCGTAGTAGTCCTCACTTGAAACGCTCGCATATCGTCATAAATAGCTCTAGAAAGACGGGAAAGGTCTTGTTTGCTTCATTCGATCACCAGACACCCAACAGAGTTCGCCATTTTCGTGGATCGAGTGAGGAATATCCGCAATATCAGTTGGAAGTGTAATAAGGTATCAAGAACGTCAGCTCCTCTAAAAGCCATTTTGAGGATTTCTTGGTGATTTTCATCCATTCTTTCCACCAATTCCACTCAACGTGATCATCATTATCGAATTTATCGAGCAGAATGACATTTTCGCTAGTTGGTATTTATGAGTGTTGCCTACCATCCATTGAGTAGGCCCTCGTCATGTGTTTTGTCTATAATTATGCTGTGAGTACTACCTGCTGATTTGAACGCAATCCGTTTATTGTTTCTTTTTTCTTATACCTATTTATAATTATTGCTAATAGGAATCAAAATGAAAAATCACTCAGAACAGCCACAAGCCCACTGCACCTCGGAAATTACTCTAAAGTTCAATGACCTTAGGTAGGTATCACATTTCCGCCACAGCGCTTGACGGCCTTTCCGGATACGCGTTGAATGTTACGGATACGAATAAAAAAAAACCATGAAATTTGGTCTTCAATAATTATGGTGGCGTCTCCACCATCTGATTTCATGTTGACGCTTGGTATACTTACTGAGTAAAACGTCCTTCAAGCCCTGAAGAAGGCAATACATTTACGGAAAGCTCGGCAAAGAAGGAGTTGAATTCCAGTTGACCCCATTCCCCATCAGTTGTCGTACTATTGTATAATAATATTAAGCATTTTTCATGTTCTTCCCATCGAGTTTTGTGACATGAAAAATTAAGGTATATACAAACAACTTGAACACACCAATTATTAATATGTTTATGTTTGGAGTATTATTGAAACATTCCACTTAGGGGGTCTGAATTCTAGCCACCTTGCCTGTAAATGACCTTGTAAATTATACCGATAACGAAGGACACCTCCAGGGAACACAGAACTGAGTTGATATTAAGTATTCATGATTATGGCCGTCAGTTGTTGTAGACTCGACTCTAGTGTCGTGCTCGGAGGAATAGTCGCTTGTTATACCGAGAGTGACGCTTCCGCAGACTTTCCTCATTCCAGGATGGCCGTGGGGCTACCAGGTCGGCGACTAACGAGATTGTTTAGCCCCACTTGACCAGGCTGGAGTTCGGTCAAATGGAAGCACTTGGGGAAGAGGACGAGCTCTGCTCAGCGGGGCTATTATTGTTGTGATCATACCAGACGACGGCACCGTCAACTCATGAATTTCACAGGGAAGGGGCCCCTTATTGATTGATACTGTGTCAATCCTATTAATACCTGTCTTCAATTATACTAATACTCAACATTCATCAAATGTAACGAACCAAACTGTCAGCCTGCATAACCATACATTACAATCGCGGTAATTTACACGCTGATAAATATTAATTTGGTGAGGAGAGTGTCCCAAATATCGCCTATATAATGTGATCGGACATTCTGGTCACGGAGGTGTGTGTTCAGCTGTCACATCGATTTTGGTCAATTGTCCCGCTTGAAGAAACAATCACTTGCTTCTTTTTGTGTTTTTATAATAATAATTGTGTATAAGCAGCTCTGGGGTCAGGATTCCCTATTTCCAATTTATAAACGGAAGTTCTCTCGACAAAATTGGTTCAAAAGGCATCCTTGTGCATAAGTTGCACCGCTAATCGAAAAAACCGCCGGAGGCTGGGATCATATTAATTCAATCGAAATCCAATTACCCCTGGCACCAAATTATACAGGGTGTCTCACGAGTCCCCCCCCCCACCTCTAAAATCGTTATTTTTGGAGATAGAAAAATACTTTTTTTTCAATCTTCATGGTTTTTTGCAAGGATTTCAAATATGACCGATGCGCACCGGCAATTGCGCAATGATGCGCCATCGACACCAACTTTGTTATTTCAAATGGGAACCCCTATTTTTTATTGCAGGTTTGGATTTTGCGCAAAATTTGATGAATTTTAGACCCATCAACTGATTTTGGTTTATTATTCTCAATAACAAACCTTTGGAATCGACCATGAAAAAAAAAAAAAAAAAAAAAAAAATGTAACTCCCCCCACAAAATTTGTTGGGTTATGTTTCAAGGTACGTAGAATCCATTGGATGATGTAGGTCACTTCTAAGGGTTGAAATTTTGAAAACGCCCTAACTCAAAAATTTTGATATAAAGGTATTGTTTTTCCATCAATTTAAGATAGTATTGCATTTTTAGAGACCACGCGGAGCTTTCTAGGACAAACCGTTCGCTCCCTACGAGAACTTAAGGGTTGGACTTACGATAAATTGGAAACACGAGTGTGAATCGCAAAAGAGGTCTAATCTCTAATCTCCGTTTAAAGTTTAGCTGACCGAAATATTATCGATGTTTTCCTTCATGTTGGTTGGTGGAAACAATGGCAAAGCCGTGTTCTTTGCAGACGAGTGATCTATATATAAAAACAATAAACCATTGTGTAATAATTTGCAGCGTTTTTGGTTGAGCACAACCCGTCCAGTGAGCGCGCAAACATGCGCAACCCCTGGATTGTACCAAAATTGAGATGAAGGTAGACCTGAAGTGTGACATAATATTATGTTTTTTCAATAATTTTCGACGCTGAATCACTTGGTGGTATCCATTTTCGGATTTAACTTGAATTTCTCTAAACGGCGGCCGAAAATTAGGTGATTTTTAATAGAAAATCGCTCTTATGAGTTAGACGCAATTTTAATTAGTTCGGGTGGCTAACTCTACCCATAAATTTTCTTTTCTTTCCCTCCTCCCAAATTTGATTACATTTTTTTCTATCTCCAAAAATAACGATTTTGGAGGGGGTGGGAGGAGAACAACTCTTGAGACTCCCTGTATATTTAGAGAAATATGAAGAAAAAAAAAATGATAAGAAGTTTCTTTGGTATTTTACTTAAAATAAGGAAAGGAAGCTTAACTTGATCAATCTTTATGTAAAAAAAATTGATGAAGAAGGGAAACCCGCGAGCAAATCCTTAGGGCGGTATTCATAGTCATGACTCGAGTTGGAGGACTCCTCCAAAGTACGCTTTGAGGAGTCCTTTCCTCCTCGAGCTATTCATAGTTAAGCCTTTAGCCAAAGTCAAGGCCAGACTCATCCTCCAAGTCGAGGAAGGTCTCGAGGAAGCCTTAAGGAGGCCCGACGGCTCCTTAAGCTATGCATAGTCGCCTCATTTCAAGGCGTCCTCGAACCGCCAAAGGCGTCCTCCAATGGCGGTATTCATAGACGACTTCGGAGGTGGAGTCGAGAAATTTGAAGGCCGAATCGAGATATTTCGAGTCGAGAAAGGGGCTTCGAGCTTCCTCAGCCCAAGGTAGGTGAAAAGGTACCTTGAGGAAAGATTTTGATGATATACCTACCTGTTTTCACAAGAGTTGTCGTTATAAAATATTCTACAGATCTATTCTTCGGTTATTTCGTCCGAAAACATGGATTTCGAAGATATTGAAAGATTGGAGGAATTTGATGAGTATTTGTAGGAATCTTCGCGAGATCAGCGAAGGCCGAAATGTTATTTGCGGGATCAAGAAAACCCTTTAGAGGTAGGTACCTACTCAAAAGTTATGATAATAATGATAAACACAGTGAATGCCAGTAATTTTGTTATGTTCTTATTTGTATAGGTATTGGATGATCGAACATTTAGGAAGAAATTTCGTTTTACAAAAGAGACCGTGATAAACGTGCTACTCCCGATTTTCTTCCTGCCCGAGAGTATTTCTGTGAACAGGAGAGAACAGAATCTATTTCTTCATCATCTAGGGCTGGGTACTTACGACTGAGTTACTTGCACCAAATTCTGGCATATGTTTCTTACATAACGAGTCGACAATATACTGAAATTTGGTCGATTCCGGTTCAGTGGAAGAAAAGTTATGACCGCCCGATATTTGATGATAGCTGATTTCAGTAGAAATGTCGAACATTTTCGCACTTTACAAAAAATTGACATCTTCAAATAGCTCTAAACTCTAGTGAATGTTCGAGCAACATGTCCTCAACAATATACTAAAATATGGTGAGGGAATTTTGAATAAAAAGAAGTAATCGATCTTAGAAGTTGCCGAGCCATCTGTTTCAAAGCCGAGGTTCTGTAGTCATAAGCACTACAGAACGACATTTTCGCACTTTACAAAATAACGTCATCTTCAAATAACTCCAAACTCTAGTGAATGTTAGATCAACATATCCTCAACAATTTTCAAAATATGGTGGGTGGGAATTTCGAATAAAAAAAAGTAATCGACTATGTTCAACTTTTCATAGTACTGTACCTACCTATTAGGTACCTTCCTTGTTGAAAGCACGTATTAATACTAATGGAAATTTGTTTCATATAGTTCTAAAGCCTTCATTTGTATCACCCCATAGGAGAAAAAGTAGAAATTGGTTTTTCTACTGATTTGAGAAGTATAAGGATGAGAAGTTCTGTTGTAACGGAATGACGCGACCGCGGGAAGTGTTGAGGGTCAGTCTAGATGCGCCCATTTCACTCAGGTGAAAAGCGCTTTGGTACTTTGTAAATTACAAAACAACGAACGAGCGCAAAGAAAAGGAGCACCAATATAAATATAATATACTTATTGATTATAATACCTACGCTACCTACTTTCTGTTGGGTACTTTCCACTGAAATTGAAATCACTCGCGATTTTCTCCTAACACTTTTTTTTCGACAATTGAGACCGCATCTGTTTTTTTCCACAATGCCCTTATTTTCAATTATGAATTTCCTCAACGTAGTTTATTCAGCTTCGCTTAAAAACGGCTCTCTTCTTTCCTCTTTCCATTTGGAAACTAATATAAAAAACAAAGCTTCCGCTACCTTGGTAGACTCGGAAGCAAAATTAAAAGGTAGCAAACACTATTTTATTGAAGAAGGAACGCGAACAACCGGAACAGTGATGGTCCAAAGTCAACGCTGAAAAACAACACCAACCATTCTGAAATAAACAATCGAACCTTCTCCATGAAACCTTCACTGAGCTGTTACCTGAACAGGGCTGCCAATTCTTCCTCGACCGTCGTTTGGTAATTCGAGGTCTCCTCGAGTTGAGGATGAGCTGAGGTCGACCTCCAAATGCGTTCTGTTCGTCTATGAATAGGGTGAGGAATCCTCGAGAAAAGGTAAGTTGGAGGAAACCTCAACTCAAGTCGAGGAAATCCTAGCCTTGAGGAATGACTATGAATACCGCCCTTAGTCTGGTGGTGAGTACTCGAAATCAATGGGTTGAAACAGTTCCAGGGTCACAGTTCATTACCACATTCACTATTCACACTACTTTTTGTGACTTGAAAAAAATTGAATAGGTATATCAGGCGGCTGGAGGTGAACAGAGCTACAATTTCCCCATCTGCCTTCAATATAAACACCGATTTCTACTAGTCCTGATAATATACCGAATAACTTTGAATTTCGATATAAATTTTCCTCGTGAATCATTACAGCAACGAGTTTACACCACCTTATGACAAAGGTAGACTCTAGAAGTTTATTCTACACGAAAAAGGTGCCAAGATGTGTCGTCAAAACATTTGGCGTCAGCCTAAATTTCCTGCGGAAACAAAACACTGACACATTACTTCAGTTAAAACAAAATACCGGAGTGGCAGAGGGGGTTTCGGTTGGCCCCTTCATGGCGTCAATTTTTCACACCTCAATCCACCAGAAAGTCAAGAAATTTAGGAAAATTATAACCAAATTCTTCGACTGTGGTTTTCAAAATTGGTTACAAACTATGTAACTCAAGTTAGTAACTATCATTAAAAACGACCAGTCGAATTGCTAAGGGCGCAAGAACGTGCTGAGAATTTCTCTATTCACCTTCGCAAGAATGAATAGTATGGTAAAAAAGCGCCGTAATATTACCGAGGCCTTGCAACCTCATATTGCTGAGCGAGGATTGTTATGAACCGTCGGTTGTCGGTTCTATCAAAAAGTTCTTATATTCCCTATAGGAAATATTCCATTATGGCAGGGTTAAAATTGAACGCGCCCAAGGCCCGCGTGAGAAGGAAAAGCGCTAAGCTCGGAAGGATTTTCTCCGCGTAACGCCGATCTACCTAATGGGGAACGCATGAAAATTCCCTGAAGCTTCCTCGGGTTCCACTTCTCCTACCTGCTCCCCCAAATCGATAGAAAATGGCAAAGGATTAGGTCGGGTCGCTGAATGTGCTGAGAGCAGGTTAGGTCGAGCTGGGTTAGCGGGCGGAGTGCGGGATGGACCGACTGATAACCTCTTCGTATGGCTTCTGTTAACGGGGGCAATTATCTTTTAACTAACCAAAACTACATCCCTATCGGGACCGA
This sequence comes from Apolygus lucorum, assembly GCA_009739505.2. Lineage (NCBI taxonomy): Eukaryota > Metazoa > Arthropoda > Insecta > Hemiptera > Miridae > Apolygus > Apolygus lucorum. The sequence goes on from CM019180.2 coordinate 41,636,773, forward strand.
GGGTTTACGCTTTGGGGGTCTTAAACTGCCCGCTAAAAGACCTTTTTGATAGCTTTTGCTCACAATCTTGGCTACATTTAGCTCTCTTATAGATAATTCTCGTCCCATCTTCTCCTTACTTATCTATCTTGTTTGGCTGGTCGGAGATTCAATCGTCTTGAACAACTTGGATATTAATGAAACACTACTAGCAGCCATAAAAAGAGAAGTAGTAAAAGCGAACCTCGTTCAAACTGGCAGTCAGGAGGGAACCGGCCAGGAGCAACAGACTGCATGACGTCAAGAGAGTAACACCACCAGGGATCAATTGGCGACAACCATGGAACTAATCGGTATTTTGTCATAGTATTGTATGTATTGTTATAGTATTGTATATTGTATTACAATATATGCGGTCTGCAAAGTATACCTAATACGCCAGGCCAATTTCAAAACATTTATTTACAAGTATGATGTAATCTTGTTATATGAAACATTCATAGAAGATACAAATAATGTTGATAGTATTGAAGAATTGTTTGAAGTCTATGTCTTAAATTGGGAGGCGGCCATTGGACGGAGTATCCAGGGCAGACCTAGTGGGGGAAGTCTTTTTGTATCAGGAAAAAAACTCATAGAAAGATCATCAATTTTGGAAGCATTCTGGACCAGAGTGTTCTACGAAAAATCTTCTACGAAAGTTCTACAAAGTTTCTACAAAGTTCTACGAAAAAAAACGTAGAAATTAAGATCATGGCGGAACCTATACACCGTATACCTATGTACTTGAACCTTGTACTTCTTGAACCTTGTACTTACCTTAGCATTCTGGACCAGAGTGTTCTACGAAAAATCTTCTACGAAAGTTCTACAAAGTTCTACAAAGTTCTAAGAAAAAAACGTAGAAATTAGGATCATGGCGGAACCTATACACCGTATACCTACGTACTTGAACCTTGTACTTATGTACCTTGTACTTGGGATGAAGATTCTGGGGTGCAGTTGTTGGGATTCACTGCTCAAAGTAACCGCAACTCAGCGGTTTCAAAACAACGCACTGAGAAGTATTGTAGATGCATCCTGGTACACCAAAAATGTAACATTAAAAATGAAGAACTTTGTATTCCATCCCTAAACGAAGTCATCAGTACAAGCCACAGGCCATCACTAGCGATTACAAGTTCACGTCAACGAAGAAGCTGTCCAGTTGCTCGACATTACTCAGTAGACTAAAGAGAAAAAAGCCTCATGACCTGTGGTAAATGTATTTATAAGTAAGTGTTTCTTTTGCAAGACCTTTTGCAAGACTCGGGACTCTGCCAGTACCGGACAAACTCCCAAAAAGTGGCAGAGATCATTATTATAGCGGGTGATGGCTTTCTCTGGGCTTGCAAATTTATCAGCTCGCAGCCACGTTTTAATCTCCAAATCCGGTCCATTGTCTTTAACAGAGCTGCCGCAAGCACTTGACGGGCGAGTGAAGCAACCGGTAGAGAGTAAACCTTAACCTTAAGGGTACCTTAACTGCAGGTTACTGCAGACTTTGGTTGAGTTTGAAAGACTTGAGGATGAACCGGCATTCCTGCTTCACAAGAGTCACATCAAGCGAGTGCCGTTTATTTCAGGGATTTGCCATTTGATCCCGGCTTCCAGCCCAGAATACACCTTTGAATTTCCTTTTTCGCCAGGATCCTAGGGAAACGGCTATGCGGTACCGCGATCACCCACACCACACAATCCTGATGCAGCTTCAGCAAAGGTTGAGGGGCTCCAAGTGCAACTCGAGTGTGTTAGACACCTTCCACCATCGCGAGAGACCAGGGTGATAAGAACTTAGTAAATAGCTTACTAGAATGTTCAGAGTGGATGGTCTCTATTTTTCAACACAGAGATGACCAGGTAGACTGAGCTCCTCTTCTGAGGTCAGAGCTCACTAACTCTGATATCTATGTTGGTGTTTGCGGGGCCCGCTTGTGTACTTACAGCTGGATTCACAGCTGCCCATTAGCCAATAGTTAGGTACCCACGAGAATCGCGCCATTTTGCTGGATTAAATACCCTGCCAATAACAAGAGAGAAAAATTATAGAGAGCTTGATACTCGCTCAACAATAGATTTCGTCAAAGCAGTTACACGAGTACGTCTTCTGTTCTAGTAGACAAAACGTTTGTGTGAGTACTCTCTGGTACACAGAAGCTTCCAACCCCCTTACTGTAACTTCAACTTCATGACCTGAAACTTATTTGGTTTCTGATTGGTTCACCACAACGATTCCGAGTTCGCAGCAAATCAACTGTGAAATCTCCGTTGGCACACTTACGAAGATTCCACAGTAGAAGGTATCTATTTCTGATATTCAACACATTCTCATCTCTGCAATTACTTAGCTCCTTAGAAACATTTAGTTTGAATGTGTCCCGATTAGGTCAGGTTGGGTCAGAGGGCGGAGTTTGCGATGAACCAACAGATATCCACCTAGTATGGTGTCTGTTAACAAGTAAAATCGTATTTTAATTATTCTCATTTTCACTTTACTCACCTTTTCCCGACTGATCGGGCAGGTTACGTAGCCAACACTGCTTTTTTAAGCCTACAAAGTATACAGATAACTTATCTCTTTACCTTCAGGATAGTTATCAATACACCTGTCGCACCCCTCATTGATTACTGGTTCTTCATACATGTCTGTCACTGCAGCAGGTCGAATCTACTTCTGATGTTCATTTCAGCACTCCAGTCCTATCTCTCGTATTGCATAACCTTTCTCAGTCACCTTTATAGTCCAATGGCTTCCTCTGCTGCTGACAAGAGACGATCATTCTATTGATATTTTGGAATTATAAGCAATCGATACTTCAATAAATGGAAGGAAAATCTTTTAAAAAAAACTATACACACTTTTTGTGTTAAACCACAACTTTTGCCTCATATTTTACTCTTACAGCATTCTATGGTATTTTCTGTTCAAAAGAACAATTTTATATTATCATCCATTCACTCAGAAAGTATATAATACTACAATAATTATACTCCATTACGACACATTTAGAAATTGAGATAGTACAAAACAAAAATTATTATTATTAAAATAAATCGGAAAAATGATAAAACAAAAACTTACTTGTGAAATTTGAACTTGATTGTGTGAAACATCGAAACGAATAGGCTTTCCTCTCTTCCCCTTACACATCCCTAAAATTAACCCTGAATTGAAACTGAAGTGGCACGTTGCGGATAGTAGCCAGAAAGAAGTAATTGGCCTTTACGTGAGTTAAAATAATAGCCAATAATTATTGAACTTCGAATGGCTCAATTTTCTTTATTGCACCAAGTTGTAGCTCATTGACAACATAAGTCTGTCAATTTCGGAATGTGAGAAAAGTCGCTCCTGTGAAGTTTACTGTATTTCAGTGAACGGGATTTTCATCATTTACTTATAAATACATCTACCACAGGCCATGAGGCTTTTGGTTTATTATTTTCAATAATAAGCCTTTGGAATCGAGCAAGAAAAAAAAATGTTTAACCCCCCCTCAAAATTTGATGTTTTACGTTTCAAGGTACGTAGAATACGAAAATCGAATAAAAAAATTTCCGTCCGTCCGCCGTACGCCGTACGCGGCACTTTTCTTAGCAACACTGGACCGATTTGGTTCAAATTTGGTATATGGGCTCCATTTGGGGTCTAGTTGTGCCGTGAAGCTTTTGGTTGATGTAGGTCACTTCTAAGGGGTGAAAATTAAGGGTTGAAATTTTCAAGAGTGCCCTAGCTCGAAAACTCTCGAAATAAAGGTATCGTTTTTTCACCAATTTTAAATAGTATTGAATTTTTAAAAATTTTTGAGACCACCCGGAGCTCTGTAGGACAAACCGTTCGGTCCCTACGAGTACTTGAAGGTTTTCCTTCGATAAAACAGAATCATGAGTGTGAATCGCAAAAGAGGTCTAATCTCCATTCAAATTTTATCGGACTAAAATGCGATCGCTGTTCATTTCTTCGATTTGTATACAGTTTTGCCTTCTGCGTAACCAGTAATCAAATTTCCATACGAAGCTTTCTATTTTTCCAATCGAGTGTGAAGCGTTTAGTTCTTTCTAATAAACTTGATTGTGAGGGTGTGAAGCCAGTATGGTGTGGTAGGTAGTACCTAGCTGGTAGGTAAAAAAAAGTTGGTGGGTAAAAAAAATGTTGGTGGGTAAAAAACGCTGCAAATCATTGCTCAAAGGCTTCTTCACTCTTCAGATCACTGATCAGCTGAGTGAGCTCCGAAGCCATTTTCAATCCTATTGAACGGAAGTGCTCTTCCAGGCGTCTCCAGCATTCGAGGAAATCTTCTTCACTCCTCAGATCACTGATCAGCTGAGTGAGCTCCAGAGCCATTTTCAATCCTTTTGAATGGAAGTGCTCTTCCAGGCGTCTACAGCATTCGAGGAGATATTCTTCACTCCTCAGATCACTGATCAGCTGAGTGAGCTCCGAAGCCATTTTCAATCCTATTGAACGCAGGAAACTGAAATTTGAGAGGGAAGGTCAAGGGAGAATACAGATGGTGGTAGGTGCTATTGATGGAGAACCAGTGATCTACTCAGAAGGGTGATCTATACAGAAAATAATAAACCTTTGAGCAATGATTTGCAGCGTTTTTTCTATTTAGTCTACTGAGTAATGTCGAGCAACTGGACAGCTTCTTCGTTGACGTGAACTTGTAATCGCTAGTGATGGTCTGTGGCTTGTACTGATGACTTCGTTTAGGGATGGAATACAAAGTTCTTAATTTTTAATGTTACATTTTTGGTGTACCAGGATGCATCTACAATACTTCTCAGTGCGTTGTTTTGAAACCGCTGAGTTGCGGTTACTTTGAGCAGTGAATCCCCACAACTGCACTCCATAAGTCCAAACTGGCTTGAGGACTTGATTGTACATACAGTGTTAATTTGTTCTGAATCCACTCCTAGTTCCACCGCAGTTTAGCATCTAAGGTCTGAGTCTTATATGCATTTTGCTTCATCGGTATAATACCTACTATAATAATTATAGTGTTGTTTTACTGTTGAGGTGAAATGGAATATAGTCGAGTATGCGATTGGTGAAATCCACATGAACTGTTTTGTTCATCTTGATCCTCCATTTTAATATCCACTGTTATAGTTAATTTTTTTTTTACTATTACAGTCTTGTGCACAGCCAGTCAGCATATCATTACAACATATTTTTCAAAAACTTGTGCAGTTCTTAACTTTAAAAAAGTTCTTTGATGCTAAAATGTAATTGTAATTCAACCTAATAGTGGTTCTTCTACTAACTGCATTAAAAAAACTCCAACCGGTTTCTATCTTGTTCTTCACACCTCATTACAAAATCCTCCCGAGTAGGTACCGTTTTGATACCGAGATTTTCGGCATTGAGGTGTATCCAGTGCAGATATTTGTCACAAACTCCACAATCAACCCTTAATCGAAATATTGTCCTTACGCTTTCACTGACGTCTTTTTCAAAGAACCATGGTATTTTTGGGAAGGGTTGAATTTGCTTATCAGAGTCGCCATTGCGTGATTGGATTTAGTTGTTGGATTTCTTGCCGATCAACTGTATCAAATCCTCTGTCTGGACCTACCCTTTTATTTGCGAATTATCCTGAATGAGCTTTCACCCTCACAAACATAGTTTTCCTGACGTCATCACATATTTTCAGAATTCTGATTAATAACCAACTCAAGTCGTTTTTCACTCTTTTTATGTTGTTTGTTTTGAGAAGCTGTATTGTACTGAGTCTGTGCAAATCAAGAAGATCCCCCCAATTTTGAAGGATTCAACAATGTTTTCGATTGCTACTTAATCGCTACTTATGTCGCTCGAAGTCGTATGTCGAAGCTTGAAGGATTCCAAGTAGTTGCTAGTTACATTGAAGTAGGCACATCCCTCAGAATTTCTAGTTTTAGAGACGTTTATAAAAATTACTATAGGTTGCTACAATCTAGAATTTACAAAGTTGATGAATTTTTCATATAATATATTAACTATCAAAAATCAAGAAGAATTGAGCATATTATGCTCAATTCTTCTTGATTTTCGTTAATTAATTTAACTGTGTTGATTGGTATGATCTGGATACGTCATCAAACTTAACAAAGCAAAATGAAATCTGTTTCAAATGGGACCACCACGGATACTGGTAGAACACATTTCAAAAAGAATCAGACAGATTGATACCAGAATAAAGAAATGCAAGCGACTCGGACATACAAAAAAAAATCGTCGTCCCACGACAACCCGAATTGAGTACCCCCTCTTTCGCGCGCCTGAAGTCGGTCAAAAAGCATGGTATCTCTGAGCTGTCTAGTGTCACCAATTCTAAACACTCATGTGTAAACTATGTATGTACGAGAGAAGGTAACTTCATACTAGTTCTTGCTACTATTATCCTGATTCTATTCTGATAGGCTTAGGCCTACTAATATCTTATATTAGTTTATATCTATCTACCACTAAAGGTGTGACGTCTATGGTTTCGTGCCCGTTCTCAACTCTGTACTTACTAAACCAAAATTTAGTTAGTAAATGAAAAGTCTCGACTCGAGTCACACGAAGGAATGAAATATTCTATTAGAAAAGTAAACAATTACATCGCTATGTAACATAACAACCGAACGGCAACATTTCTGTTGTGGGAACCAGTATAGGATTCTCCTTCCCCTAAAATGCAGAAAGGTAAGCGAGTTTCAATCTGTCTATTGAGATAGTCTGTATCCCGTTTGCTCTCTCTATATCAAACGTCTTCTATCCTGACTTGATCACTTTGAAAGGTCCTTCGTAAGGCCGTTGAAGTGAGGCCTTTGGTCGGTCAATCCGTAGAAAAACGTGGCTGGCGGTTCTGAAGTCTTTTTGTACATAAATGCGTGGTGTTTGGGTCCTCGAACTTGGCATTACTTGACTTCTCACCAAGGCCTTCAACCGTTTTACGTAGGATGAGGGCTCCCCGTTCCCCACTTCACCAAAAAAATGTGATGTTCCATAAACCATCTCAGCCGAAAATACTCCAAAATCTTCATGCACCGTACTTCTCAAACCTAACAAAATCTTGGCGAAGATTTTGTTTAATTTTTCATCATTTAAGCAACGCACCCTTACCTTCAAGGTTCGGTGCCAGCGCTCTACCATTCTATCAGTCTGGGGATGATACGTAGTCGTCTGAATGCTCTGTATTCCCATCTGACACCATAGTTCTGCCATGAGCAGAACAAGGTCCTAAACTGAGGACGCTGATCCGTTGTTACGGTTAACGGTACCCCATACCGAGGTATCCAACACTCTGACTAACCGAGCAATAGCTTCTGCTCGTGTCACTGGAAAAGCCTCTGGCCATCATGTGAAGCGAGCAATGAAAGTTACACAGAATCGTTCCCCTCTGACTGGAGGTATGGACCCACGAAATCTATGTGAAAATGACTGAATTTTTCATCTGGCTCCTGGAAATAACCAAACTTGCTCCTCGTGTGTCTTACACACCTGCCTAGCTGGCGATTTTGGTTTATTATTTTCAATAATGAACCTTTGGAATCGACCAAGAAAAAAAAATTTTAACACCCCCTAAAAATTTGATGGTTTACGTTTCAAGGTATGTAGAATCCAAAAATCGAATAAAAATGTGGCCGTCCGTCCGCCGTACGCGGCACTTTTGCCACTTAGCATTGACCGATTTTGATGAAATTTGGTATGTAGGGGTCTAGTTGTGCCCCGAAGATTTTGGTTGAGATAGGTCACTTCTAAGGGTTCCAAAATCAATTTTGAAATCGCCCAAACTCAAAAAATTTAGATATGAAGATATTGTTTTTCCTTCAATTTAAGATTTTATAGAATTTTTTGAGACCACCCGGAGCTCTGTAGGACAAACCGTTCGCTCACTACGAGAATTTAAAGTTTGGAGGTACGATAAATCAGAAACACGAGTGTGAATTGCAAAAGGGGCCTTATCTCCGTTCAAATTAAAGCTGACCGAAATGCGATCGATGTTTTTCTTCATGTTGGATGGTTGGTGGCTTTGCAGACGAGTGATCTATATAGAAAAATAAAAAATAATAAACCATTGTGTAATAATTTGCAGCGTTTTAATGAGCACATTTATTGAGTACGCTCTCTTTACATATTTAAGTTCCGAGTAATTACTTAATTCGAAGTTATTTAAAAAAAGATAGAATCACTATTATTAACATTTTTAACAAGAGAAGAGATTTTCTTGAGAATTCAATGATATCCATGATGAATAATGTAAAAGTCATTAGTACATCAAAAGAAATCAAAATTTGAAATTATTCCATTACGCACTTGACATGTATGCCTATTTGAATCCCAATACCTCCTTCCTAACAGTTTTTCAACTCGAATTTCACATCATCGATGCCAAAAGGGTGCGTGCAAATCAAAAAACGCAAATCCGTTACTTTCTTAGATTTTATTTAAACTAATAAAATTTATAATATCATTACACAGTATATCTTAGAATAATTTTCAATTACGGTAATCAAACAAACGAAATCAAAATATACATACCTCTTTACACTGCCTAGCAAAATTTGGCATTCAAGAAGAGGATTCCTTTTACCTATATAAATATTAACGCTAGAAAAAAAACGGTTAAATCCATGTCATTGAAGGAACGTATATCCATTTCCCGTCAACTTCAACTGCAATCACTTTTAAAACCGCTTCAGTGTCGGTCGTTCCTTTCCATACTTTGCACTCACCCGTATATTAAATTTTAAATTTCATTGAGTAGACATGCTGTTCGATTTAACCCTGTACACCTGTACAATTTTATTCGTATTATTACAAACACAGAGGTAACATTGTATTATACAAATGTGCTTGGACAAATTACATATATTAGATTTATATAATTATATTTTCATAGTATTGGACAAAAAAATGAAGTTGAATGACATACCTAGATAATTCGATAAAAACAACCGAATCAAACATAATTTTCACTTGAACATTATGAAGTGTCACTGTTTCACTTTGCGCTTCACTTTGAAGTCCGTTTTGTAGGTCATCTGAAAATGAATCGTTGACTCCCATCCGGAGTACAATGTTTGGAAAATATGTACAGCTCTATACAGTTATTTTCATTAAATATATATAAACTATGTAACAAAGTTGGCAACGCAATGAGCGAATACACTTTTTTTGTGTGAAAATAACGAATTTTTCAGATTTTTCCCCAATTTTTTCTAAAAGTGTAATATTAGGAATATTGTTATTATTAAACTTACCATTATATTATTTAATTCATTTTAAACAACCGCATTTACGTTCATATACTTATGTACAATACTTACCAGTAAATTGTTCGAGTTAACAATAAAAAGGAAGTAAAAGATATTGTGCTTGCCTTTCTCCTTATTGAAAAATTACGGTGGATTAAGGGCGCTACGAAAATTCAATAAAATTATTGAATATCAGCAATTTAAAATTTCTTTCACACGTTAACGATTGAAGTCAAAATAATGAGCAAATCGACATAACTAGGTGCTGTCAATAGGTAATTTTGTTGTGTTGATTCTGTTATTTTATTGAGTCATCCCACACCTTTTTTGTCTAAATAAAAACTGTAAATAATGTAGGTACTCGTGTGTATTTTTTCCTTATATTCTTTCAGATGGTGAAATTTTCGATGCTTTCTTCATGATGAAACCACAGACTTCCACATTTTACGAAAACATTTACCAGAGACTTTTCTTAATAACTATTGCAGATCATCGATGAAAGTTAAATTCACCCGAAGATCTCATGCTCAATCAAAATTTACCACGCGAGCTGAGTACGTAGAAAATTACGCCAAATTGGAAATTTTGTCAAGTTCAAAAATTTTTAAACTTCTAATATACAGGGTGTAAGTCTAACTGGTCTGCCATACTGTACGAGTCGATTCTACAACTAATTTGTAGAATAAAGTCACTAATTTGTAGCAATTTGTTTTAAAAGGCTTCGTTTTCGAGTTATTTTAATTTTAATCTTTTATACTCGTGATTTTGACCTTACGTCATTAAATAGGTCTTAACTCCTTTAATTGTGATAATTACAATTTGAGGACACCGTGGGAAAGAACATTACATTTCCTGTAGAGTAGGTCCCTTACCTCTTCTTTGAGTCAACGTTTAAGATATGAAAAAGCCCTCTGAAATGAAAATTTTACGTAATTTGGGAAACCTCGATTTTTTTAAATCGCAAATTGAACTACGAGGACCGATATTTTTCAAGATGTAAGTACCGTAAAAACTGAGTCAAATTTTCAGCTTTCCAATGGGATAATTGAAAAATATTTTACAACCCAATTTAGGGGAGAAATACGTGGTCTAACGCGGAAAACGTACATTTTTCCAACGAAATCAGCGCTCTGGCCCTCCTGTTTCCGGAGGCCTCGCGATCTACTGCGACGCCCGCCCACCCACTTCCATCCTCCGACCTCTCAAATCGCCTAGGCAGAGCGCTGAATAAATTGAAAAAATTCACGTTTTTCAGCGTTCAAACACAAATTTCTCCCCTAAATTTGTATAATTTGGATTTTTTGGATTTTTATACCATTAGAAAGCTGAGATGTTGGCGCAGTTTTTACTGTTCTTGCATTTTGAAAAAATTATAATATTGGTCCTCGTAGTTCAATTTGCGATTGAAAAAATTCGTGGTTTCCCAAATTACGTAAAATGTTTTTTTTAGAGGGCTTTTTCATGTCTTAAGCTTTGACTCAAAGAAGAGGTAAGGGACCTATCCTATAGGAAATTTAATGCTCTTTTCAAGGGTAACCTAAAATTGTAATCATCATAGCTAATTAAAGGAGTTATTACCAATTTAATGACGTAAGGTCTAAATCACGAAAAGAAAGTTTAAAATTAAAATAACTCGAAAACGAAGTCCTTCAAATAAAATTGCCAAGAGACATTTTTTGTTGCAAATTAGTTGTA